>CM073608.1:14397500-15597500 GCA_037074985.1 Solanum bulbocastanum | reverse complement strand
TGCGATTCTTCAAGAAGATAAGCCAAAGTCTATCAAGGCTTGCACTATGACTCTCAAAGCAGATATGTTTTCTTATCTCTTCTTGTCATTATTATTTTCTAGCACTTATATTTTTACCATGTTGGTTCACACTTATTGTATTTATAAGCTAACATCTTATCTAGTCGTATTAGAAATTGCAGGCGTGATCAATCGCCATCTCAGCTACGATTTTCATGTTCACTTGTCTATCGCAACAAAGGCCCTTTGCTACTGGTACCATCGTTTTCATCGGCTACTCATATTATCTTCGTTTCATCGGATACTTCGCTCTTAAGCTGGAAATTTCTCTGTCACGCTTTTCTCGCTACTCTAATCCTATCCATTCAAGCCAGTATCGTTCCTGTTCGAATCATATCGCTCTTTCAATTTTAAGGAGTTCATTTACTCCTAAATCTAGAACTACACACGACCTGATTCTCGTATAACCAGAGATATGTAGGCGGCTTAATACCAAAGTCTCGGTCATACCCCTCTATAACTTTTTATTATTTCAACTGATCCTATCGACATCTCTCGTCGGTCGGACCAAAATCGGCTACTAAGTCAACGTTGGTTGTCCGACAATTCATACTTCATTCCCAAGCAACCAAGGGGCAGCTGTTGACACCCAATTTTGACCGACCTCTAATCGTTTTTGGAATGCTATTCGATTAAATACGTATTTTTTTTTATATATTTTTTCTAGTTTAAAATTTTAATCAATTTCGTCTTAAAATTATATATTTTAGTACGCATAATTTCAAAAATTATTATCAAATTATTTTTTTGTATCAATAGTTAATTCGAAATACTTATTTTACTTAAAATGTTTTAAAATCATATTATGTTTAATTTTATGAAAATATTTTAATACGTGTAGTGTTTTATTAATTGAATAGCATTTCTTAAATTTCCTCTAATTATTTAAATTTCAGCCCATTCTATTCAAATTTATTTCAGTTCTAGCCTTTTCTTATTCAATTCAAATTGCATTCCAATTATAGCCACTTTTATGTCAATTCTAGCCATTTTTATGTCAATTTTCAGATTTTTTCAATTGAATCTCGTCCGTCCATCTCTAATTTAAATCCTAGATCAAATCCTAATCGTTCATTTAATTCTAATCCTATGGTTAAGATTATTTCCCCTTGTTCCTATTTTTAAATCTAAAAGAAGACCCAACCCTATTCTCTTTCATTTTTTTTTTCCTCTTCTCTCCTCTCTCCAGCCGCCTCCTCTTCTCCCAATCCCCTTCGTCCCCTCCGTTTTCCGGCAAGAATTGCCATCGCCGACGAGGCCAGCAGCCGCTGGCCACCATCTCTTCTTCCCTTTCTCTCTCTCCCTCCGCCTCTCCTCTCTTTTCCTTCTTCAAGAAATCAGCGGCAGCAGCAGCAGCTCCAGCCAGCCGCCAGCCACCAATGAGCAGCCAGGCGGAGCCGCCGGTGAACGCAGCATCAGCAACCAGCAGCAGCGGCGACAACCAGCAGCAGCAGTTGCTCCGGCCAGCTGGGAGGACGACAACATCAACTCCGACCAGCAGCAGATCTGGTCAGACGTTTCAGGCGGCACGCCCCTTCTCTCTTCTCTCGTCTCCCCTGTCTTCTCCTTTCTTGTTTTCAGATGAGCAACCGGCGAATAACATCAACAACAGCCACCGGCAGAAGCAGCCAACAGCAAATAGCGCCGCTCTGAGATGGAGAAAACTCCGGCGAGAGGGAGCATCAACACTACCAGTCGCCTGCTTCTCCGGCGAAAACAACAATCACTGTAACATATTGTTGGGTCAAAAACGGATCTCAACAGATCCGTCCGGGTATATGGCTTCTAAATTATCATTTCATCTTTTAATAATTTTGCTCTTCTTTTACAAGTTGGTTTTGATTTTATGATATATAAAATATCTATGCATGCTCAGTATATGCGAAATTCATTGTGGTCTCAAATGGTTTGATTATTTGTTATTTTTATGGTCTTAATCATGTCCTCGTAGTTTTCTGATTCTGTGTATTGTCAAAATAACATATTGAATTAGAATGCCATTACATCTTTTGTTATCTGTATATCCATGACTTTGCATATTATTGAAATTGCTAGTTCTTGATTTAGGTTGATAAGCTTGATTGATGGCTGATGTTTTTAGCTAAATGGAATTTCATGTGGTAACTTGCCTTGATTTATTTAGTGCTATATTTAGATTGTTACTCATTTGTATATGGTAAAATATGAGAAGCTGCATATTTGAAACTTAATTTGAGCTAAGTGATATTGCCCTAAATAATACTCTTTCCTTTCGGTTGAACATGTGTTTTGTTAATTGATTTTAGGTGGCTTATTTAGTTTTAGATAGAAGGTTATTTGTTTACTTTTGGCATAAAATATTATTCCTTTTGGTTGATGATGTGCAATATGGATTGGTGGTGTTAATTGATATTATGTTCCTTAGTTATGCATAATCAAATCTCTTACTTGTTTATATTTGGTAAAAATAAAAATAAAATAAATAAATATGACTGATTTGTTTTACTTTACTTTAAAAAATGGGCAGATTTAGTTGCCCATATTTGGTAAGAAATAAATTAATAATGCTAATTTTGGTCCCTTTGAAATAAGGAAAATATGTAATTGATTCTTAAAAATATTTTATTTCCCTTATGTGTGCCCCTCTTCTATTATATAAATAGGACTCATCCCCTATTTGTAAAGGCATGGATACTTGACCTAAAATCTGAAAAAGAAAGCATAATAAATATATGTTCTCTTACTCTAAAAGTTGAAGTTCTTTCGGTTAAAAATTCTTCAAAGTTCCCCTCTGTTCCGCTTGTGCTGTGTTCGGGCCGATATAGGGATCTAGTGCGTGTCTTCATTACTGAGTTCTTTTACTGCTTAACCGGTTAGTTTTCGTTATACACATGTCATCTTTGCATCACTAATTATTCATCATTACACATGAGTCCAAATTTTGGATCTTGAATAAAAGGAAGCATCCGGGTTAGTCTCCTATTCCCTATTTACGATGATGCGTGATTTTATGTGATTGTGTGAAGTTCGAGTATTTTTGCCGTGATTGGTTTTTACGTGTCTATCAATTAGTTATTATCATTTCTTGATCTTGTGTTGGATGTTATTCTATTAAACAGGTTTTGAACAAGAAGTTCAATTCGAAGAGTTGCCATGAGACGAGACTACTTATTTTGTTTTATTCGTATTTATTTTTGGTTTGTAATAATTTTGTAATAACTATAACTCTCGCTATATGAAAGAACTTGGGGAATCATCTAAGGGGAAGGGGATTTGCGTGTTATTTTATTGCCAACTTTTGTTAGAAAGTATGCCTATAGAAGTGACATTTAATTGCTTGCTCACTTTTAAAAAATAATAATAAATAAATAAATAAAAAAAAATGATTTTGCTGATATGTTATACCTTTTTTTTTTTTTTTGTTGGCTAAAATGTAAACATATTCTCTGTTGGTCATCTATTCTAGTTGTCAATTAGTCAAATATTAAAATAAGTAATGCAATTTTAGCTTAATATTACTAATTTGAATGTGTTTAACTTTTACATGGTTATCTAGCGTTGTTAATAACATCATACCTCTCTCTTGTAAACATATGAAAAGTGATAAAATAAACTTACTTTGATTAGAAAGTCATGTCTATAAGATTTAACATTATTGTGTGTAGTATTTAGGTTTAAATGGTTATTATTCTAGACGCCTTGCCTATAGGCCTGAAAATCATGTTGGAAAATAATTAGATAATATGTTTAGATTTTGAGTAATGGATAATCGCCAACTTTTGCATGTCCCCATCTGATTTAATTAATCAGGCATTAATAGTTGTAATATCGTTTCAATTATTAATCCTAGTGACTGCTTGCTAATTAATTAGTTTTTTTTTAATAAATTTAGCATGTCCACACATAGATATCATGGCTACAGGTTGTAAATTGTCAAGCATATTAAAATCTTAAACATCCTAAATAAAATCTGCACCGTTTTTTTTTAAAAATTAATAATTAATTTGTCAAGTTTAAATCTGCATGAAATAATTAATCCTCTGCATCAATTAACTCTTTGCCATTTAAAAGCAGCTACTAATCAACTATGTATCCATTAAATTGATTGCTACTTAAATAAGTCTCGCATAATATTCTAATTTGCTACTGCAGTGATATGTTATTTTTGCATAACCTGTCGCTTTCAATTTATTGTCTTAATAAAAATTCTGCTCGAAATATTTTTAGTTCCTGCATTATGAGTAACTATCCTGCCACTTAAACTCAGCTACCAAAATTAATACATCTGCTACTTGCTCAACTCTGCTCTATATATCAATTTCTGTATTATGTCATAATTATTTGTCCCTTTAGTTAATTAATTTGTTATATGGTTGTGCTACTTGCTGTTGTCTTAATGCTTGTTTATATATGCACACACTTAGCATGAGACCTTCACTCTATATATGTGTTTGCTAGCATGTTAATAAAATCTAGAGGCCAATATGAGACTCTATATGCTAAATGCTCGTCCAATCTGTTTTGCTTGGTGTCTAGGTGGGCCTATTAGGATTTTTCTTGTCTAAAATAACCTAATAATAGTCCAATGCCTCTTGGACGTTAAGCGGGGACGATAGACACCTTTTTAGGACGAAAAGCATGCGGTGGTGGGGTAGGGGTAGTTTAGGCCCTACGGATATGATGACACCGACTCAGGCTTAAACGACAAACTCCGTTTTTGTTTGTCCCTACGCAGAAGCCTAGCAAGAAAATAAATAAAGTCGAGTGCTGATCCAAAAGTCCTTTAGAGTCTCCCTTTCCTTTTACCCCTTTTATGTTTTATTATATTATTTGGGGTAGTTTTAATAAAAGATGAATTTATTCATATATATGTATTTGTGTAATTTTCTGTCTCCTCGCTCATCTCTTTTAATTATTTAATATTTATTTGTTATTTTATCACTTAGTAAAGCATGATTAATTACTAAAAACGATTAAAATGATATATTATTTATTTATTATCACCTAGATCGCATGTTTAATTAAATAATAAATAATGAAGTGACCTTAATTGTTATTTGTAACCCCCACATATTGCATGAGATACGGCCGGGACCCACCTTTGTGGACCTCGAGGGATGCTTAATACCTTCCCCTCGAGGTAACTTGAACCCTTACCCGATCTCTAGTTCGTTGACCTTAGCTATACTTAGTTAGGTTAGATAGGTGCCCTAACGCACCTTAATTCGTTAGGTGGCGACTCTTAATCTTCCCGAAACCCAAAAGAGTTGTTAGGTCGTGCACCAAAACCCGTTTTGAGAAAAACGGGGCGCGACAGTATTAAGATTATTAATTATTGTTGATGGTGTAGGATTGGTTGTGAGCTAGTGATTTCCACATGCATGCTTCTCATTGGTGCTTGTGATCAAAGAAACAAAAAGAAGTAACAATTAATTTGATTATCTCATTCTAGTTTCAATTGACATACATGTTCAACCGCATTAGGTTCGCTTTAATGTTAAAAATATTGATATAAAGTTATGTAATTTCAGGTTTTCCCAAAACTTGGAGTTGTTAAAGAACGATTTCTCAACTACACAAAGCCAATTGGAAACTTATGCTTGGGTATGTACTCATCCTAAACACAAATTAATTAATCACAATTTAATTAATTAGTGTAGTTTTTTCAATTAATTCAATCTTATTAAAAGATGTCAATTGTACTTGCAGTTGGAGAGAAGGATTATCAACGTGAAAATAGATCAAACTGAAAGCTCACGGTTTTAAATTAAAAGGGAAATATTTCAAAAACTATGTTATATGTAGACTTAGAGAATATATGGTGTCCATATATATATATATATATATATGGCATTGCATTTGGTTCAAAATAAGCTAAGGGGAACTTGTTTATGTATCTTTTCTATGATAACTAAAACTATTTCACCATGAAATTCACTTTTTACTTTATCATGGTTGACAGTAATTAGTTTGTTTTATTATTCATCCTACATGCAACTCAATTATCAAACCACTCAATGACGTTGTTGGTCTGAATATTTTTTGATTGCTATTGCAAAATATTATTATAAAAAACTTAAGATATTGCCACAAGCCTACAACACTAATGTGAAGATATGGTGATTCTAGAACTACATATAAATTAAATATTTAATTCCACTACATAAATCAAAACTTCCTCCAAAGAGAAGAAGATATGAAAAATGTATTTATATATTTATTTGGTTCAGGAGCTTCTTGCTGATAGGAAAGGAATTATATATGCTAATATTTTCTCTCTTACTTAGTAAAGTTTTTGTGCATTCAATTTCTTGTTAGAAGTTTGGAATATATCTTCCTCTAACTTTTGTACCTTTTTTGGGATGAATAGACATGGTAGGAGTTAAGCCTAACCCTCTACATCATGGGCCAGGGGCGGAACTACATTGCTTCCAGGGGGACCCCCCTGGGTAAAAAAATTACACTATATATATAAGATTGATTTTTTTTTATATATGTATATATTTAAAATTGAACCACCTGAATATATAACAAAGGCGTAGCCCAACGGTTGAGGGGGTTCAAAATTTCTCTAAAATGAGCTTTGGGTCGCAGGATCGATTCCAAGCAACAACATATTTTTTCTGTTGTAATTTTTAGCCATTTTGCAGAAATTAAATAGACCAAAACGACCCCGTTTTTTAAACTATAAAAAATTATATTTTAAATCCTAATGAAAAAGTCAACTAATAAAAATATCCCTCTTTTTTAGGGATTGCAATATTATCTTTTCATATTCTTGATTTCTTTCTCCTTCACGCTACTGTTGCTGAGAGCTGCTGGTGCCTGCTGCCTGCTGCTTGCTAGTTGCTGCCAACCTGCCGCGGTGCCGCCTGTTGCTGCTGGTTGCTGCTGCTGCTTGCTGTCGCAGTGAGTGCCGCTGGTGGAGGATTGGTGGTCCTCCCTTAGGCTCCATTTGTGATGGCAATGGTAAGTTTTCTTTTTGGTTTTTTTTTTTTCAGAATTCTATGCTTTGATTCTTGTATTTGTTGATGTGCTATTTTATTTAGCTAATTGAACTCGGATATTCACTTCTCTTAACAGTTTTTATTTTTCATATGAAAATTTCAATTCTATTCACTGATTATGATTTATGAAAGTTATAATTTTATTTGTTTGGGCTTATTTGTTGATTTAATATGTTTATTATGGACATTCAATATTTGTTCAGTAGATATTAACTTTTATTTGTGAGATTTAAACTTTTGTTCATTGTCTATAATTTTGTTTTGGTTCTTATTGCATATTCAATTTTTATAAGTTCTGACTAAATTTTTATTTTACGATTCAGTCTCAATATTCAGTGAAGAAGTATTTTACACAAGTACCGAAATCAACTTTAGCCTCTCAAAGTCATAGTCAATCTAATCAAAAAGAAAATACTAATCATTCGGAAGTGTCATTAGATTCTTCTCAAGAATTTGATTTGAGTTCTTTAAAGTTTGATCCTGGTGAAAGAACATCAATATTGAACTATCATCCAAACCACCGTGATGTTATTAGAAGAGCATACATTTTGAATGGTCCTTGTCAACCTCGTTTGGCAGTGCAAGAGTATCCTCAAACAAACATTTTTGGATCAATGCGTCGTTTTAATCCTGTATGGTTTGATGATATATATCATGATTGGTTGGAGTATAGTGTTAGTAAAGATGCAGTCTACTGTTTGTATTGCTATCTTTTTAAAGATCATAACACTAATCAAGGAGGAGGGGAGACATTTTCAACTATAGGATTTGAGAGTTGGAACAAAAAGGGTGGTCTTGACAAACATATTGGTCTACCGAATAGCATACATAATCAGTCAAAAAAGAAATGTCAAGATTTACTACAACAACGGCGGTCTATTCAATTTGCATTTGAGAGGCAATCTAATCAACTCAAGCATGGATATTATATGCGCTTAAGTGCGTCGGTTGATGTAGTAAGACTTCTCATAAGTTGGGGATTTGCATTTCGAGGTCATGATGAATCTAAATCATCACTTAGTAGGGGTAACTTTCTTGAAATTCTATCATGGTATGCAAAAAAATGTGATAAAATTCGTGATTATGTTTTGGAACATGCTCCTGTAAATAATCAACTGACTTCTCCAAAGATTCAAAAAGATATTGTGAGTGCATGTAAGATAGAGACCGTTAAAGCTATTCTTGATGAATTAAATGGTGACTACTTTGCTTTACTAGTTGATGAATCCTTTGATGTGTCACGCAAGGAGCAAATGGCTATCGTATTTCGTTATATTGATAGAATGGGATTTGTAATGGAGCGACTTATTGACATTGTTCATGTTGAAGATACTAGTGCTTCATCTTTAAATGAGGCAATTTTTAATTTACTTGCTCAACATTCTTTGAGTCCATCAAGTGTGCGTGGACAATGTTACGATGGGGCAAGTAATATGCAAGGTGAGATCAATGGCCTTAAAATGTTGATTAGACGAGAAAGTAAATCGGCACATTCAATCCATTGCTTTGCCCATCAACTTCAACTAACTCTTGTTGGGGTCTCCAAAAAGTGTGTTGAAGTGGGAAAACTTGTAGTATTGATCTCAAATATTTTTAATGTATTGGGATCTTCTTTTAAGTGTATGGATAATTTACGAGATTCTCAAAAATCAACAATTCAAGTGGCATTAGATATGGGTGAACTTACAACCGGTAGGGGCTTGAATCAACAACTTGGTCTTTCAAGAGCTTGTGATACTCGTTGGGGATCTCATTATAAATCCTTTAACAATTTTATTATTATGTTTGGCTCTATTCTTGAGGTTCTTGAATCACTTGCTCTTGATGCAAGGAGTATGGATGAAAGAGCCAAGGCAATGGGATTTCTTGAAGCTTGTCAAACATTTGAGATTGCGTTTATGTTGCATTTGATGAGAGATGTCTTAGCAATCACAAATGATCTTAATAAATGCTTACAAAAAAAAGAGCAAGATATTGCAAATGCCATGCTACTTGTTGAAGTAGCAAAGAGAAGGTTGCAAGTCTTAAGAGATGATGAATGGGATTCTCTTATTGCCAAGGTATCTACATTTTGTATCAAACATGATGTTTTGATACCTAACTTTGAGGAGCCATATGTTAGCTCTTTAAGATCACGGCGGAAATTTGATAACTATACAATCTTACATCATTATCGTGTTGAAGTATTTTGCAATATCTTTGATTGGCAACTTCAAGAACTTAATGATCGTTTTGATGAGGTGACTACCGATTTGCTCCATGGAATTGCTTGCTTGAATCCAATTAACTCATTTTCAAGTTTTGACATAAGAAAAGTAATGAGAATGGCTGAATTATATCTAGATGACTTTGATGAATCCAATATGAGTATTCTTGAGAATCAACTTGCAAGTTACATTGTTGATGTTCGTGATATTGATGAAAGGTTCTTCGATCTAAATGGACTTTGTGATCTTTCCAAAAGATTAGTTCAGACAAAGAAACATTCAAATTATCCTCTTGTATTTCGCTTAGTGAAACTTGCTCTACTTTTACCAGTTGCCACTGCCTCCGTTGAAAGAGCTTTTTCGGCAATGAAATTTATCAAGAATGACTTGCGGAGTCAAATGAGTGATGATTTTTTTAGTGGTTGCTTGGTGCCTTATTTAGAAAAAGATGTATTTGATAAGATTTCTAATGATGTTATTATTAAGACATTTCAAGATATGAAACCTCGTAGAATACAATTGTAAAAATGTATGTAGTTGTATTTTCAAATGTAAAACTATGTTTTGATAGGTTTATCCGCATGTTTAGTTTCTTAACCTCCCTTCAAGGTTGTGTAGTTTTGTGATGTAATGAAGTCATTTTATGCCAAAAAGAATTTTTGTGAAGAAATAGTATTTTCGCTTTGATTTGTGTTTTTTGTTAGTCTTTCTAATGTTAAATTTGTGTTTGCTCTCCATTTGCACTTTCAGGAGCCGAAGAGAATTCTAAAGGAATTGAAGAACTTGTAAAACTTTTTGAATAAGTTGTGCTACTTTATTATCATTTTATAGATATGTACTTTAAATTTGTTTCTTAAGATAAATTGTAATTGTAAGAAATTATTTGAACTAAGGATTTTTTTTTGTCAATCCGTTTGTTAATCAATCCGTTCATAACTTCATATATGACCCGACCCGTTTATTTATGGATAATATTAGCGTGTTTAACTTTTTTTTTAACCCCCTTGATAGAATTCCTGGGTCCGCCATTGTCATGGGCCCTGAACCTTGGTGATGGTTTTCAACTAGAAAATATAAAAAAAAATTAAATAATAAGACTAGAATAAAATGTTGTTAACTTATAATTTTACTACATAAATTAGAAAAGAAATATATTATTACAAATTTTCTCAATATTTTGAAAATGAAACCAAACTTATGATTAAGTAGTATTTGTTACAATCGAAAGTACACCCTAGACGTGATATGGTGTATAAGGCCTCGAGAGGCCCTACACAAGCCACTTGACATACATATACACAATATAATAGAAGAAAAGAATCTCATCTAAATGGGAAAGTAAGACATTAAAGTGGAAGTCCAATGTTGGGTATATAGTAAGAATTAATGGGAAATGAAGGGAAAAGCAAAATAGGAATTTGAAAGGTTCCCCTATGGTTTAAGAAAAAAACATTTCTCCCTCATTGATGGTGGAAAGAAAAGTTAAAGTGTTTAAATAGAGAAACACTTTTACTAGTTGTTAAATGGATTGGAAAGAGGAATTGGTCAAGCTAACTATTTGACATACACTCAAACCTCTATTTAACCATCATTCGTTATAACAACATTTCACTGTAATGACCTAATTTTCTTAAGAACTAATTTTTTATGTTATATTTTTTGTCTCTATAACATTCTACTTATAACCGTGTTGACATTCATGATAGAAGCATACTTTTTTTTGTAAAATCATATCTCTACAATAGCCTTACTCAAATATTAATTGAGTAATAATATTTTGTAAAAGATATATTACGTATAAAAATAAACATCTTGAAATATTTATGGTAATTGTTATTAATGTCATGCACATACTAAATTTCAAGTATGAATAATTAAGAGAAAAATTGTACTTGAATGATGTCCATCATTTATGGTCATAACCTCAAAGAGGAAAGACTATTGATGGTTTTTTTTATATTTGATATTTTTTTTCCTATTTTGTTGGTTAAATTTGTTTACATATAGAGTAAAGTAACAAAATAATACTACTAAAGAAATGTCACTTTCGCCCCATATTTAAATTTTTGAATGCATTGTTTCAATGATACCTGGTCATTTTGGTCTAAAAAAATTATTTACTCTAAGACAATTTGTATTAATCATTTAAAAGCACTGATCCAAAGTTCTTTCAATTATAATTATTTACTAAAAACTTTAAATTAGTAATATTAATTTTATTTCACAACATTGTGTACTATATGATAGGATACACATGCCGTAAAACTAATAAATATATATATATATATATATATGATAAGCTAGACTTCTAGTTTTACAATGTACTTCGTTGAACTATTATCAAGGTAAATCTTTGTTTTTGTTTATTTTACCTAGGACAAAAAATACTTCATTTGTTTCAACCTGTTTGTCCTAAAAAAATAAGTCAGATTAAAAAAATATCTCTTTTTTTCTTTTTTAGCAACTTTTAAATTTTAATTTTTCACATGACATGTTTAAGAAAAAAAATTAAAAAGCATTTTAGTATATTTGACATATGTTTTATTTAAAATTATAAGATTCAAAAAAACTTTTTTATGTTCTTAATTTCGTGTCAAATTAAAATAGGACAAGTAAATTCAAATGGAAAGAGTAATAAATAAATTAATATAAAATACAAATACGAAATACAATTTTAATGCATGATTAATCTATACATTTCGTACCCACACATATTAGAAAAGTCCACAAGGACCAATATATTGATTCGAAATTCAAATAATTTTTTTTTTGTTTTATTTTGAATTCAAGTTTTATGTTAATTCATAAAAGTGTATCTTTATATTCTAGTTAGAGAGATTGATACGATTGAAAGAATATATCAAAATTGGACCTTCGAAAATAAATACTACGTGTTAGAACTCTTATAGGATGGAACCCATAGTGCAATTTCGATACGAATTATCAATTTTTTTATAATTAATTTTAAAAAATATTAACAATTTTTGTGTGTTTGGGGGCAGGGGCACGGGGGTGGTAGGTGTTATGATAATGATTTTATCCCTACTTGCGATCTAAAGATTGTCAGAGAACAGTTTCATTTTCATCACAGTCAAACAACTTGTATTTTGTCCAATGTTAACCAATATTTTTGTTTTCTGCAGAGCCATTAAGTCATTTGGGATGTTATAGAGAAACAACCAAGAGCTGTGTATAAAGGTCATTCAACTTATAATAAGTGGATGAACCACCCAAATTATTAGATTCGAGTGAACAATTTGAATAGCATTCTCTTGTCAGACTGTACAGGATACTCCTACGTCCTTAGTAAAAAAACTAGGTAGACAATAGGAGCAAATTGTACAACTATTATGTTATGTCAATCGACAAGTCGCTTTATCTATCAGGGAGGAATGCACAATCAACTTTTTAGCCACAAGGCGGATGCCAGCAATTTGTTGATAGTCATATGAATCCACTGAGAAGTACACATCCAACAGAGTCCCTGGAGTAATCAAGGAATCCAGTTCTGCCACATCAAACCTATTGAACATAAGCTTCTGTGTTGCGGAAGACTCTTTCTGGTATATCTCCGTGACCCAGCGGGAGATATTACCATCTACAACAGTTGGTAAACTGCAAGTGCAAATACACTATAATATTAGTTGAAATATAAACTATGTAAGCCTGAACTAGCCATGAGCTAAAAGCTCATATATTACTTGTGCTGTGCATCAGGTTGGAAAATCTGAAGGAAGACTAGCATATACAGAAGCAGACTAGCCTCACATTACATAGCATAATGGAAAACGAAAATTTGATCTCATAAGCATTAAGAATATACCAGAAAAAACACAAGGTGAAATCTCTCCTGGTTTCTGATAACAGGCAAAATTAAGGAGGTTTCACTTATCCAGGAAAAGGAAGATCAGAACTTACTTTAAACGAACGGTAGGACAATTCATAAAGCCAGGTTTTCTGTTTACCACAGGCCTCCATTCTGACATGCTACCTGAATCCTCTGTCAACTTCTGAGCAAGATTATCAATTGCATCCAAAAGTTGGCATAACTCTGATGATGCATCCACCACAAAACTCAACCGTGGCCGACCAGCATAATCCACAAACATTGTACTAATTCCAAACCGCACCTTCAGGCATTTAGAGCGAACTTGCAACTCAGCATTGTTGTGCAAGATTTGTATCTTCTGCATTCCACGATGTAAGGGGGAAAGACTCAAGGAAACGGAAGAAATTGAAATTTTATTTGGTTCTAAGAAGTCTGTGAAGCCAATGTAACCCTCTGTTGCAATTGACGCAGAAGAATCTCGGGCATATGAAGCAGGTTCTTCTTCCATTGCATCTAACTGAATGGATTCCCTTACTTCCGCACTGAATTGGACCAAGTTAAAAGGGTCAGGCCTCGAGGAATTTGTTTCAATAAGATCTGGTACCTCCTCCACATTTCTGCTCACATGTGGAAGTATTGGATTGTCTGATTCGGTGTAAGCTTCTGCAACAGATTTCATAGGACTTCCTATCTTGACACTTGATGAAGGTGTATCTATACTCAAGCCCATCCCCTCCAAATTAGTATTTCCATTAGCACGACTTCTTACAGCAGCATTAGGAGACACCCAACTGTTGTTGGTTAATATATCAGGCAAGCTGGATTCCTGCAAGTACACCAATTTTTCTATTCAACCCATGGCAAAGTTCAATAGTCTGTTCTGATCAAAAAGAATTTTTAGAAATGATAGTGAACTGTTAATAATATATATATATCCTGATAAGATGCAGTAGCATGGCCTTGCAGTTCTTGATTGCATAGTGTCAACTGCCACATCTAAAAGCTTAATTGTTGGAGAGTGATATTTTTATCATTTATTTTAGACATTCAAAATGCTCCTTGTGTGCGGCTTGATTCTCTTTCTTGAACTAAGCATGTGAAAATATTAATTTGTAGATGAAATTTGAACTCCAGATCTGATACCATTTTGAACAGTGTGAATAATCGAAGGATTAAGTTGTTTGCAAGATGACACTTCCATTTTTTCTTCAGATCAGCTACAATTCACTTACTTTCTTGATCAGTTCTTAAGCTTCATCATTGATTCAACATTTTGAATTTATTGGTCAGTCAAGAAATCGCATGTCCAAAAGATGAAAGTAGCGAAAATTAAGGATGTTGAAATGGATGTTTGGGCATACTAGGAGCAATAAGATTAGGGAAGAAGATATTCGAGACAAGGTGGAGTGACCTCCATGGTGGACAAGATGAGGGAGGCGAACCTGAGATGGTTCGGGCATGTGAAGAGGAGAGGCACGGATGTGCTACTGAGGAGGTGTGAAAGTTGGCAATGGAGGATATGAGGAGAGGTAGAGGTAGGCCAAAAAAATATTGGGGAGTGGTGGTTAGAGAGGATATGGCACACCTGCAGCTTACCAAGGACTTGACCCTAGATAGGGAGATATGGAAGTCAAAGATTAGCGTAGAAGGTTAGTAGTTAGTTGAGCATTGTCTAGTTCCCTTATCGGTATTGTTCCTAATTTATTATTCTTTGATTTCATATTACGTTTCCTTTGTTTCGGTTACCATATTATTTGTTGTTTCTACTGTTTCTTTCTCCTTTTATTTTTAGCAGGTCTTCTTCCCTACTGTATTTCCTTTAGGTACTTGATTATGATATCCTTTACTTGAGTTGTGGGTCTACTGGAAATAGTCTCTCTACGTTCACAAGGTAGGAGTAAAATTTTCTACACACCACCACCCCAGACCCACTTGTGGGACTACACTGTATGTTGTGTTTTAATAAATATGCAACTGCCTCTAAAGCCCTATGCAAGTCTAAATTGGACAGCCTGTCGAAAAAAGGTAGTCACAATAATCACAATCAGAGGCGCTGCATCCACATCACATAGCTTAAACTGAAATGATTGCATTAATCTTGTTCCAGTAAATTTGATGCTGAATTCTACCCTGTGACAGTTGTCAGATTAGGAAACCAATTGACACCTCAGTTGAGACAGAAGGAACACAGCCTAAACATTAGAAAGAGAGACTTGTGGGAAGATATTAGAAGACAATGAAAGAGAATTTTTCCAGCTGCAACCCCATACTCGCTTTTGGTGTAAGTTTTTTCTTTTTTACTTTTTCCCTCTCCTTTTATTGAGGTTGAGGTGTTTGGGGTAGAGGGTGGAGGAGGGGCTAACCGAGGGCTAACCGAGTATAAGGTTATAAGAAAGGAAGGTATACCAATCTCATGATTTATGAGTTTGATTTCTTTCCCCTCAGGTGTCAGGTGTGCCATGCAACTTGGATTTCATTGATCATACCATACATTCTACAGTTTGACATAGACATGGAAGAAATTAGAATAATAGACTTCCTTTATTATTGTTGCACCGTAATATCTTAACATAAGTGGCATGATTGTATGGACAAATAGGATAAAAGGAAAATATTGCAATGAAATGAAAAATTCAAAAGCATGTCAAATTGGTTCAGCTGAACAGCATATCTACGATTCACCAAGTTTGAGAATAATTGTTAACATTAGCAAACCTAGACTTGAAGAACTAAAAATCAAAAGTACGACAATGAACAACTTACCAAAAACAAGACAGTTGCACAGTGCTTTAGTACTTCAAAATTCATACGGACATCATCCAAACTCCTGAAAAGTAGAACCTCAACGTTGAGACAATGAAAAATATTCCAAAACCTTGCAGTTCACACTGCAGGGGGCAAAACCATCTAAGAAAGGATAAAACATTGTTACCTATGTGTTTGCTCTCCAAGGCCAAAATATGTAGCAAGAGAGGCCATCTGCAAACAGAATCCAACCAAATCATCATTTGATATTTTAAACATTACAACTGATATCACTTCACTTGTACCCTGTGACATTTCTTGGACCTCCCCGGTTGTACAAAGGATTGCAATAGCCTCCCCCCCCGCCCCCCCAAATTAGCAGAATTGGCCCATCTACTCTTTGCAAATACTCTCCAATGCTTATGTATGGAAATATCAACATATTAAATAACAAATAGATCTGAAAGAGGAAACATTTATACACATCTCTTTCACAGCAAACCAGACGTTTTTTCATATACATGTTGGTTGATTCTATGAAAAAGGAAGATTATTATTTTGTTTTAGTTTCCTGCTTCTTCAAATAAAGCTAAAAACAATTAAAACAAAAGCATACAAAAATGAAGACACAGCATGAAAAATTTGCAGTCCCGGGGACTGGGGAGTTCATCTACTAATTTTGGCATAAGAATCCATCGACCAGATTACAACAGAAATAGAAACCGTTTCTCAAGTAAACATTAATCCATACTGAAGTACCACAAATAAAAAAGGTAATGCAACAGAAAGAAATATTCTAACATAAATACAAACCATATTAGAAAACTGAGTCTATTGATCTTGACAATCAATATATTCGTGTCAAAATGTGTTGCTTAGCGTATCACCCTGGCATGTACACAATTGACTTAGGTTTGGGAAATATCGTTAAATTTGAGTACTCCGAAGGCCCATTAGTGTTTCCCAGATGAAGGTAAAAAACTAACACACTCTCCAACAAGTGAGAACTCTTGAAGACAACTGTTTATTACGAGTAAAATTAACTTACTTCCCTACATTTTCATGAAGAAGAGGAGAAGAATTGCTATACCTTCATGTTACCAGCTCTCCTTCCAAATCTTTCAGTCAACAAAGTAAGTGTATCAATTGTTCCCTTAGGTTCTGGTGCAGGCCTGTTAATTCCAGCAAACGCCTCCCGAATCCTTGGACAATCAAATTTCAGTATATTGTGGCCCGCCCATATCCTCCCTACACAAACAACATAGCAAGCACATTAAAAAAAACAATTAAATCGACCATATTTCCAATAGAACATTAAAAGTCCAGCGCACTATTAAAAAGAAAACACCGCAGAGGCATAGGCAGACAGAAATACAGGGCACGGATCGTGAGCACCCACGGCGTTTGCCTTGGCTTATAGACATAATTACAAAAATATACTCCTACAATCTATCATGGTTTTAGCAGCAACTCTGACAAAGTTAGACGTAAACATTCGGAATCCTTCCTGCCTCTATAGGAAGGAAAGTGAGAAAAGGAAACTTAAAATGGTCTAGTAAACCACCAAACAACCTGCTATGATCCACAAGCACGTAAATTTGTCAAATCCAAATGGCCTCAGACAGAGTTTTGCAGCTAAATTCAAACATGAACAGGCTCTAAAAAGGTGAATAAATAAAGCAATAGTTATGAAGAGATAATAACCATGGAGAACATCAAAGACTTTATCGGCGATATCAGCAAATGAAGGGGCAGAAGTGACAGCATCTCTGGTAATTCCATTGCAGCGAACAGAAAGGGTAGAAATAAGAGAGAGGTCAGAGGGTCGTACAAGGGTAGAGTAACTATGTTGCTCAACAAGCTTTCTCGGGCAAACAAGAATTGCCCCAAATTCCAAGAGTGCATATTTCTGTCCTGTTCGGGTGGGTATAGTTGTCTCCACATCGAAAAACACTATCTCCGACCTATCTTCGCCAGTTATCATCATTTCTTAAAGACTTATAGCGGGCCAGCCTGCAAATTATATAGAGCCACCTTACCCTTGTTGGTGGGTATTGCTTCCGGTGGAGGGTTTTGTGTTTTGAAGCGTGAGACTCAGGGTTTCCTTTGTGTTTTTACACATGGACGAAGGAACTAATCGCAAATGTTTCACCTCACACGCAATCAACATTAACGAAAAAAAAATACCAATATATTTTGAAAAAATCTCTTTGGCCAGAATTTGGCTTTATTATTTTATTACTCCCTTGCTTAATTTACTTGATTTAGAGCCCGTTTGAATTGACTAAAAAAAAAAGAAATAGTTTTTAAGTAAAAAATAAAAAAGTTTAATTGAAATGATTTTTAAGTCAAAAAGTAAAATAAATAGCAAGAGATCTACTTTTAATTTTTAACTTATTTTAAATTAATTTTTAGTCTTGCCAAACACTTCTTATTTTAAGTCATTTTTTACTTATTTGAAGTTATTTTTATATTTTGGAAATCAAAAATTAACTTAAAAATAGGATTTGATATCAAGTTTAATAAAGAAAAAATAAGACTTTTAAAACTTATAAGAGAATAAGAAATGTTTATTTTTTGGCCTAACCCATTGATGACCCCCTAAAATTGGCATCATATTTCACTTAAACACCTTAAATAGGCAATGTTCATATTAGACACTTAATGTAGAATTTCGTTGTGTCATTTTGACATTTTTTGCTTACATGACATAATGAGTGTATCGACTGGCACTGTGAAATGTTTTTTTCAGTTAACTTTTAATATATTTTTCTTTTTCTTCCCCATTTTTTAGCTACCATTTTACATACATTGTGAATGGAAGTTTCAATAACTGATGGAGTGAATTTCTTTAAACTAGCAAAATCTTACGTTCACTTCAAGCTATTTATTAGGCCAAAAAAAATGGAGAAAGTGATCGTAAAATTTTTCAATGGTACGCGGTTTAGTGAAATTCAGATGATTCTATCAAAGGAATAAGGGTAATTAGAGAAGACAACTCGAGGGCCGATGCGTTGGGTGAGGGGTGAGTGGGGGGGGGGGGGGGGGGGAAGACAAGCACTTGAGAGGATACTTAGGGTTTTGAGAGGTGACTGTATTTGGAGAAGACAACTGTTTGGGGTAGGGGGTTTCTTTCATTGATTTAAGTTTTATTTTATTTTGTAATTATTTGGTTCATGTGTCATTAATTCATTGGTCAATTTTTAATTTTACTCAAATTAATTCTTTAAAAATTACTTTTGACATAAATGACAAATGTTATCATTTAATTTGTCGCTTTACACATCATTCGCGAGTGTAACACACACAGTATATATTTTTGTTGATATAGAAAAAAGTGTCAAAATGACACAACGGAACCCTATATTAAGTGTCTAAAATGAATATCGTCTATTTAAGGTGTCTAAGTGAACCAATTTTAGGGAGATACCGATGGGTTAGACCTTATTTTTTTGCATAGATTAGTTTCTCAACATATCTTTGCTTGGCTGATATGATAACCTTTACAGAGGATTTAGGATAGTTTTCTTCTTATTTGGTCGAAACAAATGAGATAACATGAAGGGAATTCAAATCTTATAAAGTTAAACCGACATAGGGGCTAGGGGCCCACCTTCATGTGCTTGCTTGTGCAGTCTCACTAAAATTTGAATATCTCTCAATTTTGAAGTCGTATGGAAAAATGGTTTAGTGCATTGGAAAGTAGACTCGTAGACCTTCGATTTGGTATAATGGAGTCTTCTAAAGATTTCTAGATTGGGAGAAAAGCTCTGAGATATTTAACCCAAATTTCAGAAAGTTTATCAAAGAACTTACTCAAACTTTTGCCGGCTTTTTATTTCCCAACTTGCTTGACTTCAAAACTTAACTTACAATCATTGGGCGACTATATCACCTTATAAAGCATCCTTCTTACCATATAAGACACTATTTGTCTTACCCTAAAAATACTGGATAACTTGAACCTTCCGAACGGGCGGGGTGTTAGAAGAGACATTCTTTAACTCTAACTTGTTTAATGGCATCCTTGACCCATAATGTTAGTCTAATTCTTTGATTTTTACCTCCCCTTTGCAATGTTATTCTCCTGAAATGATACACCAAGTCATATAAACCTCATACATTCATGCAATGATACACATATTATGCGAAAAAACCACGAGGTCTCACATTCTCCCCTCCTTAAGAACATTCGTCCGCGAATGGATTCGAACAATCTCTTGGTTGTATTCTTTGCTGCTTCTGTGCTATTTTCAAGGCTATAATTGTTACGTCCGCAAATCTTGAATCCAGTTCGAAAAATACAAGGTTTCATATATCTAGCTCGCAACAAGCCATATAAACTGCATTTTTGAGGTATTTAAAATCCAATTAAGTTTGTCATGTATAAGAATAATTGTCAAATATTGAAACGCAACTCATCTTAAGTCGTCAATAGTTGGGGGTACTTCTTCTTTATTTCCTCCTCGGCTTCTCAAGTTATTTCCTCAACGTTGTTATTCCGTCGTAACACTTTCATAGAAACCACTTCTTTAGTCCAAATCTTTCTTACCAACCAATCCAACATAGCCACTAAAACCTCAGCATACAACAAGTCCTTAGAGACACGAATATACTCAACGGGCATAATCCGTGAAGCATTTCCATTGCACTTTTACAACATAGATACATGGAACACTAGATGGACCGCTTTCAATTCTGAAAGCATATCAAACTCGTACGCCACCCTGTCAATCCTCCAAATAATCTTATACGACCTTACACACCTTGGACTCGACTTCCCATTCTTGACGAATCACATGATACCCTTTCTAGGCAATACATTGAAGAAAACACAATCTTCTACATCAAACTCTCTAAGTCTCGAAATCAAGCCTGGGAACTAAAATCTAACAAAAATCTAACAATCTTTTCTTAATAGTCGACACTGGCATAATAAGGCTTCCACCAATCCAAGCCCATATAAATAAACAAACTCGAGCATCTCTAGCTCTATCACGTCTACAAATTTCTGGTGACCAATAATCTCTATTATAAAACCCTCGATAAGTCTTCTTGAGCATAAAAGAAACACAAAGAATGATTTAGATTTCATACGTACTTATAACTAGCTCATAGCACCAGCTATAAATTGAAAGAAATGTAATCAATCCTAAATGTCCTATAGCCTCTTGATTATAAGTATGGTACACAACACACCCATAAACAAGAATTTAAAAGACACGGCTTTTGCACTCGCTGGCGCATGACCTGCTCTGATACCAAGTATGTCACGCCCCGAACTAAGGGAGGCGTAATTGGCACTCGATACCTTATGCAATCGAGTTAGCCACTGAAACAGACCAACTGACTCAACTGTGGGCTTAGAATGTCGAGCAACATAATATCTAAAATATTAAGTTCGGACCATTAGGGTCTCAACCTAAATAAAAAATCATGTAGACAAAGGTAGACAAGCCAAAAATAATAAAGTACTAGCTGGCTGAAGAGGCCGTAATTGAGGGCATATACACATACATACATATCTATGCCAAACCTATGTGGCTGAGAAAATGGAAGCTGCAAAAAGAAACCCAGAATACTATGTCCACAATAACCTCTATGAGTGTCATAAAAACTAGTCAAGATAAGGCCTCGACTATACCCAAACTGTACAAAAAAAGTAAACATCCCATGAAAGCTCTAACAAGAGGTAGAGCTTACCAACTCACAGTTGAACCCTAAATCCTAGTGGATGGGTCAATCAGAATCCCTACCTGGACCTGCACGTACGAAGCAAAAATGCAGCGTCCCCAAGCAATGGGATGCCAGTACGGATAAAAATGTACTGGTAGGTAAGGCAGAAAATAGAATCATAAATAGTTGTTACAAAAAGGGTAATAAAAATACCACCTGAAACAGAAACTCTGATAGCCTCCATGGATGACATCCTACCTTATATAAATAAAATATGCATGATATGCTCGCATAATCGTATGCCATGAATACATATATTTAGATGCAAATGCATTCCATACCCAACCAAGTGCTAGGAATGGTGGTGCCTTCCAGTAGAGAACCGGCATCATATTCGCCAACTGTGGCCATCTGTGTCTCATACATATAAATATAGGCAATAGGCCCTATACCTTTCGATTATAGCTCGAGAGTAGAATGCATAACATGTCATGTCATAGATTCATAATGCATTTATGTTACCTTAATCATGTTTCCAATCTTGGAACGTTGGTACTTTTGTCCTTATAATCTCGTAATCACTTTTTGTCACGCCCCAAGCCTACACCTCGGACGTGGCTGGCACTCGATAATAATTCTTGGCCCCAAGTACACCTTTGTCCTGGCTTACTTACTTAGTGGAAGACTCTATGCATATTTATAATGAACAATAGCACTATACTCACTTGAATAATAAATTACTGAGAATGCTTAAAAAGTCAAACATTCAACTTAACCAAATGGCAACTCAAGTCTTAACATATGAAATAAAAATGTAAAGACAACTGAACTACTATCTGTATGACTGTCTATGAAGCTTCTAAAACAAAGAGGGATGTCGGGACAAGACCCCCGATTATCCAAACAATGAAATATTGAAAGTAAATGATAAAAAGAGTCCTCCGGAATGCAAGGAGGCTTACCAACTGACTCTAAGTGCTCAACTGGATCAACGAGGCGCTGGATGTTAATCCTGGTTACCGCGTCTACATCATAATAAGATGCAGGCTAACTGGCATCAGTACATTAAATGTATGAGTATGCAAGTTGGAATGTTAAGCATAACTTAAGCTTGAAAAGAATCTGAAAGGAACACTTACCTTGGCTTTACTCAAATCCTGAACAACTTAACTCAAAATAAAGCAATAACATATGCAATATATAGAAAGCTTGTAAAATAGTGGAAAACAACTTAGTTCGTTAAAGAAAAATGCAATAACAAACTCAACTTTACACATATAATAAAGTAATATAGTTTTTGTGGGAGATTCTCAAACCGACAACCACCACTATGAACCTAAGTGGTGATACAGCGTCTTGCCCACGCTGCCAGAATTGTCCTATACTTTGTCGTCATATAGAACGTTTAACTAAGTAGATCCACTAGTCTATGCTAAAATCATCTTAAGGAGTCATCTAAAAAGTATGATCATTTACTACCCATGATAGCTACGTGGTTTATGGAAACTTGAGTTAATATGAACTTGCATCCCCATATCGGTGCTCAATACTACTCCTAAAATATACTTAGCTCAAATGATTTAATATCAAAACTTCTTTCTTTTGTTTGAGATAATTACTCAAAACTTTAGCTTAAAAGTTCTCTTAGAAATCGATGTTTCCCATTCTTATTCAAATGTGAAAACATTTAAAACTCTTGAGAATAAGAAATGAACTCAACTCTTTACTCTTTGCTTAACTTGAATCTTAAGTCTTAAAACAAAGTTAAAACATTTGTAAAAGACTTTAGAAAAACTTTATAAACTTCTCTTGACTTGCTTATTAACTTCTAGAATTGATTTTTAACTTCTGTTGACTTTGATCCTTAACTTTCTTTGAATTGAATTATGGATTCAAGGTTCATGATCTCATGTTTATGGATGATTTCATGATGTTTAAATGTACCCAAGAGTGTTGGAATCAACGAAGAAACATAGGTATATTGCTAAGGAACAAGTACAAAAAGATGGGGAACGAATGGGGAGAACTGGCGTCCCTGGAGCTCTGAAAGGGCGCGAGGCACCAGCCCTCAATATTCAGAGACCAGTCTGGGGCGCGTTGGCTGGTGTGGTGCCCCAAGGGTGAATATTCAGAGCCCCTTTTGGGGGGCGCTGGCTAGCGTGACACCCCACCTTATCCCCAGGTGTTTAACTACTTTTCTTCTCCGTTTTTCATCTCTAAACCCTCTATACTTCAATGGTTCCTTCCCCAGACACTTAGAATCATTTATACCCTCAATATATGATAGATTCAAACCAAAAATACTCCTAGAAACATGAATCATATCGCAAGAAACTCCAACAACACAACCAAGAAATTCAAACGAAACTTCTAACAATGTTCATCAAGAACTCAATTTCTAAACTTTCAAAGACTTAATTTCACTGAATTGAATCATGGTTGGTGCGTGGATGAACTAACACAATGCTATGTGATCTCACATACCTCATAGGGATCACCCCTTGATGAAATCCACAAGCTAAACTCGACGATCTTGACGAATCTTGATTTCTTTTCTCCCTTCTCCTCTTTTCTCTTTTCTCCAAGCTCTAGCGTGAAACTTCAACTTTTCTAAACTAACTAAAATATGATTTTACCCCAATTAACTCCTAAAAACGAATTAGAATAATTAGGTAAGGAAAAGACTAAATTACCGTTTCAAAATCCGTATTAGACTTTCCTTATTCAAACACCCCAACTTCCAAAGAGAATAACTCACTCATACTAATTCGGAATCGCGCAAACTTAGCGGCGTTGGAAAGGTTATTCCAATAGCTTTCCAACCATAGCTAGAAATACACCTAACTCATCTTGATCTAGGAGTTATGGCCGCTTGAAGTTGACCAAAAACTCAACTAACATACTTCACATTTTTTCCAGACTTTCATTTACTTTCCAAAAATTATTCGTTCCCCATCTTTTAACTCTTTCCTAGTTATTTCAATTTGCGAGATGTTACAATATCTCCCCTTTGGGAAGATTCATCCTCGAATGAGATTACTCTTACTAGGCTAAGGGTGTAACATCTATCATTCAGCTCAACACCCAACAAGCAATGCAATTATAACATGCTAACTTATAAATGAAAGAGTTCTAAGAAGAGAATTAGTATCTTTATCTAGAATGTCTCCAGTTTCAAAGAGATGTGGATATCTCTTCTTCATATCTTCCTTAGCTTCCCAAGTATCTTCCTCAACAAATTGGTTCCTCCAAAGGACTTTGACTAATGTTATTTCCTTAGTCCTCAACTTGCAAACTTGGCGATCTAAAATATGAACAGGAATCTGCTCATAAGATAAGCTATCCTTGATCCCAATATCTTCAGTTGGTATGATCAATGAAGGATCGCCCATGCATTTATTCAACATGGAGACGTGAAATACCGAATGAACCGCTGCTAACTCTTGTAGTAGCTCCAACTCATAAGCTATTTCGTCAATCATTTTTGCTATTTGATAAGGTCCAATATACCGGGGACTAACATTCCCTTTCTTACCAAATCTCATAATTCCCTTTATGGGTGAAACTTTTAAATACACCCAATCATTAACTTCAAACTCTAACTCTCTTCTCCTAACATCAGTGTAGGATTTCTAACGACTCTGCGCCGTCTTTAACCTCTCTTGAATCACTTCACCTTCTTCATGGCTTGATGAACTAGATCTGGTCCTATCAACCCTGCTTCATCAACTTCAAACCATCCAATAGGAGATCTGCACCTTCTCCCATAAAGAGCTTCATAAGGAGTCATTTGGATGTTCGAGTGGTATCTATTGTTGTAAGCAAACTCAATAAGAGGTAGGTGATCATCCCAATTACCTTTGAAATCAATCACACATGCCCTCAACATATCCTCTAAGGTCTGAATAGTGCGCTCCGCTTACCCATCAGTCTGAGGATGAAAAACAGTACTCAAGTTCACTTTGAACCTAAGCCTTTCAAAAAAGACTTTCAAAATTGTGCAGTAAATTGCACACCTCTGTTTGAAATAATGGGGACCGAAACCCATGAAGTCTTACCACTTCTTGAATATATATCTTAGCATAATCTTATGCTGAATGAGTAGTCTTCACGGGCAAAAAGTGGGCTGATTTTGTCATTCTATCGTCAATCACCCAAATGGAATCATGCTGCCTGTGAGACCTTGGTAAACCTGCGATGAAATCCATATAATCATCTCTCACTTCTGTTCCAGAAGTTCTATATTCTGAGCCAAACCACCGGGCCTTTGGTGCTCTACTTTAACTTGTTGGCAATTCGGACACTTAGCAACAAATTCTGCAATGCCCTTCTACATGCTATTCCACCAATACACCTCTCTCAAGTCACAATAGATCTTTGTGGAACCTGAATGAATGGAATATCTAGATCTATGAGTGTCCATCCGCCATTGGTAGACACAATCTACCCTGATATCTCAATACACCATCTCCTCTTTGTTCGAAGGCTAATATTTTTTGCTTATGAACATTTGCCTTCAATTCAAGCAACATTGGGTCTTGTTATTGCTTTTCTTTCACTTCTGACACTAATGATGATTCATCACTACTACTACTCTTTTTGTGGAATCCATTAGTCGGACTCATAAGCGTACAAGTCTATGCACATCTTTCGTCAACTCTCTCTTTTCTTCCTCAACATTGGCAGTACTATCCATAGACAACATGCTTAAGGCATCAACAACAACATTAGTCTTACCTGGGTGATAAAGAATACTTATGTCATAATCCTTGAGTAATTCCAACCACCTCCTTTGTCTGAGATTAAGCTCTTTTTAAGTGAACACATACTGAAGACTTGTGGTCAGTGAATACATCCACATGAACACCATATAAATAATGATGTCATATCTTCAAAACAAATACTACAGCAGCCAACTCTAAGTAATGGGTTGGGTAATTCTTCTTATGAACTTTCAACTGTCTGGAGGCATAAGCTATAACTTTGCCATTTTGCATTAGCACATAACCCAAACCAACTCTAGACGCATCACAATACACAACAAAGCCTTGTGTGCCTTCTGGTAAAGTCAACACTGGGGCAGTAATCAACCTCTTTTTCAATTCCTGAAAGTTTTTCTCACAAGCTTCAGACCATTGAAACTTCACTATTTTCTAAGTCAACTTGGTCAAAGGGGACGAAATAGATGAGAACCTCTCTACGAACCTTTTATAATATCCCGCCAAACCCAAGAAACTCCTAATATCAATTGGAGATGTGGGTCTAGGCTAATTCTGCACTGCCTCTATCTTTTGGGTATCAACTCTAATTCCATCACCGAAAACTATGTGGCCCAAGAATGCCACAGACTCAAGCAAAAACTCACATTTAGAGAACTTAGCATATAACTCCTTATCTTTCAAATTCTAAAGAACTATTCTGAGATGGCTAATATGATCTTCTTCATTTCTTGAATAGATTAGTATGTCATCAATGACGACAATAACAAACATATCTAAATAAGGTTTGAAAACTCTATTCATAAGGTCCATGAACATTGCAGGTGCACTAGTTAAACCGAACAACATGACCAGAAACTCATAGTGACCATAACGGGTCCTTAATGTCACATTCCCTTACTTTCAATTGATGGTAGCCAGATCTGAAGTCTATTTTCAAAAAATAAAAAGCCCTAAAGCTGATCAAATAGATCATCAATTCTCGTCAATAACAAACAGTCTCCTTAAACACAAGACGTTGAACATAGAAGAAACAATTTGAAAATTTCAATGCAATAATAGAACCAACGTTACACTAATTTATCTAACAATCAAATACTCATCTATACTTCTTCTTCTCTTTCAAACTCATATGACCAAGAACCACACACATACAAAGCATTTCCAAAAATTCCAGCAACAACAACATCAGAAAAATACTTCAAAACAACCAAACATCACATAACTATCCAAAACGATTTTTCCAACTATCTATTTGTGTTCTTGCTTATATAGCGTAGCTATAACTTTGACTCTCTCAATAAAATGAAGGGTGAGAATATTACCTCCAAAAAGTAGCAACACCACCTAAAAAATGAGACTCCTTCACCATGAAAAATCCTTCAAATCACAACCGATGAGGAGGAAAGAAGTAATACAATCTCTATGAACGTTCCGATAGTGAAACCACGTTGAAATCTTGTAGATTTTTGGTTGGCTGATAGGGTAACATTTAGAGAGGATTTAGGACAGTTTTCTTCTTATTTGATCGAAAAAATGAGATAAAACGAAGGAAAATCAAATCTTATAAAGCTAAACTGACATAAGGGCTAGGGGGCCACCTTCATGTTCCTGCTTGTGCAGTCTCACTAAAATCTGAATATCTCTCAATTCTGAAGTCGTGTGGACAAATGGTTTAGTGCGTTGGAAAGTAGACTCGTAGACCTTCTATTTGGTATATTGGGATTCTTCTAAAGATTTATAGATTGGGAGAAAAGCTCCGAGACATTTAACCCAAATTTCAGAAAGTTTTTCAAAGAACTTGCTCTAACTTTTGCCGACTTTTTATTTCCCAACTTGCTTGACTTCAAAACTTAACTTACAATCATTAGGCAACTTTATCACCTTATAAAACATCCTTCTTAACATATAAGACACTCTTTGTCTTACCCCAAAGGTACTGGATAACTTTAACCTTTCAAACGGGCGGGGTGTTAGAAGAGATATTCTTTAACTCGAACTTGTTTAAGAGCATCCTTGATCCATAACGTTAGTCTTATTCTCTTGAAATGATACACCAAGTAATATAAGCCTCATACACTCATGCAATGATACGCATATTATGCGAAAGAACCACAGGGTCTCACAAGGAAGACCTACGAACCGTACATGGGATCCATCGAAAGTTGTTTTTCCAAAGGATTATTACTTTTCTAAAGAGTTATGACTTTTTCGAAGGGTGTTGACTTTTCTAATAGCGCACAATAAGCACTTGTTCATACTGCCCTTTCTTCGCTATAAATAAAGAAGTTCTCCCAAATTTTTAAACCTCAAATTTTCTAAGTTTTCTATTATTCTTCTTCTTAACACCTAATTTAGCACATATTCATCTTTCATACTATATTTTTAAGCAACTTCATGGACCTTTGGTCCAATTTATTGGTCATCACAAATAAGCTGGAGTCTTAGGTCAAATCCGACAAAATAAGTCATACTATATTTATTTATATGATAAAATATATTAAAAGCAGACACATTTTCACATTGAAGGATTGTAATTTTTCCGATGGATGTGACCTTTTGAAAGAGTTGTAACTTTTCCAAAGGGTTGTGACTTTTTCATATCGGCCAATCAAGAATGCTTAAAAAATTTCATAACCAAAAGCACAAAAGTAAGTGAATACAAATTTATAAAAGATAAAGCTTTACAGATCGTTGAATAAAACACTAATTTAAGTTGTCGGACAAAGTGATGACAGAAGGGAAAAGCCCACAAAAAAAAGTACGTACGAACCAAAAAATTGTCATGGTTGTCATTAGTTGTTCAAGAATTGAGCAGTTGAAACAGTTTTTTTCTTTGACATAATGAATGGAGGAAAAAACTTTAAGGAAATTATAGTTTTGTTTCATTGTTTCTTTTTTTTGTGTAGATCCATTAATTAACATAATGTACGTTTTTCTTTTGAATCTTAAAACTAATAACAACCCTCACTGCACAATTTAAGAATTGAAATTAAAAATTTCCGATTAAATATTCATTTTAAAATTTGAAATTATCTGGGGCACTAAAACCACTCCTAAAAATTTTCCATTGACTAACGTATCAGTACTTGTCTTTTTAAAATTATTTTTTTGAATTTTTGTGGTGCTGAAACATGACACTTTTATTTCTTCTATTGTATATAGATTGATATTTTGATCTTTGAATATTGATAGTCACATCTCAATTACCTTGAAGGTCTGTGTATTCTATTGAACTAAATGTGTGTGAATGTGAAAATATTGTGAAATAAAAACATCGAAGAATTCAAACATTCCCATCATAAGTTTTAGAATTATGTACTTTCAAGTTTCAAAAACAAAAAACTTTAAGTTATTCACTTCAAAATATCTAGATATTCACTTGTTTTCTTATTTTATTATTGTAGGGGAATCGTGGATGCAATTATTTTTAAGGGATAGAAAACATACCCGTAAACATCATTCTATCACTTGTAAGAAGAGCCTCTTTGGACAATGATACAGCAACTCCACAAAACAATATAAAGTGTTCTGCGAGGTTAAAGAGCTTCCAACATTGTTAATATTGTTGTTATTAGACATTTTTTAGGAGCACTATGTAACCTAGAATTGTAAACTAGAGCATTAAAATTAATGATATGTATAATGTATCAAACTATAGCTCGATGTTATAAACTAAGTATAAAAGATAAGATAATAAGAAAGATTAGGAATAATATGTGTAGAACGTACTCTTGCATCTTTTGGTGTTACAAGAAGAGGGGTATAGTTGTATCTTGGGCACCAAATGTGATACATGGATATCTTCCTGCCATGTATACACTTTGGGCACCAAGTATATCATATGACTAATTAGTATACACCACTTAGCATTTTGTGTATATTAATCTTACAATACTTAACATATTTGTGTGGACATCCAATTTACAACACTCAAGACAGTTTTTGGGTGAACAATTTCTTCTTCTTTTTTTTTTTTGTAGTTTTTGGGGGAAAAATTTTTTTAAAAAAAGTTTGGTATCATAGTTTAGGTAATTTATTGCTACAGCTAGAAGAGAATCTATACGTGAATATTTAATAAATATGCAAGAATCTATCACCTAATATTTTATAGCAAGAAAAGAATTAAAAAAATAACTACAAAAAGAAATTGCAGTTAGCCCGTTGTCAGGCAAACTATAAAAAAAAATTGAACTATTTTTGTGTATGTTTTGAGAAGACAAACGTTAACAGTGCAAAGGACAGTTCACCCAAAAATGTGAAGTGTATTTTGGTGCAAATTTTTAGAGAGGGTCCGTTTTGGGAGTTGTGTCAAAGTGTCTATTTTGGCATCGGATTCCACCAAAATTGCAATCTTTCCGTAGAATCAATTTGTACTTGAGAAACCAGAAAATCATCATCGATGCAAAACGTGTTACCGGAGCTTACAAGCAAACAAGGTTATACAACCCAAAGCTTTTCACTTCTATTTTGGTTTGATTGTTGGTTTCTCGAGAACCTTATTCAATGAATTTTTTGGGTATCTTACAACCTTAGCCCACTCTACAATTGAAAAAAATGTGCATATGTGAAAGAAAAGAGTAACTCAGCAATAGCGACGACGTTTCGAGGATGACAATCAATTGGTCAACCTAAGCGCCATAAACAATTCACCCTTTGTAATTCATTCTCATAATGGTAGTTCAATGAGTATGAGATCATAGGCTTCAAAATAACACACATGAGCCAGTAAGATACTTTGATCCAATCATTGGCATATGTATACTTGTTTATCATTACACTAGCAATCCACACACCAGTTGTATTTTATTAACTTAACCAGAAGATAGTCTCAGCAATAAGTATCAGATGACCAAATAATCGGTTCTCCACTACAACTGCCACTATCCCATGTCTATCTAAATGCTCAGAGATCTCAGTTCTTCCTCCCTTCAGATAAAATGAAATGGTATCCATGTCTGCAGTTTAAGAGAGGGGAAAAGAGTTACGAAACGATTTCAGTGCTTTTGAGCATCAAGATATCAACTTATTTGCTCAAAGACAGAAAAGCTTCACAGGGGTGTGGCCTAGTTGTAGACAAAATGAGAGGCTAAGGTTCAAATCATGACAAAGACAAAATGCAAGCTGATTTCTTCTCCTCAGTGGGTTTTACCCGGTACTCACTTTGGCATGAGATAGCAAGTATTCGGTGAAATAGCCGAGGGGCACAAAAAAGCTAGTGAGAACACCACTTTTATAGAATAAAAACATAACAGAACTAAAAGCTAGAATCATACGTTGATTTAAAGGGTGCACTGGTAGCTCCAACAGGGGTATTGAAGGCAACTTCCTGAAATGGGCCTGCCATTTTGCCACGTGGAAACCATCCCAGGTCCCCACCTTTTTTTCCTGAGGGGCATTCCGAGTAAGCTGCAGCTACCTGCAGTCAATCAATGAATAAACTAAGCTTACGCTTTCATCTCAAGCTAGTTGAAGAGAAAAAGAGAGAAATTTAGAAGGATCATTGGGTTTTGCCAATAAAATCGTGTGAAATGGTGCTCTGCATTTTATTGGATTGGAAGGAAACAAGCTTGCTGTTTCTTTAGAAAACAGATCAACTCAATGATGACTGTTTAACTACTTCGAAAAGATCCTCCTCTTACAACTTCCCTCCGCATTGATGTATTGTCACAGCAACATAATTACCATGGAGAATAGCAGAGATGGTAATAGACAGATAAAACTGCTTAATCTACCTTGGCAAACTCAGCTGGTGGAACTTTATCTCCGTTGTTCAGCCAGCCTTCCTGTAGTATTTTGTATGCTTCATTAATCTTTGACTGCTTCTCACATAAGACATGCCTTGCTGAAAGGTTAAAGATAAATGTTACCAAATCATAACATCTACAACACAACAAGATGACCTTTCGGCTACTTAAGAAGAAGACACCTTTAACGTATGTGCAGGTTCCAAGGCCATCTCCTTTCCCAGCTTTTCCTTTTCCTTTCGAAGCACCATCCTCACTTCCACCAGCAGCCTGTTTACCCTTTCCCTTGCTTCCAGAATCCTTAGACTTGGAGTCCTTTCCCATAACTTCTGAAGATTCACAACACCATATGAAAACATCAGAATCAGAGGATACAACTACAATTTTGCACTTGAATGTATGTTCAATTACGGAAGACCAATTAGAGTGAGTATGGGCAGTAGAGTGATGGATGAACATGAAGCAGGAGAAGAAGACAGCAGACATCGTAATTGCATATCAAGAAAACAGGAAGAGATGGGACAAATGGTAAACAGAGCAGATGGAATCAATGTTGCCACAATGAATTGTATCACATGCGAATATTATGGAAATAACCTGAGACAAAGAAAATCTAATTTGTAACACATAACATCTAGTTATAATACATCTTGTAAAGGAGTTCCATAAGAACATATTTTCCAGACTGCATATTTGAATATTAATGTACTAGCACCAAAGTACTTCTGGAGCTATTGAACAAAGTTTGCAGGAGACAACCTTGCACTTTAAAATATGTCATTGATACTAAACATTAATATACATCCAAGTTTCACCAAGCAATCCAAGGTAAACGGGAACAGCAATATTCATTAGACCAAATTTAACAAATCAAGTTATCAATCTTTCTGAGACAGAACAGCCACTCTATCCTTCCGATGACAAACTCTACGAAAACCTTGTGTTGCTGTCTTTTTTATGCATCACTCTCTAGTTCTATGCATAACGGAAAAGCTGCGCTGCATCTGAGTGACACAAGCTCAGTTTAACGATGCCTGATTAACTTACAAGATGGTGAAATGAGTAATAACATGAGCTTTCATCACGTTCGCTTACAATGGAAGGTTTATGTATTGATCCCAAAGAAACAATCAGACTAACAGCCTCCAAGTCTTTCTGCTCCGGCATCTTCAAGCACAAAATGTTGTTGTCTTCCAACTTTTACAAGTCCCCAGTTTTGACTTCCAAATTTTTGAGTTCCCCATATTTTAACTTCTGACCAACACACTAAGTCCCGAAACCTTGATCCAAGGACATCATGGTGTTATCTTACAGAACTTAAATCCTCGATGAATGTATATCTGATTGGGTGAATAAATGATGCAAATTACTACATAGATGTCAATTTGGAGAACCTCTATAGCTAATTTCTTTGTTTTGCTGTTGCATATAAATCAACTTCCTAGGATACTTTAATTCTACATTAGGTATTGATACCATAAACTCAGGGTGCACTTGATATTTCTTAATCATTTAATAGAACTTATAGAAGTGATTCAATGACATCCTAAGTTGCTCAGACTCTTCACTTTTGGTGCCGCACCAGTGTCGACACGATGTGGGTGAAGGTGTGGGTGTGGGATCCATGTCCGATTTGGTCAATGGATTTTGGGTACTTTGACCAAAATCGATGGGGAAAGTCGGTTATTTTTAATGATTCCTGTAATCAATACAAAAGCTAAGGTGAAATTGAAGAAGATGGAATACCTTTAAATAGAAATATCTATGTCACTCCTTTTCCTTTAATCTCCTTTCAAGATTCTCCTCAAGTACTCCGCATAATTTCCCATAATTTAGGTTTTATAACTCTATTTTAGATATTTAAATTATTTTTAGGCGAATCCTCGCACCCATATCCATAGATGGATCCATATCCCCAAAACTTAAAAATTAGACCATGAAGGCTCCGACCTCTAAATCCGCACCCATATCAGACACCCGCACCCGAGTCCGAGCAACTTAGGTGCCATCCAATGACTATAAATGAAGAATTACCATAATCAATATTTTCATAAGCTAATCCAAGTTAGCTTACCTAATAGTCAGTAATTTGAAGTTACTACCCCGACTCCCGGTACTAGTGGAGGGTTATCATTTGAACACCAACAAAATCTAGAGACACATGGAAGTCCTACAGATAAATCAATCAATCAATAAAGCCTCAAATTTGGTCGTTCAACTCCAAATAAGTCTGGATTATTATATGAATCTTCTGTCTCAATTCTGCTCTATCCAGATCCTTCTTTCTAATACTAGCTAAAACAAACTTAATGCAAGTATAACAACTATGTCCAATCCCATGAAATTAGTATTTTGTTCTTAGCTATTCTACATATATATATATAATTAATGACCTAATCAAATATGATAAATCCAAGATCCCGCAGTACAAAGGGTGCCGCTCCCACCCAAAAAAAAAAAAAAAGACAACAAAAATTTTAGGGGACGTAAACACCAAAACAAACCCAGATACCAAATTCAACTAATGCATCATTAAAAAGATTATAATTTAAAAAAAAAAAAAAAAAAGAGTTTAAACTTAAGAGGCACAAGATTGAGCATGAGGGTTTTCCACTTATTATTGAATCAATGAAAGACCAAAAAATAAGATTAGAACCTGAAAGAAACCAAAAATTGAGCAGCTATAAGATTTTGAGGAGTGAGAAATGTACCTCAGAATTTGATTATTTGAAAATTGAGAGAAAGGGTTTCCAACTTCAGAGAGGCAAGACTGCGAGGAGTATCAATCTCTCTCTTTTTGCAAAGCAAGATGGAGGACAACCTTTGTAGGATTCTACTCTCCAATATTTAATAATTTGCCCTTGACGCCTACTTTTTGTTATTTATTCTTACACCACCAAAAACATCTAAATTATTATTATTATTTTTTTTTATTTCATACTTAGAAAATGTGAATTTCATATTTATTAGTTTAAGAAACACATCTCTTAATTTTAAATTTAGCTATTATTATTTTACGTAATTATTTAGTAATAAGAGTAATATTAAAAATAAATAATAATTTTTTAAATTTATTAAAATAAATAAATAAAATAAAAACATTATTTTTAGTATAAGGGCAAGTAATATGAGAGTAGAGGAATACAAACTAAAGGGTGAAATGTAGGTGTTAAATTCATAAATGACCTTTATAGGAGCTTGTCTTGGTAGTTTGTCATCCATAACAAAAGTCGTATAAAAATAATCTTCATTCAACTAATGAAATTTTTTGTACAAAATTGTTCTCCAAACCTAAGAAATTAGGGGTGAGGAGCTACTGCATTGGATGGGGTGAGGACAGATTCACTAACTTTTGGTAGATTTATAGTCATACTAAAATATCAAATACAGATGAATATATTTATCTCCTGTGAACCCGTAAGCAAAGAAAGGCAGTCGGACCAATGGTCTCTGCGCACCAGCTAGTGCCTTCAATCCGCGGAACGTCGGTCCAAATTCATTGGGCACACTTTTTTTTTTAGATTAATTTCTATCCTAAAAATAAAAAAGAAAATAGAAAAATCTTCGCTACCTTAGAACTCTTTGATACAAACCCAAAATTTATTTCAAAAACGAATGTTATAACTTTTATTGTTAATCTCATTGTCGATATGTACTCTGACCTTTTTATTTTCATTTTTTTCTTATTTGTTTACTTTTACACTGTATAATTATTTATTCAAAAATTGATTTTTAATCTTTGATTCTAAGGTTATTTCATATGTTGATAATTGATTATATTAAAATAATTTATATATAATATAAAGCCAAATGTAGAAAAGGTGACGTGGCACCTCTCCAATGCCTCCATTGCTATTTATTTTTTTCTCTTTTTTTTTATTTATATTTTATCTTATTTTTAATCAAAATATTAACCATATTCCATCTTATTTATGAGTTCCATTATTTATTTAATGATCATATTACTTTATCGTCTATAATAAGTTATTACATTAATTGTTAATTATTATATATATATTATTGAAGAATTGCAAAGGTCACCGTGGCTTCTCCTTGCTTAATTTCTTACAATTACTCTTTTTTACTTTTCCAACTCATCCTTTCTTTTTTTCTCACTAGATTTTGTGTCTTTTTCCTTATTTTCTTGGGGTAATGCTAAATGGTCAAAAAATTTGGCCAGAATTTGGTCAGAAATTTTTAAAAATTATAATATTTTTTTATTTTAAAATAAACTGATCTTTTTTCTATTTTTTAGTTAAAAGGTATTAAAGTTGAAAGGGTAAAAATATTTTAAAAAATAAAATAACATAAGTAAAATATAATTCTAGCAAAAAGAATTTTTCCATTTTCTTGCCTAAATATTTTGTAGAAATTAAAGATAATTTTATTTATTTTGTTCACCATTTAATACCATTATTCACTTTTTCCTAAAATCTTTCTCTATTCCTTCTTAAAAGTATTACTAAATTACAATTAAGACACTAATTACCAATATAAGTTACAATTGTATTGATTACTACATTACTCTTTTGATTTATATTATTCAATAGTTAAAAGTTTATTGATTACTATAAATACTAGAGCATGTCATCTTCACCAATGTAAGAATTTCTTCTTCTTTTTTCCTTTCTTCATTATATTCATACTAAAGTACATCACTTTGGTTATGTCTAATTTTATAATATATAGATTATTTGTAACTAACTTCTATTGTTTATAGTGTAGAAGATAAGATGAGCATATGATAATTTTGGGAATTCAAAATTCAATCTTGACAAGTACAATATCTAATTTATGTTACCAAATTACATCACTTTGATTGTGTCTAATTTTATAATAGATAGATTATTTGTGACTAAATTATATTGTTTACAGTGTAGAAGATAAGGTGAGTATATGACAACTTTGAGAATTCAAATCCAAAATCAAATTCAATCTTGGTAAGTACAATATTTCACTCATGTTACTCTTTTCATTTCAGTTTGTTTGATGTCTTTTATTTGCAGTATTCTTTTTAATTCTTTTTGTTTTGTTTTGTTGCTTTTTTCCTCATTATTGGTGATTTTACTGTACTTATTATTTTATGCATATATATTTTTTTGTAAATAATATTTATTGTTTATAGTGGAAGATAAGATGAACATATGACAATATTTGGGAATTTAAGTTTAAGATTGATGAACCCACTAGGAAAAGGAACCCCTACATTACTGTTTTTGTCCATTAATCTTCAATGGTGTAGTGAATATTGACAGTGTGTACAAATTAAATATTAGAGGCTGGATAATTTTCTTTGGTATTCCTACAAAGATTCTTTTATTTATTTATTTTATTTTAATTTATTCTAATTTTCTTTGATACTCCAACAAAGATTCTTTTATTTATTTATTTAATTTTAATTTATTCTTACACTAAATAATATATCTGAAATTTCAGGTAAATTATTTTTTACTGTGAAGGCTTGAATCGTTTTGTTCATTATCCTTCAAGATTTTTTTTATTGTTTCAACATTGTATATATTTTTTCCTTCTTCACAAGAGTTAATTCTTTTGTTCTTATGTAAAAATTGTGAATAATGAAATCAATTTTGAGAATTAGGAAATTCCACAATTTTTGTTTATGTTTACTTTTTAGAATAACTTAGAAATATTAACTAAAATATAGATAAATTTAAAGGAGTATTTTTAGTTAATACATATAAATAGTTTGAGTTGTATTTATTTGAATACTTTATATTCTTTGTGTAATTGAGACTATGCATCTTTCAATCTATTCATTTTTATATAAATAATAGGTAGTATATTATAATTGTCATAAAAATTAGTCAAGATAGAAAATGATTTACAAATATTTCATAAGCTAAGATTAGTGAAAGATGAAAAAAAAAATTAATTCATTACTAAACAAAAGAATAATAACTTTCGAATATTAAACCGTTTAAATATTAAATAAAATTCAGGTAATTATAATCAACGTTTAAATATAATAAGGATGATGTGGTTGAGAAATAAAGCGTTTTGTGAATTAGGTTGTAAAATCCTACCCAGTACTCCCTCTTCATGTTCCCTTATCTAGTGTAGTAGTTTGTTGTTACTAAATCTATGTAATTTCTCCCAATTTTTTTTATTATTTTTTTTTACTCTGTTCATTTCTTTTGCTTAGCCTATGTTTTTAGCAACTTCTTCTTTAATCAAACCCCGGGATACACAGTTTTTCGGTACTCTAACCATGGCGGACTTTCAACTTCCCTAGGTATTTACAAGTTAATTCATCGTTGCTACTAAGAGGGGAAGGAACTAACTGTTTACTAAGAGTAAGTAATAAATGAACCATAATTTAAACATTACATATATGAACATCATATTATATAATTATAATAACGGTACATAATATCAACAGGGAGAAGCTACTAAAGATCTAGAAAGACATACAACTACTTACATGATAATGGTCGGAGAGAGGTTTCCCTTTTGGGAGTCCCCGGGTGACCTTGCAACTTCTTGTGAAAATAAACACTCACACTCTTTTTTACAAACAAACTCACTTCACTCTTTTTTTATTGAAGGGAAAGGAAATATGTAAAGCTTCAAACTCGTAAACTATTCTTTATTATGCTCTGCTTGTTCTTCTCTCTACTATCTCTATCTTTTTTCTTGCAAATGGTCTCATATTTATAGGTGAGGAAGGACTTCCACGGATTTGAAACTTCGGATTTCAAATATTCAATATTCTTTCTTTACCTGTCGGGTGCTTTTTGGGCCCCATCGTCACATGGCCTTTGGAAGATTTTTTCAAAATAATTGTTCGCTTTTGAGTAGTGTTGTCCTCTTTATTGTCTGCTTTGGAGTAATGACTTATTACGTCATTGCTTACTTATCCTTTTTCATCTTTCTTCTTGATTGCCATGGCTTACGTATTTCCTACGTGTCTAGATTGTGCAATGCGATGGAGTCAAAACTCATCCCTGAGTCGTCGTCCTCGTTTGGGTCTTGAGCAAATTGTTCTAGCGACAGATTGTATTCATTACTTTCTGAGTTTTCAGTGTCAATGTCTGCAATCTCCGATTTTGAGTTTGGGTTTTCTCTTATAACTTCTTTAGTTTTTTCACTGAGTAGCTTGTGGAGAGAACTTTGTATCATCTGTTCTATTTTTTTGTCTTTTTTCTTTTTAGAAGAAACCCTTTAGTCTTCTTTCCTTTTTTTGTAGTCTTGGTTGCGTTGAAACTGGCTTGTAAAATTCTCACACTTTTTGGCAAAGTTTCAGCCATCAATGGATTTGATGAGTCTTTACCCACTATTGTTTGAACGAGACTAGTTGTACCTTTAGCTGATACAATGGCTCTTTCTACATTCTTTGGGGAATGTACACCCGTCTTATCCATTTTACAATGAAATAGAGAACTCTTTTGCTCTTTTGGATAGTCTTCGATTTGTAATGGTATAGTCTGAGTGATTTCAAAATGCAAAATCTTTATTCTTTCTTCTAGGAGGTGGATATGTTGTGTCATTTTTTCTTTTTCTTTTTCTTTTTCTTTTTCGAGTCTTTCAATGGTTTGGTTTTGTCTTTTGAAACCTTCTGTCATTAAAGAGCAGTGGTCATAAAACATTATTTTGTCTGTGTCTTTTCGAATGTTGTATTGTAAGAAAGGGGTTGTTGTTTGCCTCAAAGTTGGGATTACGAAATAATTTGGCCCTAAATTTCCTCTTGCGTAGTCCAAAACTTCATTTAGGTCGTTAAACCCTTTGAAGAGGGGAGTAGGGAAGTCTTTTATTAAATTTATTACCTCAATCCATGTTTGAAAGATTCCAGTCAGTCTTCCCTGAACTACCACATAGAATTTGAATTTTTTTATCTTCATTTTTCTCTGTGAAATAATGGCTTAATGAATTTAGTACGGAAATGAAGTAACTATTGTCTCGTGGGATCTTATTGTATGTTATTCATAGATTATCTATCAAGCATCTTTGGGGTCTGTCTATCTTTGTCTCTGGTTTCACTCTAAAACTTAAGTTAGATGGGGTAAAATATTAAGTTTTGTCTTCCAAAATGCAATCTTTCAATGCTTGAAGTATTTTGTCTTGTTTCTTCTAATCTTATCTGATGTCAGAACAAGGTGTTCCCCAATATCAGTAGTGCTGCTTGAGCTAGAGGCTCTGACCCTGTCTTTTCCTGTACTCATGATGAAAATAAATAGTTAGTTTTCATAAGTCCGCTAAGCTGATCTGCTAAAAAATTATCTTTCCCTTTTATATGTTCTAGAGATATATTATATATTGGCGTGGCATCTAAAAAGTTTAACCATCTTCTTTTGCTACTACTTTTTCCATCTATTTTTTGATAAAATTTTACAATGGCTTCGCAATCAGTTCTTACTAAAATTTTCTTTTTATTGAAATATATAATTTAAAATTATTTAGACCGTATATTACCGCTAATATTTTTGTGTCTATACTACTCATGTTCCCTTTTTCTTTATATTTTTCACTTTGGTAGATGCATATTTTTTTCATCTTTTTTGTCTCCATACTTATTTTTCTTTGTTTTTAATACTGCTTCCCATCCTTCTAGACTTCCGTCGGTTTCTACTATTGGATAGTGGGTTTCTAATGGGAGAGATAAGTCTGGTATGTTTTTAACCATTTGTTTGAGCTTTTGTACTAACATTATGTCTTCTGTATTGAATGTTTTTTGTCCATGAGTTCCTGTTTTTGAATATAAAGTTCCCGCTACCTTTCCTAGGTCTTTTATAAAATTTCTAGCATAATTTAAAATTCCTAGAAATTTTTGTAATTCTTTAGTATTATCTAGATTGTCTGGCATGTCTAGGACTTTTTTAGCTATATGAGGTTGTAATTTTATTCTTCCATCTCCAATTTCTACTCCTAAGAAGTTTATGAGATTTTTACATAAATTCATCTTTTTCTTACTAACTATAATTTCGTTGTCTATAAATAACTGAAACACTCTTTGTAAGTGTCCTAGATGTTCTTTAGTATTATTAATGAACACTAGAATATCATCTACATACACTAGAATAAAATTTTTGTAGTCTCTAAAAATATTATTCATTTTTCTTTGGAAAATTGGGCCGGGGGGGGGGGGCTGTTTTTCATCCAAAGGGCATTACTAACCATTCAAAATGTTCCTCTGGACAAGTAAAAGCAGTCCATTCTATACTATCTTCATGCACTTTTACTTGTCAGTATCCAGACTTGCAATCAAACTTACTAAAAAATTTTATTTCTTGTATTCTATTTATTAGTTCTGTTTTATCTGGTAGCTTATACCCGTCCATTCAGGTGTTATCATTAATTCTTTTGTAATTTATAATTATTCTGGCTTTTCCTCTTACTATTTCGCTATGATTTCTTACCATGAATGTTGCCAACCTATGTCTTGATGTTGATCTTGTGATTACACCTAACCTTAGTAACTCTTTTATTTGGTCTTTGAATTCTTTCAGGTCTTCATTTGCTGATTCTATAGAGGTTGTTTTTACCGTATATTCTGAGTTAATTATGTCTAGTCTGCAGCTTATGTGATTGGCTTCCCAATGCCTCAGGGGTCTTTCTTCGATTATCTCTAGTTTATCTAGAATTCAAATTACTTCTTCCAAATACTTTTGATTTTTTATTATTCCTATGTGTTGTAACCCTCTTTTAAAATTGTAAAGCCCTGTATTTATTTGTATTAAGTTGTAACTCTTTTCTACATCTTCTGTATCTAAAAGGCTAAGTTCTAATAATTCAATTTCTTCTTTCTCGTCTGTAACATGTATTTTAGTGCAAGTGCATTCTTTTCCTTTATCGCTTTTTTAAGTATTTGGTTTAGGCTCATCAGTGTCTATGAAATACCTAGATCTTGTTAGAATAGATTCTGTTGTTATTACTGTCTAAGTAATGTTTTTCGAGAATATTACTTCATCTCTAGTAAGGAGACAGTTGTCATTATTATGTAGTAAGAAATCTAATCCTAAAACAAAGTCTATCCTAATATTTAGATCTCTTACCCATATTTTTCCTAACTTATAGGTGGATTTATAAAAATTTGCACACGTGTTTAAAAAACTTATTTTTGCATTAATGACATAATGCTTATATATGTTAGAAGAACCATCCATTTGCATGACGTTTTGTGGTTCTGGAAAATCTTTTATTACTTCTAGAGGCAAGATGCATCTATTTATTATACTTTTTGTACATCCTGAGTCTACTAGAGCGAGATTCTCTATCTCGTAGTCCTGAATTTTTATTATGGTTATAATTTTTATGGTATTAATTTTTTTGTCTTCGTTACAAATTAATCCTTCAAATGACTTGTAGTATCCTTCAAATGACTTGTAGTCTTCCTTTTCATTTAGAAGTTCTATTTCTGATTCTTACATTTTATGGTCAATTTGGCTAGTGTCTTCCACTCCTTGTCCCTTTTCTAATTCTACGCCTTTTCCCTTTTCTATTTTACTTACTCTTTCTTCTAAACTATCTATTCTATCCTCTAATACTTTTAACCTTTTTTCTTTTGTGGTAACTTGCTCGTCTCTGATCTTAATATTAAATATTTAGTCGATGCACTGAATGCATCCTTCTATATAACAATTCATGCATTTTGCTTTGTTATATTTACTTGGATATCCTGTGTAATTAAAGCATCATTGGCTATCTAATCCTATCCCTTTGTAGAATTGGTGGTCACATTGTATATTAACAAAGGTGTAATCTTTTAGGTTATTTAAATCTAGCTTCTCTAATCCTATCTCGTTTATTAATGTTTCTTCTTCTGAATCAGATGAATTTTGTCTTCCTCCTTCTAAGGCATCTATGCTCATTATTGAATATATACTTTCCTTATCTGACATATATTCATCTACATTTATCAGGGTTTTTTGGAAGTTCTCTATAAGCTGGGCATTTCTTGTCCTACTGTTGTTTCTTCCTGGACAAGTATTGGCCAAATGTTCTTCACTTCCGCATGTGAAACAAGCTAGTCTATTTGTGTAAATTCTGTTGTTATTATGTTTTCTTACATGTCTGTCTTTATTTAGGTAAGACTTTTTTGCCGTTGATTTTCTTAAATAATATATTTTGTTGGGTTTGTACTCTTGGGTATTTTGGTGTGTTTTTTTGTATTTTCTTTGTGGTTTACTTTGATCGTAACTTTGTGTTGTGTATATATTTTTATAGAATCCAGTCTCGTTTTGTTTCAACTGTTTTTGTATTTGTAAATTTGTACATTTTTCTTGTAATACCTCCATTACGTGCTGTATTTTATGCCCTATGGACCAATTTGCGTTTGGGTTTTGCATTACTCCTTCTCTTTTATTCCATCTTTCTTCTATCTCTCTTCCTAGGTCTCCAGGGAGCTTATTAAAAAGTTTCTTTCCTAAACTTTGGTCAAACGCGTTACCGCTTATGGCACAATAATAAAAGTAGTCCTTTAGGAAGTTCTTTATATGACACCAATTATTTATGCTAAGTTGTTTTAATTTTATTAACGCATTCTTTTGTAATACTACTAATCCGCTATTTGGGTCTTCTCCTGTTATTAGGTTGTGTATTTTATTGGTAAAGTTATATGGGTTTGGTCCCATGTTTACTAATTCTTGGAATTCTTGAGGGTAAGCTACTTTGTATGCTTCCCATACTCCTTTAATTGATTCTCCTAAAAAGGTCTCGATATACCTATACGTGATTTCTGCATCTGTTTCACTATAATGGTGTATATAGTCTGCTACTACTATTTCTTTCCATACGTCTATTACGGAATTCCATAATTGAGGGTCATGTGTTGTTATATTCAGTATTTTTCCTCTATCTCCCCCGTCTTGTAGTTTGATAGGAGATTCTATTGGCATTCTTATCCCTATTGGTCTAACCATTTTTTATTTGTAATTGGGTCTCGTCTAAACACCCTATGCCTTGGTAAATTACCTATGATATATTCTACCGGTGGTACAGGTAAACCAAGGGACTTGAACTGGTTGAAGCAGTTTTCATAAATTCTTTTAAGCTGCGAATTGCTTCGTCATCACTTTCACTTTCGTCTTCTTTTTGTCTATATACGTAATTGTCTGTTCTACCTGTGCATTTTTTAAAGTGTTTTTTCTACTAGAGAAAATTTTATTCCTCTTAGTTTACAACCTTTACATCTAAAGATTGTTGTTTTATCTAATTCATGTATCTTTTGGGTTTTTTCTATTGACTTATCTACTTCATAGTCGTTTTCGTTTATGATTTGGATATTCATTCCTTCCATGTTTATGGTTGTTTCGTTATCTTCTAGGTCTTCATCTATTTCTTTTTGGTCGGAATATTTATAGTCTGTGAATCTGATTGAGGTTTGTCCTCTGTTATTAGTATATGTAAGGTGATCATTGGATCTTAATACCTCATTTTTACATAATTTCTCTAAATTCCATTCCCTATCAGTATATTCTTCGGAACTTATTTTTAAGGGTTTCATTAGTTTTATCCCTTTATTTCTCATTAAACCTACTACATCGTCTATTTTAATTTTAAACTTTGAGCTGTTGCTAGTAGCTAATTTTCCTATGAAACCTACGCATACTAGCAAATTATTTCCGCAGTTCATTTCTTCGTAACCTTTAGTTTAAATTCCTATTTTTATGTATTTTCCAAATTCATTTGAATTTATCATAAAGTCTGGACTACAGTAAAATATTCCTCCATTATTGGTCATATCTACTTCTGTTAAACCTATTATAGATCTTTTTTATTCTAACCATCTATCATCATATAAAGTAATTAGTACTTTAGTTCCTATATTTTTTCTAGTTAATCTTTTCAGTCTAATTACTACTAATCCCATATGCATGAGATTCATTCTTCTTTTTTGTATTTCTTTCATAGATTCTTTGCTAATTAGACTTATACTTTCACTATTATTTTCTGATATGCACATCTGCTCTTCTCTATAATGTCTATATAATTGTGCAGTTGAAGAAAATAAACCTGTATTATAAAGTACTTGAGGATTTAGAAGTCTTAATTTATTTTGTTGGAAAATTTCTATATATTTGTCTACATCTATTATTTCATCTTACTGGTGACTGCTACTGGGTGTGTGTGTGCGTGTGTATATATATATATATATATATATATATATATATATATATATATTTATATCTTTGTTTAAAGGAACAAAAAATAGATATTAAAAAAAAACACCATCTTTTCATATATATATATATATATATATATAAAAATCTTTGTTTAAAGGAACAAAAAATAGATATTAAAAAAAACACCATTTTTCGTAAAAAAAATATTTATTAAATATATTTACATTTCAGAATACAAAACTTATGTGTAGACAAACATATCCATAAAGAGTTCAACTTATTAAATTAAACTTACTTTTCTTATTAAAATAAGGAGAATAATTTTAGGTAAAAAATTTTCATATGATCGAAAGTTCTCAAGCGATTTAAAATTACAAAAGGTATGAAATTTAAGTACTAATAATAAACTTAATTAAAACTTAAAATTTGATATATTTGGATTAAACACTACAAAGAATTTTTAGAATATTTTTTTTATTCAACTATTCTAAAAATTAGTTATTTGGCTAATTTAACTAGTTATTTATGATCGCGCGAAGAGCGGCTAAATTCACTAGTTATTTTTTATTTTTTGAAATTTTAACTTTTCAAGGAAGAATGGTTCAAGGTGATAGTGAAACTAGTAAAACATTTGTTTTAGGCCCCAAAATATTAATGATGAATTTAATAATTTTAATTTCACTGAGAACAATATTGAAGATTATAGTAAAAATGTTCAAAATTTATATATGAAAATTTATTTATCTTTTACTAAAAATATTTTAGAACTTTAAACTAAAATACTCAAACCTTCATATTAATAAATTTTTAAATACTTATATTTGTTCTTAGTTTGACGATTGTTATTTTAGGTTGAGATTAATGTCCTATTTTAAAATTTAAAAAACCTCAAATTCTAACTCTACCTCGCACCTCTAAAAGAGAGCTTAATATTTTATCATAATTTGTGTCTTAATAATAGGACATTTTACTCATAAATAAATCTTTAATTTGTCATTTAGTCAATTTACTCATAAAAATAACGGACAAATTTTTTTTCCATGTTCGTTTTTTTCTCCTTTTCCCGTTTGTTCTTCTTTCTCTTTTTTTTTTCCCTCTCTTTTTGTCTTTTTTTCTTCTTTTTCTAATTTTTGTCTTTTTCTTCTTATTTCTTTTCCCTTTTTGGTTTCTTTCTTTATTTCTTTTTTTTTTTTTAAAGAAAAGTATCTTTCCCTTTTTTGGTTTTCTTTATTTAATTTTTGTATTTATTTTTACTTATGGAGCTAAAAGAATTATCTATTTTATAAAAAAATATATTCAAAGTGTTAAGGTTAAAGATAATTTTTCTTAATATTTGCTATTTAAAACTTAATATGTAAAAATTACATATATATTTATTTGGTTTGATTGAAAATTTTATGAAATACTCTTATTGTAACAACATGTTCCCATCATTATAGAAAAAGTCAACGAGGAAAAATTTGGGCCAGAAAATTTTTTCGTAGTAACTTGAAATTTTCCAACATAGTCCAAATTTAGACAAAATCGGAGTTAGTGAGGTTCAGGGAAATCTGGTAACAAATGGGAGACCTAATTATGGTTTTGATCACATGATTAGATAGCTAAGCCGTTAAGGAACCCGTACGACTTTACAGAATTGAATTCGGGCGAGTAGAACTCCCAAAATTGATCTTAGCGTGAGAGGGTAGTTTCTGAGTGTCATGGGATGAAGGTGTGTTGTGAAATGGGGGTTTGAGACTCTAATTACGACGTTTTGTCTCCACGCAAACTGCTAGGGCGGGATTTATTCTGCCATGGCAGGGCCGCTATAGCGGGGTGAGGACCGCAGTGGCAGGCCAGTTGCGATTTAAGTCAAAAATAAACCCCAAAATTGTTTATTCTACAAGTTTTGACTTTGAGAGCTAGGAGACGACCCCAGGTGCTTTCTTGACAGTTTTTCACGATTCTTGAGGCTAAATGTAAGGTTTTCACTCCCCGAATCCATTTTTCGATCCGAAGAATGTAAATTCATGGGTAATTATCGATGGGGAAGGGTTTTGGAACTATTTGGATGGTGGGAAAAGCCCGAATTTTGGATATTGGGATCATGTATTTGATCTAGGGTTGATAGTGTTGATTGTATTCCGGGTAATTAAGTCTTGTTTATTAAGCCTAGCATTATATTGATTGTTTGTCGACCAAGAACAAGCGGAAAGAATCCGAAAAGGGAAGAATCAAGTTTCTTAGGGAATTCAAGCTTTATTCGAGGTAGGTGATGATTGTGATTTCATGTTTTTGTGATATGTATTTGTAATTACTTCATTATAATGCATGGATATATGTGAATGTTGCATTACTGATCACACTAATTGTAAATAAGTATGAACAAAGAACTATATGTCATGAATCACCTCTTGTTGTATGATTGTGAGAATATACATTGTGATTGTGATTGTGGTTTGTTGAATGGAGCGGGTGTCGCCTTTCGACACTAACTGGATCGATTGCCATGTACCGGCATAAACATTGGAACGGGTGTCATGATCCGACATACTAACTTGGAGCGGGTACCACGTACTGGCACACTAACAGTTTGGGTGTGGGTTCCATGAGATGACCATTAACTTGACATAATTGTATATCTTGAGACTTGTGAAATTGTACGTTGTTCGTAAGTGATAATTGATATTGTATATATTCGGTGAATGCATGTTTATTATGTTGTAATGACTTATGTATGTTGCACTTAGTGGGATAGCCGCGTGATCCTACCAGTACACTGTGGTTATGTACTAATACTGCACTTGCTCTTTCTTTGTTGAGTGCAGGACATCTTCAGGCGGTTATTGACAGACTTCACTTAGAAAATCAGTGATCGATCAAATTCAAGGGTGCACCAGTTCTTTCGGGCTGCCATGAGTTCTCTTTTGGTTTATGTCCATATTTTGAACTTAGACTAGTACTTAGGATTTTCTTATGTTTAATTGGGTTGTACCCATTTCCTTAAGACTTATGATCCTGGTTAAATGACTTTTAGGTTCTAGGTGTTATTTTCACATTTGTTTTGTTAGATCTTTTAGAGTTTATGGGAACTCTGTTTTCCTTTAGCATTTAAACTTGCTTCCGTATCTTTAAATGTCTTAGTTTTGGTTAAGTTGTTTAGTTTCGGTTGTAGTAGTGGTTCTCCCACCGGAGGGTTAGTGTGGATGCCAATCACGACGGTCTGGACCGCGACAAAGTTGGTATCAGAGTCTAGGTTTTTTGATCTCTATGTACCAAAACGAGTCTAGTAGAGTCTTGCGGAATGGTACGGAGACGTTTGTACTTTTCTTCGAGTGGCTATAGGACTTTAGGAAATCTCTTTGTTTTCTCTTGTCTCATTTCGTTCTATAACTTGATTCCAATTGGTATCTGGTGATTCGAATTTGTATCTAACCTCCTTCACTCTTTTATCCACAGATAGTTAACACTAGGTTCAACGGCGTCAGGCCCGTAGCTCCCGTCAATGCGCTAGCTGAGAAATCTGCAGCGAGAGGTCGCGGTCGAGGAAAGGGTAGAGGACGAGCAAGGGGCAGAGGCCGATGAAGGGTTGAACCTGCTAGGGATGGAGTTCTGGTTGAGAATGCTCCCAGAAATGAGAATCCTTCTGCGCATCATGAAGAGATAGAGGAGAATGTTGGACAAGAGAAAGAAGTGCAGGCTGAGACTATAGGTATTCCTCCCTTAGATCCAGTGTTAGCTCAACAGATTATGTCGTTCCTGAAAGGATTGGTTGGTCCTGGAGTGCTTCCCTCTGTTCAAGCAACTCAATCTCCCGCCAATCCCCCTATTGCTATTACTAATCCTAAGGTGGGTGGAACTGTCGGTAATGATGCTTTCTTCTGTCCTTTGTTGGGTCCTATTATGACTGATAATGAGCACGAGATGTTGACTAAGTTCTTGAAATTGAAACTGCTTGTGTTCCATGGTTATGAGAACAAGAACGCCTATGAGTTCATCCTAGATTGTTATAAGAGGCTTCATAAGTTGGGAATTCTCCATCAGCATGGAGTAGAGTTTGTGACCTTAGCTTCCAACTTTAAAGTGAGGCTAAACAGTGGTGGAGAGCTTATGTGGAATGCAGATCTTCAATTTTACCTCCACTCACTTGGACCCAGTTTCATGCTCCGTTCTTAGAGAAGTATGTGCCCCAGACTTTGAGATATCATAAAAAGGATGAGTTCATGGCTTTGGAATAAGGTGGTATAAATGTGGCTGCTTATGAGGCTAAGTTTCATGTTTTGTCAAGATATGCTATGTAATTGGTGACTATTGAGGAAGAGAGGATCCGTCTATTTGTTAAGGGACTAAATTCTAAGTTGCTAGTATTGTCTGTTCATATGACCTCTGCGGGAAAAAACTTCAATGAGGTAACATATTTTGTGAAGAAAGTGTAGGGGGTGAGGCGAGACGGTCAGGCTAAGGCATTAACTAAGAAAGTCAATAATTCAGGTAACTTTCAGAGTTCTTACTCCAGAGGTTCAAGGAGGCCGACGCTTGCAGCCCAGCCAATTCAGTCTGCTATGCTCGCCTCTACAACTAATTACTTAAGAACTCCACCTCAAAATTTGATTCAGGATAGCCAGGGAGTCGCACCTTCGGTGGGCAGCAGGCAATCTTTTGAGCGCACTTGTTATAACTATGGAGAACCTGGGCATATAAGGAAAGGTTGTCCCTACTCGCATAGCAGAAGACTAGAGCAGTGATACTCGCGGGCAATGGTAATAATGGTCAAGGGCATCCACAAGGGGGACGAGGAGGAAACCAGCGAGGCTGTGGAGGTCAGGAAAATGGTAACGCAGGCAAGGGTACAGTGCAACCAAGCAAGGAAGTCGCTCGTCAATACGAAAGGGCTTAGTGTTATGCCTTTTCGGGCAAGACCGAGGCGGAGGCATCTGACGCAGTGATCACATATACTATTCTTGTCTGTGACCAGATGGCTAATATGTTGTTTGATTCGGGTTCTACTTATTCTTATGTATCCGTGCGATCTATCTCAAAGTTTGATATGATTTGTGACATACTTGATACCCCCATCCATGTTTCTACCCCTGCTGGATAGTCTGTCATAGTAATATATGTTTATTGTGCTTGTCCTATATTGTTTATGAGTTTTCAGACTTGGGCTGATTCGGTAATTTTGGATATGACTAACTTTGACATAATCTTAGGCATGACTTGGTTGTCCCCCTATTAAGTTGTGCTTAATTGTAATACTAAATTTGTGACTCTAGAGATCCCGAGAAGGGAAATGTTAAAGTGGGAAGAGGTGTACAAGCCTAAGCAAGCTAAGATTATATCCTCTATTCGGGCTAGGAAACTGGTAAGACAGGGTTGTTTGACTTATTTGGCTCATATTCAGGATGTTGAGGTTGAATTCCTCTCTATTGAGTCTATTCATGTGGTGTCAGAATTTAGAGAAGTGTTTCATACTGATTTGCCTAGTATGCCTCCGGACAAAGCTATAGATTTCTACATTTATTTAGAACCTGGTACCCGCCCCATTTCTATCCCTCTATATCGCATGGCTCCGACATAATTAAGAGAGCATAAGGCTCAAATCCAAGAACTTCTTGATAAAGGTTTCATCCGTCCTAGTACTTCACCGTGGGGTGCTCCAGTTTCGTTTGTTAAGAAAAAAAAATGATAGTATGAGGATGTGTATAGATTACCGGCCATTAAATAGGGTCAACATTCTGAACAGGTACTCATTGCCTCGAATATATGATACTTTTGACCAATTGCAAGGTGCATTAATTTTCTCTAAGATTGATATAAGGTCTGGTTACCATCAGTTAAAGATTAGGCATGAGGATGTGCCCAAGACTACGTTTAAAATCCGCTATGGGCACTACGAGTTTCTAGTAATATCGTTTGGGTTGACTAATGCGCCTGCAACTTTTATGAGTTTGATGAATGGTGTGTTCAAACCATTTTTGGATTCGTTTGTGATAGACTTTATTGATGATATTTTGATTTATTCGCAAAGTGAGGAAAAACATGCCGACCATCTTTGTATTGTTCTGGGTGTTCTTGGGAAACAAAGGTTGTATGCGAAATTTTCTAAGTGCAAATTTCGGTTGACTTCGGTTGCCTTTTTGGGGCATGTAGTTTCAAAAGAAGGGGTGATGGTAGATCCCTAAAAGATTGAAGTGGTCAAGAATTGAGTTCGGCCTAGCTCTGTGACGGAAGTTATGAGTTTTGTAGGGTTTGCTAGCTATTATCGTTGGTTTGTGAAAAACTTTGCTTCTATTTCCACACACTTGACGAATTTGACCAAAAAAGAGGTACCTTTTGAATGGATTGAAAAATGCGAGGAGAGTTTTCAAAAGTTCAAGACTCTTTTGACCACCGCACTTATTCTAGAACTATCGATTGAAGGTAAGGATTTTATAGTTTATTATAATGCTTCACATTCAGGTTTGGGTGCTATCTTAATGCAATATAAGAATGTTATAGCTTATGCATCGTGACAGTTGAAGGTGCATGAGAGGAATTATCCTACACATGATTTAGAATTGGCAACGGTAGTGTTTGCTCTTAAGATCTGGCGGCATTACCTTTCTAGTGTTAAGTGTGAGGTATTTATTGATCATCATAGTCTACAACATGTATTCACTCAAAGGGATTTGAATTTGAGACATCGAAGGTGGATGGAGTTACTTAAGGATTATAATGTGACCATCCCATATCATCTGGATAAGGCTAATGTAGTAGCGGACGCACTAAGTCGAAAGATGGTGAGTATGGATAGTTTAGCTTGCTTGAGTGTATCCAAGCGACCTTGGGCTAAGGAAATTCAGACATTGGAATCTAAGTTCATGCAGTTGGGCATCTCAGAGAAAAGTGGGGTGTTAGCTAACATTGACGTAAGGGCCACGTTTATTAAGGAGATCAAGGTCAAACAGTTTGAGAATGAAAATTTGAATGAGCTGAAAGAAGACTGTGATTGGTAGGGCACAAAATACCACTCTTGATGCGGAAGGTATGCTCAATTTTAAAAGAAGGATTTGTGTTCCTAGAGTGAACGACTTGATTCAGAAATTGCTGACAGAATCCCATGGTTCGTGATATTCCATTCATCAGAGTGTGACCAAGATGTACATAGATTTGAAGTAACTTTATTGGTGGCCTGGCATGAAGAAGGATATAGCGGAGTTTGTGGTTAAGTGCCAAAATTACCAACAAGTAAAGTATGAACATCAAAGGCCTGAAGGTTTGATTCACAAAATGCCAATTTTGAAATGGAAGTGGGAAATTATAGCTATGGACTTCGTGGTTTGTCTTCCTAAGACTTTGGGGAAGTTTGATTCTATTTGGGTAGTGGTTAACAGATTGACTAAGTCAGCCTATTTTATTTCGGTCAGAATATATTATAACACGCAGTAGTTGGCTAAGGTGTATGTGAAAGAGATAGTAAGGTTGCATAGGGTGCCATTTTCTATTATCTTGGACCGTGGTACCCAATTCACATCCAAGTTTTAGAGAAAACTACATGATGAATTGGGCACACAACTCACTTTTAGTACAACTTTCCATCCATAGACGGATGGACAGTGAGAGGACAATCTAATTATTACAAGACATGTTGAGGGCATGTGTGATTGACTTTGGGGGGATGTCGCGCCCCGTTTTTCTCAAAACGGATTTTGATGCACGACCTAACAACTCTTTTGGGCTTTCGAGTAGTTGAAGAGTCGCCACCTAACGAGTTAAGGTGCGTTAGGGCACCTATCTAACCTAACTAAGTCTAACTAAGGTCAACGAACCAGAGATCGGGTAAGGGTTCAAATTACCTCGAGGGGAAGGGGTTAGGCATCCCTCGAGGTCCACAAATGTGGGTCCCGACCGTATCTCATGCAATATGTGGGGGTTACAAGTAGCAATTATGGTCACTTCATTATTATTTAATTTAAACATGTGAACTAGGTGATAACGATATATAGCCATTTGAAATTATTTTAGTTGATTAATTACCTATGCATGAAAGACTAGATGAAAAATAAAATAAATATTAAGCAAATAATAAAGAGATAAGCAAGAAGAGAGAAAATTACACAAATAGATATACGAATAAATTCATTTTTTATTAAAACTACCCCAAATAATATAATAAAACAATAAAGGGGTAAAAGGGAAGGGAGACTCTAAATGACTTTTGGATCAGCACTCGACTTTATTTATTTTCTCGATAGGCTTCCGCATAGGGACAGACAAAATCGGAGTTCGTCGTTTAAGCCTGAGTCGGTGTCATCATATCCGTAGGGCCTAAACTACCCCTACCCCACCACCGCATGCTTTTCGTCCTAAAAGGTGCCTAACGCCCCGCTTAATGTCCAAGAGGCATTGGACTACTATTAGGATGGTTTAGACAAAAATAAAATATATAGGCCCACCTAAACACCAAGTCAAACATGTTGGACGAGCATTTAACACATAGAGTCTCATATTAGCCTCTAGATTTTACTTAAGCGTTAGCAATCACAGATAGAGTGAAAAGGTCTCATGCTAAGTATGTGTAAACAAACGACAAGTAGCATAACCATATAACAATTAAATAAAAAAAAATGACTGATAATTATGACATAATACATAAATTGATATATAGAGCAGAGTTGAGCAAGTAGCAGATGCATTAACTTTAGTAGCTGAGTTTAAGTGGCAGGATAGTTGATTAAATGCAGAAATTAGATAATTCATATAAATCTCATTTTTTAACAAGCCGAAGGTTATTTAGTTATTTAACATCCTAAAAATATAGAAAACCTATAGACATAATATCTAAGCGGTTAAACATGCTAACAAAAATTACACCAATAAGTTAATAAGTTACACTTTTATTAGCAACTTAAAATTAATTGGCAATATTAAGTTATTAAAACATGTTGAAATTATTTAAACTGATTAAATAACCCTGACTTTTATTAGTTAAGTTCTATGAACATGATTTCTAAGTATAAGCACAATGAAAATATTATCAAACTTAAGGCTTGCTTTCTATTTAAATGATGTATTTTAATAGTACTTATTCATTTTTTATAATAAGGGTGATTAAAACCAAGCAAGAGACAATTAATTTACTACGATATTATATGCCAAAGGTGATTACACAAAAATAGAGGCTTATTTAAAATGTACTTAACGAACAATCGAGGATGAGTAACCTATCATGCTTATACATAAACGGCAATTAAATATCAACAAGATCAAACTATATTTTTTATTATTATTTTTAGATTTAGAGTGAGAAATGAGCAAGCAATTAAATGACACTCCTATAGGCATGATTTCTACATGCAATACTATGATTAATTACATGATCTTAAGCATATATTATAACTATTTACACATACTACACTTAATGTAATATTTAAAATTATTTGAATCTTATAAGCATGATATCTAAGATGATGGAATAACATTTCAAGATAAAACATATTATGACAATATTCAAGATTTATTCATTTATTATATAAAAGGGTTTAGTTGAATTAACTGAAACAGGGAGCAAACATACATCACTTATTTTATTAATAATTAAGAAGGTGGTTAATGTCAATCCAATAGCATATTATAATAAGTAATTCAAACACGATCAACTTTTAAACTATAATTAAAGATTAAATAAATGATTAACGACAATGACATATTTTACTTCATCTTAATTAGATATAAAATAGATTTGTTAAACTACGGACAAATCACAATTCTATAAGCATGTTTTTTAAACAAGTTATAATAAAATAAACAAGTAGCACGTAATCCCCTCCTCCCCGTAGATGATCCCCAAGAATATTTCATATAGAGTTAGAGTTATTTACAAATATTACACGCCAAAATTAAAGGATAAATGAATACTACATACAGAATTGAAGCATAAAATTAAATAATTAATCTCGTCCGGAAATTCCTCCCAGATGACTCTTCAACATCTTGGATTTCAAAGTTGGATTCTGTTAAACCCAATAGAGCTACTACCAATACACAAATATATAAAGACAAAGTTATAATATAAACTAATTATATGAATAAAACCATAGAGTATTCGAGAGACACAAAATCACACAAGTGAAAGAATATATAAGATCACACATTGGAAGAGAAGAGGATAAGGGAACTAACCCGGATGCTTCCCTTTATATATCAAGCATACATATAATACGAACAATGCAAAAAATTAAACTAGTAAAAGAAACTAACCAAATAAGCAGAGTTATTTATCAGCAATGAAGACCTATACTTAATCCAATACTCGTCACGAACACAGCAAAATTAGCGTACAGAGGAGCTTTTAAGTGTTCACCGAAGACAAACTTAAATCTCAAGAGTCGAGAGCAATAATTTTAGTGTTCAAGTATCTTTTCTGATGGACAAAAGCGTGAGTAATAATAAAGGGAGGGTATGTTTATATAGTGGTGAGAGGACATCCAATAAAGGAAGAAAAGGTTAGGAGAATAACAGTTAGCAACAAATTTATTTTATTTTATTTTATTTCCTTAGTTGAATATAGCCTTTACATAAATATAGCATGTAAGAATCGGCCCAAACTTTAATTAAGGCAATTAGGATCAATTAACATAAGTAAATAAAAATAATAAAGCCAAGTTATCTTACCAAAAGCCCCAAAATCTGTAATAACAATCAATTTGACATCAAGTAATCAACATCATGCAAAAATGAAGCAACAAGAGAATGATCATGTTAAAGGAAAAAGCATGTCATAAGTCAAGGGTGAGTCTTTATACGGTAAGGTAAGCAGAATCAATTAAGGGAGAATTTTCAAACTAATTAATTAGCAAAGAATTAAGATAATCAGTCATTTAAAAATCCTAACGCCGATTTTAAAATCAGTCCAAAAATCAATCAATTTATACCATAATTAAGTCATTTTCTAATAAACAACTAATTACTGTAATTAATTTCCAAAATTAAAATATTAATTAACAGACTAATTTACCATGATTAAACAAAAGTCTACAAGTTATTTCTAATTTGAACAGGAAAGATTAGCAAAAGGAGTCTAAATCAGACCACCATCAAAATTATTGAATAGGTAGCAGCAAGCAATCAAGCATATGAATAACAAGATAGAAATGATCAATCTTGAGAAAATAGATAGCAATAGTAATCAATCTTAAACAAATAGACGATGAGGTTCTCAAAACCGAATTAAGTTGAACAAGTAATCATAGATTTGCCAAGTTTTGCTAACAAAAATACGAAATGGACATTTGGAGGGATGTACCTGGACAGATCCTTAGATAGATTCAAAAATTTTACCGGAGCCTTAGCTTATTTCCCTTGTTCTTATAGCTGCTGGTCGAGGAGTGATTTCGCTGGTCGGGGTTGTTGCCGAGGTTGCCGCTTGGAGCTGCTGGTTGGAGCTGGTTGGTTTGTCGTCTGGCGTTCGCCAACTGTTGGTCGGAGCGAGCTTCGCCGGAGCTGCCGTTGCTCTCCTCGCCGGCGGTTGCTGCTGCTGGTGGCTCGCGACCGCTGGCCGGAGTCATTGCTGCCGGTGCTCGCTGCTGATGGATTCGTCGGCTGCTAGCCTGCCAGATCTGCTGCTGGCCGGAGTTGTTGCTGGCTGCTAGGAAAAGAAGAGAGAGGGACGACGGCGACCAGCGGCTGCTGGCTTCGCCGGAGATGGCGATCCTTGTCGGACAGCGGAGGGGACGAAGGAGATTGGGAGAAGAGGAGGCAGAGAGGAAGAGCAGAAAAGAAAAAAAATGTTTAGGGTTATGTTCCTTTAGGTGTAAAAGGAAGATGGAGGACTGGATCTCGACCGTCGAAATATTTTAAGATGAGCGGTCAGGATTGAATAAAACGAGATTAATGGTTAGGATTAAAAGATAGGGTTTTAGGAATTGAATTGAATAAGATTTAAATAATTAAGAAAATGCTATCCCATTAATAAAATATTACATATATTAAATATTTTCATATAATTAAATACATCTAAGATTTGAAATAGTTAAGTAAAGCAATTATTTCGATCGATAAAAGTAATTTGATTACAAATTTTATTTATTATTATTTTTTTTTTTTAAATCATGCACACTAAAAATATAATTTTAAGAAGAAAATTGATTGAAATTTTAAACTAGAAATATATTTTTAAAAATATATATTTAATCGAATAGCATTTCTGAAATGGTTAAAGGTCGGTCAAAAATTGGGTGTCAACAGGGGACATTAGGATAAATTCTTAATTTGTGTGAGTTCTCCTATAGTAATAGTTATCACTCCAGCATAGATATGGCATCGTTTAAGGCACTCTATGGGAAGGGATGTAGATCACCCATAGGTTGGTTTGAGACTGTAGATGTGAAACCTTTGGGAGCTGATTTAGTGAAGGATGTTTAAGATAAAGTGAGGAGCATCCAAGCTAAGCTTTTAGCGGCTCAGAGTAGACAGAAAAAGTATGCAGACCATAAGGTAAGAGTTACGACATTTCAGACTAGTGAGAAAGTTCTTCTTAAAGTATCACCCATGAAAGGGGTGATAAGATTTGGCAAGAAGGGCAAGCTTAGTCCTCATTACATTGGTCCCTTTGAGGTTCTTGATTGTGTAGGGCCAGTGGCGTATAGATTGACCCTACCTCCTAACCTATCAGGGGTTCATCCGGTATTTTATGTGTCCACGTTAAAGAGGATATCATGGTGACGGAGATTGCATAATAAAATGAAATTCAGTGGTGTTGGACAAAGACCTTCAATATGAGGAGGAACGATTACAATTCTTGATCGTAATGTCCGAAAGCTGAGGATCAAAGAGATTAAGTTTGTGAAAGTTCAATGGAAACATCATCCAGTTGAGGAAGTTACTTGGGAAACCAAGAAAGACATGCACGACAAGTATCCCCAGTTGTTCGCTATTCAGGTACTACTCTACTCTAACTTTAGCCCCTTTTTCCTAGTTTGTCACTCGGAGACGAGTGATGGGTAAATTGGTATCTATTGTAACAACCTACTCCCTTCGTTCTAAAAAATGTCAATGGGGAAAAGTTTGGGTCGGAAAACTTCTTCGTAGTAACTTGGAATTTCTCAACTTAGTCCAAATTTGGACGAAATCGGAGTCAATGAGGCCTAGAGAAATATGGTAACATATGGAAGATCTAATTATGGTTTTGATCACATGAGTAGATAGCTAAGACGTTAGCGAACTCGTACGACTTTACGAAATTGAATTCTTACAAGTAGAACTCCCAAAACTGATCTTAGTATGAAAGGGTAGTTTCTAAATGTCATGGTATGAATGTGTGTTGTGAAATAGGGGTTTGAGACTCTGATTAAGATGTTTTGTCTCTGTACAAGCCGCCAGGGTAGGATTTATTCCGCCAGGGCGGGGCCGCTGTAGCGGGGTGAGGATCGTTGTGGCGGGCCAATCCCGATTTAAGTCGGAAATAAACCCCAAAATCATTTTATTCTGAAGTTTCGACTTTGAAAGCTAAGAGACAACCCCATGTGCTTTCTTGACAGTTTTTCACCATTCTTGAGCTTAAATGTAAGGTTTTCACTTTCCGAATTTGTTTTTCGCTTCATAGAATGTAAATTCATAGGTAATTATCGATTGGGAAGTGTTTTAGAACTGTTTGGATGGTGGGAAAAGCCATAATTTTGGATATTGGGATCATGTGTTTGATCTAGGGTTGATAGTATTGATTGTATTCTGGGTAATTAAGTCTTGTTTACTAATCTTAGCATTATATTAATTGTTTGTAGACCAAGAACAATCGGAAAGAATTCGGAAGGGAAGAATCAAGTTTCTTAGGGGATTCAAGCTTTGTTTGAGGTAGGTGATGATTGTGATTTCATGTTGGTGTGATATGTATTTGTAATTACTTCATTATAATGCACGGATGTATACGAATGTTGCATTATTGATCACACTAATCGTAAATAAGTATGAACAAAGAACTACATGCCATGAATTACCTCTTGTTGTGTGATTATGAGAATATACATTGTGATTGTAGTTTATTTAATGAAGAGGGTGTCACGTTCCGATACACTAACTGAGATCGATTGCCACGTACCGGTATAAACATTAAAGCGGGTGTCACGATCTGACACACTAACTTGGAATGGGTACCACGTACCGATACACTAACAGTTTAGGTGTGGATTCCATGAGAGGACCATTGACTTGACATAACTGTATATCTTGAGACTTGTGAAATTGTATGTTCTTCATAAGTGATAATTGATATTGTATATGTTCAGTGTATGCATGTTTATTATGTTGTAATGACTTATGTATGTTGCAGTTAGTGGGATAGCCACATGATCCTACCAGTACACTATGGTTTTGTACTGATACTGTACTTGCTCTTTCTTTGTTGAGTACAGGGCATCTTCAGGCGACTATTGACAGACCTCGCTTAGAAGATCAGTGATCGATCGAATTCGAGGGTGAGTCAGTTCTTTCGAGTTGCCATGAGTTCTCTTTCTATTTATGTCTACATTTCGGACATAGACTAGCACTTAGGATTTTCTTATGTTTAATTAGGTTGTACCCATTTCCTTAGACTTATGATCCTTGTTAGAGTTTTGGTATATTGACTTTCAGGTTCTAGACGTTATTTCCGCATTGTTTTGTTAGATCTGTTGGAGTTTATGGGAACTCTATTTTCCTTTAGCATTTAAACTTGTTTCTGTATCTTTAAATGTCTTGATTTTGGTTAAGTTGTTTAGTTTGGGTTGTAGTAGTGGTTCTCCCACCGGAGAGTTAGTGTGGGTGCCAATCACGACGGTTTGGATCGTGACACTTATGTTTTCTTTTGTCTTAAAAAAATACTTAATTAGCCTAAGAAATTTCAAAGAACTTGCTATGTCACATGGGCAAAAGTTAATACTATCTTATTGTCTCTTGATTTCTGAGATGATCTATAACTTTTGCCTTAAATGCAAGCACTTAAAAAAATGAAAGAAAAATAAAGAAAGAGAACAATGAAAAATGAAAAAGAAAACAGAAAAAGAGAAATAAATAATTTATTTTAAAAAAAAAGGAAAAAGAAAAAAATAATAAATAAATAAAAGAAAGATAAATAAAGAGAAAAATGAAAAAAAAAATGGTGAAGGCAATTGAGCATGACGAGTTGTTTAAAAACATTTAAGGTGTCAAGGGGCAAAAATGTATTTGTTTTATACATAAAAATGAAGAAATGCTAGTTTTTAAAGAGCTTTCTCAAGAGAAACAGAAAAAAAAAAAAATCAATACCACACATTTTGAAGGACATCGTGTATAATTTTCAGGAATTATAGTAAACCTTGAAAGTAACAATAATAAATAAATAAAAGTGGTAAATATCCGTGTGAGCAATAGTGGTTAAAAATGAAAAAAAATTATTTAAAAATATTATTACTATTAAGAAAAGGGAACAAGCACACAACTTGGCATCAATATGTTTGTTTTAGCTGTATGTTTCCCTCATAAAAGCTACTTGGCTGACTGGCCAAAACTTATGTGCAAGGTCCCAGTTTCGAGCCTAGAAAGCATCCTATTTTTTTTTAACCTTTTTTACTTGTAATTTTATATAAATAGTAGTAATGAAAATTTAATTATTTATGTATTATTTTAGTTATTCCATCTTCTATCATATATAAAATAATATATAAATTTTTATAATGTACACCTACATTAACTATAAATATTTCTAAATAAGTTATACTCCCTCCGTTCCATTTTATATGACACCATTTTTTTTTTGGTCAGTCCCAAAAAGAATGTGACATTTTCTTATATGGTAAGTATTTAAAGGTACAATTTCTCTTTTATCCTTGTTGGTTCCACTTAATCTTAAAGATAGTACTCCAATACATTTATGAGAAGAGAAAAAAGTGAGTCTACTTTTTAATATGACTATTTTTTTAAGGGGCAATTTGGTAAATATTTCAAAGTCTTCATTTATTTTTTAAATTTCGTATTCGGTTAAATATTGCCACATAAAATGAGAAGGAGAGAGTACTAAATAAGTACTAGCAAATATCCCAATGATTTAAATTTCAGTATCCGAGATGTGTATGATGTGTGGTAAAGGAAGAAGAGGACAAAACAAAAAGAAAATGATATCTAATTTTACCAAATGAGGTGATAAGCCAAAATTATTTGAGAAAATAATATTTGTGAATAGAAAAGTAAGTTAAAGCACAAGAGTGTTTTTCTTATGTGTTTTCCTAACCTTATAACTTGGATAAAAGGAACAGAGGAACCCAAAATAACTATCCCAAACTCAAAATCATCTGTATAATGAGCTTCACATTCATCAAACCCTCTATTCCTAATCCTAGATTGGAATTGCACCCTTTCACTAAATCAGTTAAAACATTATTTGCAACTCAAATTCATTTTTTTAATTCCTAATTCTAGTTAACTAATTAGCTCTTTTCACTTTCTCAGCAGCTTAGGCATTGTTCAACCTCACCTTTTGGAAATGCAGGCAGGAGGCACCAGGTAGGGTATACATGTTACTCCCTCTATTCCATATTAATTGTGAATTTTCACAAAGAACGATACTGTAAAGTATGATTTAAATTATGTGCTTGAATGTTTTTCTTATTATAAGTGTGCATGAAATGGAAGGAGTACAACATCATAGCATATTGCAATAAATAATTAATGCTGCTACATTTTGGGGATTTTTATGATTAGATTGAAGTTGGAGAGAGCAAAAGAAATTGTGGTATCAGAGTGAAGGCACTCCCAGATTGGCCATTAATGGCAGTATTAGTTGAGCATATGGAAGGTCAACGAGACCTCATAACTCATAAATCTGTTTGGCATCTTAGTGATGAAGCCATGAAGAATGTTTGTGAGTGTATATATATATATATATATGTATATCAATCATCATTACTTACTAATTCATTTTATCATTGTAATTATTAATTCATGTTCCTCACACCTAATTTTTAATTTTGTTCTTTTCTTCCCATTGTAGATACATTTTACATCATGTTCACTGTTTGGGGATGCTGTTTCTTCGGTTCTACCAAAGTAAACTTTTCTGGATATTTGGAAATTAAACTTCACAAAATAGAGTTCTATTTTTTAGTCTCTCATTATGTGTCTCTTTTAGGATCCTTACTATGATTCAGAACAATACAGAGGAGATGGAGGTGATGGTACTGGACATTGGGTCTATGAGAAGGTACAGTTTTTTTCTTTTTCTATTATGGTTGGAAAATCAAAAGGGAACAATACCACAAAGAAATGTTAATAGGTTTCAGTCATCAAGTCATTTGGTTGGGAACAAGTTATTCTGGGATAAATAATTTCAGTACTATCTAATACCTCAAACCAAATACATGATAAAATAGTCTTGCATTTTATCCCGGGATTATTATAGTTTATACCTCACATCCGAGTTTTAGCTTTGACTGGTGAAAAAAAGGTTTTTGAAGAGTTAATTGTCATCTAAATCTTGAATACTTGATGTGAATGCTTTTTTTATTAAAAGAACATCTCTCGTTTCTAAAAGGAAACTTTACTGAAATAATTTATGCATATAAATGTTAAAACTAGCTAGTTTGGAATTGTCTGAATTTGTTTCAACATGAATTTTCATACCTAAATGCCCTATTCAAGACATACAGATATCTCTACAAGGTGTAATGCCAGAATTTGTCTAGCGAGTGACATTATGAATCTGATTTTGTGGTGGTGCAGCAAGAAGACATTGAAGAAGAAGCGAGATCAGCGCTGTGGCGTGAGGAACTGATAGAGGAGATTGAACAAAAGGTTGGGAGTCTTCGAGAGCTTGAAGAAGCTGGGAAGAAGGAACAATTGGTCAAATGATCATCTCTATATGTGCTAAGAACAAAATTTATGATGCTTACCAGTTATGTATATACAATATATGATTTCCAGTTCCATAATACATACGCAGAGTAATACAACATGGCTATTTTGCCTTAATTCAGTGTTTTGATGCAAAACTCTTCTTTAAGATTTCCCCTTCAAAATGTTTTCTTAATGAACATTTGCAAGCTGTTGCACTGTACAGAATCAGTTCTCTGTTTGTCTTTGGCACTAGCAAGTCATGCATTGCTCTTTTGACAAGCACCTAAACCAGCATTAAATTGATGGCATACACATCAGGAAATGAAAATTTACTTCAATAATCACTAACATGTTAACCTTTTGGGGTGGACCAGTGGTTTGGACTTGAGACTTTCATGTTTGAGGTCTCAAGTTTGAAACTCCTTGCCAGCGAAAGCAAGGGGTTTGCCTTTTGGGTCGAACTCAAGCCCAGTGCAGGTTACCTCTGTTGTGTGTAGGTTGCAAGCTACTGCATAATAGCAGGGGTTTTACCTTGTGCGCACCCAAAAGATAGTAACTGCGGATTTCCCTCGTTACCTGAAACAAAATAAAAAAATAACAATAATAGCCAACATGTTCCCTCCCTGGTTGAGGAGATTGGAGGGAATTTTGGCTTAAAGCTACAAAAGATATCCTCTCTAAATTTACATTCAAGATTGTTTAGTGTTTTATTGATTGATAAACTTAGTACAAGTGACAATTTGTGTGCAAAGAATAGTGATATGTAGGAACCAGGTGTTTGATAGATCCCCAAAAAGAATTGAAGATGTTAAAACATTGCAGGGAAACTGACAAGACAACATGTTCCCTTAATAGAACTAGGAGTTAATATCCGGTTACTCTGCCTTGAATAGTTCACTTAGAAAGTAACTCAACTTAGATTACTTAGAAGGTTATTCAATTTTATTTTATAACTCAAAAGTCACTGAACTATTGATATTTCACTTAAAAAGTCACTCAACTATTGATATTTTACTAAGAAAGTCACCCAATTCATTTTAAATAATTTTTTTGATTAAATTTTGTTGAATCTAATTTTTATTTTAAACTTTTTTTTTAATAGATAATAATATATCAATTTTAATTATCTTACTGACTCACTCCAATTATTTAATTATAACGTTTTTGAAAAACATACCGTAGCATTTGACGGAAAAAATATTCAAACAAACGCATAATCAATCTCATCATTTTAAAGAAAATTAGCTTAGAATAAAAATTGTATCTCACTAAATTTAATAAAATAATTTAAATGAGCATATTATCTTTTTATATAAAAATTAGTTTAAAACAAAATTGTATTTTAACAAAATTTCATTAAAAAATTATTTAAATTAATTATGTGACTTTCTAAGTAAAATATTATAGCCGAGTGACTTTCTAAGTGAAATACAAATAGTTAAATGACTTTTGAGTTATAAAACAAAGTTGAATGACTTTCTAAGTAAACTATTCTAAGTTGTGCGACTTTTTAAATAAACTATTCAAAAATGAGTGATTATATGAGATATTAATTCATAGAACTAGAGACTATTTGAAGAAGTTGTTTCACATATGCACCAGAAACCATTGGAGAATAGTAATTGACCTTAATTCAATTCTAAAAGGAATTGTAAGTCAAGACAAGGAATATTTTCATGCAGTAAATGTTGGAATATGTTCTATTAACTACGTGTTTAGATATAATAGTTTTTATAAAATAATAATTTATACTATTTTAATAAAAGTTTAATAGATCATATATTCATCTACAGTGTCTGTTTACTTATATAGTAGATGATTTGGTGTATAGAGTTTTTAAGTTATACATAAAGGATTATATCATCGATTCTTATAAGTATAAAGTTTTTATACCCAATCTACGATGGAAATTGGACATGTCATTGGTATGATTATAGCACAAGATTATATATAATTTATCTTGACTATGGGAAAGGTTAGTGCATTTTGTATGTATTGAACGGGACCAAGTAGAGATAATTGTTTTAGACTAACTATCAAAAACATATTTTCTAAGCTGTTAAATGTACATATTAATAGTTTATATTAATTATCATTTTGATCTATTAAAATGTGAGATTTTGAGATAGGTCAATAAGCCTAGTAGATTGGATGATAATAATATATATTGGTGAATAAGTTAGTTGATGAAATCTATGTCTCAATATATAGATTAATGATATGACTTTTTGAGAAGATTATAAGTTTTCATCATGTCAAACCTTGCTAGTTGGATTTATGAATCCGACACACGAAATAAGTTAAGCAGTGCTCTAAAGAAAATTAATCATTGAATTTAATTTGTCAGTAATTTAACTTATTGATTAGTATTTGTAATCTTAACGTGGGGAATTTCAAAATATATATGGAGAAGTGCAATTATGAATTTCTAGTAGAATGATTTGTAATTTATCATGGTAAGAATAATTCAAATTAATTATTTGAAATTATTTCCATAATAGGAAGCTTGAGTAATTAATTTTGTGTTCCTACATTGCTCATATTTAACTAGAACTCAGAGTCCTATTCCTAAGGAAAAAGGGAGGAAAGCCACTTTAGTTTTTTGGTGCAAGAAAAGGAGCCACTACTAAAAAAACAGTGAATACCGACCTCCGGAGGTCGTATTCCCTGAAATATTGACCAAATACCGACTTTTCAACTTAGGTCGGAAAAAACTTGGTCGCTATTCAATACCGACCTCTCGAGGTTAGTTTTTATTTTAAGTTGAAAAATTCATTATTTTATTTTCCAACTTCCTAAGGTCACTTTTATATATTTGTTTATTTTTTATTTTTATTATTTTCGACTTTCTGAGGTCAGAATATTTATTTCTCATATTTTGAAATACCGACATCCGGATGTCGGTATTTATTAATTTTTTGATTTTTAATTTTTAATATTTTCGACCTCTGGAAGTCGGTATATTTTAATTTTATTTTTTCTTAATTTTTAAATTCCGACCTTTGAAGGTCTATATTTTTTATGTTTTATTTTATTTATTTTAGAGATTCTGACCTCTAGAGGTCGGTATTTTTTTTTTTTTTTGAGATTCTGACCTCCGGAGGTCGGTATTCTTATTTTTTATTTTTGAGATTCTGACCTCCAGAGGTCGGTTTTTTATTTTTTATTTTTTGAGATTCTGACCTCCGGAGGTCGATATTTTTATTTTTTATTTTTGAGATTCTGACCTTCGAAGGTCGGTATTTTTATTTTTTACTTTAGAGATTCTGACCTCCAAAGGTCGGTATTTTTTTTTTATTTATTTTTGAGATTCTGACCTCCGAAGGTCGGTTTTCTGCTGCAAAACTGGCAGCAAATTTCTGTAATTTTAGTTGCCAACCTGCATATTTATACCAAAATAACCCAAAGAATTCCAAATAAACTATTTCAAAATAAACTTCATCCAACCAAAACAACACAATATTTTCAACATATACATTAAACTATTTCAAAATAAACTTCATCCAACTTCAAAATAAACTAAAATACGATCAAACAATTTCAAAAATATAGAAGTCTAAAATGTCAAATAGATACAACAACTCCTCATCACCCTCACTGTCCTTGTCAGACGTATCATTCTCATCACCCTCCTGATCAGATCCATCACTGTTGCTCGGACATGGAGGAAGAATTTTTCCTGATTCAAAAAGAAAAGTTAGTTGGGCCTGAAGCGCTGCATAACTCTTGTTCTCAGATATTTTATCTCGCATTTCATACTCGAATGGATTATATGTTAGCTCTTCACCTCTACATTATGACAATGAGATATTAAGTTCATGATTTAATGACGGACTGATAGAATTTGTACCTTATTCTAGAAATATAAGTATAATTATCTCCTAATTCATATCAACGTAATTTCATACTCTAAATATGGATTATAGATATTTTTTTGTTTATTCCATGAATTCTAACTTTTTATTTATAAAAGTATACAAAATTGTTACACTTTTTGAACAATTAATTGTAGGTGAAAAATGAAATTTTAGTATTATGCACAATAACAAAATTATGATTAATAAGAATATTTTAAACAAACCGACCTCCGGATGTCGCTTTTATTAAAAGTAATTAGATTTAATAAAAAATACCGACCTCATCAGATCGGTATCACATTAAATTTTAAGATAAATAAAAAGTAATCATGTTAATTAAATAATATTGACATCGGGAGGTCGGTATTTTATTTTATTTAATTTATTTTTTAACTTATATAAAACCGTCATCCGGAGGACGATTTATTTAAAGTTTGAAAATATTAATTTATTAATTTTTCTGGAAGTCACTATATATATATTTTAATGAAAATTAATATAATTACATACTATTTAATTTTACCGACTTCCAAAAGTCGGTATTATAATTTTTTTACACAAAACTGTCCTCCAGAAGATGATTTAAATAAAATTAAATCAAAATATTTTTCAATTTTAATTTTTATATTTAATTGAGAAAATAATACCGACATCAAGAGGTCAATTTTTATTATAATTCATTTTTTTGGGAAAAATTCCGACCTCCTAAGGTCGGAATTTGGATTTCCTGCTTTATTTTGCATAAAAAACCGACTACTTGTTGTTGGTTTTCATATCAACGTAGTTTCATACTCTAAATATGGATTATTGATCTAACTTTTTATTTATAAAAGTATACAAAATTGTTACACTTTTTTAAACATTTAATTGTAGGTGTAAAATGAAAATTTAGTATTATGCTAGCAAAATTATGATTAATAGGAACATTTTAAACAAACCGACCTCCGGATGTCGCTTTTATTAAAAGTAATTAGATGAAATAAAGTATTTTATATTAATTTATTTTTTAACTTATACAAAATCGTCATTCGGAGGCCGATTTATTTAAAATTAATTGAAAATATTAATTTATTAATTTTCTGGATGTCACTATATAAATATTTTAATGAAAATTAATTTAATTACATACTATTTAATTTTACTGACTTTCGAAAGTCGGCATTATAATTTTTTTTGTTTTTTATTTTACACAAAACAGTCCTCCGAAAGATGATTTAAATAAAATTAAATCAAAATATTTCTCAATTTTGTTTTTTTATATTTAATTGAGAAAAAAAATAAAATATTGTTATTTATTTATTTATTTATTTAATACCGACATCAAGAGGTCGATTTTTATTGTAATTCATTTTTTTCGGGAAAAATTCCGACCTCCAGAGGGAGGAATTAGGTTTTCCCGATTTTCTAAAGTTTTTTTTTAAACTTATTTTCTTTTTAACAATACCGACCTCCGGAGGTCGGAAATCACCGACCTCCATTTGAGGTCGGTAATTTTTAGGTCAGTATTCACTTTTTTTTAGTAGTGAGCATGGTTTTTTTCCTTATATTTTTTGGACGGAGAATAAATCTCTATAAGTAAGGGTTCTTCTAACTTAAAAAGAGAATAAGTATTCTTGTACGATACTTGCCCACCCAAGTATTGGGAGAATTCGGATGTGAACTTGCGATCACCGTAAAAGATCGCAAAACTGTTGTCTAACTTGTGAATTCGCTTAAAGGTTTGTCTAACCAGGGCCGGCTTTTGCCTATGAATTTTTAGGCCAATGCCTTAAGCGCCCCAAAATTTGGGGGCCTCAAATTTCTATTAAAAAAATCATGTTTAATTTTTTCATGAAAAAATTAATTATTTATAATAAAAAGTGTGTGTATATATATATATATATATTCTTCGCTAACCTCATATTATTTATCCTTTTTTACTCCTTCTGTACTCTATTTCTTCAAATCTTTGATAGTTAGAGTAATATTTTGTCAAAAATATGAATCAATAGCCGAAAAGTGTTGAACAAAGTAAATTACAAATATTTTTTTATTTCTTCGTAACTTTTCATATTAAAGTAGGGTATACCAAGTTGTCAACTTTTTGAATCAGATTCTATGATTCTAACTCTTATTTTTATTTAAAATTTATCAATTTTGTACTTATAGAACTATATCATTGATTCATATAATTATTGTCTCAATAAAATGATGTTTTTCAATGTTGAATTGATAAAGTCTTGCTTAAAAATAATAATTAAAAAAAGTATTTGAAAAAATCATTTATAAAAAAAAAATTAAGGAATAATTTATATCTTAAAATTTAGAAAAATAAATAAATACAGATAAAATTTATTTAAATTTTAGGCCTCTAATTAAAATTTCGCTTTAGGCCTCGAATTATGTTGAGCCGCCCTTGTGTCTAACTAGTAAATTTGCTTGAAGGTATTTGCTCATGCTTCATGCGGTAATTTTTAAATTAAATTTCAGCAAGTTTATGTATTTTAGCATAATTATATGTGTTCTAGCATAAACGTAAGTGCTTATTTATTATTGATGTAAGTAATATGATTCTGATATGTTTTTCCGTTCGTGCATATAGTTTTCCAATAATAGATATCAGAGAGTCATGGTTACATCTAAATAGATAACTGATACAAAATATATTTTTGTGAATGAATATATATGAATTATGAGAAACGAAGAAATTCGTTGAAAGTTTTCTGCGGTGGCTGGAATATCGTTTGGTGATTATAGCTTTCCTGGAAAGTGAACAATTCTTTATTCGGTTAACTTTGGTTTTACGCTTTAGAACATAAGCCGCTAGGCAAAAAACTACAACACAAGGTTCCTCGATAAGTATAACTTTCTGGATTTAAAAAAAAAAAAAAAAGAATATTAGTGAGCTTGATTTCGGTGTTGTATTTGTTTCTTTGATATTTTGAATCACTTATGCATTGGTTTTTGCAAAGATTTGTGCAGTAACCAGCCAAATGAGTTACAGCCAAATAATTTCCCACAAAGAGACTTATTTTTGTAATTACTATTATATGTAATATTTGGTGTGTCCAACAATAGTTATCCACTATTAACTTGGCACATCCCTTAAGAAATAATAAATAATAAGGGTAAAATTACTATTTTATCTTTTGACTTTATTAAATTTAATGTTTTGAGAAGTGTGTTAGATGATAAATAATATTTAATAGCAAGAATAAAATAGACATAAAAGGTAAATTATCTCTTGATTTTCTAAATTGGATAAATATTATTGGACAATTATTTTTAGTAGTATGAACTACTATTGTTGGACTAATTGTTTATTGCAAAAGGGATCACTTTGACATTAAAGAAATGACGGTTGTGCATAAGGCATATTTAAGAGCTTTGTTTTTCAATTGTGATTACAACTACATTAATAATTACATAGAAAAATGCATGTTTGTGTTTTCGGGAAAACGACGTTGGTACATTAGCGAATTTGCTTAGATTCCATTGTTTTTTTTTATGCGTAAATTTTAGGAATCACATAGTTTTAATATAAAATTATAATATAAGTTTTAATATAAAATTATAATATATCCTTCTTTAGTTTGTAATTACATTAATTCCTTAAAAAGTAACACAAACGGATACATAATATGTAAGCTCGGATACATTAAAGAGTATCTCGGATATATTATAACATAAACCAGATACATAATATGTAGCTTGGATACATTAAAAACTAGCTCGGATACATTATAAAATAAACTGAATACATCATATGTAGTTCGAATATATTAAATACTGACTCGGATACATTAATATGTAGCTCAAATACATTAAAGAAATAAGGAATTTTAGAGGTTTTTAGAAATAGAAGAGAATATTGGAATTAAGGAAAACATAAGACGCGTATTTCAGTAATTTTTCCTTTTTTTAATTTATTTGAAATTTTTTTCTGGATAACTAATTACATGGGCATTATTTATTTTAATTCTCTTATGTATATAATACTTATTAAAAACTTTATGATTAATAAATAGCTATCATGCATGAAGATGGTTTATTCATTTGAAGTCACTGAATTTTAAAAATAAAACCTTATACATGTGAGAAGATTTATATTACAAGACATGAATTGGGAGTTCTGATTAATAAATAGGATTCATCGACGTGATCTATTTATTTGTGTCAGTAATATATACTCAATGTATCATGTCTAAATTATTCTGGATAATTGTATAATAACCAGAGGCGTTTGTACATGAAGGGGAGTGGGTTCGCATGCACCCATCCTCCCCTTCCTAACCTCTATATAATACTACTATTTTTCTAATTATCTTTTTAAATTTGTATTGGTGAACTCAAGATTAAAAAAAATACTCCAGTATATTGATAAGTATGTACAAATAGAGGGTGCATAACTTATAGATTTGTGGTTCAAATTTTTCTATCCACATTAATATTTTTAATTTTTAATTAATATAACTAAATGTGCCACTTTTCATAGCTCTTTTTAATAATTTAAAAATAAAAAGAGGTTCAAATATCCACATTTTTAGGTTGCATCAGCTATGTTTAGACCTTAAGCTAGAAGTGTCAATAAAGTCAAACTTTATTTTTTACTTTCTTTTTCTCCTTTCCTTCTTTAGACGTTTTTCTTATTTAATTTTTTTTAACTTTTTCTTTTGACTTTTCAAAGCCCTAAACTAAAAGGTAAAAAAGAGTAAAGACATCATATTGTTCTTCTTTTGGCTTCATTCCACTTTGTTGTTCCGGGTGAAGTAGAAGTGAGATTTGATAACAAGTAACAAGGTATGCTATCTAAAAAATAATAATTTATTTATTAATATACCTCATTTGTTTTATATGTTTTTCTTGATTTATGAAGTGGTGCCATTATTTGATTGCTTGACTATTTAAATTTATAAGAATTTCTTGATTTCTAAATAGTTATCTAATAATTGTGATTCTTTTATTAGTAAACTTGTTATTTGTGCTAATATTTTTTAAAAATTATTTTGTTTTGATAAGATTGAATAGAACTGTGAATATTTAATTTTGTAGGTAAAATAATTCTTACATTCAAATCAGCAAATCACAAATGTATAAGTTTCTCATCAAGTTACCAAAGCCAAAAGATGGCCAACCAAGTTCTAGCTCTAATAAACCATTTGTGAGTTCACAAGTTGCTCCGAAAGTTCAAAGATACACAAATTCTTTTCCACTTTCAAATACGGATAATATGCTTGATTTTAAATCTCTTGAAGCAGATCCCAAAGATCGAATGCCTATTTCATCTTATGGTCCTAATATTCGAGATGCGGTAAGGAGGTATTACATTAAAAAAAAAGCCATGCCAACCTGTTGATCATATCTTCCCTAAAACTAAGTTTGGAGATAAAATGCGTCAATTTCGACCAAGTTGGTTTAAGAGAAGATCTCAACAGTTGGAATATAGCACTAAAGCAGACACGACATTTTGTTTGTGTTGTTATTTGTTCAAGAATGAACTTGAAAGCCATGGAAATGCCGGAGATTCATTTAATAGAGATGATTTTAGGTGCTTGAACAAAGCTTTAGAAAGATTCAAAAAACATGTTGGTAAGGTAAATAGTATCCATCATAAATGTTTCAATAGGATGCAAGATTTGATAAACCAATGACAACCGATCCAATCTTCTTTTGACAAGCAAAGTGAAAAGGCAAGAAGTGATTATCGGATGCGTTTAAATGCCTCAATTGATGTATTAAGATTTCTCTTGACATCGGAATTTCCATTTCGTGGACATGATGAAAGTGAAGGTTCCGAATATACTTGAACTTTTGAAATGGTATGGGGATAGAAGTTTTGATGTAGGAAGAGTAATATTAGGTAATGCTCCACAAAATGATATGATGATTTGTCCGACAATTCAAAAAGATATTGTGGAGGCTTGTGCTAAAGAAACAACTAAGGCTATCATTGAAGATTTGGACGGTGATTATTTTGGAATATTAGTTGATGAATCAAAGGATGTCTCTCATAAGGAGCAAATGGCTCTAATTTTGAGATATGTCAACCAAAGTGGAATGGTGATAGAGCGATTCTTGGGTATTGTCCACGTAAATGATACATCTTCTCAATCATTAAAAAAGACAATTTATTCTTTTCTTTTGGATCACTCATTATGTACATCTAAAATACGTGGTCAAGGTTATGATGGGACTAGTAATATATGCAAGGGAAAATAAATGGTCTCAAGTCTTTGATTTTACAAGATACGTCATCAGCATATTCTATTCACTGTTTTGCTCACCAATTGCAATTGGCACTTGTAGGTCTTTCCAAAAAGAATTCGGATGTGGATAAATTTTTTTATGTTCTCACTAATATTTTGAATACTATTGGAGCTTCATTTAAACGTAGAGATTCACTTCGACAACATCAAGAAGATAAGTTGGAAGATTTGCTTAAATTTGGAGAAGTTCATACAGGGCAAGGTTTGAATCAAGAACATGGCCTCCAACGACCGGGTGATACTCATTGGGGTCTCATTTTAAAACCTTGGAGAATTTCATGATTCTTTTTTCTTCAATTGTTAATGTGATTAAGGATATGAAACGTGATTGTCCATATCATCTTGATAGATTTGCGGCGGAAAATCTTTTGAGCAAGATTCATGAATTTGAATTTGTCTTTATGTTGCACTTGATGTTTAAGGTGTTGCTATTAATGAATGAGTTGAATAAATTTTTACAAAAGAAAGATTAAGATATCGTTAATGCTATGGGATTGCTTGACCTTTCAAAGAAACGATTACAAATCATGAGAGAGGATGAATGGGACTCTATGATGGATGAGGTTAGCTTATTTTATGGTAAACATGGCATTTCAATTCCCAAAATGAATGAAGACTACTCTAATGAGAAGTTGAAGCGTAAGAGGTCCAATATTTCATATTTGCATCACTTTCGTGTGGAAGTATTTTATGCCGTCATTGATTTGACACGTCAAGAGCTCAATAATCGTTTTGATGTGGTGACTAGTGACTTGCTCCTCGGTATGGATAGTTTGAGTCCTGTAGCGACCCTTCCGAAATAATATAAATCAATAACTCACAAGATTTTTATGCATATATTGTCCTCACACTAGTAAAAATGATATAAAAAGAATATTACCAATTTTCGAGTACCCAAATTAGGTTGTTCATGCTTCACACAACCATTCAAAATTAGTGGTAAATTTAATATGTTACAAGACTTGGGCTTACACACCCCAAAAGAACAAAACATATAGCCATACTTATATTACAACTGTCGCGCCACATTTTTTCTCAAAAATGGACTTTTTCTTTCTGACGCACGTCCTAACAACTCTTTTGGGCTTTAAGTGATTGAAGAGTCTCCACCTAACGAATTAAGGTGCGTTAGGGCACCTATCTAACCTATCTAATTCTAATTAAGGTCAACGAACCAGATATCGGTCGGGACCCACATTTGTGGACCTCGAGGGATGCCTAACACCTTTCCCTTGAATTTGCTGCCCCCTCCGCCTCTTCTCCCCTCCCTTCGCTCTTTCTCCTCTCCGGCCAGCAGTCATAAGCCACCAGTAGCGAGCAGCCGACGAAAAACACCGGAGCAGTAGCGCCCGATGAGAACAGCGAAGCAGCCACCAGCGAGAAGTGACGGCCAGCCACGGCGAGAGCAACTCCAGCTGAGGACCACCAACAGCTCTAACCGACAACAACAACAACAGCTCCTATGGAAATCTCCAGCCACCAGTGCCGAGTAGCAACCGGTGACAACCCACGACAGCAGCGCCAACAACACCGGACCAGCAAAGCAACAAGCTCCGGCGAGGCTCAAAGTTCAGGAATTTCGAACTAGGACGGATCCAGGCAGATCCGTTCAGGTTTGCCTCTGTTTAATTATTATCCATCGTCTTATAATTAACGTAAATTCGAGTATAATTTTCTGTTATATGTTGTGAATATATACTCAAATCGATAATAGTTGTCAATCTTGTTTAAGCATTGAATTGTTGTGATTTTGTTTGTTCTTTTTACATATAAATTTATTTCAGTGTTTGATTTTGACTGAATTCGCATTTATTTATGATTCATATGCGCGTGCTATAACTTGCATTTGTACAAGTCGGTTTTAAATCTGCCCATTAATACAAGTGCATTCGGTCTTGTATTGTGAGTCTTTGAATTGATTATTTCTTGGTTTAGTGTGAGCAATTCATATTCATTGAGTATGTTAATTCAACTTGGTATTTTCTCTGTTTATGATAACTGATTGGTTCCCTTAAATAATGCCTGTTTGCTTGCTATGATAAAATTTACTAAGGATTGGCCTCTGAATACGTTTTTGATCTCCTCCCTTTTGGATTTGTTGTTCTTATGGGATTATCTTAATTAAATTTAGAATAAATAAATTAATGATGACTTTGTTTACTATAATTTTGATTCCTCCGATTTTTAAAATTGATTTAATAATTGTTATTGGTTTACTTTGCTATTAACTTTTGTTCCAATATGGCGGAGGTGCTAAAATTAGTAGGTGGAGGTATGTAAAAGCTGATCCTTGACTTATGTGTGATATTGCCCTTCCTTAAATAATTGTTCCTTTTTCGGTTGATGATGTGTAATATTGATTTGGTGAATTGTTAATTGATTTTAGGTGACTTATTTAGTCTTAAATAGATTCTTACTTGTTTATTTATGGTAAGCTAGTGTTAGGTGAATTTTGATTTAGGAGTTTGCTGATAATCCTTATCTTATTTAGTGCTTTTATTTTTGGTAAAAATAATTAAAATAAATCTAATTTTTGGCTTGTAAAGTAAGGAAAATATTAATTGATTCCCTTTTATTCCCTTCCCTTATTTGATCCGTACTCTAGTAATATATAAAGGACCCTTCCCTTCATTATTTAGGATCCGGACATTACTTACACTTGAAAAAATATTAATATACATTGTTTTCTACTTGCTGCTTGAAAAGAATTTTCGTTGAGGCTTTTAAGAAATATTTTGTTGTGTTCGGGTCGAATAGTGTGGAATCAACCTGTGTTCAGTGCTTATTACTCTTTAACTGCCTTATTGGTTAGTATCTTATATACTTGTTCACTTTTCTGCTGCACCATTGCTTATTTACCTTTACGCATAAGTCCAAAACAGACATTGAAATAAAAGGAAGCGTCCGATAGTTTTCTTATCCTTTCCTTTCCCAAACGTGTGATTGTATATGTGCTATGGCTTGTTTGAAAATTCGTGTGTTTTTCTGTGCTATTTATATAGATTATTATTCTATGATCTTGTTTTGATATATTATGTTTAACAAGTTTTAATTTTTGAGGTCAAGTGTTGAAGAGTCACTTGGGATGGGTTGCTGAGTAAGACTTAGTTTTATTATTTATCTATTATATTTGTACTGCTTCATTTTTATTTCAGTATTGTAATTTCTTACAAATTCTAACTCTCTAGTACATATATACGAAATATTTGGGGAACAGTCTAAAGGGAGGGGGATTTACATGCTACTTGTTATATTATCGCAACTTATTGTTAGACAACATGCCTATAGGAGTATGATTTAATTATTGATCATTCTTTGCTCTAAACCTAAAATAAAAAACGATCTTGCCGATATTTTAGGTCCTTTAAAAGTTGTCTAAATTGTTAAATTGTAAGCATGTTCTATGTTGGTTGCTTGTTCTTAATATTAATTAATTTTGTATTAAAAAATAATTTAAAATTTTTGTAACACATTTTAGCACGATAGTAATAAATGTTTGACTTTTACATGATTGTCTAGTGTTGTGTTTAACAAAATCACTGCTCTCTCTTACAAGCATGGGAAATATTTGATTAAAAATCATGTCTATAGGATTTAAATAACCTTGACATTATTGTGTGTAGTATTTGCATATAGGTTAAATAATTATAATGTATGCTTAAGATCATAAATTAATCCCAACTTTTCACTTAGAAACTATGCCTATAGGACTAAATAAAATAATAAAATAACTTTCAGCATGTTAAAATTGAAACCAATCTGTTTTGAATATGCTTTGCTCACTGTTAAATAATTTCTACTTAAAATAAATTAGCATCTTCTCCTACATGTTAATTAGCATTAGTCTATCTGCCATTGTTTTCGTGATACATTATTTACTGCCGCTTTTTAAAAAAAATAAAAAATATCAATATAAATAAATAAAACTAACAATTGCTTTCTGCATGCCATCTTAAAAATTGGTCCTAAGTTATGCTTGCATTATGCTTATTTAATGATGCCTTTTTTTTTAAAAAAAAAAACTAAAATATGCAATTAATTGTTCTCAGTCTGATTAAATAAATTCTGCAACTTTCATAACTTTCTTTCCTTCTAACATTATCAGTACTGTTTTAATATCTTTTTCTTATGTTCACACTTAGCATGTGACACCATTCACTTTACTTGCGTTTACTAGCATGATTAATTAAAACTTAGGAGCCCAATATGAGACTTTATGTGCTAAATGTTGTCCAATGTGTTTTGCTTGGTGTCTAGGTGGGCCTATTAGGATTTTATTTTGTCTAAAATCAGTCCAATAGTAGTCCAATGCCTCTTGGACATTAAGCGGGGACGCTAGACACATTTTAAGACGAATGCATGAAGAAGGTGGGGTAGGGGTAGTTTAGGCCCTACGGATATGATGACATTGACTTAGGCTTAAAACGACAAACCTTGGTTTTGTCTGTCCCAACACGGAAGCCTATCAAAAAAAAAAAAAAAGTTGAGTGCTGATCCATAAAGTCCTTCAGAGTCTCCCTTCCTTTTTTACCCTTTATTTGTTTATAAATACAATTGTCTGGGTAGTTTAAATAAAATATAAAATTTGTTTACTTATTTAATTGTACATTTTCTGTCGCTTCTCTTTATTAATTGTTTAATATTTGTTTAAGTGTTATTTATTGTTTGTTAACTCACTTAGATCTGCATGCTTAATTAATTAAAACACTAATATCACCTAGCAAGCATGTTTAAATTAAAATAAATAAATGAAGTGACCTTAAATGCTACTTGTAACCCCCATATAAATTGCATGAGATACGGCTGGGACCCATATTTGTGGACCTCGAGGGATGCCTAACACCTTCCTCTCGAGGTAATTTGAACCCTTACCCGATCTCTGGTTCGTCGACCTTAGTTAGAATTAGCTAGGTTAGATAGGTGCCCTAATGCACCTTAATTCATTAGGTGACGACTCTTCATTCACCTAAAACCCAAAAGAGTTGTTAGGTCATGCACCCCAAAACCCCTTTTTCTCAAAATATGATAATCCCATAATAACAACAAAGGCATAAGGATAATTCATTGAGTATGTTAATTCAATTTGGTATTTTCTCTGTTAATCCCATAAGAAGAACAAAGCCATAAGGGAGGAGATAAAATACGGATTCAGAGGCCAATCCTTAGCAAATTTTATCATAGCAAGCAAACAGGCATTATTTAAAGGCACCAATCATTTATCATAAACAGAGAAAATACCAAGTTGAATTAACATACTCAATGAATATGAATTGCTCACACTAAACCAAGAAATAATCAATTCAAAGACTCACAATTACATGACTGAATGCACTTGTATTAATGGGCATATTTAAAACCGTCTTGTACAAATGCAAGTTATAGCAAGTGCAAATGAATCATGAACAAATGCGAATTCAGTCAAAATCAAATATTGAAATAAATTTGTGTGTAAAAAGAACAAACAAAATCACAACAACTCATGCTTAAAAAAAGATTGACAACTATCATCGATTTTGAGTATATATTCACAACATATAGCATAAAATCATACTCAAATTTACGTTAATTGTAAGATGATGGATAATAATTAAACAGAGGAAAACCTGAACGGATCTGCCTGGATCCGTCCTAGTTCGAAATTCCTAAACTTTGAGCCTTGCCGGAGCTTGTTGCCTTGCTAGTCCGGCGTTGCTGTCATGGGTTGTCGCCGGTTGCTGCTCGGCGCTGGTGGCTGGAGATTTCCACCGGAGCTCCTGCTGTTGTTGCCGATTAGAGCTGTTGGTGGTCCTTAGCTGGAGTTGCTGCTCACTGGTGGTTGGCCGTCGCTTCTCACCGAGCGCTACTTTGCTGTTCTAGCCGGGCGCTGTTGCTTTGGCGTTTCTCATCGGCTGCTCGTTGCTGGTGGCTTACGACTGCTGGCTAGAGAGGAGAAAGAGTGAAGGGAGGGGAGAAGAGGTGGAGGGGGCAGCGAATGGAGGCTAGCGGCTGCTTGCCTCACTGGTGGCTGTCTCGCCGGAAAAGAAAACAAAAAAGGGAAGGAGTGGTAGTTTGGAGAGGGAGAAAGAAGAAGAATGAAAAAGCTTTTTAGGGTTGGGTCTTTTAGATATTAAAATAGAGAGGATAGGTAGATTTAATCTGAACCGTAGGATTAAAATTAGATGAGCGGCTAGGATTTGATCTAGGATTTAATTTAAGGATGGACGGATGAAATTAAGAGGAATTTTAAAATCAAATTGAATTGTAGAGTTGGAAAGGCTAGAATCGAAATTAATATGGCTAGAATTGAAATACAATTGGATTTGAATAGGCTAGAATTGAAAGAAAAAAATAGAATAAAATAGGCTACGATTTAAATGATTTGGAGGAAAATTAAAGAGATGCTATCCAATTAAAATGCTACAAATATTATAATATTTTATATAATAAAAAAATCACTTAAAATTTTAAAACATTTGAAATAGAATAATTATTTTAAGTTTTACTAATAGTTTTTAAAAATATTTACGATAATTTTTCTAAGCATGCATACTAAAATATATAATTTTAGACAAAATCGATTAAAATTTTAAATTCGAAATATGTTTTAAAAAATACGTATTTAATCGAATAGCAATCCAAAAATGGTTAAAGGTCGGTCAAAATTGGGTGTCAGCAGCTGCCCCTTGGTTGCTTGGGAATGAATAATGAATTGTCGGGCAACAAACGTTGACTTAGTAGCCGATTTTGTCCGACTGACCAGAAATGTCGGTGGGATCAATTGAAATAAATAAAAAAAAGTTGGAAAGGGATATGACCGAGACTTTGGTATTAAGTCGCCTACATATCTCTGGTTATACGAGAATCAAGTCATGTGTAATTCTGGATTCAAGAGCAAACGAAACTCCTAAAAATTGAAAGAGCGGTATGGTATTCGAACGGGAATGATATTGGCTTGAATGGAAAGGATTAGAGCAGCGACAAAGACATGAAAGAGAGATTTCTAGCTTAAGCAAGGATCAGATGGAGAGCAGTAATACGAGTAGCAAGGATTCAGAGGGCCTTTGTTGCGATAGACAAGTGAACATGATAATTGTAGCTGAGAGGGCGATCAATCACGCCTTCAATTTCTAATATGACTAGATAAAATGTTAGCTTATAAATACAACAAGTGTGAACCAACATGATAGAAATATAAGTGCTAGAAAATAATAATGACAAGAGGAGATAAGAAAACATATCTGCTTTAAGAGAAACAATGCAAGCCTTGATAGACTTTGACTTAACTTCTTGAAGAATTGCGACCCATCTTCGAAGGATAATGTTAACCTCAAATAGTTCTGATGGTATATAGAGGAAAATGTCTGATTGTAAGGTGAACGAACCTAAGCATCCTATTGTAAGGTGGAAGATCCTAAATGTCATATTAATTTGAACCCTACAAGACACTTCTTTAAGCATGTCTAGGTTCATTATTAACATGAACCCTATGAGATACTACCTTAAGCATGTCTAAGTCCATTTGTACTCTTGAACACTATGAGGTACTTCTTTAAGTAAGTCTTAGTTCATTTATGCTTTTGAACACTATGAGATGCTTCCTCAAGCATGTCTTAGTTCATTGGATATGGAGATTGCTACTAGAAACCTTAACTCAACTATGTGAAGGCTTCCATCTCATGAGACCTAACTTTGGAAAAACCCACACTCTACTACGTAAGAGTCCCCACTTTAACTTGGATAGTCCTCACATCAACTAGGTATGGTTCTCCTTTCAACTTGGAGCCCGAACCTTCTCTTGTGTGACGCTCCATTTCATTGTCAATATCAACTTGAGGCCAAGCATACACCCCAAGATTTACACTATTAAGCCTTGCTTAATACTCATGTCTTATGGAAGGATGTCCTTGAAAACCAATCCATGTTCAAGTGATTCTATCACTTTATACTTTCAAGCATTCATAAGGTAGGTTAGGTGAGTATAGGCCTTTCACCACAATTCTACCTATTAGACTTATATTCATCACATTAACTTTACTCTCAAAGCCCTAGTGATTCAACATTCAAGACTACAAGCCTTACTCTCAAAGCTTTACTTCATTCTCTTCTTATTCATATCTAGGTTACAAGACGTTCAATTACATTTTCCATCACTAGGTGATTTTAGTCATAATTCATCATGTAAGATCAATCTCAAGCCTTACTAGTCAAGACCCATTATATTCACATTGTTCTAGTTCAATTCATGTATATAGGTTTATAGCCTTAGACAATTACTAGTCAAAGCATTAATCCTAGAAGATCACCAATGAACCTTCAATTTCACCTTTCATGGCAATAACCCACATAATTCAACTTCATCAATTAGACTAGGTTAACCATGGAAATCACATAATTCATCATTATATCATAATTCAATGCTAAATCTAACATAATTAGGTATTATCCACTCATTTGGAATCATACCCATCACTACCCACAACCTAGGAAGAAACAACTTAGATTGGGTTTTTCTTCACAATTGGGGGAAACCCATAGATGAATAAGCTAACATACCTTGGATATAAAGCCTAGCAAGCTTGAATTAATGGAGTCTTGATTTGCCCTAGCTGCTGCTGCTTCTTAAGAGGGGATGAGGTTTTTGGTTTCTTTGGATTCTAGGGAGAATGACTTAATTGAGGGAAACTTGAGTCTAAAAAGCTTATATACTTTACTAGGGTTGAATAATTCAATGTAGTATCAATTTAGGGATAAATAACTAATAACCCCTAAGATTTTAACTTAAACTACCTGCCAACTTCGTTTTGGCTCGCTAAGTGGACCCTTGGTCCGCCAAATATTCCAGTAGCTACCCTTGGTGGAGCAGGCCACTTAGGCGATGGAGGGGGCAGGTTGGCAATGCACCTACTGGTCAAAGAGCCCCACCCTGGCTCGCCTAAAATTCCAGCATCTTGGCTCCTTGAGGCAGCCCCTTAGGCGGTGGCTAATTGCCTAGTCACTTGGGCAATGGAACCCCACTTCGCCAAGTTGCAACGGTAGAAAAATGTTCTCCTCAACAAACTTCTAAGTGTCACAGGTCCTTGACCTCTTCCATGGCTTGCTACCCCACACATTTAGCCCTAGCTTAGCTTACTAGAATACGGGGTAAAACAATATCTCCCCCTTGGGATCATTCGTTCTCGAATGACGATTATAAACACTTCAATTCCAAGCTAAACATATTCAATGCAACACAAGGGAGTATGAACTACTTCTAATAACCCAAAATGCATGAACTTCCATATCTATTCATATTCAAGGAGGAACTAGCATCTCTTAGCTAAAACATGCTCATTAATTCGTCTCATAAAGTCAAATGGGAAACTCATACTCAATGCACTACAATCATGAGGAAATTTTTTATGCAAACTCATTTTTTTCTTTTAAATCATAAACTTTCATGGACATGCATCATATAAGGAAATCATGGCAACACATAAACACACAATAACCTTGCTAGATAGGCATACCATCTCCCCCTTGGGAGTAAGCCTATACCAACTCTTCTAAATACCCTTCATACTAAGGATAACTTCAAAGTCCAACACAACAAGTCACAAAAGACAAGAAATCCAGATTTTACTAAAGCATAAAACACATACCGGTAGCAACATAAGGAGGTCACTCTTGATCATTCTTAGCTTGGAGGTTATAGAACCTATTCTTCTTTTGAGGCTCCACATCTATACCACTAGAGGAAACTTGCTTGTCCTCCCTTTCCTTAGCCTTAACAACTGGACAATCTCTCATTTTGTGCCCATCCTTTCCACACCCATAGCAACCATCCATGCGGGCTAGGCACTTACCAGAATGACTCCTTCCACACTTGGTGCAAGTAGGCTTAGGAAACGGAGACCCACTACCCTTTTCTTTGTCAAACCTAGGGGTGTTGGAAGAATCTTGGTCGGAATACCTTTGTTTAAATTTAGGCCTACCTTGTCCATCAGACTTAGCATTAGAAAAGTTCACATAATCGGTTCTAGCCCTTTTTACCTTCCTATTCATTTTCTTGAGCTTTTCCTCCTCAATTTGTTTGGCATGAACTATTAGACTTGAAATATTCATACTTGGGATAAGCATTGCCAAACGACACTCATTCTCTACTAAGTTGGACACTCCTATCACAAATTTATTCATTCTAGCCCTCGAGTCCGCCACTATAGTTGGAGCATACTTGGATAATAGGGTGAACTTAAGAGCATAATCCTTCACACTCATGCCTCCTTGACGAAGGTTAATGAATTCTTGCATATTTCGTTCCCTCAACTCTAGGGGAAAAAGCCTATCTAGGAATGCTTCTTTAAACCCTATCCACTCTATTGGGCCCATTTCTACTGGCCTATTATCATTCCATTGTTCATACCATATTTGTGCTATATCCCTCAATTGATAAGCGGCTAGTTCTGCTTTCTCTACCGAAGTCAATCCCACAATGGCAAGCACCTTATACACCTCATCTATAAAACCTTGAGGATCTTTCTCCACTTTAGAGCCATAAAACTTCAAAGGGTTCATCCTCAAAAACTCTCCCACCCTCAAAGCTGCGGAATTCACATTTGGATTAGCCGAAGCAACAACCTCCCTATTAGCTTGGGCTGTCATGGCTTGGTCTTGAGTTGTCACGGCTTGAGTCAATATTTGGAGAGCTGACCTTATTTCCACATTTATCATAACACCCGCATCAATAGGAACTTGAGGAGGAGCTTGTGGTGGAACTTGGAGAGGAACCACTTGCTCTTCATTACCTTCCTCATCTCTCCTAGCATTTTCCCTTGTATTAGCCATACCCTGAAAAACCATAGGGCACGGGTTTGAAGAAGGGCCTACTAAAGCCAAACTCTATGGCATGACTTAGAGAATGAACAAGTGAGATTTCCTAAACATCCAATAGCCTTCTATTCATAAATGTGGCGTGCTTCACATTTATGAACAAGACTCTACTAGACGTGGTTTGAGACAATCCTAGAGCTATTCTAAATCTTGTGCTCTGATTACCAAGTTTGTCATGACCCAAGGGTACACCCTAGGTGTAACATGACATTCTTGACCCCGAAGGAGTCTCATACAAGCCCTTAGCATATCATAACATAAGATAATAGAAAAGTACAAAAATTTTAAATACTTTTATCCATACAATCGAAGTCTTTTCATAAAATGCAAGCGGAAGTCTTTGCTAACACTCTTTTCTCGAAAAGTGTGTATGAATAGTTTATTTTTTCATCATTTCTGCTATGCAATTCAGTTTTTTAATTTTAATTTTATTTTTAGTAAGTCAAACCCTTCTATGATTTCTCTCATGTGCTTGTTTGTTGAGTCTTATCGTAGTTTCCGAGTTTTCTTGGTTTGCAGCAGAACATAGGTGTATGGAAGGATTCCAACTATGGGAAAGGCGTGATCATCGGAGTTATAGACACTAGAATTCTTCTTGACCATCCTTCGTTTAGTGACGTTGGTATGCCTCCTCCGCCTGAAACAAAAGTATTAACTGTAAGGATATTTTTGAACTAAAATATTAACATCGATGACATTTTTGGTGAAACTATAAACAAAAGACACTTTTGTTTATTTTACACCATAGAAAAAAACACAGTGCTAGTAGTGACTTAAAAAAATAGGTACTCCCTCTGTTTCAACGTATGTGACACATTTATTTCGAGATTCAAATTTGTATTTTTGAGCGTAAATTTCTTTTATATTTTTATTTTGGTGTTGAAGCGTGCGATAGAAAGCAGAAAAACGAGAATATCTCTTGATTTCTTTCTCAAAAAAATATCTCTTGATTTTTCCAGGCAGGCTTGTGGAGGAGGTACATCACTTTTGATCTATTGATTGTTTTTCCACTCTTATTTATCTTGGAAATTAGATGTAGCTTCACTATCAATATGAATGTGGATACTCTATTTTTTAGAGCGAGCGCGAATTGGATGATTCAACAAACAATTCAACAGTTGTTGAATCATGCCATTTTGCTGATTCACAATTCAAAAGTCTCTCTACGGCTGAAGAATGGGCGTGTTCTTGTGCTGAAAAATTTCGGCAAAAATGACGTCGGAATTACGGATCACCAAAAATCCATGAACTATAAGTCTATAACAAACGAAAATCGGCAAAATGGGGGGTTTACCTGCTCCGCTGTTCTTTTGACTTTGAAAATGAGCCGTTTTGGCTATCAGGGCATGTTATTGATATTTGTAGAGCTTAGTCTAGTAGACTCATAGGTGAGGGCATGAGGCATTACAAAGGGAGATGATATGGTAAGCGATGTAGCATGTGATATATATACACTTTTGTCTCAAACCATCTAATACAAATTTAGAATAAAACTCCTAGGACAAAGCACATACAATAGTCTCAACATGGAAATAAAAGACATAAATGAAAATAGTGGGTTTGTCCTCGAAGCTATAAGGACTCACCAAATCTTCACTCCTTTGCTCCTTAGAACCCTAGCTTCAAGATTGGAACTCAAATCTCCGAAACCCTACATTTGATTATAATGTAGGCAAAGTATGCATTAGTACAAAATGTACTAAATATATTAGCTAGCATAATAACATAAGAGCATATCATAAGGGTTAGTCAACATAAGACATAATCCAATACTTCATGAAACATCAACTATAAACATAAAATGGAATATCATAATCATAAGAAAAGTCTCCAACATAGGCATCATATAAGCTTTACTCAACTATTAGTCATTCATATCATAAAGAACTATTCTCAAGTAACCTCAAGGCATACTTGTGCAATGCATGAATAGCATCCCATAATATCATCCAAGCTAAGTACCCCTTTTTAGTCATCTTAATCATTGTCTATATGCATGGTTAATCTTAGGCTTTCACTCTATTGGAGTACTATACCCTGAAGTAACCTCAAAGCACACTTGTGTAATGTATCAACGGCATCCCATAATACCATTCATACTAAGCATAGCCTTGAAGTCACCAAAAGCATACCTACCATTCACTTGGTCTCATTCTTAGCTTTATTCATAAAAACAAAGGAACTATCACCTTAAGTCAATCTTATCATGGAAGACAACTATAGCAATAATCCATCAAAACATACATCATACAAGAGAACACTTTATTGAATAACCTTAAGTCATACTTGTGCAATGCATGAATCGCATCCCATAATACTATTCATGCTAAGTACTACTAAAACTAATATTTTAGGTCCTCATACTAATACTTCTTGGTTTGGAACCTATTTCCTCTCTTTAACTTTAGAACACTATGAGGTACTCCCTTAAGCACATCTTAGTTCATTATTAGTTTGAACCCTACGAGACACTTCTTTAAGCATGTCTACGTTCATTATTAAAATGGACCCTATGAGATACTACCTTCAGCATGTCTAAGTCCATTTATACTCCTGAACACTATGAGGTACTTCTTTAAGTAAGTCATAGTTCATTTATGCTTTTGAACACTATGAGATGCTTCTTCAAGCATGTCTTAGTTCATTGGATATAGAGATTGCTACTAGAAACCTTAACTCAACTATGTGAAGGCTTCCATTTCATGAGACCTAACTTTGGAAAAACCCACACTCTACTATGTAAGAGTTCCCCCTCGAACTTGGATAGTCCTCACATCAACTAGGTGTGGTTCTCCTTTCAACTTGGAGCCCGAACCTTCTCTTATGTGACATTCCATCTCATTGTCAATATCCACTTGAGGCTAAGCATACACCCCAAGATTTACACTATTAAGACTTGTTTAATACTCATGTCTCATGGAAGGATGTCCTTGACAACCAATCCATGTTCAAGTTATTCTATCACTTTATACTTTCAAGCATTCATAAGGTAGGTTAGGTGAGTATAGGCCTTTCACCACAATTCTACCTATTAGACTTCTATTCATCACATTAACTTTACTCTCAAAGCCCTAGTGATTCAACATTCATGACTACAAGCCTTACTCTCAAAGCTTTACTTCATTCTCTTCTTATTCATATCTAGGTTACAAGACGTTCAATTACATTTTTCATCACTAGGTGATTTTAGTCATAATTCATCATGTAAGATCAATCTCAAGCCTTACTAGTCAAGACCCATCATATTAACATTGTTCCAGTTCAATTCATGTATATAGGTTTCTAGCTTTAGACAATTACTAGTCAAAACATTAATTCTAGAAGATCACCAATGAACCTTCAATTTCACCTTTCATGGCAATAACCCACACAACTTCATCAATTAGACTTGGTTGACCATGAAAATCACATAAATTAATCATAATATCACAATTCAATGCTAAATCAAATATAATTAGGTATTATCCACTCATTTGGAATCATGCCCATCATTACCCACAACCTAGGAAGAAACCCTAGATTAGATTGGGTTTTTCTTCACAATTGGGGGAAAACTAGGGGACTCTATGGGTGGAAGAACCCATTGATGAATAAGCTAACATACCTTGGATATAAAGCCTAGCAAGCTTGAATCAATGGAGTCTTGATTTTCCCTAGCTGTTGCTTCTTCTTCTTCTTCTTGAGAGAGAATTTTATTAGGAGGGGATGATGTTTTGGGTTTCTTTGGATTCTAGGGAGAATGACTTAATTGAGGGAAACTTGAGTCTAAAAGTCTTATATACTTTACTAGGGAAGAATAATTCAATGTAGTATCAATTTAGCGATAAATAACTAATAACCCCTATGATTCTAACTTAAACTACCTGCTAGCCCTGTTTTGGCTCGCCAAATGGACTGTTGGTCCGCCAAATATTCTAGTAGCTCCCCTTGGTGGAGCAGGCCACTTGGGCGATGGAGGGGGCAGGTTGGCACTGCACCTACTTGTCGGCGAGCCCTGACCTGGCTCGCCCAAAATTCCAACATCTTGGCACCTTGGGGCAGCCCCTTAGGTGATGGGGTTCCACTTGGCTAATCGCCTAGTCACTTGGGTGATGGAACCCCACTTCGCAAAGTTGCAAAGGTAGGAAAATGTTCTCCTCAACAAACTTCTAAGCGTCGTAGGTCTTTGCCCTCTTCGATGGCTTGCTACCCCACACATTTAGCCCTAGCTTAGCTTACTAGATTACGGGGTATTACATAACTTTTTCAAAGAGTTGTGTTCTTTTCGATAAGGCACAATACACATTTGTTCACACTACCCTTTGTTGTCTATAAATAGAGGGATTTCCTCTCATTTTATAATAATGAAAATTCTGAACTACTTCTTCTTCTTTTGCACAATTAAATATTCGAGTACTTTGCTCTTGTTGAGTGGCTCACTGACTCCATTATTTTTTATCAATACACTAGTGAATAAAATTGTTTCATCCTGAGAGGATCTATTCCTTTAAACCTCGTGTACTAGAGGGGAATAATTTCCTTAAGGGGACACAATTTCCTTATGGGGACACTGTGTATTCAGTGGACTCGATATTTTACTTTTTGTTTCATTCTATTGTTACAGATCTTGGTATGCTTTTTTACAGTCATTAAGTTATGCTTATGATATTAATTGTTATTTTGAGTACATGTTTTAAACTTTGTTGTTTATGTTTCTGCAAAGTTATTGTTATAAGTATTTGTTAGTACGTATTAATTAATACACGTTAATTGAGTATTCACGCAAGTTTTTTCTACTGAAATTGTTGAAGGTACAATAAAAAAATTCCTTAAAGATCTATACTACCATCTCTTGAAGACAAAATTCAAATTTGGTATGCCATTGTAAGGACATAAAGACCTTAAAAGCTCTATCACACCTTGATGTGCGAAGTGAACCAGGTAAAGAAGACAAGATTTAATAAACTTTTGACATGGGAAAGATGTGCCGATGACCTATAGAGGAATATGACTAGACTGAAACCTCTTTTAATCCCACTACACAATAAATTAATTGCTCATATTCAATATGAAGTATGGACAAATTCTCAAGTTTACTGCAAGTTGTAAATACTTTTCTTAAAGTAATAAATGTGTTTCTCGACACTGTGACTGGAATAGAAGTGTAGTTTCAAATTGAACTCCATCACTCTGGTATGTTGATTTTAAAAAAAGCACCCAAACAAACTGAATAGTTTTGTGTAATATTTTTCTCTTTCAAGTATATATAATAAGTTGAATTGTTGTCCAATATGATAAATTCTCCCTTTAATTTTCTATTATAATAATTACTTATGATACATTTAAATGGAAAACTTTAAAATGATATATGTAAAACAAAAGGTAGGACTGAACTTTCTACATGTTAGAATTAGAATATTTGTTCACTTTTTTCAGCTTTTCAAAATTTATTTATCTCTTCACCAATGATTATTTATTTATTAGAAAATTTAATATCTCAGGTTGATGTTCATTTGATTCCCCAAAAATATCAAATAGTAACACTTCCTGGAAGCAAAAGACAAATTATAAAATCAACTTAAAGATGATTGATTGAAGAATAAATTATAAGATGTAATAATTATCATTTTCTATTACATTATTAATGTTCGTTGCTACATAATCTTGTATGTAAGATAATATAGTGTTTTAGTTTTAATGACTGATAGTTTTTAAGTATTCTTTTATAAATTCCGTCATATGAAATTCCCGCGCGAGGCACAGGTAATTTTACTAGTTTTAAAAATATTTGGAGATTATTCAAGGCAATTGTTCATCAGAGGCGGCAGAAAAAAATCTGAGTTTATAGATAATGATGGAAATAGAAGGTTGTATTCCAATGTAATAAAATACGACATGGAGATAAGGAAAAAGAACTAGAAAAGATGTCATTGCATTTCATTAGGATTCTGATTCCTCTTCCAAATCATCACCAAGATGAGGAGCTTTGTCCTGTGTCAATCTGCTCATTACAGCATGACTTGAACCAGAACAGAAGCATGAAATTTGTCATACTAAATTTTGATCAAGTTTTAGCATTTTGAAAGGCATAAAGTAATGAGAATAAACATTAATAATGAGGAAAACTATCGTGAAAATGCAACAGTAACTTCAACTGAAGTAGTCATTACCTTGAATTTCTGTATTACTCCAATTGAGTGTGGAATGTATTTTCAATATGACTAGCAGTAATTGCAACCTTGAATTTTCTTTTCATGTTTCAAGTATCAAAATTTTAGTGGAAATAGAAGTCTATGCCTCATAAATCATGTCATAGCATGGTTTCTAACTCAACGGGATTCCAGAATCTTGTAGAAAAAGAGAATGTAATGTAGATATAGTATTTGCTAGCAGCTATGTTTTTGCAAAATATGAGGAACCAACCAAGTTAGGAGTAATATGGTGAAATAGAGGGAAATGAGAAGTGTAGAAACAAAATAAAAATTGTATCTTCAATAACATGAAGGAAAATTGACCATCATCTTTCTCTAGGAACCTTAGAGCCACTAAGTTTATCTCTTCAATAATGAGTTCCCCTCCAAGACATCTGTCAGATATACAATTGCCTCCTTTGTCATTCCACTGAGAAAATACCTTCATCTACTCATCCCATTTACATGCACGAGTTCTTCTTCCATTAACATGTCATCTCTCTCTTTGTTAAGTACTAAGTTACGTAAATACTGGGCATTTGCAGCTCCTGTGCTCTGAACGATATTAGAGAAAACACTTCTTTCATTAAGCAAGAGGTTCTGCGGAGTATCATACTCAACAACCTAATATAAGCAAGAGGAAAATGTTAGAAAGAAGGAAGTTAGAAAAAGTATAGCAGGGAATGAAAGAACAGTGGAAGAATGAGATTCACAAGAATATACCTTCCCAGCATCAAGCACTAGGATACAATTAGTGTGAATTATGGTGTTTAGACGGTGAGCAATAATGAACATTGTACATGTTTTGAATTCTTCTCTTATGGTTCTCTGGATAAGTGCATCAGTTCTAACATCAACAGCTGCTGTGGCTTCATCAAGAACAAGGATCTTTGACCTTCGCAGTATTGCTCGAGCCAGACTTAAAAGTTGTCTCTGTCCAACACTGAAGTTCTCGCCACCTTCTGAAACCTTGATTACGCCCAAAACAACATTATGACCAAAGCAACATTTTTTAGGCACTCACACCTTCTCAATATGTGATAACACTTTTTCTCTCAGAAGCATCCCAAAACTTTTTGACACATTCCATGTAAAATTCTATCCATATTAAACAAGTTCTAACAAATGCTTTAAACAACTGAAGTATAATCTAGAACATGTTGTTTTTCTACCAAACAAACTTGTCTAGTTATCATAACATTTTCTTCTACCAAGACATGCGTAAGACGTATATCATACACTTCTTTTTAATATCTGTCATTTGATCTGCAAAGAATTACATAAATCTTTATGAATAACAACACAAACAACAATGCCTCAATCCAAACCAAGTTGTGGTCGACTAATTGAATCCTCATCCATGTTTCTTCACTAACAACCCATCTCAGGCCAAAAGTTTCTCCAACATAAAGCATTCCAAAGAATATTATATTAGAACATTATACATTCACAAACCACATACCGAAACAAATACATACATGATAATTATGCCACAATAGTATACTTGTCTGCGTATCAAAAAGCATTTATTTCACTCTTTTCCAATGCATAATCCAGTTTATGTTACTGTAAGTAACTACCTAATGTTCAATCATGGTACTTTAAGATGATCAAAATTCATCAGTGGTATGAAAAAATGGAAAAACATTCTTAATCTTGAAAATAATTCACCAATCACCATGACTTCCTGTGGCTCTAAATGGTTGAAGATGTTTTTATCACCCTAAATCACATTTCTGTCAGAATATCTTGCTAATAGTAGAATGATCGTTGTTCCACAATTCAAAGTCCTCAGTCCTCACATAGGTTAACCCAATGTTATCAAAAGCAAAAAGTGCAAAAATAACTCTAAGGTTTGTTGGGGCTTTAAGCGCAAAGTGCAAATAAAGTGTGCGTTTTAACGGAAAAAGGCATAAAGGGCGAAAAAATAAAATAAATGTATTTAGTCTAAGACTAATAATTATAAGCAAGAATGACAAATATATAAACAAAGAAATTAAAAAAAATACAGTAAAGTGAAATACCAGTTGTTTAGTGTCACCGCTTCGTAAGAGGTTCAGTGGCAAAGAAAAGTATGTATTAGAACCTTGATGACAAATATATAAACAAGGAAATTAAAAAAAATACAATAAAGTGAAATACCAATTGTTTGGTGTCACCGCTTCGTAAGAGGTTCAGTGGCAAGGAAAAGTATTTATTAGAACCTTGATGACAACACTAAACTGCACATTAAGCAAAGTGAAGCACTCAACACATTTTGAGCCTCACTTTAGGGCTTTACTGCACCTTTGACAACACTGGATTAACCTCCCTCATCATGACCCCACCTAACTTCCTTTAACCAAATAGAATTAAAAAAAAGGGCAGCAAAAAATAAAAAAGAAGACACAGTTATTTGCTAACCTGCTAGTGCTAGTGGACTACGGCTTTTCAGCCTCTTGCAGATCTCTATGCCTGTGTAAGTCTTATAAGGACTTTATCATGTAAGATATATGCCTCTACCTTACTAGGGCTTATTAGGTACCTAAATAAGAAATTCATCTAGAAAGAGTGAAATCTAAACTATTGAGTTTTATCATTTATGGGTCTGGGCTAATTCTCGAAAGCAGCAAATTTTCCACACCTACCGATCATTTTAACAGTAATGAATTCAACTTAAAGCAGATTAAAAGGAAATAAGCTCACCTCAGCATCTAGACCGAAGGTATTCCTGCTTATGACATCCTTCAAGTGTGCCCGCCCTAATGCCTCCCATAAGTCAGCATCATTGTGTTCGTTAAAAGGATCAAGATTAAATCGTACAGTACCTAATAAAAATGAAAAGATATTAATGAAAAAAAAACATGCATACCACAGTAATACATTTTGGGGATAATCCGTAGTCATGCAACAATAACTTCAGCATACATTTGAGTATAAATAAGCGTTCACTAGGTCTGGGGCAAGATTTGGTAGTCCCAAATTATATCCCGGGCAAGCAAGATCAGGACCCATGTATGTCTATTTTTCATAATAGCTATAGAATGGGAATGAAGGGAGAAAGAATTGAAAGAATAGAAGGGAGAAGAATAAATGAAAGGGGACTAATTCTGAGGCTTATTGAATCCCGGATTACAATATCACTCTTATACCTAATATAGATTAATACCCCCAAACTAGATAAAGAATCTCTATTTTCCCAATACCTTGTGCTACCAGATGCAGATGCAGGATAACCCCAGATAAAATTTTGTAGAAGACTTCATCGCATATGTGATTGTGTGCCGCAGAGCTTGGTTTTCCAGGGAGAAGATTGTGACACACTAGAGTTTCACCTCACAAGTTATCATGGAAATCTACATAAACCTACTCACATATGTACTAATTGCCAGAGTATGTGAATTTGTTTAAGGAAAAGAACATGGAGTACAAACTCATTCATCATCACTTAGAATAATGTAACACCTCGAATTTTGAGCGTATAAATATTTAGCACTTACCACAGATAAACTAGTCTGAAATTTTGCAGTCCCAGGTTCCACAGATTGGTTCATGAGTAGTGAACCAGGTCCACGATCCGTGGAACCACTCGTGGAACTAGCCCCCAGTTTAGTTCAACTCCCAGGTTCCCAAGATACACAATACGACTCGTGGAATGGGATCACGAGTCAGAGAGTGGCACATGGAACCTGGACAGAGAGTTGACAAATTTTCCTCAGAACCACGATTGGCAGCATGATCCGTGAAGTGGATTCAAAAGATACACAAAATCCTCTGGGAAATCACGATCCAAACCATGATCCATGGAATCAGTCCACGAGTCGTGGAGTGACTCATGGGTCACTGCTTTCAAAAATATTAAAACGTTTCCACATGGGCAATTTCATCCAATCCTTACCTTTTTACACCTAAACTATGGCATTTTAGCTTCTCCTAGGAGAGAATATATCAGACAAGTCGATAAGTTCTCTCATATTCAACATTATAACTCTCACAGTCAGAATAAACCTCTCTCAAGTAAAAGCAGACCTAGGGTTCCTCTCTCAGCCTTATCAATTGAAACTAACAGTCAAAAGTCCTTGTGTCTACCAGATATGTAAGGCTTCAATGAGGGTATCGTTCCACCCTCATGCAAAAGTTTTATTTTTCAGAAGGTATTACAGAATTTTGATGATTAAAGTTTGGGCTTTTACTCTAATTAAGCAAATTCAACATAAATTTCAGTTCTCATTGATTTACTTGATTTTTAATCCATATTGAACCAGTTTAACATGATTACTACATTTTTCTTTAACCTTGATGATTTCAAGCATGAATTTAGCAAGAAATTAGTATGATACTGTTTGCAGATTAAGTACATATTATTTGAAAGATGAATTTGAGTCAAGTCTCATACCATACTCTCAGACAAGCTGAAAAACAGAAAAAGATTTCATTACTTACGAGTAGGAGTGGCAAACGAGCAGTCGAGTCGAATATGAGTCGATCAAAAACAAGTTAAATAAAAATGGATAAATTACTCGACTCGACTCATATTTTAAATGGGTAAAAAAGAGTTACCCAATGGATAATATGGGTAACTATGAATACCCATATTATAGTAGGGATTTTGTTAAAAACATTAAAAACAAAATCTTTTTAAAGTTTTATTTATCACCCCAACCCCCTACCAGCCCCCTTATCCCAAAAAAAGGTAAAAAAAAAAATTAGTTTTTTTTTATAAATAAATTAATTTTTCTAAAAAAGTTTTTTTATCACTACACCCCCTACCAACCCCCTCCCCCTACAAGCACCACCCTCACGCCCCCCTAGCCAAAAAAAAATGTAAAAAATGATCATTTTTTAAATTTTTTTTTAAATGTTGATTTATTACCCTACCCACCGCCCCCACCCCTTACCCCCATCCCCTTCTAGCCCCTTCTCAAAAAAAAAGTTAATTTTTTATCCTTATCCCACCCCACTTCCACCCCCTACCCCAACCACCTACAACCAAAAATATATATTAATACCAGCCCTTTTCTTTCTTTTATGAATGAATATCTTTTACCCATTTAACTACCCATTTTTAAATGGGTAATATGAGTATTATTCATTTTTTATCCATTTTAAATGAGTTGGATACCCAAACCATTTAAAATAGGTAAATATGAGTGGATACCCATATAAATTACCCATTCTGCCACCCCTACTTATGAGCATATGATTCTACTATGGTTTTGGAAGAATTATTTAGCACCAACAAGAAGTGGGTTTAGAAAACCCAAGTCCCATAACTGCATGCCACTGTAGGATTTGACCGCACCGCGAGTTGATTAGCTCTCTTTAGCTCAAGAGGCTCTTCAGTAGTAGATCCACATTAGACAGACAAGTTTTACACCCAATGTAAGTTCTATACCCTAGCAATGTTTAGAGTAGCCCTTCCAGCTGAGACAATACATTGGACATCATGACCTCACATCATGTATATCGGTTGTAAGACACTCCCCACGTGAAGTGATATTATTTCAATACATCTGAAATTTACATCATGATTTCTCATATTAGCAATTCTAGACATATTTTCAGTTCAGAGCTATAGTAACAGATTTACCTTTACAGATTTTGAAAGCCGACTCTCAAATGATCTTTATATACTGATTTTAAAATATTCATTTCATTTATTCATGATTATTGAACTTCATAGTCTCTATAAACATGTTGTTACCACTATGATTCATTTCACTTTAACCTTACATACTCAGTCCACATACTGAACACATACTTCTCTTTGCGATGCATCTTGTCATTGATGTAGATTCAGGCTTTTGTTCTTAGGTTCGTGGCTAGACAATTGCATCTTCTCCGGTCAGCAGTTTGTGAGTCTCCCTCATTCGAGAACTTCATGGAGTAGTTTAGTAGTTAGATTTATTTCAAACTACTGTGCCGTTTTATGGGTAGCTGGGGCCATGTCTCAATGAATCTATTTCTTTTAGTTCAGACATTAGTTGTTTCAGATCTCCATGGATTTAGAGTTGTTATATTGTTGTGGATGCGAGGAAATCAATTAATTTAAGTATTTATTCATATTTTTAAGTAGATTTATTTATTATTTATTTATAATTTAAGTAACTTTATTTATTATTCTAGAATGGGTTTATGTTTCATAGTTTTACAAGGATTAGGTTAAGCTATAGTTATTAGTTTGGAATATGATTTAGGTCTCCTACTTTCATAAGAATTAGACTTCCTATTGATGTAATAAGACTCCTATTTAAAGGAGTTTTTGATGAATAAATCAGTGAGTCACATTTCAGCAACAAGCAAGAGATTAAAGTTTTCTCTTTCATTGAACTCTAAGGTTTCAGTCTCCCTTTAGCAAAAAGCAAGAGATTAAGGTTTTCTCTTCAATTGAACTCTAAGGTTTCAGTCACCCTTTGAAGAGCTGAAGAGATCGGAGTTCTCTCTTTTAATGAACTCTAAGGTTTCAGCTTCCCTTTAACAAGCTGAATTTATAAATCGCCCTGTGAATCGATCCTTCCCCAAATATTTATAACAATTTGGTATCAGAGCCTAACACGATAGGCGATGTCAGTCCCATATTCCACTATGAGGTCAGTTCCAAAGTTTGAGAAGAACGTACCATTACAGAAACCTTAATGGACTCTGAAACTGCGGTAATGGAACAATGCCTCGGTGAAAGAATTGTCCAAGTCATCTAAGAAAAATTGTCTAGATTGGGAGTTCGCTCCACAAAACCAGCAACCCATAGATCAACAAATTCTGCTACCAAAAGCAATACACCACCTATTCAACTAGCCGATAAGAATCATCCAACAAGTGGTAATTCACATTCGATAATACCAAGTTATGCAAAGATGAATTTTCCTACTTTTAACGGTATCAACAACCCATTAATTTGGGCAAATCATTGTGAACAATTTCTAGAGTGATTTGAACCTCAAGAAAGTGCCAACTTGATGGGCGAATTAGTCAAGCTTCAGCAGCTGATAGAGAAGAAATTTATCAATGTCAACTTCAAGATAAATTGGCTAGGGCTGGAATTGGATAATTAAGTAGACACTATTCCATATCTTTTGAATGATTGGCCTGAAATTTGAGCTTGAGCACAAGCTCTTTCAACATGAGGGGAGTAATGTTGTGGATGCAAGGAAGTCAATTAATTTAAGTATTTAATTATATTTTTAAGAAGATTTATTTATTATTTATTTATAATTTAAGTAACTTTATTTATTATTCTAGAATGGTTTATGTTTCATAATTTTATAAGGATTAGGTTAAACTATAAGTTATTAGTTTGGAATAGGATTTAGGTCTCCTACTTTCATAAGAATTAGACTTCCTATTGATGTAATAAGACTCCTATTTAAAATAGTTTTTGATGAATAAATCGTCATATTTCAGCAAAAAATAAGAGATTAGAGTTCTCTTCTGGCCCCCTTTGAAGAACTGAAAAGATCGGAGTTCTCTCTTTTAATGAACTCTAAGGTTTCAGCCTCCCTTTAACTAGCTAAATTTATACATCGCCCTGTGAATTGATCCCTCTCTAAAGATTCATAACAATTTAGTATCAGAGCATAACACAATAGGCAATGAGATCCCAGATTTCGAGAAGAGCGTACCATTACAGAAACCTTAATGGACTCTAAAATTGCAGCAATGGAACAACGCCTCGGTGAAAGAATTGTCCAAGTCATCCTAGAACAATTGTCTAGATTTAGAGTTCGCTCCACAAAACTAGCAACCCATAGATCAACAAATTATGCTACTAAAGGCAATACACCACTTATTCAAGTGATAATTCACATTCGATAATACCAAGTTATGCAAAGATGAATTTTTCTACTTTTAACGGTATCAACAACCCATTAATTTGGGCACATCGTGGTGAACAATTTCTTGAGCGATTTGGACCTCATGAAAGTGGCAACTTGATGGTAGAATTATTCAAGCTTTAGCAAGCTGATAGAGTTGAAATTTATCAATGTCAACTTCAAGATAAATTGGCTAGGGCTGGAATTGGATAATTAAGTTGACACTATTCCAGATCTTTTGAATGATTGGCTTGAAATTTGAGCTTGAGGACAAGCTCTTTCACCGTGAGGGGAGTAATGTTGTGGATGCGAGGAAGTCAATTAATTTAAGTATTTAATTATATTTTTAAGTAGATTTATTTATAATTTAAGTAGCTTTATTTATTATTCTAGAATGGTTTATGTTTCAAAGTTTTGTAAGGATTAAGTTAAGCTATAGTTATTAGTTTGGAATAGAATTTAGGTCTCCTACTTTCATAAGAATTAGACTTCCTATTGATGTAATAAGACTCCTATTTAAAGGAGCTTTTGATGAATAAATCAGTAAGTCATATTTCAGCAAAAAGCAAGAGATTAGAGTTCTCTCTTCCTTTGAACTCTATGCTTTCCGTCTCCCTTTGAAGAACTAAAGAGATCAGAGTTCTCTCTTTTAATGAACTCAATTTATATATCGCCCTGTGAATCAATCCTTCCCAAAAGATTCATAAAATATATCATGTTATGAGTTTAAAGGATTATTGCCCATTTAGTCATGTCCAGATCCCACATCAGTTGTGAGATTTTATTGTTCCATAGATATGCTATATGCCAATGGTCAACTTGGAGCTACTTGTGGTTCCAAGTGTTGGTCACACCTAGGGTGTAGACTCGGTTCGTGACACATAAACACTCACATTTGCTTATAATAATTCCAAACTGATCGAGTAGACGATTCAAAATTGATTAATGCATGCATTAATTTTGAGGAGCATATTATATTTTTCCAATTTGTGTCAATCCTGGGCTATGGAAGAGTGACATAGTATCGAAACAGCTGAAAAGCAAAATACGTACCAGAGAAAAGAACTGGCGATTGAGGTATGATACTAAGAGCACTTCGAAGATCTGTCAGTTCAATATTAGCAACATCACAATCATCAATTAATATTCTCCCTCTTTCAAGTTCCACAATTCGAAACAAAGCATTAAGCATGCTCGATTTTCCAGCACCAGTTCTTCCAACAATGCCAACTTTTTGACCTGAAGAAATTTCGAATGACAAACCATGCAAGACAGGAGGAAGTCCAGGTCTGTAACGTAGGACAACATCCTCAAATTTGATGAACCCTGATGATGGCCAGTCTGGAGGAGGCTGGCTGCTAATAACATTTTGAGCCTCTGATGGCAAATCAATATATGTACCAACACGCTCAACGGCATTTAAACTATTTTCAGCTCTGCTTGCTTGTCTCAGAGTATTACTGAGTAAGGTAGTAATATTTAAAGAATAACTTAGGAGCAAACCCATAGTAGCAGCAACCGCGACCTTGTCGTCTGCTCTCCCATTCTGTATAACAGCAAAAGTTGCAGTCAACCAGATCATTATGCCTCCTAGTGTCTCAAGCCTTATGGTAAGCCAGCGGTTTGTACTTGTGTTGGCAAGAGTGAATCTGATATTGTTGTCCATAGACTTCCCATTAATGGCAGCTAACTGGTCATGTGCTTTATATGCACGGATGGTTGATAAACCATTTATAGCTTCTCCAAACTGTGCATACACAGGGGACCTGGTTATGGAATCTAGACGTTTCACTTCACGGGATGTATTCTGTGAAACATACGTTGTAGTAGTAGTATGTCATCTGATCCTCATAATAGAATAATGTAAAATCAACAGTTGATAAATTATCATAGATAGTACATATGATTCGGTAATATGCCTAAAAGAATGGGAAGAAGACAAAAGAAGTATCTACTTAATCAAGAACAACGGCCAGAGGCACACAATCACTTATGAGGTTAAGTAGAAGTATCTGCTTCATCAAAAACAACAGCCAGGGTACACAGGCACGGATGAAGTGGAGTATTAATAATATAGAGAAGACAGACTTTTCACATGTAGTCCTGAAAACTAAAAGGGAAATACATGGGTACAGGACTAATACAAAAACCAGTTTCTATATAAGAATCAGAGCATGTTACCCCAAACCTTGAAGTAATGGATGGAGTAGCCTAGTATCATTATAATCCATTTGGAAACCCTTAGGTTGCTGAAAGGGACAATGTAGCATTCTTTAGTACCCTCCTGTACGTGTAACCTGAGTATGGGATTTACACGTGAATCTGATTTTGTTTTTCTTTTTCCGTTGCCTCCATTTGGTCTAAAGTAGAGAGTGATGAGGCTCAACATAAGCGGGGCTGGAGTGGAGTAAAAGAGATTACTCTCAATAGGCTAATGAGTGGGCCCGGAGAAATACTAGTGGCTCGATGGGTTGAACTGAAAGAAAATCCCAGAGTAGCTTATTGTCTCAGCTGAGAGAGGAGAAGCCAAGATTGATAGGCATGAAGTGTAGTACATACAAAACTGGAAGTCAGTGTGGGTCTACTATACAATTTTCACCCCCTTTATAACTAGTTTGACCTTTGATTTTGAATTTGAGTAATTTTTACTATTCATACTCTAAAATCATTAAAGAAGAATTAATCTGGGTAGTTTGATATATTATGGTTAATCCTCCTCCTGCACAAATATGCATTCATTTTGTTCAGTCTCAATGCTTTATGATACTTGTTCAACACTTTCTGGTCATGCCATTAACACATTAGATGCCGTTTCATCAAGTTAACAGTTACTTTGACATATACAATTTAACATTTTAACAATCAAGCTTCTAAGTGGTATTGACTGAGTGCAAGACCAGATTTTGGCCAGTCCGACCATACTGACAATAGATCATTAAGCATTCTCTTGCTTACTATGTCTTACTACTCCTAGTCACTCAATGATCTCCCACCATCAGTGAATTCTTCTGTTCTATCATCTCAAATTATGAAGATAGGATATGGTTAAGGAGATTTTCTTGATACACTAGTGGTACTTGGGAACTTATTACTCCGCTCCAAGTAAAACTATTGTACACTACGGGGATATGCGCTGATTCAGATGGTCAGATTGATCCACATAAGGTCCATCTGGTGGCTGTAGGAAAGTCATTTTCCTTAAATTGGAGGAAAATAGGTTCATTTGGAAAATATTTTCCAAATCATTGACAACCAAATATGAGAAAATTGGAAAGAAAATGTTTTCCTTCATACCAGAAACACACTAGATGTTCCTTTGATTTTTATATTTTTCCCATATATTACTCATGTGTACTCATATTCTTACCAGTCATTGAAGCCAAAATTTTACCCATTAAAATACCACTCCCTAAACCATTAAAATATGGGTGGGTTGTGCAGGTTGATTATAAATGGGCTCCTTTGACCAGCACTAGGCGTAGGTAAATCACAATATTTCCTAGGTATTGAAGCAGTTTAATTCTGGTCAAACATCGCCATTTCACAATGGACATATTTAGACATTGCCATTTCACAATGGACATATTTAAGGAGATAGGGACAAACTGTAGATTTCGATATTCCTAATCATGAAATATTAGTCAGGTCAAGAGAAGTAAGACATGACCTCAGGAGGGAACATGAGATTAGTTGGGAAGTTGAATTATACCACTATAAGTGTAGCTTCTTTAAATGGTGGAACTTTCTACTCCCTTTGAGTCTTTTGAAGGTGCAAAAATTAATAAAGAAATGGAATTTGGGGTAATTCAACTCCAAAAATCTAGCTCATGATAGAAGGATTGCTCAAGACCTTGTAAAGAAACAGTCCCCCACCCCTAAAGAACTAATGTTGGACTAAACACTCCCTCCCGCCATATGTCTGATTGAACATTTGAAGCATGGACAAAATATAAGATGGAGTTCCAACATCAGGCAAACAAGAAATTGGAATAATCCTAGCTCTGATACCATGATAAAGAAATGGACCTTGGGCATAACTCAACTCCAGAAGCTAGCTCATAAGGGAAGCCCAAGAGACCATCCCACCCCTAAAGCACCAATGTAAAAAAAAGGGGGGGCTTAAGGAAAGCAAAGAAAACCATATGTAGAGGAAAAGAGAAAATAATGGGCAACCAAAAATATGGAGTTTAGCGAACCTGATAATATAAATAGGCAGCATAAAATAGAATTAGAAGTGGCATTATGGCCCACAAAGATATAGTGCTGACGACTCCGATTAGAACAAAGGTCGAGAGCAGCTGCCACAATTGGCTGAGACACATATTACCGATATTTGCCACATTGCGATCAATATCTCCAAGATCCTTTGCAAATCTGTTGATTATTCGTCCAGATGGATTAGTGTGGAAGAATACCATTGGTGCTCGAAGTATCGAATGCAGCATGGTGTCATGAATCCTTTCAGCTGCATTTAGACTTGAGATAATCAACCAGAAGGAATTTGCCAGTGTTACAAACACCTGTAGAAAGTGAATCCAGAATGAACCTCCTTTAATTTATATTCATGGACTTGAGAGTACACAATACTCCTCTGAAGAAACATAATGACATTTAGGAAATCTCCTGTTCCTTTGTCTTCATTTTCAACTGAAAAGCTAAAATACTAAGCTAACGGAGGAGCTCCCTTATATACAAATATATTACTGGGCTTCGTGCTTATTGAAATAAATTCCGTAGTAGGAAAGTTTCTCCTTTAAATAGGGCTAGGTACCCATCTTTAGATGTAGGGAAGAGAGGAAAAAGAAAAGTAGATAAAGCACAGCAACCTGAATAACCAAGAATGATCACTGATGATTGCAATTAATTAAGGTGGAAAACTGCACTCGTACCTGACTGAATGACAAAATAGCATACACCAAAATATAAAATCCAGCTCCATTGCTCTTTGAGGAACTAGCTTTTGTCCAGACACTTAGCCAGGTGCTACTCAGAATTCGAAGAATTTCAGTCAATGTGTAGCAGCCTAACAGAAATATGACAACCCACCAGCCTCCCAAAGCATCTTTGTACCTGAAAAGGAAATTTGAACAAAAGCACATTGCAAACCATAAGCTAAGGATTTCTATTAATCATAGTTAAATAAGAATTTTAACTTGAGCCTATGATGATGAATGAAACATTGGAGAGTTACTCCGTTACTTTATATCATCTAAACAAATGCAATAAAACTTGTACAAGGAGATGATATGGTGAAATCTCCCTTAAATCAATTATAAACATAGTCATATTTGCCCCTTGGTTCAAAGTTGAATGGTATTTGTTAGATATTTAGGTTAGATATGGTTTTTATTTGGAGATGTATTGTTGTTCTATCAAATCAATCAGATTCATCTTGACCAGATTAATTTCCTGATTTGAATAAGAGATTGTTCTCCACCCAGTCAGAAAATCAAATCAGCAAGTTAAAACTTTTGTTTTCTGTTTTTTTAGCAAAGATAAAGTGTTGAAACTAGTTTCATAGTTCAAGCCTTGATGTAAGGTTGTTTCTTCTTGTGCTATCATTGATTCCTTTTTTACATTCTTTAGAAGGCGAATAGATTTTACATACTAATTGTTGTTTCAAGTTATCATAAAGTGGAGTAGTGGACAAGATCTGAATCTATCGTTTTGATTCATTTTCTCAAGCAAAGGTGTTATATTTCTTCTCATAATCTATATTTTGTTACTCTGACCTCGTCAAAGCTTTAAAACATCGCATTCATGGAAATTTGTGGATTGTTCCGTCGAATTCCCGTATCTTTATTTCTCATATTCCACATTCATATTTTTCTTCCGCACATCTAGTACTCAAAACTCTAAAACTGGGATCTCCCTAACCTCGTTGTTATCACTTACCTTAGATAAATAGCACATCAGAATGAGAGAAAAAAATTAGGGGTTATACAGAGCAAGGTCAGGAATTCAATTCTGGGATGCCTTTTGGTACCAAGGGGAGAAAACCGCAAGGACTCAAAGGTTGTGTTCAGGAATACCTAGGCAGTTGGGGCCTAGCTGTTACAGGTGGTATTGGAGCCGATACATCCCCTAGTATGGAGGTTAGGAAAACCTCAACGATGACGTTGTGTTCCTAAAGGGGGTAGACAAACCACTAGAAATAAATGGAATATTCCATGCTAGAAGCTATTGCACTACAGAATATAACATTTTCTTTCCACCAGTGTCTAGATGCAATGGGAGAAGCAAGAGAACGGAAATATGTGAGAAAAGTTTGTGCCTAGAATTTTTCTCTTAATAAGTGTTGTAACTCTCGTTTTATAAAAATTGTGGAAAAGAAATTAGGATTCTAATATTGTTGAAAGACCAGGATATTCATGTACCAGTGACTTGATTAAAATTTCCAAGGATAAATGTCTCAAAGCATATACTTTAACTTATTACCTCATCAAAACACTCCAGTTGATAATACCAGTTTCCCGCTCTTCCTGCCTGATAAGAACAGATTTACCAGCCTTCCTTTTGGTTACAGAGGTTACATCTTTTTGGAGCTCATGCCTTATGTTCGAAGACTGTGAACTCTTACTGTCAAAGTTTGGGTCATATTCAGTTTCAACACCATAACTTTCCATTTTCCCAGCATTTTCCATTAGCTTTGGAAAAAGTGTGCCATGTTCCAAAAGCTTCTCGAAGGTCCCATCCTCTTTCACCATTCCTTCAGAAACCAAAATGATCCGATCCACCTGAGGTAGAAAATGCAGCTGATTTGTCACAAGCACCCTAGTCTTTCCTTGCAATTCTTCCTTTATACAGTTTTTAAAAACCTGAAAAATCCCATTGCACTGCAAGTTAGATCCAAATTGAATCTAGCATATGCTTACAAACTGCAACGAGAAGGATGGAACAATTGCAATCAGTGAATTATGTGAAGAAACCAATTACTGCAAATTAGTCCTGTACATATACACGTAAGAGGTTAGTCAATTTGGAAAAATCTACAGGTGGTGGATATGAAGATTGGATATTGAAGGAAGGTGTTCTCAAGTAATGTTGATATCCCTTTTCCCTTACTGAAATGGTGTTGTCCTGGCATTCATACAAGATAATTACCTGATGGGATACATGTGCATCAAGAGCACTTAAGGGATCATCAAATATATAGATATCAGAATTTTTGTAGACAGCCCTAGCCATTGACACTCTTTGCTTTTGTCCTCCGCTAATATTCACTCCTCTTTCGCCGATTTCTGTAAGGTCCCGACCCTGAATATTTTAGATGTGTGAACAACTGAACATAGCAGTTTCATGTAGACTAACTAGTAAATAGAGAATTCCATACATCACAAAGATATATTGAGACAAATACACTGCCATCAAATGTACTTAACTGGAAGTAACTCAAGATCATGGTCCAATGCAGTGACGTCTATTGCCTTCCAATATCTTGTTGGTTCAAAGTTGGAACCAAATAATATATTTTCACGTACCTAAAAAACAGTAAGGTAAAGGTAATTGCATTGTTCCATATAAATACACAAAGATAATTTATCACATTTTAAAAATATCTACAAAATATTAAAATGACTCCCTGAAACAGAATGTTCATGTAAACAGACTTATGCTACAGGCATAACAAAGAATGGGGATAAATTGAAGCTCACAGTGGCATTGAAGATCCAGGAAACTTGAGGAACATATGCAATAGAACCCCTGATAGTGACACTTCCATTGCCTAAGGGAGGAAGCTCCCCAAGAATTACTGAAATCAGAGATGTCTTTCCTTCTCCAGTCCCACCCACAATAGCAACTAGCTCACCAACTGGTATATCCAAATTAATATTTGACATAGTGGGATGCTCAGGCTGTAAAAATAAGAGGTTAATATTGGATGTATAAAAATTGAAAAAGAAACAAAAACCTCCAACCTCGTCACAGTTATCCGGGAAAACAAAAATGTCAGTGTGAAAGAACAATTTGAGGAACTTGGATCGAAGTTCTACCAAGAAGTAAACATTTTCAAGTTTTCACAAGGCAATGATATGTAACGGCCCAGTAGGTCGTTTCGAGTTCTAGGACCCAAATTTCCCTATTTGGGACTTCCAGTGGTACATTTGGTAATTTATGACTTAGGTATGGATGGGACAGGTCCTGAGAGGTCTGGAAGTGTTTTGGAATTATTTATCTTAAACGAGAAGCCTAAAGGTAAGAGTTTTGATCAAAGTCTACATTTTGAGTAAACAAGCTTAGATTCATTATTTGAAGGTCCCGATAGGTTCGTATGATTATTTTGATCTTGTGTGTATGTTTTGATTGCTTGAGATGCTCTGAGGTGATTCGGTATTGAAAGTTTAGATACTGCAAAAGTATATTTTTATTTATAGTGTTTGAACAGTATTTATAAGAGAACAAGTAAGACCAAATAAACTAATCAATCCCTAATTCTTAGAAAATCCTTGAATCAAGGGATTTCCTCTAAACTATTTCCTAGAATAATATATTCTAATCCCATATTTACAGGAGCAGATTATAATCAAATCTGTCAGCTTATTTGTGGGGCAGATTATATTCAAATCTGTCAACTCATTGGTGAAGCAGATTATGACTAAATCTGCCAACAGACACTTCCCCTCAAGTTGGCATGTAAATATGACCATGCCTAACTTGCTCACAAAGGACTCAAAAGTAGTTCTGAAAAGACCTCTAAAAATATCTGCAACTTGTACAGTTGTTGGAACAAAAGGAATGCACACACATCCATCTTCAACGTTCTCTTTAATGAAGTGTCTCTCCACTTCAACGTGCTTAGTTCTATCATGTTGAACTGGTTTATGAGCAATGCCTATGGCAGCCTTATTTTCACAATACAACTTCATTGGAAAATTCGCAGGCCTTCTTAGTTCTTCCAAAACTCTGTTGAGCCACAATCTTTCACATATTCCGTGTGCTATGGATCGATACTCAGCCTCAACACTACTTCGAGCCACCACATTTTAGCTCTTACTTCTCCATGTCACTAAATTTCCCCAAACAAATGTACAATATTCAGATGTAGACCTCCTATCAATAGATGAACCAGCCCAGTCCGCATCTGTATAAGTCTCAACACTTTCTTTTTGAAGAACAACCCTTCCCAGGAGAACTCTTTAGATACCTTAGGATTCGATACACGCTTCTTGGTGTTCTTCTCGTGGAGAATGCATGAACTGACTGACTAGGCTCACAACAAAGGAAATTGGAATTCTTTAAGGTAATCTTCTTTATTTTTATATCTTCGGTTCTAGTTTGTCATTCTCTGCAGGAGATCAAATATCATATAGCGATTGTTGCTTGAGATGTTTATCCAGGGTTCTAGATTTCTTCTTATTTTCGAGTATTTAAACTAATCTCAATATTTATTCGAATTCTATCTTTACTTTGTTTCAAATTATTATTATTTTTCTATTCCACTCTTTGTGTATCTCGGAGCATATCGGGAAGACTTAAACTCTTCCCACAAGATGCCATTTATGTTTTCGCTTGTTTCTGCCTAGGGAAAATGCACTAAGCTCATTTGGTTCATCAAGGGATTTCGGAGAAAATTGTAAATCCTCACCAAATAAGATTACCAGTTAGAGAATAAACAGTTTAGGTGAAATTATAAAGCCCCGCCAAACAATCAACAGTAAGACAACCAAGTGCAAACATGTCTTGAAAGTAAAAAAAATTGGCTAAATTTCATTTGGAAGGATTATAAGAGTCTTAGAGGCCAATCGAACGAGAAAATGATCAAAAACAACTGATATCCTTTCCCTTGTTTATCTTCTTTCATACATTTCTCCACATTCTCAGACACTCAAGAATACTTTAGTAGAAGAACTTGTGCTGTGTATTGCTTATCTTCTGCATAAATTGTAACATGTGACAATAAAAATGAAAAAATATGGAACATGGAAAATGAAGTGAAAGCCCTCTCTTCACTCAACCTCAAGGTTCAGAGACAAGTTACAAATTCACATATTTATAGTGCTCCAGGAATTCTAAACCAAAGAAATGAATTTATAAACAACAAGCTTCTCAAATTACTTCACTTATTGGACTTTCCACACATTTGCTACACTAGAGAGATTCCATGCAGCAAACATCAGATAATTAATGATTTGTAAGAGTTTTACAGTAACCATTGGCAAGCATACACTTGAAATGCATTAAAGCAAATAGGGATGCATTGCTACTAGCAAGTAGTTTCAAGGCACTTCTGTGCATTAACACAATATTCCAGATCCACATGGACTTGCGCTACAAGAAATTCTTCGACTAGGAAAAATCAAATGATGATAAAGGCAAGCTGCTTAGAACTATGCAACCACCAGTTTCATGAGTAAAAGAATACTCTTCCAGTGGCTTAGTGCAACATAACAGATAGATAAAGAAGAGCCAGACCTTAGAATCCCATGAAAAGAATCCGCCCCTGATTGAAATCGCAGGAAGCCCAGGTTCAAGTGGTGGATTAGGCAAGAGCACTCTCTCTTCAGCTAAGAAAAACTCCTCCATTCGTTGCAATGATACATTTGAATTTACAACCTGTATGTAAGATAGACGGAACAATATGTAATAACCCAATTTTTAATAAATGATTATATAATATCCTTTACTTATATAAGGGCACATATGTGTAATAACTAATAACCCTCCAGGTTATTTCCTCCGTTTTCCTATCTAGCTTTCTTGTAGCGACCTCAAGTCATTTGACTTGCTGGGACTGACAGTTCGTTCGTCTGGTTGTTCGTTTAAGTTTCGTGCAAGTTTCCGTGTTTTGGAGCTTTTGAAGTTTTAACGGTTGATTTAGATCAAAATCTCAGGTAGACGGCTTTAGAATGAAATTTGACGGTTTGTTCGCTTCAGAACGTCGAGTTTGGTCTAGAAGCACCTTTGGTTTGGGTCTCGAGGTTTCTAGGCTCATTCCGAGCTTCTTTGTGGATTTTAGCTAAAATAGGGCCATGTGGTATGGGGTCACTTCTTCCCAAGACAACCTACAAGGGAAGTTTCGATGGTTCTATTGTGCCTGGAATGTCTAATTTGGTGGGGTAGCATAGTTTTTTTGCACCCACGTCCCGAATGAATCTAGAGCACCCAATCGAACATCGATGCCTTTAGCTGATATTTTTGGCTTTGCGCCTAGCATTTTGTTCATCGCAATCGCGACCCTTGGCCTCGCAATAGCGATGAACAAATTCTGAAAATTCTTTTTTTCTTCATCGCGGTCTCGACCCATTGGGCTCGCGATAGCAATGAACAATTTTAAGGCCTTTTAAGATCAGTCCCCTACGATTTTCCCAAATCATTTTTCTCCATTAAAGGTCCATTGGAGCTCGCTTTTGGTGGGAATTGAAGTGTTTGATTTGGAGGTCGACAATCTACCGATAGTCTCGTACATTTTCATCAACCTCCGTTAATTTCCTTAAAATTACTGTTCTTAAACTCTACGTTTTCTATTCTTCTTAAAACACCCACTTTAGTACATATTTTATATTTCATACTATATTTATATTATAAATATATATATATATATATATATATATATATATATATATATATATATATATATATATATATATATATATAAAGAAGACACCTTTTCACATTGAAGGATTGTGACTTTTCTGAAGTGTTGTGACTTTTCTAAAGAGTTGTGACTATTTTGTGACTTTTCCGATGAGTCCTGACCTTTTTGAAGGGTTGTGACTTTTCTGATAAGGCACAATAAACACATGTTTATACTACCTTTTGTTGGCAATAAATAGAGGGGTTCTCTCACATTTTTAAACTACGATTCTTCTAAGTTCACTATTTTTTTTCTTCTTAAAACACCAAATTTAGTACATATTCTATATTTCATACTATATTTATTTATATTATAAAATATATTAAAAATAGACACTTTTTGTGACTTTTACGAAGGGTTGCGACTTTTTCAAAGAGTTGTGACTATTCCGAAGGTTGTGACTTTTCGTAAGAGTTGTGACTTTTCCAAAGGGTTGTTACTTTTACAAAGAGCTTGACTTTTCCAAAAGGTTGTGACTTTTCTGAAGGGTTGTGACTTTTCCAAGAGTTTGACTTTTTCAAAAGAGTTGTGACCTTTCTAAAATGTTGACTATTTTGATAAGGAACACAAAGCATCTATTCATCCTACCCTTTGTTGGCTATAAATAGAGGGATTCTCTCACATTTTTAAACTACAAATTTTCTAAGTTTTCTATTCTTCTTCATAATACACTAAATTTAGTACAACTTCTATATTTCATATTATATTAATATAATTATTCATTATTAAGTTATATTATTATTATTATTATATATATATAGAGAGAGAGAGAGAAAAGACATAAAGTGACACCTAAACTTGTCCTGAATTTTCAAAAAGGCACCTTAACTATGCGGGTGTTTGATTAACGAACTAAACAATCTTGAACTGATATTATTACGTCATTTTTTGTCCACCTTACATAGGGAGTGTGAGCACTCTCTCAAAGAGAGTGAGCAACCTAAAATAACTAATATAATTTTATTTTTAGAAGTATTTTATTATGAAATATATATTCTTATTATTTTAACTTTTTTTCCTTATTATTTTTTCTCTTTCTTTCTTCTTTCTTCTTTCTTCTTCAAAAATTCATTATCATCTCCATTGAAACTTCTCACTTTCAATGTCACCGTTTTTACCACAACGTAACCTTCCTTTTTTTTACTACTATTAGTTTTACTCTCTTTAATTTTAAAACTTTATCAAAATATTTTCTTACATTTCGAACAATTTGATAAACCCATTAGATTTCAAGATTATTAGGAGGTATCATATAGTTTTATTTTTATCCGATTTCAATCAAGTTCTTTCAATTTTCGGGGAATTCATTGATTCTTTTAAAATATCATTTCTAATTTTGAAGTTATATGAAAGGAGCAATTGATGATACCTCCAAAATTTTAAATTTTCTTAGAAAAATAATAAGTTTTGTTATCAATAATTCAATAAAGTCTAGAAAATAGTATGCTTTTTTTTTTTAATAAAAAAATCACTGAAATAAAGAATTTGATTGGAGAAGAAGAAGAAAAAGAAAAGAAAAAAAAAGGGAGAGGGTTCAACTTGACGTGGGGGTGGGGTGAGGGTGGGAGGTGAAGAAAAAAAAAAAAGAAAATGGAGGGATGGATCAACTTGAAAGTGGGGGTGGAAGATAAAGTGAAATTTAAGATGAAATCAAAATTAAAATAAGTCAAAATTAAGAGAGAGAGATAAAAAAATAAAAAAAAAATTAAAATGATTTTTTTTTGTATTTTAAATTAAATTAACACATTTCATGTAATGATTGCAGTGTGAACACACTTGCTCTTAAAATCTGGGGCTGATCAAAAAATGATATAATAATATCAGTTCATAATTGTTTAGTGAGGTAATAGGACAGTTGCAAAGTTAAGATGTCTTTTTGAAAATTCGGGACAACCTCAGTGGTGACTTTATATCTTTTCTCATATATATATTATATTTAAAGAAGACAAGTTTTCACATTGAAGAGTTATGACTTTTCCAATGAGTTGTGAAAGTTGTGTTTGTTTTGATGAGTTGTGACCTTTTCAAATGGTTATGAATTTTCTAATAAGGAAAAATAACCACATGTTCATTCTACTGACTGTTGGCTATAAATAAAAGGGTTCCCTCACATTTTTAAACTACAAATTTTCTTAGTTTTCTATTCTTCTCTTCTTAAAAAATTCAAGTGTGATTTGTTGAGTGCGTTAAAAGTTCAATGAAATTGAAACACCCCCTAACTTGAATGTTAAATTATTATAATACTCCAACTTAAAACACTCAATTTAGTATATCTTTCATATTTTATATTTATTTATATTGTATTAAAAGCAGGAACTTCAACAATATAACATTAACTAAGCAATGAATTATAGGGGAGAGGGCGAAGGTATATTTAAGAGATGTAATTAAGAAATTTTAAGAGTGACTTTTTTTTATTTTTACACATCACAGTTGATTTGAAAGGAGAAAAGGTCAAAAAAGGAGAAAAATTAAATGTAATTGGAGACCATAGAGAATTGTCATATTACCTTAACTATATAAATGCTTTATATTATAACTAGTTATAACTGTTTTAGGATATTGATTTCACAACTTTCAGTATGCACACACTTAGTAATCATAAGAAAGTTTACCTGCATTATTCGTAGAAACTTATACTTTATTATTTAATTTATAATTGTCTACTTTAATTATTGATTTAATAATATAGACATTATTTTTAAAAGGGAAAAGGGTCAAAAATGCCCTTAAACTATGTGAAAGGAACAAAAATGCCCTCTGTTTATAGTTTGGCTCAAAAATGCCCTTACCGTCAATACTATGGTTCAAAAGTGCCCTTCAACTATGCGAAAGGAACAAAAATGCCCTCCGTTTGAAGTTTGGTCCAAAAATGTCATTGCCGTCAATACTTTGATCCAAAAATACCCTTATTGTTAATTATGGGTCAAAAATGCTCATATTCCAAATAAATATATTATTATTTTCTTTTGGGAAAAAGGACAAATATACCCCCGAACTATCGAAAATAGTATGTCGATACCCTCTGTCATACTTTTGGGATAGTTGTCCTTTTTTCACTTTCTTTTTAACACATTCTTTTTTTAATAATGTTTTTTTAAATTAGCAAATGTTTATCTTACTTCAATTTAGAAAAAAAATAAAAAATGAAAATATTTCTTATTTTATTATCATTATTTTTTATCGTTATATAAATATAAATTAATGATGGATATACTATGATCTTATATATATGACATATATTGTTTGTCGAAAGGCTACATGAAGTTATTTTATTTTAATTGATAAAATGAGATTAAGAAGAAAATAAATATTTCCTATATTTTTATTTATTAAAGTGACTTTAGAATAAAGAAAACAAGAATAGTTTTCTTTGACAATATTTTAATTAGGAAGAAGATGTGTTTAAAAAGAGAAAAAAAATATATTTATTCGGAAAAGGGAATTTTTTATCCATTTTGTAACTATAGGGGCATTTATGGATCAAAGTATCGACTACAAGGGAATTTTTGAACCAAAGTACTGACGGTAAGGGAGTTTTTGAGCCAAATATAAATGGAGGGCATTTTTATTCCTTTCATATATTTTAAGGGTATTTTTGACCTTTTTCCCTTTTTAAAAATAGTGTGCTACATGATTTGATATTCACGCGCAGCGCACGTGTATCAAAACTAGTGATTTTGATAAGAACTTAAATGGCATGTTTTATTTTTGGAAAATCCTTTCATAGAAGTACCTACAGTTCATAAAGAACAAGTATAAATAGGAATAGACCTTGATGGATTCCGTAGCTAACAGCGGGTTTGTTAGATCTGGTGCACCTTGTATTTACAGATTACTCATATAGCCCTCGCTAGTGGGAAGGTAGAACTAGCATACTATTACTGATCTCCCTCAAATAGGGACCTACCGACATGGATATTTGACTCATTTATAAGGGGTCCATTGGTATGAGTCATATCTTAAGTAAAAAGTTGTAACATCTCACAATTTAAAATAGCTAGGAAGAAGCTAAGAATTGGAAATAGTCATTTTTGGAAAGAATTGAAAATCTGAAAATTTGTTTAGGTTAGGAAAAAGTGAGTTTTTGGTCAACTTCAAAATTTCATAACTCCTAGCTCAGGATGAGTTAGGTGTACTTCTAATGGTTGGAAAGCTCTTGGAATGATCTTTCCAACGCCGCCGAGTTTGCACGATTCCGAGTTCGTATGAGTAAGTTATGCCCTTTGGAAGTTGGGTTGTTGGATTAAGTAAAGTCCAAATCTGGATTATTGAAGGGTAGTTTGGTCTTTTCCTAACCCTTTTATTTTAATTCGTTTTTGGTAATTACTTAGGCATCTAAACTAAACTTAGTCAGTTTATGCTTTTGGAAAAAGAGTTGGGGTTTTGAGAGAAGAGAAAAGAAGAGGAGAAAAGAGGAGAAAGGAGAAGAACGTTCAAGATTCGTCAAGATCGTCGAGTTTGGCTTGTGGATTTCATCGGGGGTGATCCCTACAAGGTATGTGAGATCACATAGCGCTGGGTTAATTCGCCCATGCGCCAATCATGATTTTATTTCAGCGAATTTAAGTTCTTGAAAGCTTAGAAATTGAGTTCTTGAATGGGTTTGTTGAAGTTTCATTAGATTCTTGTTTCGTTGAATTCGTTGAGGAGTTGCTTGATCCTAATATGTGATTTTAGGTTTGATTTTGAGTAGAATCTGATTACTTTGAACATTTTAATCGATTCTAAGTGTTGGGTAAAAGAACCCACGGAGTTTAGAGGGTTTAGAGCCGAAAAACGAAGAAGAGATTTCGTCAGACGAAATCCGACATTAGTGGCGCGTCACGGAGCTGGTTCCCAGTTTTGGAAATTTTCGTTTTGCGTCGCAGAGCCGTCACGGAGTCTTCTGCCTCAAAAGTCATTTTCAAAACTAATAATTAAACATGTCTCTTCGTCGCGGACTCACCCTCAGATATTGATTTTTCGTCTTTTTCTCATGTTTAGCTATCTAAATTCATTCCTAAACATCATGAGATCTTTCCTATCACCAATCATGATCCTTGAATCCATAATTAAATTTAAGGATCAATTAGGAGTCAAGTCAAAAGAAATCAAGAGTTAAGTTAAGAGTTCATAAAGTTTCCTTTTTTTAAAGTCTTTTACAAATGTTTTAACTTTGTTTTAAGATTTAAGTTTTGAGTTGAGTAAAGAGTAAAGAGTAAAGCTTGAAGTTCATTTGTTCAAAAGTATATGGGGACTATGTATTCCCGAAGGTTTAATATGTTTTCACATTTAAACAAGAAAGGAAAACCTTGACTTCCAAGGAGCTTTTGAGCTAGTTTTCAGAAAAGAGTAAATGCTTTCATAATTAAGCAAGAGGGGAAACTTTGATTTCCAAGATAGCCTTTAAGCTATGTTTTGAGCAATTATCTCAAATCACAGAAGAAGTATGTCTTAAACATAAAGAGCTAGTATCATGTTTTGGGAGTAGTATTGAGCACCGATATATGGACGAGCTTGAGTTGAGATAACTCACGTCTCCATAAACCATGTAGCCATCATGGGTAAAAAAGGGTCATACTTGTTAGATGAATCCTTTTCGCATAGACTAGTGGATCTACTTAGTAATTTAGATCCCATAGCCCTGGCAAGGTATAGGATGCCCTGGCAGTGTGAGGGAGATCGCTGTATCATCACAATAGCTCTTACATGATGGTTGTCGATTAGAGAAACTCCCACAGTAGTACTTTATATTTTTATATACATCAGTTTATTTGTATTTTTTCATACATCTTAGAGTTATTTGTATCGTTGCATACACACAAAGTTGACATCATGTTTTAAACAACTTTTCTTTATATTGATCTTGTTTTAAACTGCTTTATATTGAAATGAGTTCAGTTATGTTGAGTTGAGTTGATCCAAGTAAGTTTTTCAGTTCCTTTCAGATTCTTTTCAAGCCTATATTGTGTTTAGCATTCCAACTCGCATACTCGTACATTCAATGTACTGATGCCAGTTGGTCTGCATCGTATTATGATGCAGACGCAGGTAACTAGGATCGGCATCCAGCGCATCGTTGATCCACTGAGCAATTCAGAGTCTTTTGGTGAGCCTCTTTGCATTCCGGAGGATCCCTTTTGTTTACTTTCAGTATTAGATAGTTCATTAGGATGTCGTGGGCCTGTCTCGACATCCATCTCAGTTGTTTTAGAGGCTTCATAGATAGTTAGTTAGATGTTAGTTCATTTGTCATCATTTTGTTATTGACTTATGTTCAGATTTGAGTTGCCATTTTGGCTAAGTTAAATGTTTATTTTCAAAACATTATGAGTTTAGTTTGAAACAGTTAAGTTGTTTAGCATTTGAATTCCTTTCTTATTGCATATAGTCTTCCGCTGAGTAAGTAAGCCAGGCCAAGGGTTCGCTTGGGGCCAGCAATGGTTCTCGAGTGCCTGTCCTGTCCAGGGTGTAGGCTCGGGGCGTGACAAACTTGGTATTAAGGCACAGAGTTCAACAGTCCTAAGTAGTCTATGAAGTCGTATCTAAGAGTCCTATTTATCAGTGTGAAGCGCGCCACATCTATAATTAGGAGGCTGCAACATTTAGAAAAATTTCTCACTTCTTTCACACTCGTTTCGTGCGTTAGAGAGTTTGATCTCTAAAAAGTTTCCCTCTAATTCGTGCTTGCGCGTGTTTCCAGATAATCACTCCTCTGCGAAGAGCATCCAGAGGTTGTCCTATCAGGAGAAATGTCGAGGAACAAGGGGTACCTAATGCACTAGAAGTGCAACCCCAAGGAGAGGTCACCATGTTGAATTCCATGAAGCTATCCGGATGTTAAGTCAAGTTGCGACCTATCAAGTTGGACAAAGAGATAATCGACAGGAAGTGGGTGATACTTCAATCCGTGAGCTTTTAAGGATGAACCCACCAAGCTTCACAAGTTCAAGTGTCACTGAGGATCCGGAGAACTTCATTGAGAAGTTGAAAAGGGTATTTGATGTGATGCATGCTGTTGATGCGGAGAGGGTGGAACTAGATGCATACCAAATGAAGGGTGTTGCTAGAATCTGGTTCGACCAATGGAAAAAGAATAGGGCTGAGGATGCGCCAATAGTGAGTTGGGCTGTGTTTGAGTGCGCTCTCATGGGGCGTTTCTTTCCCCGTGAGTTGCGAGGCAAAGATAAGAAAGTTTCTCACCCTTAATCCGGAGTCTATGAGTGCTCATGAGTACAGTCTGAAGTTCACACAACTTTCCCGCTATGCTCCGGAGATGGTTGTTGACATAAGGAGCATGATGAGTTTATTTGTTGCTGGGTTGTCTCGTTAGTCAAGCAAGGAAGGCAAGGCAGCTATGCTGATAGGGGATATCGACCTAGCAAGGCTTATGATCCATGTACAACAAGTTGAGGAGGATAAGCTGAAGGATAGAGAAAAGTTTAAGAATATGAGGGATAAGACATCAGGGAACGAGTTCAAGCAGCCAAAGAGTAGTGCGAACCGGTCTTCCTTCCAATAGAAACAGAAGGGACCTGCCTCATCATCTGCTAGTGCACCTGCACCTAAGAACAAAGGTGAGTACAATAGTTAGAATTCCCAGAGTTTTAGAGCTAAACCTACCTATTCTCAAGGCAGTATTGCACAAAGGGGTAGTAAGCATCCTCCATGTACTAAGTGTGGTAGGAACCACTCATGGATGTGTCGTGACGGCTCCACTAGTTGTTTCAAGTGTGGTCAGAATGGTCATTTTATGAGGGAGTGTCCTGAGAACAGGCAGAGTAATGGTAAAAAGGGTAATAAAGCCCAGTCTTCTTCAGTTGCTTCAACAGACAGAGTTGCACCTAAAGGAGCCACTTCAGGTACTGGCAGAGGAACATACCACTTGTATGCTATCAATAGTCGCCAAGAGCAAGAGGATTCGCTAGATGTTGTCACTGGTATGATCCAAGTCTTTGACTTTATTGTTTATGCTTTGCTAGACCCAGGAGCAAGTTTACCTTTTGTAACTCCTTATGTTGCTATGAATTTTGATGTTATTCCTGAACAACTTAGTGAACCATTCAGTGTTTCTACACCTGTTGGTGATTCTATTCTAGCAAAAAGAGTTTATCGTGATTGTTCCGTTTCCGTCAATCACATGAGTACCATGGTAGATTTTGATGTTATTCTAGGTATGGACCGACTTCATGCCTGTTATGCCTCAGTTGATTGTAGAACTCGAGTTGTAAAGTTTCAGTTTCCAAATGAGTCAGTCTTAGAGTGGAAAAACAGTTCAGCCGTGCCTAAGGGTCGTTTTATTCCTCACCGTAAGGCAAGGAAGTTAGTTTCTAAGGGGTGTGTCTATCACTTGGTCTGAGTTAATGACTCTAGTATTGAGATACCTCATATTCAGTCAGTTTCAGTAGTAAGAGAGTTCCTAGAAATCTTTCCAGATGATCTACCCGGAGTCCCTCCTGAGAGAGAAATAAACTTCGGTATAGACCTTCCAGATACTCATCCTATATCTATTCTGCCATATAGAATGGCACCAGCAAAGTTGAAAGTGTTATAAGAACAGTTGAAAGTAAGGGAATGTGATATTCGAAAGACAACATTCAGGACCCGTTAAGGTCATTATGAGTTTCTGGTCATGTCGTTCAGTTTGACTAATGCACCAGCAGCGTTCATGGACCTTAAGAATAGAGTCTTCAAACCTTATTTAGATATGTTTGTTGTAGTCTTCATTGATGACATACTAATCTATTCAAGGAATGAAGAAAATCATGCTAGCCATTTCAGAATAGTTCTTCAGACTTTGAAAGATAGGAAGTTGTATGCCAAGTTCTCTAAGTGTAAGTTTTGGCTTGAGTTTGTGGCATTCTTGGGCCACATAGTTTCCGGTGATGGAATTAGAGTTGACACTCAGAAGATAGAGGTAGTGCAGAACTAGCCTAGACCCACATCTCCAACGAATATTAGGAGTTTCTTAGGGTTGGCTGACTATTATAAAAGGTTTGTCGAAGGGTTCTCGTCTATTTTGTCTCCTTTGACCAAGTTGACTCAGAAGACAATGAAGTTTCAATGGTCTGAAGCTTGTGAGAAAAACTTTCATGAATTGAAAAAGAGGTTAACTACTTCCCCAGTTTTAACCTTACCGGGAAGTACTCAAGGTTGTATGGTGTGTTGTGATGCATCTAGAGTTGGCTTGGGTTGTGTATAACGAAGAATGGCAAAGTTATAGCTTATGCCTCCAGACAGTTGAAAGTTCATGAGAAGAACTATCCAACACATGATTTAGAGTTGGTTGTCATAGTATTTTCTTTGAAAATATGGCGTCATTATTTTTATGGTGTGCATGTGGATGTGTTCACCGATCATAAGAGCCTTCAGTATGTGTATAGTCAGAAAGAGCTTAATCTCAGAAAAAGGAGGTGGCTAGAATTACTCAAGGGTTATGACATGAGTATTCTTTACCACCCACGTAAGGCTAATGTTGTTGTTGATGCCTTAAGTAGGTTGTCTATGGGTAGTACCGCCCATGTTGAGGAAGATAAGAAAGAGTTAGCAAAAGAAGTGCATAGACTTGCACGATAACGAGTTCTACTAATGGATTCCACAGAAACAGGAGTGGTGGTGATGAATGGGACTGAATCATCATTAGTGTTAGAAGTAAAAGGAAAGCACGACCAAGATCCTTTATTGCTTGAATTAAAGGCAAGTGTTCATAAGCAAAAAGTGATGGCTTTTGAACATGGGGGAGATAGTGTTTTGAGGTATCAAGGTGGATTGTGTGATTGGGTCTACTTGAAAGTTTCACCCATGAAGGGTGTTATGAGGTTTGGGTAAGAAGGGGAAACTTATCCCCCAGTATGTTGGTCCTTACAGAATTTCCAAAAGGATTGGCAAGGTAGCTTATGAATTGGAGTTACCACAAGAGTTAACAGCGGTTCATCCGGTATTCCATGTCTCCATGTTGGAGGAGTGCATGGGAGATCCTTCACTTATCATACGAACCGAAGATATTGGTATCAAGGATAGCTTGTCTTATAAGGAGATTCATGTTCAGATTCTAGATTGCCAAGTTCGCAAGTTGAGATCAAAAGAGGTAGCATCAGTCAAAGTTCTTTGGAGGAACCAATTTGTTGAAGAAACTACTTGGGAAGCTGAGGAAGATATGAAAAAGAGATATCCACATCTCTTTGAGTCCGGATAAAATGCAGATCAAGGTACTAATTCTCTTCTTAGTACTCTTTAAATTATAAGTTAGCATGTTGTAATTGCTTTGCTTGTTGGGTGTTTGAACTTGATGTTACCACCCTTAGAGAAATAAGAGTAATCTCATTCCAAGACGAATGTTCCCAAGGGGGAGATATTGTAACATCTCGCAATTTGAAATAGCTGGGAAGAAGCTAAGAATTGGAAATAGTCATTTTTGGAAAGAATTGAAAATCTGGAAATTTGTTTAAGTTAGGAAAAAATGAGTTTTTGGTCAACTTCAAACGGTCATAACACCTATCTCAGGATGAGTTAGGTGTACTTTCAGATATGGTTGGAAAGCTCTTGGAATGATCTTTCCAACGCCGCCGAGCTTGCACGATTCCGAGTTCGTATGAGTAAGTTATTCCCTTTGGAAGTAGGGCTGTTGGATTAAGTAAAGTCCAAATCCAGATTTTTGAAGGATAGTTTGATCTTTTCCTTACCCTTTTATTTTAATTCGTTTTTGGTAATTACTTAGGGGTCTAAACTGAACTTCGTCAGTTTACGCTTTTGGAAAAAGAATTAGGGTTTTGATAGAAGAGAAAAGAAGAGGAGAAAAGAGGAGAAAGGAGAAGAACGTTCAAGATTCGTCAAGATCGTCGAGTTTGGCTTGTGGATTTCATTGAGGGTGATTCCTACAAGGTATGTGAGATCACATAGCGTTGGGTTAATTCGCCCACGCGCCAATCATGATTTATTTCAGCGAATTTAAGTTCTTGAAAGCTTAGAAATTGAGTTCTTGAATGGGTTTGTTGAAGTTTCATTAGATTCTTGTTTCGTTGAATTCGTTGAGGAGTTGTTTGACCCTAATCTGTGATTTTAGGTTCGATTTTGAGTAAAAGCTAATGTACTTTGAACATTTAATCGATTCTAAGTGTTGGGTAAAAGAACCCACGGAGTTTAGACGGTTAGAGCCGAAAAACGAAGAAGAGATTTCGTCAGACGAAATCCGACATTAGTGGCGCGTCACGGAGCTGGTTCCCAGTTTTGGGAATTTTCAATTTGCGCCGCGGAGCCGTCACGGAGTCTTCTGCCTCAAGTCGTTTTCGAAACTAAAAATTCAATATGTCTCCGCGTCGCGGACCCACCCTCAGATATTGATTTTTGGTCTTGTTCTCATGTTTAGCTATAATTCATTCCTAAACATAATGAGATCTTTCCTATCACCAATCACGATCCTTGAATCCATAATTCAATTGAAGGATCAGTTAGGAGTCAAGTCAAGAGAAGTCAAGAGTTAAGAGAAGTTCATAAGTTTCTTTTTTTTTAAAAGTCTTTTACAAACGTTTAAACTTTGTTTTAAGACTTAAGTTTTGAGTTGAGTAAAGAGTAAAGAGTAAAGAGTAAAGCTTGAAGTTCATTTGTTCAAAAGTATATGGGGACTATGTATTCCCAAAGGATTTAAAATGTTTTCACATTTAAACAAGAAAGGAAAACCTTGATTTCCAAAGAGCCTTTGAATTAGTTTTCGGAAGAGAGTAAATGCTTTCATAATAAACTTTGATTTCCAAGATAGCCTTTGAGCTAAGTTTTGAGCAATTATCTCAAATTACAGAAAGAAGTATGTTTTAAACATAAAGAGCTAGTATCATATTTTGGGAGTAGTATTAAGCACCGATATGGGGACGAGCTTGAGTTGAGATAACTCACGTCTCCATAAACCATGTAGCCATCATGGGTAGAAAAGGGTCATACTTTTTAGATAAATCCTTTTCACATAGACTAGTGGATCCACTTAGTAATTTAGGTCTTATACCCCTAGCAGGGTATAGGATGCACTTGCACTGGCAGCGTGAGGGAGATTGTTGTATCATCACAATAGCACTTATGTGATGGTTGTCGGTTAGAGAAACTCCCACAACGGTACTTTGTATTTTTATATACATCAGTTTATTTGTATTTTTACATACATTTTAGAGTTATTTGTATCGTTGCTTACACACAGAGTTGACATCATGTTTTAAACAACTTTTCTTTATATTGCACTTGTTTTAAACTGCTTTATATTGAAATGAGTTCAGTTATGTTGAGTTGAGTTGAGCGAAGTAAGTTCTTTAGTTCCTTTCAGATTCTTTCAAGCCTATGTTGTGTTTAGCATTCCTACTCACATACTCGTACATTAAATGTACTGATGCCAGTTGGCCTGCATCATATTATGATGCAGACGCAGGTAACTAGGATCGGCATCCAGCGCATCGTTGATCCAGTGAGCAGTTCAGAGTTTGTTGGTAAGCCTCTTTGCATTTTGAAGGATCCCTTTTGTTTACTTTTAGTATTAGATAGTTCATTAGGATGTCGTGGACCTGTCCTGACATCCATCTCAGTTGTTTTAGAGGCTTCATAGATAGTCAGTCAGATGTTAGTTCATTCGTCATCATTTTGTTATTGACTTATGTTCAGATTTGAGTTGCCATTTTGGCTAAGTTAAGTGTTTATTTTCAAAACATTATGAGTTCAGTTTGAGACAGTTAAGTTGTTTAGCATTTGAATTCCTTTCTTATTGCATATAATCCTCCGCTGAGTAAGTAAGCCAAACCAAGGGTTTGCTTGGAGCCAGCAATGGTTCTCGAGTGCCAGTCCCGCCCAAGGTGTAAGCTCGGGGTGTGACAAAAGCCACACACTAATTACATGATTCCTTCTTGGAAACCTCCCAAATATAAGATTTAATATGACAGTGTCTACTGAATTTATTACTAAATGGTTAAGTTGATTTTGTTTACATGAAACAAACAAGATTGATTATTGTTATCGTTTTTCTAAAAGGGCATTTATTTCATGATTTTGATTATCATACTAGCATATTTTCTGACTTGTCCTTCATTAAAATGGTTGTGGTTAAAGTGTTATTACTCACTGAGCTAGCGTCTCACTCCCGCTAAATGTTTTTACAGAGAACACATGTGACGTGGCGATGATTTCATTAACTAGAGCTAATGAGTTGAAAATCCATAGTGACGTGTTATGGAACTTTCTTTGAACTTTTCGAGTCACTCCATAGTCACTTCTTCTACTTGAGTCATGAGTACTATTTTGTTTTATAGACGTGTGACTAGTATTAAACTTCTTTCCATATTTGGAGATGAATTAGTATTTTCTGTAAGTTTCTGTTAAGGCTTGCTTTGAGGTTCTACCCCCTTAGCACCGGTCACGATCTTGGATTGGGTCGTGACAGATTAATGGTAATTTAACCAATTGAAAAGGAAACAAAATTGGTAATCTTGTCTTCCACGTCCACAACAGTACATAGCAAGTCTGTCAACAAACACTTGCACACATTCTTCAAGAACTTTCTCATTATTATTATAGGATGTTGATATCAAAGAAATAGTTATGGATGATTTATGAGTTCCATGTAGAATGTTGAGATACTGAGGCCCATATACCTAAAGTATTCCGCAATAAAGAGAAGTATTGTTCTGCATGATCTTCTACCTCACGGTGATTAATGTTAGTAAAAAATTGCTGCTAGTAAATTGCTGTAGACAAAGCACAGAGGGAATAACTGGGAAGAGATGTTTAGGGAGATTCACGAGAGAGATTGAAGTATACAAAGCATCAGAATTAAGCAGACATATGAAGAATACTACATTAAGGGAAAGAACTCCACGCAGCTATCTTATAAGAAAGGACAATTCTAGTGAGCTGAGAAAAAGAACCTGAGTTATTATGTTTGGAAGCATGTTCAAAGGGAACCTCAGAATTGCAAAGAGAGAAAGTGATGAAAAAGCTCTGGCAGCTGTCAAATTTCCACCAAGCAAAGTGAAACCTCCAAATGAAATCACTGTCACGAGAAAGGGGATGCTGTTCAGCATGAAATTGTTGAACTGTTGATAGAGAAGGAAAGAAAAGAAACAATGAGAAAAAGAATGATCCGCATCTCAAGCAAAATATGCACAGTCATTTGAGTCAAGGTCCCCTAGCAGGTCATGTAGAGAACATGTCAAACCATCATTATGCAAAACCTAATTCTCCATCACTAAAAGATAACCCGGTTCATTATTCCTCTACCATGTCCTATTTTCACAATGCTTACCCACTAGATTATTCCAGTTGTTTGGTTTCTGCTGATTCTGTTGCTTGTAGATAGCTTCAGAAGTGTCTAATTAAAAATTCTACGTCAAATTCTCGAAAGTTCCTAGACTGATTGAGTTCTTCAAAATCCTTGAAGCTTTTCAAGGTCTGAAGAATGGGGTGGACAGACTATGGTGGAAAGGGCACAACAAAGGGGCATACAAAGTAAGTTCAAGGTACAAAATTCTGAACTCGACAGTGGCAGAGAACTACATATGGCCATGGAAACAAATTTGGAGAACCAAAGCACCTTTGAAGGTGGCATGTTTCTCATGGATGCTAGCAAAAGAAGCTGCCTTGACACATGAAAACCTAAGAAAGAGGAACATTATCTTAGTCACGCACTGTTGTTTATGTGGTGAGGCAGCTGAGACAGTGGAACATTTTTTTTTTGTTTTGTAGAATCACGGACCAACTATGGAAGATTTCATTAATCTCAAAGGCATACAATGGACAATGCCTAGCAAGATTGTTGACACTCTAAGAAGCTGGGAAGAAGCTGGGAAGGGAGCAAAAAACAGGAGCTACTGGAGAACCATACCATCTTGTATATGGTGGACCATCTGGAAGGAGAGAAATGCTAGGTGTTTCAAAGACAGGGGTAGAACAGTACAGAAAATCAAAACAGATTGTATTTTGCTTTTGTGTTTTTGGTGTACACAGAACTCCCCTATAGATGCAAAAAATATCCTAGATGTGTTAGAATCATGCTAGGATTGGGAGTCCTTTGATATATTGCTATACTTTGACTTGTTGTAAAGGGGTTTAGCACTACCTAAGTGCTGAGTTATAATACAAATGTTAGTTATTCCAAAAAAGAAAAATCTCGAAAGTTAAAATTCTCTTAAAGACCAGGATTTCTGGAAAACCTTGACAATTACTGGATCATATTGTTTCAATGAAAAGATGAGGCATATAAGGAGCCAAATGCTGAGGTGTCGCTCCAAAACAAAAGAACTTTCTTGAGGCTAATTTAGTTTGATTCTATGCACAAGCGGGTTGTAACATACCGCTGCCAACAGCTGTGCTTTCCTGAACCAAGAAAGTTCACCATTCCTCAATCCTTGGACTTTAGATTGGAAGCTCTTCTCCCATGCGTAACATCTATATCAATCAGCAGAAAATCAAACCCATTTTCAAATTTTTGAAAAAGGAAGGGAAACACAAGGAAAAAAGATAAAGCAAAAATCATACTTCACTACATCCATTGCAGCAAGTATTTCATTAGTTAGACCAACCCTTTTGTCAGTATATTGCAATCCTTCTTTGGATAGTTTTCGCATATAGCTAACAATAATTGTCTGCACCAAAAGGATAAACACATATGTTTTAGAGACCAGTTGAAAAGGAAATTACATAGTGTTGTGGTTGATAACAGTTTGAAATGACTAAGATTGAGTAAAATGATGAAGCTTCCGAACTATAGTTTATTAGTGCAATGTGGGCTTCTTTTATGAAGTGATCAAATTTATTGATTGAAGAGGGAATTTCCTGCATAAATGCATAAAGAAAGTATTGTATCTCATACAAAAGCATGATTCTCAATTAAAAACACCCTATGATTTATATACTTATAGGTGTTCCAAAAATGAAAATAAAAAAGTAAAACTTCTATCGCCAGCGTCTTCTACATTCTCAAAGATAGCATGTCTTTAACACGACTGTTAGCAGTTATTGGTCGTTGTTTCTGGTTAAGAAGTAAATATTCATGTATTAAAATCAACATAACTAATACTATGTTTGGTAACATTTAGTTGCTGTGTACAAAATTCAACATACCAAGTGTGTGTTTGGTTACTGGTTTAAATCCCGTGTAACTAATACATGTATAAGTCATGAGGGAATCAATGTATAATCTTATGCATGGTGAAGATGGAATAACTAAACCCTGCATAATTAAACTCTCCATTACTAATCCCTTTATAACTAATCTTTGCACTTTTAATAATTACATAACTTTAACCAAAAATCACACCACCCCTAATGTATATTAGTGGACTTTAGTGTCCCATAATGGAAAAGGTGTATAATGTACAATGTCGAATATAAGTATAAACAGGGTTATACAATAGAGAACATCTATTAATAATATATGCTCTCCGGTCATTATTACTCACATGGTATTAGAACTGGAAAAATAATTACTATGAAATTTACAAGTGAAATATGGAAGATCATCTCTATTTCCACTGGTGTTGAGCAAAAACTAACACCACCAAAAGGTTCATCATCATCCGGCAACAAAAACCCAATCAAACCTCCCAACAGAAACTCTCATGCACCCTCACAGTCCAGATTAGGTATTGCTATTTCACAATGAAAAGTATTTCTTAGATAGTCATGAGGAGATATGATGTAAACCCATTGACACACCTATACATCTGAATGCTAAATTCCTTCCGGGAAGGGGGGAGCCACTGAGTTATCCGAAAAGATATAGATGGTTGGTTGGTAAGTTGAATTATCTCACGGTGACTAGACCAAACACTTCTTCTCCTGAATGTGTTGTAAGTCGGTCTATGGATTCAACCTGTGATAATCATTGGGATGCAGTAGTCCGCATTCTGCAACATGTTAAGTACACTCTAGGCAAAGGAGTACTCTCCAAGGATCGAGGACATCTACAGATTGCTGGATATACGGAAGCTTATTGGGCAGGATCACCTTTTGATAGACATTCTACATCTACATATTGAGTTATAGAAGGAGGTAATTTGGTGTCTTGGAAGAGTAAGAAACAGAGAGTGGTTGCTCGATCTAGTGCAGAAGCATAATATAGACCAATGGGTGTAGCAACTTGTAAGCTAGTTTGGGTTAACAATTGCCCAGAGAACTAAAATTTGGAGAAATCAGTTAGATGTAGTGGCAAGACTGTAAACAGGAAAACAGTTTTAATAAGCATTCCACTGCAAAAAAGCCATTCTAAGTAAAGATTAGATGATGAAGCTACTAGTGGCAAGCTATAACTCAAACTTGGAGGAAGAATAGACCACCTGCATTGGGATCATCAATACTAGCATAAGAGCACCCAGAAGTGAAGCCAGACCTAGTTGCTGGTAAAGAAGAACCATGGCAATGACAATCCGAAATGGAGCTGACCATAAAACATGAAGTTGCTGGCATACTTGCTGAACAAATTAAGAATCATATTAGCCGTTATCCAACAAAAAGTGATTAACCTCCATGAAAAAACCACAATTTTTTCTGGTCACCTGTAATGCATGTAAATAGTAGCCATACAATCTTGTCTAAGATCCTACACTAGATACCCAAAAGCAAAGACTGCAACTAAAAGCCTTGGGTTCCATTAATTGCTAATAAACAATTTGGAGGCATCTGTTTTATATTGTAGTCCATCATAACGGATGTTAAATAAAGCAAATATATCATTTTAATAGATTCTTCATAAGGAAAATATAATAACATAGTCATAGATCATTGTAAGAGTAAGCTAAATATTGGGATGTGTGAGTATTCGATCATTGACTAGTTGCTGAGACTAAACAAAGGGATTTTTTAAATAAACGTGTCACAAGCTTACTCTTCTTTTTTTTCGTAAAGTTTTTGTAAAAATGAAGAATTAAATTTGATTTTCTCTCCTATTCTACAGCGACGAACAATATACCTTTGACTTGCATAAGGAACAATATTGAAATAGTTGTGAATAATATTTGGAAATGAAAAAAATGTATCATCATATCATACAATACTAAAAGTGGGAAGCTCCTAACTTCAAAGTTATATTACGATTTTGCCCGTAAATATCTAATTTGCAATAAAGAACATAGATAGGTGGTGATTGGGATCATATTAATGGTGAATTATAGAATTTATTTACACAACCTTTTCACCTCCTATATTAACTTTATTCCAAGCTAAAGATATAGATCAAACTTTCCGCATTTCATCTTCCATATATTTAACTGAAACTTATTTCTCCATTAACCATTAGTTTAGGCAACTTACAATATTCATTAATACAAAAAAAAAACTGCAGAATTTAGTTGCATTAAATAATAAAATATAGATTAATTTAAAATATTAAATATATTGAAACGAAGCCCAAAAACCATTGGGAATGAACTATATAAAAGTTGGAAAGGAAATGGTTTCCATTTTCATAGCAATTTCTTCAATTTTCATTTTTGTAGTTTTTTTTTCTATTTTGTTTTCTTGCTTTCCTTTCATTTCCAACATTTTTTTTTGCAGGATACCATTTGAAATTCACAGAAAAGACATGATATTGTTACATATAATTGTGCATGAAAATATAAATAGAAAGGCATCAATAAACTAAAGCACAAGTTTGTTAAAAAAGTGCTATGTATGGCTTGGGAGGGAGCATAATCTGAAAGCCGGACTCAAGAAAAAAATCTGAAAACTTATTAAGATGTTATGTTATTAATTGTATGTACTTATCTATATCATATTTTATGAATTCAAATAATATGCGATAAATAGCAACCAACATAAAGTCAATCATGTATAAGTTTTATAAAGTAGTAAGCGATAAACATGCAACGCACGTTCCCAGAGACTAGTATCATTTAAAATATTGAATAACAAAATGAATTTCAATTCTTGAAACTTGTGAAAGTTGTAGAGAATGCTTGTACTTCAAATGTGTTGGATATTTGTTATATTCCCAAATAGAAAGCATAACATAACATGGGATTACTAGCTTCAATTTCAACATAGAACATTTAGTCAAATATGTAAATCTAAACTTATCGTTGCTGTCATTCATATTTTTGCACCACTAATATATGGTCCCACACTTAATTACTAGTAAACTGAACCTTCCTTTCATGCCTTATCTAAACTTTCTATCATGTGGCACCATTGTACACATTGAAAGGAGGGACGGAGACATAAGAGATTCTTGTTCCATGCATACCTGAAGTGCATTAGCATCTGTTGTGATCATATTTGTAATTTTTCCAGATGGAAACTGCTTACCGTCCTCAAGTGTTAACCTTACAGATTTGTGGAATATGGCTGCGACCTTAACGCAAGAAAATATGACTTTTATTAACCCACCCGCAAAACTTCCAAAAACAGATAAGATGTGATCCTCTATACAACTAAAAGATAGAGAAAAATACACCTCAATATCTTTGGGCCATCAAGTTTACAAAATATCTACACAATGTATAGGTAGTGTATACTTCATACTAATATACATATACTATACATACAAACATATACATAGACATATATATATCTTACATACCTATACATATTTATACAAACCTATACATATATATACACAACATATACAACCATGTGTATATTTAGTGTATACACACTAGATGGCTGAATAGTATATATTGGTAACTATCCCATTAAGATATACAGCTTAATATTTTATAGGCAAATTCTTCGAAGTAAGAAACAGCTTCTAGAATTGTCATAGTTAATAATCATTCAACATTTAAGATGACAAAAATAGCAGGAAAATAAGTACATTGACTAGGGTAATGTGTTTGCACCAAAGGTGGAAAGTGAATTGGCTTATCTTTGGTCTCCACAAAAATTATGATTGTCAAACAAAGTATACTAAAGTTTTGTTTTATGCTTTACTTTTTTTACTCGGCATTTACCAAAGAGCATAATTTTGTGTCGTAGGATGTCTTCATGGTGTTCATAGTCATATTGTCATTGTTGTTGCAAAGTGGGGAATTTAATCGTACACAAAAAAGAAGGGAATAAAAAGGATATTGGTTATACCATAATTTATCTTGGCAGTGAAGTAAAGAATAAGGTAAAAAAAATATCATTGAAATCAATCATGTGTACTTAAGTGTATAAAATCAGTTAAAAACATAAGAAACTGGAGGATAAATTTAAAAATAAAGAATAGGACATGCACTGTAGAATTAAGAAAGACATTACCAGAGTTGACCTCATCCTGAAACCAACACGCATGACATTTTGAAAGTACTGAGCTTCACATAGTACTCCAAATGACTGGATCAAGTAAAAAATACAATTGAGAAATTATATACATAAGCAGTTAGATTGTACAATATTCTTTAAGTATGCAAAGTTAATGGAATTCCCAAATATTCAAGATATTCAAGTTCTGAACTATCCAGTGGTGAGCAAGAAGAAAACCACGTGATCACCATTACATATTAGATAATATAACTTAGTTCAAGATTGTATGCTAAGCATCAAAAAGTTGTTTGGCTTCTACATAATTGAGTTGGGAATATCAAATGAATATGCGTATATTTCCTTCCAGAACAATGAACAACAATAACAACATACCCAATATAATCCATGAGTGGAGTCTAGGAAAGGTAGAGTGTACGCAAACCTTACCAATACCTCAAAGATAGAAAGCTTATTTCCAATAGATCCTTGGTGGATCTCAGTTGGATCAGCTTACAGAAACTCACCAAGGACACACACTCAACCAAGCTACTGGCCATGGAAAATGATCTAGAAAGTTAAGGTTCCCTTCAAGGTGGCCTGTTTTACTTGGCTCTTAGCAAAACAGGTTGTTCTCACACAAGATAACCGTATGAAGAAGGGCCTCTATTTGTGTTCCAGATGCTTTTTTTGTGAATGTAAGGAAGAGACAATAAATTACCTCTTTTTACATTGTAAGGAAGCAATGAAACTTTGGCAGATTTTCATCAATATAAGGGGCATCAGATGGTCTATGCTGAAGCTTTGGCATGTTGGAATCAGGATGGAAATCAGATAGGGCATAGGGAGAGATGGAAGATTGTCCCAGCCTGCTTTTGGTGGACTATTTGGTTGGAAAGGAATCAGAGATGTTTTCAGAACAAGAGCTGCTCTATGGATAAGATGAAGCTGAATTGTTTAGCTCTTTTCTATTTTTCGTGTAAACATGAATATCCTCACGATATCCCTAGTATCTTAGAATACTTTATGAGGTAATAGGAAAACAACACTTTTGTATTTCTGATTGTAATTATTACTGGAATACGTTCTGAGTATTCCTTTATTTATAATACAAGTTACCTTTTCTCAAAAAAATAGACCCTCGACTCAAGAAAAATTGTCCAAAGCAGTCCAAAAAATAAGCAACAGGTGCACAGGAAATAGAAGATAGTAAAAATAAGAGCAAATAGTAACTACAACAAAATAATGTGATAGTTGAAATACAACAAACAACAAATAATAACAGAAATTGAAGGACAAGAAACTACAGAGGGAATACTACAACTACTAGTATAGACGGATAACAAGACAACAAACTGCTTCCTACTAGCCTTCTATCCTAGTGTGCATCCTCTACACCCTCCTATCTAGGATCATGTCCTCAGTAAGCTGAAATTGCAACATGTCTTGTCTAATCACTTTTCCCCAATACTTCTTCGATCTACTTCTACCTTTCCTGAAACCATCCATAGCTAGTCTCTCACGCTTCCGCACTAGGGCATCCGAACATCATCTCTTCACATGTTCGAACCAGCTCAGTCTCCTCAGTTTCACTTTCTGCATCTGGTCCTCCACCAAAGACACTAAGGGGTTGTTTGGTAGAGTATGTTAGCAAAAATAATGCATGCATTAGCTACATGTATTAGTAGTCCCTTGTTTGGTGCATTTTTTCATGCTCTATATAACTAATGCTTGCATTAGTTATACACTCTATTGTGTATTGAGGAGTGTATTACAAATACCATGGATTTCTAGGTATTAACAATGCAAAGGATTTAATACATGCATTATTATGGTTAAAGACTCAATTACCCCTCAAAAGCACTTTTACATCTTTTCCACCATAATTGTGAAGGATACTTTTGTAAATAAATATTTTTATACAATGCATACCATTTTTAACACACAGAACCAAACAATACATAAAAATAATCTATATATAATTAATGCAAGCATAACTAATACATGCATTGCTAATGCAAGCATTACTAATACACTCTATTTAGCATATCTTTTATACACTCTACCAAACGACCCCTAAACATTATTTCGGATATCCAGCATCTTCATTTCTGCAACTTTCAATTTCTAAACGTGAGAGTTCTGGACCATCCAACACTCCGCCTCATACAACATAGTTGGTCTAACTACCACTTTGTATAATTTGTCTTTAAGTTTTGCTGACACCTTCTTATCACACAAGACTCCCAATGCTAGCCTTCATTTCATCCACTTTGCACCAATACGATGAGTGACATACTCGTCAATTTCCCCATTTTCTTGGATAATTAGGCTCAAGACACTTGAAACTTCTTCTCTTTTGGATGACCCGTGTATCGAGTCATATGTTGCTCGGACTCTTCAAAAATGTCAAGGGGTGCGTGTCGGATTCGCCAAAAGTAGTGTATTCTAGGAAAATCCGACACGGGTGCGGCATCGAAAGTGAAGAGTCCGTGCAACTTAGATCGTGTCTACTTCTACACCAGTCGCATGTGTTATGTCAAGTATTTTGTTTTGGTCCTAATTAACCTTAAGCCTTTAAACTCCAAGGTCTGTCTCCAAACGTCTAGCTTAGCATTAACTCCATCGCGAGTCGCATCAATCAAAAGTATGTCATTTGCAATAGCTTACATTATGGCACCTTACCTTGAATTTGACTCATTAATGTATCCATCATCAAGGAAATAAAAACAAGCTAAGGGTTGATCCCTGGTACAACCCCATCAAAACTAGGAAGTGCTCTGACTATCCTCCTACTATCCTTACCCAGGTCTTGGCTCCATCATACATGTCCTTGATCATCATAGTATAGTCCACAAGTATACTCTAGTGTCCAAGCATCTCCATAGAACCTCCCTTGGGACTTTTTCGTAAGTCTTTTCCAGGTCGATGAACACCATGTGTAAGTCCTTCCTCTCACTGTACTGCTCTACCAGTAACCAGTGTCCTTACCAAACCAATGAATCATATTAAGATAGCACCCAAATGCATGCTTGATTCCAGCAGTACAGAGCCATACATATTGGCCCACTATTTTTTTCACAAGGAAGAAGATTTCTATTATAGGGAATAATTCAATGTGGGAAGTTACATTTAAGACATGAGAAATATCACCAATCTCATTAGAGATTAAGGTTCTCTGTTGGTATAAAACCACATCCTTATGATGTAATATTTCTACTCTATCCCATGCTAAAGGAAAGATCACTTGAAAAATAAACAATGTTGTTTACTACAACCTAATAGTGAAGCATCAAGTAGATGACCACTACCAGCAACAAAAGTGCGAACCTATGTTGCTCAGTCTCTCCTAAGATGATGTCGCACCTGTGTCGGATCCTTCAAACATGCACTAGTTTGGAAGAATCAGACACGCACCTGTCTACATTTTGAAAGAGTCCGAGCAACATAGCAGCGAAGAACCACCATCATCAACAACCTTAATAGCCAGCCACCTCCACCATGAACATGCACTGCATAATGACCATTGACAACCACCAACACCACTAATCACCATCTCCAACAATCTCCACTTCAACTGGCAACCCCCACCACCACCTACCATGTTCACCACCACAACCAACCATGTATACCACCATCAACCACCTCAACAACCTTGGGAGGTAAAGAGGTTGTTTCCGATAGACCCTCGGCTCAAGAAAAGAACAGGAGTGAAGCAACCAAGGCAAAAATACTAAACAAGGCAAGAAAGCTTATGATTATGTGAACTAAAATTTACTTATTTTCTAACCCATATCAAACAGTCCTCCTAGTTTGGTTTGAGGCGATCTTTTGGGCCACACATTGATATGATGAAGTCTAAATTACTCTCAATAAGGAAGGTTCATAATGGGCACAATTCAGCCTATATCCTTTAATGTCACAGTGCTTTGGTATCAAAAAAATATTTGGTAATGTTGGAAATATTCAAATTAAAACAATAGTTAACATACTTGAGAAGAGACTAGGAGGATAGAACAAGCAATATGTACTTAAATTGGGGCTCCGATAAAGTAATTTTTCAACCAATCCTATCAATTACCTTTCTTTAGTGGCCAAGAAACCAGATTTATTTATTTTGGATAACCATGGTGTCCGGGCCAACTTCTGCACACCTCGACTAATTCCACGGGATACCTGTCACCTCTCACCAGCAACAACAAATACTAGGTAACTCTATCCATGAAGGCTAGGACGGATGGGAAGAAATCACCTTGTGTTTTTGTCTTTTCTGGGATTTAAATCTGAGACCTCATGGTTCTTGCCCACTTCATTGACCACTAGGCCACACCCTTGGGTGCGAAACCAGAGAAATAAATGAGTGAACTCTATGGGAAGGGGCCAATGGAGCTCGTTTACCTTGTGTGTGCCTGCTTATTTGCAGATTACCCTTGTTCAACCAAGCCTTATTGCATAAGCGGTTGTCAAAGTTTGCTCATGAAGATGTTTTTATTTTTTGCCAGAATAGCAAATCAGGGATGTCTCAGAAATGGAAGGTTATTAGAGGAAGCCACAAGTTAACATGGGGTGAGGAAGATAAGGACAAAAGAAGTCCACAAAATTCATGGGTCATGTAGTTGACAAACACTAATCATATCCTTTTCTGGTTAGATCTGTGGTATGGTGTTTAACACAAAAGATGCAGTCATATTCAACTGCTACCTGACCCTTTATATGTGATCATTCAGGATTGGTTTGAAATACATGTTTTAGAAAATTCCTCAGTGATAGGAGTATGAAGAAGCTGCAGAATTGTCTGAAGACACACAATCAAACACATTTAAGATGAACAAAAAAGGTTGCTTTTGAAAAAATTGAGTAAAGGGGTACTTTCAGTCAAATCGTTTTACAGGTATCTTTACAAAGGAGGAGACAGGAGTGCTTTCCAGATGCTCATTGAGACGGAAAAAAGGGAGGCCTCTTCTTTTTCTTTTTCTTTTTCTTTTTGGTTGTGTATGACCAAAAGTGCAGTAATAATTTCTGGCAACTTTTGGAAAAGAAAGTCAATTTAGTGAGTTGCACTGATCTGCAAAAGACAATATTGCGGCCTATCTACTTCTAACACTGCCCTCTTCGTGCTGAATTATGAGCTTTAGCAATTCTGTTGTGTTAATGGCATTAGCAAAGACAAGAGCAGACTCTGGCAAATTGGAAGCTACAAAAGATTAAGGGAAGCAGGCAAGAAGTGAATCCACTATGTCATTCTAGGTCGACACAGATTGACAATAGACGAGCATTAAGTATATCAAGATCTATCCTACAGCATAACTTAGTCCTTTATTTTATTTTATGTTTTGATAACTATATGAATTCTTCGAGTAAATGAATTTCGATCTTCTAAGCTCCATGCTAAATCATACACAGAGTAATTTGGTACACCATCTTGGTGCTATTATAGTGAAAGCAATGAAATATGCTTTTAATATGATGAAGCTTGAATCTTACCACCCCAACAAATATCAGAAAAGCATATAAGTGGCCAATCCAAGCTGGATCACCACGTTCCAAAGACTGTAAGCAATATCAAGTTGACAATTAGGAGATATAATATCAGAAATCCCAAAAGAGTGCACTTTCCATGCATAATATGCAAAGCAAAACAACTATGGCATACCAGAAACAGGAAGGTAACATCTCTAAGAGGAAGAAACATAACGGGATTAGTCTCTCCTATAGACTCTCTATCCAAATTTCTTATATATTTAATATTTTTAACATCACTTATGCTTGTCTATATCTAGTGGAAGACACAGTAGATTGAATCTCAATATTAAGATAAGATGGTTATTAAACAAATCCACCACTAAAAAAAAATGCACTCTCTTCCATAATATCATAGGCAAATCCACAATTTTAACTTTATAGGTTCAAATTCGAGAATACCACAGCCTATTTGTTTTATAAGGTTCAAAATCAGAATGTGTAATTGTTTAAATTTTTTAGTACATATATGAAGTCTGAGACAAAGCTATTGGGTTCGGATGAACCCAAAACAATTACACATCATTTGCCCCAGTATATTATGTTCTGTAATTTGTAATTACACCATTGTCCCTGTTGAGAATATATTTAACTAATAAAAGTGTGTTTTCTCTAACAACAGTGTTGAAGTGTGTGACCATCTCATCTAATTTGTAATTACACCATTGTCCCTGTTGAGAATATATTTAACTAATAAAAGCATGTTCTCTCTAACAATAGTGTTAAAGTGTGTGACCATCCTCATTTAAAAGCTTAAGTTGTTAGAGAGAGCACACTTTTATTAGTTAGTTATATTTTCAACACGCACCCTCACGTGCGGACCTCTGTCTGCTCTGATATCAAGTTGAAGTGTGTGACCATCTCATCTAAAAGCTTAAGCTGTTAGAGAGAGCACACCTTTATTAATTAATTATATTCTCAACAGTCCCAATTGAAATTCTTTTATCGAGCTTCAAATTAACTAGAATATAGATTTGAAGATTATAAGCATATTATATTAGTAGTGGTTGAAAAACTTGGAAGTAAAGATTGATAAGATGATCAATATGACATGTAAGACTAATTAGATTCCCTCATTGAGAATGTATCACAAGTGTAGATTTTTGTATTCCTTATTAATTAGTCATCCACATATATTAACTTTTTTCATACTTGTTACTTGTCAAGCAACATAACAATATTCATAAAACAAGAATCAGCAACTTTTCTTATGTGTGTATACTAATTATGAGAAAATTGCAAGTTTAAATGCACAAAACACCAGATTAGAGGAGATCAAAATAAACAAATCCCAACAACCAAAAGTTACCTCTAAGAGACGATTAAGTAGTAGTGGTCCCACAAACTGACAAAGATCACTACCAACCTGAAAATTATAATAGGAAAAGAAAATATTCACAAGGAATTTAAAAATCAGAAATGGTAGAGGATTGAAAGATGACTCAATTAAAGAATTTAGATTCAAACGGGAAAATGTAAGCCTAAAATATCTTGTCATGGTGAGAAAAGTAACCAGAGAGAAGATTTCAGCATGCTTTTTTTGAAATGGAGTGATGGAAAGGAACCTGAATGTCAGGATGAATTCAAAACAAGGAAGAAAGATCAGTTATCAGAGAAAAAATTATCTTCTTTTTTACTATATTGTCCACTGCATATCCAGTTAAAAAGAATTATACCCATTTGATTAGTAGTGTTATCACATTTTATCTTTACCCTTAACGTTGACAGTCATCACACTCAATCTTGTCAGATTTCTTTGTAGATACCCTGCTGGTTTTATATTTGAAAAGGGAGCTTTGTAAGACTCCATGAATTCAAACCTTGAAAACTAAACAAAACCAGAGCATGGGGACCACCAATGTAAGACCGTGAATTTGAACCATGAAAACCACAGCAAAACAGGAAGGTGGGGACCACTCAATGATTATGAGGTCAAAAGTAATTAAACGGACTAGGAAGGGTGTGAAGGTACTTTGCAATGAAGGATGAAAGCCCAAAACGATTTAAAATTTTTAAGTGTGATATTGATGATTAGAAATAATATCTTTGTGTGCCAAAGGAAGCTACAGACTGGTACCTTATCAAACGGGAATGATAACTAGAGTAGGGGGTGTGCTGGAAGTAAATTAAGGTCTAAGGGGAGCTCTAGCACAAGGTCGATCAACAGCTATGCCGCGGATTAAGTTTTCGAATGAGCTGGCAAAAGGTCCAACTTCTAACAAGCATATCTTCCAGTGTATAAAGTTTTATGTGGTGTATTACCTATCCAATTAAATGTCTTAGAGTCTACTTTCCAATTCAACAAACTGTTCATCAATCTAAGCTTTGTACATAATTATATGTACATTTACTTAAGTTCATTCGAAATGGCCTGGTGCGAGCATGGTAAAACTTCACAAAATCAATTTTTTTTCATTCAGTGTTGGCACACTGCACCATGCCTCACGATAGGCCAAAAATCTACCTATTTCTTCCATTTCAAGGCTATGATGTAAGAGAAAGAGGGAATAGACTTATATTCTCAATGTTTCCAGTCCAATAAACCTTTAGATGTCTCTTACGATATCCTACTATCTGTGTATTGACAAAATCAATGATTTCACTTAAAAGTTTACACGATGACCTAAGATTTTTCCTTCTTACATTGTGACCCATGAAATTATACTAAAGGAATATAATAAGCCAAAAGAGCCACATTATTTACTGGTAATGAAAAAGGAGCCAATGAGCCATATATGTTATCAAATGTTTTGGGAGTACTACTTGGTTAGCCGAAAAGGTGTTAGTCTACGTCTCAAGCGTTCGAAACTACGTAGGACAAGGCCGTACCATTGGTGCGGGCGATACCTTAATGTTACCCAAAAAGAGGGTTTTATGATGTGGGTCCAATGGTAGAAAAAGTTATGAATGTCTAGTCATCCCAGCAAGGTGGGATGGCCCAGCAGATCGGGGCGAGATCAGACCCCATATATATTACATTGTGATGTTGATGACTAGATAACTCCCACTACAATTACTTCTGTTCATTTATGTTTATTGAATCTTATTTTGATGATTAAGGTTCTCTTAGTTCTCATGATACACTTACAGAAATATGGTATGTCCTTTCCTTTAATATGCACTCACATTCCTTTACTATGTTGATTATGCTTTATCATACAAGTGTTTTTCAACGGTGTAAAGATATGACACCTGGGCCTAACTCAACCCCAAAAGCTAGTTCATTAAGGGAGGATTGCCCAAATCCATATAAGGTGATCACCAGCCCATTCCCCAACCAATGGGGGATTTTTACCCACTCTAACACCCCCTTCACGCCCAAGCCTGACTGGAGCGTGGACCGGGAGCCCAAACGGGAATGGACCTGGCTCTGATACCATGTAAAGATATGACACATGGCCTAACTCAATCCCAAAAGCTAGCTCATGAGGGGAGCATTGCCCAAGTCCATATAAGGAGACCACTAGTCCATTCCCTAACCAATGTGGGACTTTTACCCACTCTAACAAACAGTTCTCGCATCCCTTTTGTTGGGGATGTTGCATTTCATTATGCAGGTTTCGATACTTCGGGTAACAAGACTCCACATTAGGCATCTCTCTCATCTTCAACTGTTATTAGTGAGCCTCATTCATCATCCGGGGTATTTTTCATGTCATATGTATATTTAGCTATTTTGGGTACGTTAGAGCCTTGTCCTAACACTTTTATTATTGATGTTACATCTTAGAGGTTTCATAGACTAAACTAATCATGCCATGTACTATATATAGATATATACATACATATATATATTGGGTTGTACAGAGTCTTTTGTAGAGAACCATGTTGTGTTGTAGGTTCTTTACTTTTTGGTATCTCAAAGTAACTTTTAACATCCAGTGGAAAAACTAAACATTAAAGGAAAAGCTAACTAGATTTTATGACAATCCAGGGAAAAAGCGCATTACTTTGAAGAGACCTCCATACCAGAACCTGTAGAAAATTGCAGAGAGAAATAAGAGAACATGCAGAGGAGGGAAAAGAAGCACGGATATAGTTTCCTCTCACAAAATAGGCAAAAGAAGACTGTTGGGAATACAATGTAGAAAAAATCATACCTGCCTCCAAGACTGCAATTCAAAGCGCGTAGAAGCCATGGTTTTTTCCTCCGAGATTCTTCAGTCCAACATCTTTGGAATCTAAAAGAGTTGAAATGCATAAATTGTGACAATGCTCTTACAGTTGATTATGCAAATATTGAGGGAGAAAGATACACTGATTACAACCTTGCACTCAATGTCTCTGTCTTATCCCATGAGTCTAACTTCCAAACATCCTTTTCAGTGATTGGTCTGTTATAGCCTTGTCGCAAGAGGGGAGTTATCCATCCAAAAGATATCCCTACCACAGTTAAGCAACTCCAATTATCATTTAGCTATTAAAAATATTCAGTGTCCCACAGGACCTACCAGTTTAATGAAAAGTCATAAGAAAATTAGATGCAGGTCATTAAATAGAGAAGGCATAAAGTCATTGTATTCTGAAAGAATGAGCAAGAGATGTATGCAAAGTCCATCAGTGCAAATCATTCATATTGTTTCTATAAACTTTCTTATAGTACAACAAACCAAATGAAAGTATGAAACCATTTCAGGATTAAGTGGCCAGGGTTAAAATTAATAAGCAGAATCCACTGACTTGACAAAATGCTTGCATATCTCTCAGGACAAATATGGTCTTCTCCAAGGATTGTTTCATCATTTTTATCATCAACGGACTCACTCCTTAATGGAATATAGCCAGGGAAAGGATTCAAATGAGGAAGATGGACAAGAAGCAGGGCGGCAAATACAATCTGCATAAAACATTTCAGATTTTTTAGTTCAATCTCTAATGGAACAAAATGTAGGTAGTTAAGATATAAATTTGGGTTCGTACTGTTAAGTTCTGTGAAACTCAAACATACATCTGTTAGTTTTCCATGCATTTCAGAATAAAAGATAAACTTGGTTACCAGAATTTTGTTCCGACTGCAGCCTGATACAAGGCACAATTTCCTCTACAACCAATATGGTTAATATTTTCCAAATCTTCAACTATGTAAATTGATTTTACAACTGATCAAACTACTTGAATGTAATCTTACATAAACTGATATTCAGGGCACAATATATTACAGTCAAGAAATACTTCTAGACCTCATGCAAAATCAATATATCCTTTCATCAATATAAATCAGCTCTAATCCTGGGTAAATCCCCTTGAAGAAATATATGACTGATTAATTTTTTAAAGCTAGAAAAACATGCAAAATGCACCCACTAAAAGCTAACAGATGATAAGGACATGATAAGTACCTGACAGATGACTGAACTGTAATAGATGTACAGTGTAAACCTGCACAATTTAGTAAAAGCTATGAGTAAAGTACTGATTCCTTAGATAGCATAAGTCCACATATAGAAAAGAATCTTGCAACGCAATCAAAAAGGTTTTCTTATGAAAAAAAGTTGCAACTCGAGATTACAAATTCTCCAGTACAGAGAACAGTCTAATTCTTATAAAAAAGGTTTTCTTATAGATCTACTGAATGAATGTAATTAGGAAAACAATTAGGGTGGTGGGGATGAGGATCAGAAGGGGTGTGTCTATTACGAGAACCAATTTGGATTCATGTTGTGACATTCAACTACAGAAGTCATTCATATCATAAGGAGGTGGTAGAGAAAAAAACAAAGAGGAAGAGAGATTTACACATGTTGTTCATTGACCTAGAAAAAAAAATACGACAAAGTCTCTAGGGGTTCTATGGAGATGTTTGGGGACTAGAAGTGTATTGTAGCTTATATTAGGGTGATAAGGGCATATATGATGGTGCCAAGACACGGGTGAGGATGGAAGAGGAAACTCTGAGCACTTTCCAGTTGTCATAATGTTGCACCAGGGATCAACTCTTAGCCCCTTTTTATTCATCTTGGTGAGAACTAACACAGCGTAACCAAAGAAAGGTACTATGGTGTATGGTTATGCTAATTGCGAATGACATAGTACTGATTGACAAGACACACAGAGAAAGTTAACAATAGGCTGGAGGTTTGGAGATAGAACCTAAAGTCTAAAGGATTTAGGTTGAGCAGGACTAAGACAGAGTATGTAGAGTGTAGTGACGTAACTCATGTGAAGATCGAGACTCACGGCATCTCCAAGAGAGGAAGTTTTAAGTATCTTAGGTGTACGATCCAAGGTAATGGTGAGATCGATGAGGATGTTACACATCGTATTAGAGGGAGGGATGAATGGAGGCTTCCGGTGTTGTGTGAGATAAGAATGTGCAACCAAGACTTAAAGATGAGTTCTATAAAGTGATGTTAGACCAACTCTGTTGTATGAGGTGAAGTGTTGGCTAGTCAAGAGCTCGCACATCCAGAAGATAAAAGTAGAGGAAATGAGGATGTTAAGACAGATGTTTGGGCATACTATGAAGTATAGGATAAGGAACAAGGATATTCCGAACAAGGTGGGAGTGGCCTCCATGGGGGACAAGATGAGGTTGAGATGGTTCGGGCATGTGAAGAGGAAATGTGTAGACGCCCCAATGAGAAGGTGTGAGAGGTTGGCTATTGTAGGTACGAGAAGAGGTAAAGGTAGGCCCAAGAAGTATTGAGGAGAAACATGTAGTTCATCACTAAGGAGATAACCTTAGATAGAAGGATATGGAAGTAGGGTTTGTAAGTAGACTTGGGCTATCTAGTTTACCTTATTAGTAGTATTAGTATTATTCTCCTATTTTCTTGTTCTTCGATTGTAGTATTACCTGTTGTTTTCTTTGCTTTGATTATCGTATTATTTATTGTTTTTAACTTTTTTTCTCCATAATCCTTTCACTGTATTTTCTTTTCATAAATGTTGTGATATGCTTTACTTATGCTGCAGGTCTATCAGAAATAGCCTATCTACCTCCATAGATAGGGGAGTGTACACACCACCCTCCCTATACCCCACTTGTCGAATTTCACTGGGTATGTCGTTGTAATAAGACCATTACTGATTTTCCTTTCCTTTTTAGGATATGTACTGAATGAATATGATCCAGAGTTCCTCTCAATTTTCTCATATAGTATCAGAGCCTACATGAATATTGTGCATTTACCAGTGACTTGTGGAAGACAATACCACTAACCACAAGGATATAGGGACTCTTTATTTCATCTTTGTTGCCATTGCTCTCATTGCAGCACATTTTTCCGGTAAACTGAGAATTTGTCCCAGTATTCTCTGACAGCTGGCAGCAGCTAACTTTCTTTTTGTTGGTGATGTGAAATATCCAGCACCAACACTAAACCCAGCATCCACTAGCAAGCAAAACCCAACAACCCACGATGTAAACAGAGATCCCACGCATCTATTTGCGCCGATCAGATCATAGTTTTTCTGTCGAGAGATTCTACAGACACCGAGCGTCTGTGCCACTTCTGGACTTGTTCCCACGAGGAAACTTGGTTCTCTCCTCATTCTGACTCAACTCATCTGAGATTTTGCAGGCATGTACAATTCAGAAGTTTAAATTCGTGCCAAGGCTCCAAAAAGACACCTAGCTTGTTTTATAGTTTTCTTACCATCTGATTTCTCAATTGCTGCTTCCTAGAATATAATGCCAAGGGTTTCACATGTTTAAGCTCTTTCTAATTTTTTATGCCAAGGGTTTCACATGTTTAAGCTCTTTCTAATTTTTTTCTCCAGAGAACTATCTGACAAGATACAGAATTCTCTTGCATATACAGGATCTCTTTTTCATACCATGAGATTCATCTCCTGAGTGTTTTTTTCTTTTTAAGTTTGGTGTGCAACCCTTGTTTGCTCTTAGGGGAAGATTGGTGGAGAGTTTTTGTTGATTTCTCAAACTCATTAAGCCTTTGAAATTGTAGGGGATCCTTCATATTTTACTTCTTACTGCCACATTCATTATTCAAATTCTTAAAATCAATGGGAGTACAATTATCCAACCGCAGTTATTTTATCTGACATGTTGGCATGTAATTTCTTTTTCCTTAATAGAAAAGCCTTTCATGGGTCATCCAACATTCATGAAGTTGACCAGATGACTTGACAACATTAATAAGCCCTGAAAAGGAAAATTACTTCGAATACGAATGACCAAAAATAAAAATACGAAGCTCACCTTGAGTAGAAACTCTGCATTGAAAAAACGAAGTTGAGGATCACAAGTTCACCAACCAAGACATAGATTACTCCGAATCTGACATACCATCGGAACTCTTTGATATAGACTTTAGTTTCCACTAGATTCATAACAATAATGGACATCCAAGCAAGTGCCTCTATGCTCAAAGAAACCATCTGGAAGAAAAGAGTACATATGTCAGTTGACTAGATATATGAACCAAAAATCTCACTAGACTGGTCCACAAATAGGAGAAATCAAAATTGCTGCTGCTATGTATAACTAAATGCAAAGAACTAATCAAATTTTGGATGAATATGTAAGTTATCATGCTAGTATTTTCTTCTCCACAGTCCAGACCAACTAATCATATTGTAAGCTAATGACCAACTGTCTTAACTGTTTGATGTTTCCAAGATGCATGAGCATCAATACTTGAATACCCAGCAAAAGATGATCCAAGCATCTTTGTATCAACATTATCAAAAGAAAGAGCATACTTCATCAAAACATATGTGCATACCCTAAACCTACTCAATGACCTACCAAAATTTTTCACCAAGTGATAATCTTTCCTTAGTAACCTTCAGTCGATACCTATTCCAAAAATAAGTCTATAATAACTCTATAACTTGTCATAAAAAAAAAACAAGTCTATAATTTACTAAAGGAGACGGGGAAACTGGGGAGTCCACCTATCGAGTACAATCATGGGTTGAGTGAAGCATCAGATGATCTAGTAGTTGATAAAAGGTCATAACAACGACTTGTTGGAAGGTTAAATTGCCTATTCCACACAAGACTTATATAGTCTATGTCATGAGCATGGTGAGGCAGTTTATGCACAATCCAAAGGTAGTCCACCTAAGAGAAGCACACAAAATGAAGAGAATCTGAAAAGGATCTCCTAAGAAGACTTCAATTCAAAAGGGGAAGCACCTTGACTTTAGAAAATTATACGGATGCGGACTATGCCAGGTCCCTATTCAACAAGAAGTAAATTTCAGTGTATTGCACTTTCTTGAGTAGTAATCTGGTGGCATGGAGTAATAAAAAGAAGAATGTTGTGCCAAGGTCAAGTGTTGAATCAGAGTCCAAAGCAATACATGGGTGTTTGTGAGCTACTGTGGCTAAAATTAAATCTTTGAAAGTAAAGTGGGGGTCCCTTCTACAAATTTATAATGTGATTCTAAGTCAACAGTAAGTACAGCCCTGCAGCATGATCGAACAAATTGATTGACGCTTCATCAAAGAAAATTGGACAGTGGGCTGATTTGTACTCCATCATGTCATCCAGGCACAACTAGCAGACAATCTTTTAAATAGCTAAGATACTTTTTCCATGTTTATCCTAAGATAAGATCTGATTTGTATCCCATATTTGTATAGATTTATCACTAACTGACTTTATTAGCCTCATATATATAAGCCCCTGCATTGTACATTGTGATGATAAAAAAATACAGTAACTTTTATCTCTTGTTTTAAGTTACTTCAGAAGGTCAAAAGAAAACTTGATTATTACTTAACAAAATAGCAGGAAAAATGTAAAAGAAAAGCTTGCACATTATACAACTACCAAGAGAGTCTTTTTCTGGCCTCTACGCTTGAAAATATTTAAAAGAGTGTTATGAAGTAAAGATCATAAAAATCTTCATTTCACAAGGAACTTTTCTTTGCAATTTTTTTTTTAGAAAAGACAAAATTTCAGTTGGATTTTAGATTTTCTAATGAAACTGGTAACTTGTGTCTATTTCTATAAATGAACAAAACAGTTTACAATAAGACACTAAGAAACTGAAGCTATTCTGACCAATTAAATGGAATCAGCACATCCAGAATTTCGACAGTTTCTCCTAGTAGGACTGTTTACACCAAACACAGCAGCAACATACACAGTGGAATCTGAGGGGGTGAATGTAGGCAGACCTTACCTCTACCTTGGGAGGTAGAGAGTCGGCTCAAAGAAAAGCATATCCAAAAAAATTGAAAAAGAAATAATGAAAGTTGAGAAATCATGGTAATAAATTATAGAAAGCATGACAAAGCATACTGGAAAAAAGAACAACTACAATAAAATAGTGCGATAATAAAAGTACAAGCGACAGTAAATAGTAGCAGAAATTGAAAGACAATAAACTATAGGAGAAATACTACGACTACCAGTATGTAAGGATAAGGGCAAGGCTCTATTAACTACTAGCATTCTACCCTAATTTGTGTCCTCCACAACCTCTTATCTAAGGTCATTTCCTCGACCACTCCAACAGTTATAATATTGGATAATGTCGGTGACTCAAATCTAGGGTTTCCCTCAACTCAAATTGGAACAAAAAACTTGACTCCTTCTCAAACAATGACCACTTCATAGAGGATATTCCAAACCTCTCCATTGATCAAGATCCTAGCCCATTTGAGGTGATTTTTCAGTTAGGTCTCCTCCTCGGTAGCAATCCATCCTCCGCATTTTTCTCCTATCTTGTGGTTGGACCAGAGGTGAGAGGAACTCCAATAGCCCTCTGAGTTGTTGGGGTGCATCCTGCTATGGATCTCTGCATTCTAAGAGAAATCTGGATTTTTTTCGAGAAACGGTTTCCTTGAAGAATCTTCTTTTCCATATTTCTATGAGAGAATTCTATACGAAATAGATTACCCACCATCTCAAATATGTTTACCCTAAAAGTTGTTTTCCAGTTGGAATATGTCCACTCCTGAGGTCTGCTAGAAAAGGTTTCTCCTCATCTTCCCTACCAAAGTGGCTAACCAAACATCTCTTTAGCAATCCATCAACCTTTGTCCCTACGGATTCAGAATTAAGAATATTCCCCTTCTTAATCTCTATGTCTGCCTCCCAAAGCTTTTTTGATAGCCATTTACTTTCTTGTACTGCTTTAGCATATGGATAGTGGGTTTCAGTCAACATAGGGGAATGGGGACCTACCTAATCAATAGTTGGAGAGAAAGAATCTTTCTACCTTAAATACAACATCGAGCCAACCAGCATTTAATGCTTTTTCTTGAATGATTAGGGCCAACATTTGATCCCCTTTTAAGGATAAAATGCTCATATATCTGCAATGTGCATTGAATTTCCTCGTATGAAAGTTGTATGTGACTACATATCCAATTCTTTGGTTCCCCATCTCTCTTACCACATTATATTGGTGCTTCGAGGCTTCTCATCATATGACCACTTCTCTCCACCCATTCATACCAAATAGCTCAATTGTAGCGCATCTTGTAATATCAAATGATCCTATTCTCCCCCATATTTGTGATCAGAACTTGACAAGAAAGAAACGAAAAAGGTTGGAATGCTACCATTGAAGGTGATAGCTGAGAAGAAGGTGATGAAAGAAGAGGGGTTCCAGCGAGGAAGTCGACGGAAAAGGTGCTCTCCACTCCTAGAAAGTAGGACAAAGGAAGTTCTTCAGAAGAGTGCCTAGGAACATTTCTAGGCTGAGGAATGCTGAAAAAGACTAGCAGATTCGGCAGGAAAAAGTTGTCAAAAATCTGAAATCAAAACAGTAGGTGAGTTGCAGGGGAGATAAAATTTCGCCGGAAAACATCTGTAGCTGTCAAAGAAGTCACAGAACAGATCTAAGATCAGAAACAATAGGTGAGTTGCAAGGGAGAAAAACTTTCATAAGAAAAAACCTGTAGGTGTTACAGGGAGGCCATTTCCTGTGAAGATAGCCGGAAAAGGCTCACATTCTGATGTGTTTCTAGGAGTGTTTATAAAATATTTCTTTAAGGTTATCTCTACCTCCAGTTGGATTCCAGATTGAATGAAGCAAGAGAAGAAAGTTTTGCAAAGTGAAGACTTAATGCCTTCTATTGAGAAAGCTATAGTATTAGGAGATGTAGACATCTTAAATTTGTGAAGCAAATCTATGAGTATATCAAGATTAAATGCCTCTCTAAACATCAAGTTCATGGAAAAGATAAAAGTTTCAAGAAAATGTTTTACCTTCAGAGATACAAAAATAATGAGAGTAGAGAATCATGTAAATAAGAAACAAAGAGAGGAATGTCACCTATCCACCTATCGCCCTAAACCAAACTCCGCTACCGTCACCTATTCCGGCCCCCGCCGATACGAGAAGAAGGAAAAGGAGAGTAAAATTGCAAGTTGAACTTCAAAAGACTACACATATGCCTTTTTATGAGGTCAAATATGCAATAATGGAACTGAATGAATCATAGCGACTTTATTGACACTGTCTACTGTGTGATGAATATGAAATTCAGTCACCTATGCAGAAGCTATTTGGTACACAAAGTGAACTACCCGACAAATGGTATGAGATGTAGAGAATCTTTAGCTTCAGGAACCCTGACCTGCTTTAGAAAACAAGTTACTTTATCACTTTGGAATTAAAAAGGACAGTATAAATAGGAACTCATATATCCGACTCCAACTACACTGGGATTCACACATAGTGGATTAGTTCATAGTTCATGTAGTTTTGATTTCCATTATTAGTCCTTTGGGGTGATTCCGATCCAAAAAGAAATTGAAGAATCACTAGGACAAGTACTTCAATGTAAATTATTGAGGACAGTTAAATTACACAGTATGACAATAATTCACCTACCATATACCTAAGAAATGAACTATGAAGATGATTTAATTTCTTTGAAAGGAAAGTGGTGCATAATTTTGAGCCATGATTATACATGCCAACTGCAAGTTTCTTCATTGCTGATAGGTACATGCAATTGCAGATACATAAACAGGTTGGTAAGATTTTTTTATTTTTTTGATATGTGCTAAGAGAATGAAAACAAGATGAATTTCATATAAACAAAGGAAATGCTGATGTCAGAAGAGCATGGGAGAAATAAGAAAACAGATAAATTATAACACGAAGTAGATAGAACCTCAAAAGGAGCAAGGTCAGTTTCTGCATCCAGATTGAAGATTGAAATGCCCATAAAAAATCTGAGCAAGGGCTCAGCAGCACAACAACTTCCCAAGAGGACCAATATGTAATTGTAATATTTCGACCTTAACTGGAATCTGCGAACTTTGTGGTCCATCCTGACCAGCCATAAGCGATACACACACAGCACAAAAAGAACCACATTAGATATACAATCAGCTGATTCAATAGCACAAGGTGTAAAAGCACCAAAAGCGCTGTCAGTTTCTTTGGCCCATATCCCATTTGCCATCGGCTTGCAATACCAAACTAGTGCATTGAAAATCATTTTCTGTAACTACTCGACCAAAATTTCACCACGTTAGAGGTCCACTGTACTGTACAACAAAAACAACACGCCTCAATCCCAAGCAAGTAGGAGTTAGCTATAAATAGTGGTCCTCTGAGTGCCAATGAAATATTCTGGAGTGCACTAAGGTCTGTGCATATTCAAACCTTCATCATTTTCAATCAACCAAGAACTGTTCATAGTTGTGCATAACAAATTTACTGCAATTAGGGAAAAAAACATACGCAGCCATTAGCTAGATGTGGAGCAATCAAGCAACGAAAATTGCACCAATGCTTATGACAGAAAGACTAGAAAGTTGTAGCTTTCTAAAATATGAGAAATGATGAGAAAGTTAACAGACAGAAAGTGGACAATGACCAAAGTCCAGATGAGCATAAATAGAAACAAAGGCATCCATATGAAGATGATTTAATAATGAGAGGAAAAATTAAATACTTAGTGATCTAACAAAACCAGACAGTTAACTGAATATTTATAATGCACACACAATACATAAACACACTCAAACTTCGCTTGAGCTAAGAAGTAAGCACTCCAACTTTGAGAGTCCACATGTAGACACCTCAACTTGATCTCAACTGGCAACTACACACTCCAACTCATCGCCACTATATCTCATGGACCCGATGCTAACATGGTGCCATAAAGTTTCTAGATGATACAGTGGAGACAAGTATAGATATGCGTACTAATAATTGGTTTATGCATTAAGCGGGAAAAGGAGAGAGTGAAGATCAATAGCATGACATTGACATAGGCTTTACAGACACTAACCATTTAAGCCCTTAGCCCCAAAAGTTGTTCAAATTTTCAAGTAAATAACTTCAAATTGAGATAATTAAACAGTATCAAACAAGAGAGAGAATGATACCTCTCCAACTGAGACAGTGAAGTGAGCAAATGAGCATCTGCAGCCAGTAGGATGCAATACATGAAGGAAAAAAAGGTAAGAGTGGAATCTGAAAATGGTCCAAACTCCAAACAACAACAATGTTGAAACTGCTAGCGTCATTGCTTACGGTGAAGGAGATGCCACTTTAAAAATATTACTCAAAACAAAGGAGTACATATTTTTTTTCTCTAACAATTTTGGATGCATATGGTCTGTGTCCGAGGGATTGGGACGAAACCCAGCAGCTTTATAGTAGATCATGTATTATATTCTCTCCGTTTAAAAAAGAATGATTTAGTTTAACTTGAAATGAAATTTAAGAAAAGAAAAGATTTTTGCTTTAAATATGTCACTTGGAAAGTTAAAGTTAAAATATGGCCAAAAAAAGTAGAGCATTCTTTTTTAAACAGATTAAAAAGAAAATGAGGTTATTCCTTATCATTTCAACAACTATAATGGTGATAGCACCATAAAAAACATCTATATATCTATTTATATATAATAGTATATATAATAATAGAAGAAAAAATGTCACATATCTCACAATTTTTTAGAATTTTAAATAATAAATAATAAAATTATCTTCTATCTATATATAGATATAAAAGGAAAAGAAAAAACACATGTCCACGCCATATTTATTCTTCAATTTTTAATTTTAAAAATAATTTAATTAATATTTTAAATGAATTAAATTTTTCTAAAGATGACACATGTAAGAGGTGATTGATCACCATAATTATTCTTCAATTTAATAATCTAAATAGTATACCCCAATTATGGTTAATTTTTAATTTACAAAATTTGAATAAAAAATGACAAATTTCAGCATTCGTACGTTTCCCTATATATTCAATTATTTTTAAAAATAAATAAATTATTGTTCCTTTTTAAAAAAATAAAATAATAACTATATATTGTTACAAATCCATTTAATGGTGGATGTTTCACTTGATCTATTCCTATCATAATGTAATTTATTACATTAATTAAATACTATTCTAACGTATTTGTCAAATACTGTAAAAGAATGGTTTGAATATCCTATAAAAGGGTAGTCTTTCACCCTTGTGAAACACACTTGAAGAGATTTATATTTTCCATCACCACTTGTCTTCCTATATTGTTTAGTATTCTTATATTTTCCTCTTGTTTTACAATACGTTATTAGCACGAGTCTCTAACCAAACTAAGACCTACTTAATTCGAAATTATTTTTTTTCCTAAAAGCTAATCAATTTTCTTTCTGAGTCACTTTTCATCATGTCGAATTTGTCAAAGCTTGAATTTGTGGCACTTGACATTTCTGGAAAGAACTATTTGTCATGGGTACTTGATGCTGAAATTCACCTTACCGCTAAGGGTCTTGGTGATTGTATAATCGACGGAAATAAGGCATCAAGTCAGGATAAAGCGAAAGTTATGATTTTTCTTCGTCATCATCTTGATGAAAGCCTAAAGGTTGAATACTTAACAGTGAAAGATCGACTTGAATTGTGGATAGGTTTGAAAGGGAGGTATGACCACCTCAAGGCAATTGTATTGCCAAGGGCTCATTATGAGTGGATGCGCTTACGGTTTCAAGATTATAAAATCGTAACTAAGTAGAAATATGTTGTATTTAGACTAACTTCCCAATTGAAATTATGTGGGGAAACTATAAAAGATGATGACATGTTGGAAAAGACACTAACTACTTTCCATGCCTCCAATATGATATTACAGCAGCAATATCATGAAAAGGATTTTAAAAAATACCCTGAATTAATCTCGTGTCTTCTGGTGACTGAGCAGCATAATAACCTTTTAATGAAAAATCATGAAGCCCGTTCCGCTGGAAGTGCTCCATTACCGGAGGCACACTGGGTAGAAGCACACGGCGAGTCTGAAATACGACAAAATAATCGAGGCCATGATAATGTGCGCGGGCGTGGCAAAGGTAAAAGACGATATAATAATCGCCGAGGTGGCGGTCATAACAAAAGGGAGAACAATATGGGTTCTCAAAATAATCCTTCAAAAAGAAAGGGCGATCACTGTCATCGTTGTGGCCTTAAAGGTCACTGAAAAAATGAATGTCGGGCACCTGAGCATTTTGTCAGGTTGTATCAAAATTCCTTCAAAAGGAAGGGAAATAAAGGCGGTGCCTCCTTTTCTAATGCCCGGGTGGAGTCATATTTGACTCTCAAAGTTGATGTTCAGGCAGGATCTTCTCAAAAATATGATGAGAATGTTGAGGCAAACTTAGCATTGAAAGATGATGTTTTTGATGGGCTCGATGATGTTACTCATCTAGAAGCTGAGGACTTCTTTGGGGATCGCAATTGAAGATTGATAGTTGAACTGGAAATGAAGAATGTTGTTATGTGTTTTAAATGTCTTATTTAAAAGTTCATGTACTCAAAATTTTCTTTTGTAAGTTTCGTACTTCTTATTATGTATTTTTTATTTTTCTGAAGATAAATAAAATTTCCCAATCTTCAGTTGGATCCAAGATGAGTAATGGAGATATGTGCCTTCTGGACAGTGCCACAACTCATACGATACTAAGAGAAAAGAAATATTTGTCTCATTTGGTAATGAAAAAGGCATATGTTAATACAATATACGATAGTACAAAATTGATTGAGGGCTCTAGAAGAGCGGCCTTATTACTACCTGGAGGAACATTATTGGTAATTGATAATGCATTTTATTGTAGTAAGTCTCATAGAAACTTGTTAAGTTTCAAGGTTATTCGCCAAAATGGCTATCATGTTGAGACTGCGAATGAAGGAAATGTTGAATACCTTTCTATTACTATAATAAATGTGGAGAAGAAAACTGTGCATGAAAAATTGCCTGCACTTTCTTCTGGATTGTACCATACAAATATTGGTACGGTTGAATCACATGTCATAGTAAACAAAAGGTTTATTGGTTCTAATGATTTTATCATTTGGCATGATCGGTTGGGCCATCCCGATTATAATATGATGCGCAAAATAATTGAAAATTCACATGGGCATACTTTGAAGAACCAAAATGTTCTTCAATCAAAGGAATTCTCTTGTGTTGCTTGTTCACAAGGAAAGTTGGTCACCAAACCATCAACAACTAAGGTTGGAATGGAATCTCCCGTATTTTTGGAATGGATACAGGGTGATATATGTGGGCCTATTCATCTTGCATGTGGACCGTTTAAATATTATATGGTCTTGATAGATACATCTACAAGATGGTCTCATGTGTGCTTATTATCAACTCATAATATGACTTTTGCGAGGTTGTTGGCTCAAATGATAAGGTTAAAAGCACAATTTCTAGACTATGCAATAAAAACAATTCGTCTTGATAATGCTAGTGAGTTTACATCTCAGGTATTTAATGATTATTGTTTGTCCACTGAAATAATAGTTGAACATCCTATTGCACATGTTCATATTCAAAATGATTTAGCAGAGTCATTGATTAAACCTCTTCAATTGATAGCTAGACCATTGTTGATGAGAACAAAGTTGCAAGTTTCGATTTAGGGGCATGCTATTTTGCATGCAGCGGTACTTGTGCGCATAAGGCCAACCAGTTATCATGACATCTCCCCATTACAATTGGTTTTTGGTCAGGAGCTAAACATTTCCCATCTTAGAATCTTTGGTTGTGTGGTATATGGTCCAATTGCTCCACCACAATGCACAAAGATAGGTCCCCAAAGAAGGTTGGGGATATATGTTGGGTATGAATCTCATTCTATTATAAAATATTTGGAACCTAGAACTGGAGATTTATTTACGGCAAGGTTTGCTGATTGTCATTTTGATGAATTAGTATACCCAACATTAGAGGGAGAATAAAAGCAGTTGGGAAATGCGATAGATTGGAATTCACTTTCACTGTCTCATTTAGACCCTCAAACAAATCAATGTGAGCTAGAAGTTCAAAAGATAATTTATTTGCAGAATATTGCAAATCAATTACCAGATGCATTTACTAACCTTTCATGGGTTACTAAATCATATATCCCAGCTGCTAATGCTCAAGTTCGAGTTGATGTCCCGATAGGACAAAATGTTAAGACAAATGAGTCTGGACCATGCTTAAAACATGGTAGACCAATTTGTTCCAAGGATAAAAATCCTCGAAAAAGGAAAGGAATAAATGATCAAGATGATCATAATATGGAGGCAATTGCTCATAAAGAGCTCTGAGACATAATAAATAAGGACACTAAAGAGGAGGTTCATGTACCTGAAAATAATGATAGTAAGGAAATCTCTATAAATTATGTCTCGACGAAAAAATGTGAAATCAAAATAATATTGCGGTAGATAATATTTTTGCCTATAATGTTGCAGTTGAAATAATGCAACAAGATGAGAATTTGGAACCAAGATATGTCAATGAATGTAAACAGAGAAACGATTGGCCAAAATGGAAGGAAGCAATTCAAACAGAATTGGCTTCACTTGAAAAACGTGAAGTTTTTTGGACCAATAGTCCGAACACCTGAAGGTGTCAAGCCGGTGGGGCACAAATGGATTTTTGTGCGAAAACACAGTGAAAATGGTAAAGTCGTAAGATATAAAGCACGACTTGTGGCACAAGGTTTTTCGCAATGGCCTGACATTTATTATGAGGAGACATATTCTCCTATAGTAGATGCAATTACCTTTAGGTATCTAAAAATATGACAGTTCATGAAAAGCTTGAAATGCATCTAATGGATGCTGTCACAACCTATTTATATGGCTCACTAGACCACAATATTTTTATGAAAATCCCTGAAGCACTAAAAGTGCCTGAAACATATAAAAATTCAAAAGAAGGTTGTTCAATAAAGCTTCAGAAATTGAAACACACTACTAAAAAACGGCGGAAGTACAAGCGACGGACGGCGTCGCTCCCAAAAGCGACGGACAAAGCGATGCCGTCCGTCGCTTTTTAGTTAAATTTTTTTTTTATTTTTTTTTTCAAAAGCGACGGACGGCATCGCAAAGTCCGTCGCATTTTAATTTAATTTTTTTTAAAATTTTTTAAATTTTTTATTTTTTAAAAAGCGACGGACGGCGTCGCAGTGTCCGTCGCTTTTTAATTTATTTTTTATTTTTTAAATTTTTTTTATTTTTTATTTTTTAAAAAGCGACGGAAGGCGTCGCAGAGTCCGTCGCTTTTTAATTTATTTTTTATTTTTTTTAGTTTTTAATTTTTAATTTTTTTAAATGCGACGGATGGCGTCGTAGAGTCCGTCGCTTTTCAATTTATTTTTTGTTTTTTTATTTTTTTATTTTTTTAAATTTTAAAAAAATTTGTTTTTTTAAGAAGCGACGGACTACATCGCTGAGTCCATCGCTTTTTTTCGCAGAATTTTGCACCAAAAATATATATAATAAATAATTAATTATTTTATATCGATAGAGACGCAGTTCGTCGCTTTTTATTAAAAATAATTATTTATTAATTTAAAAAAGTCACACCATCCATCGCTTTTTATTAATTTTAATTGTTTAATTATTTTTAAATTAGCGACGGACAACATCTTTATGTCCGTTACTTCTAGTCAAATATTTTTAAAAAGCGACGGACAATGTCTCTTTTTCCGTCGCTTTTTGGTCAAAATGTTGGTCAAACTTTTTTTCAAAAAAAGCGACGGACATAAAGACTCTATCCTTCCCTTTGAGAAATATTTTGATTTATTTTTATTTAAATCGTCTACCTGAGGACGGTTTTGTGTAAAATAAAACACAAAAAAATTATAATACCGACTTTCGGATGTTGGTAAAATTAAATAGTATGTAATAAATTAATATTTTCAATTAACTTTAAATAAATCGTCCTCCAAATGACGATTTTATATAAGTTAAAAAATAATTTAATATAAAATACCGACCTTCCGATGTCAATATTATTTAATTAACATGATTGCTTTTTATTTATGTTAAAATTTAATGTGATACCGACCTCATGAGGTCTGTATTTTTATTAAATCTAATTTCTTTTAATAAAAACGACATCTGGAGGTCGATTTGTTTAAAATATTCCTATTAATCATAATTTTGCTATTGTGCATAATACTAAAATTTTGTTTACACCTACAATTAATTGTTCAAAAAGTGTAACAATTTTGTATACTTTTATAAATAAAAAGTTGGAATTCGTGGAATAAATAAGAATATATCTACAATCCATATTTAGAGTATGAAACTACGTTGATATGAATTAGGAGAAAATTATATATACTTATATTTCTAGAGTAATGCACAAATTTTATCAGTCCATCGTCTAATCATGAACTTAACATCTCATCTCATGATGTAGAGGTGAAGAACTAACATATAATCCATTCGAGTATGAAATGCGAGCTAGTATTATTATATACGTTCGACCTTGAATGGATGTCAAGTGTAGTGATTACTTCCTAATTATGATGACATGTAAAGGATACTTCGTCGGAGTATGAAATACGTTGATTAATTATATACTCCTCGAATAGTTTAACAAATCAAGTCTTCTATACTAGTGGTTCAGATATGAAATACATTATCAATTAAAGAAATACATATGATCAATTCAAGGAGATTTATATATTAAATTTGATATTGATAAACTTTTGTTGATCAATAAAATTAAATTTATTAAATTAAACTTATGTTGATGTGTAGTTAGTTATATATATATATATATATATTAGAGGGTATAACTGATTTTTGACCAAGAAAAAGAAATGCGGTATGCAAACTTTATTTTGGCAAATGCGTGTATTAGGCAGTTTATACTTTATATCTAAAACATGAACTTATGTTGATGTGTAGTTATATATATATATATATATATATATTAACTTGATTGATAAATTAAATTTCTATTGACGTGTAATTAAATTTCATATATGTATATAAACTTCTGTTGATGTGTAGTTAAATTATATATTAACTTGATCGATAAATTTAATTTATTAAATTAAACTTCTGTTGACATGTAATTAAATTTCATATATATATATATATATATATATATATATATATATATATATATATATATTTAAATTGTAGCCGATTTTATTATATTTTCTTTCAATTCTAGCCCATTTGATTTCAAATTTTATTTTAATTATAGCCACTTTTTATTTCAATTGTAGCCAATTTTTATTTCAATTTTGGTCATTCCAAAAGAGTAAAACCCTAGAACTATTCATTCTTTTCTAAAGTGACAAGTCTCACTCCTCCCTCACTCCTCTCATCTCATCGGTGCCCCATTTCCACCCATCCCCGACTGGTGCCAGGCCACGCCACCATCGCAGGAGTAGCTCGCGCCGGCCAGCAGCAGGAGCAGCTCGCGCCGGCCAACAGCAGGAGCAGCTCGCGCCGGCGCCTCCCTCTCGACCTGCGCCGCCTCCATCCCAACCCACTGCCCTTCTCCTTTAATTCAAGGTTAGGGTTTCATAATATTATTTTTAATTTCTTTCAATTTGAGTGTTGAATTTGTTAATTAGTGTATTGAATTAGTTTTTTATTGATTGTTAGTTAATTAGTAAGTGAATGATTTAGGGTTTTTGATTGTTAGTTTGACTTAGGGATTATTTGATTGTTAGTTTGTGTTTGTTGATTGTGAATTGAAAATTTAATGTTAGGGTTAGTTTGAATTAGCGTATCTAAGGATTTGTTTGAAATTTGGTATCTCTTGAGTTAATTAGTTTGATTTTGGAATTGTAAAATTAGATTGAATTAAGGTTTTAAGGAGTTGTTTGAATTTGGATATTATTTGAGTTATTATTGAGATTTTAAGAGTAATAGTTTGAATTTGGGATTAGGAATAGCTAGCTAGTTTGAATTTAGGATTTTAGCACTAGTTAGATTTTGGGATTTTAGGACTAGTTTGAATTTGTGATTTTAAGACTAGTTTGAATTTTGAATTTAGGACTAGTTTGAATTATTATTGATATTTTAGGACTACTAATAGTTTGAATTTGAGATTTTAGCAATATAGTTTGGTTTTTGAATTCTAGGAGTACTTTCAATTTGTGATTTTAAGACTAGTTTAAATTTGAAATTTAGGACTAATAGTTTGAATTATATTTGGGGAGTTGTTTGAACTTGGGTATTATTTGAGTTAGTTTGAATTATTATTGAGATTTTAGGACTAATAGTTTGAATTTGGGATTAGAAATAGCTAGCTAGTTTGAATTTAAAATTTTAGGGATTTGAATTACAACTTAATTAGAACTCATAATTAATTATAACTTGAATTTACTATAAATTGAACTTAATTAGGAATATGAACTTGAAATTAGAACTTGAAGTTGGAACTAATTAGCTTGAATATCTAACTAATTAAGTTTAGAAATTAAATATGAACTTGAATTGAAACTTGAACTTATTAAAACTTGAATATATATATAACTAATATTCTTGGATTTGAAGTTTATATTTAACTAATTTAAGAACTTTTCGTGCTAGGCAAACGAGGAAGCTCAACATCTAAAAAAGTTGATACAAGACTATATTGCTTCAAAGTTGGAGATAAGGTTGATAAATTTCTTAAGTTCAAGTACAATTGTTTTCAATAATGTGTTTGTGTCCATTTAGTATTAATACTTAGCTTTAATTTTACGAATAATATATTTGTTAAGCATAAGTACCAACACTAGTTGATCCTAATGTGTTTGTGTCCATTTAGTGTTGATATTAAGCTTTAATTTAGGAATAATGTGTTTGTTAAGCATAAGTACCAACACTAGTTGATCCTATTGATGACTAAATTGATTTTCTTGCAAAATCGATTTGTGTCCATATAGTGTTGACACTTAACTTTAATTTAGGAATAATGTGTTTGTTAAGCATAGTACCAACACTAGTTGATCCTATTGATGACAAGATTGATTTTATTGCAAGGTCGATTTGTGTCCATCTAGTGTTGACACTTAGCTTTAATTTAGGAATAATGTGTTTGTTAAGCATAAGTACCAACACTAGTTGATCCTATTAATGACAAAATTGATTTTCTTGCAAGATCGATTTGTGTCCATCTAGTGTTGACACTTATCTTTAATTTAGGAATAATGTGATTTAGTTGGTGGATTAGGTTGTTGTATTAAGTCAAAACTAAACTAGTTAAAGTTGTTAAGTTGTTTAAATATGTTAAGATAAATAACGTGGTTTAGTTGGTGGATTAGGTTGTTATATTAAGTCAAAACTAAACTAGTTAAATTTGTAAAGTTGTGTAAATAAGTTAAAATAAATAATGTGGTTTAGTTGGTGGATTTGGTTGTTGTATTAAGTCAAAACTAAACTAGTTAAAGTTGTAAAGTTGTGTAAATAAGTTAAAATAAATAATGTGGTTTAGTTGGTGGATTTGGTTGTTGTATTAAGTCAAAACTAAACTAGTTAAAGTTGTTAAGTTGTTTAAATATGTTAAGATAAATAACATGGTTTAGTTGGTGGATTTGATTGTTGTATTAAGTCAAAACTAAACTACTTAAAGTTGTTAAGTTGTTTAAATATGTTAAGATAAATAATGTGGTTTAGTTGGTGGATTATGTTGTTGTATTAAGTCGAAAATAAACTAGTTAAAGTTGTAAAGTTGTGTAAATAAGTTAAGATAAATAATGTAGTTTAGTTGGTGGATTAGATTGTAGTATTAAGTCGAAACTAAACTAGTTAAAGTTGTAAAGTTGTGTAAATAAGTTAAGATAAATAATGTAGTTTAGTTGGTGGATTAGGTTGTAGTATTAAGTTGAAACTAAACTACTTAAAGTTGTGTAAATAAGTTAAAATAAATAATGTGGTTTAGTTGGTGGATTTGGTTGTTGTATTAAGTCAAAACTAAACTAGTTAAAGTTGTAAAGTTGTGTAAATAAGTTAAGATAAATAATGTAGTTTAGTTGGTGGATTAGGTTGTAGTATTAAGTTGAAACTAAACTACTTAAAGTTGTGTAAATAAGTTAAAATAAATAATGTGGTTTAGTTGGTGGATTTGGTTGTTGTATTAAGTCAAAACTAAACTAGTTAAAGTTGTAAAGTTGTATAAATAAGTTAAAATAAATAATGTGGTTTAGTTGGTGAATTTGGTTGTTGTATTAAGTCAAAACTAAACTAGTTAAAATTGTCAAGTTGTTTAAATAAGTTAAAATAAATAATGTTCTTTAGTTGGTGGATTTAGTTGTTGTATTAAGTCAAAACTAAACTAGTTTAAATTGTTATTTTGTTTAAATAAATTAAACTAAATAATTATTTATAATATAATTGATTATCTATATTTTTGTAGATGGATCATCGTTTGTGGAGAAGGTATTAGACGACTCCAATCAGGCTTAGAAGGTATTGGATCGTCACGTCAAGCCGAGGCACTTGACGTTGTTCAAATTGCTGCTATGTCGGATCAAATAGGTAAACTTACAGCGGCACTAGCAGAGTCAGAGCGGAGAGGAGTAGCTGAACAAGAAAACATGAATGACACTGTTCAGCAAATCAAAGAACAAGTGATGAACCTCGCTCGTCGACCTAACACTTCAGCTCCCGATGACATCGACGATGAGAGTGATGAGGATGATTATGTAGATCTCACTTCCTAGTTTAGATCTCTAGACATTTGTGAACTTTTTAAAATGAATTTTGAAAGATTTTATAATTCTTTAATTTATGATTTAGATACTTTTGAATGTTATTTTAAGTTTTGTTTATATTGTTTATAATTGTGTGTTTGATTGGGTGAAATAGTGTAGAATTGAATTGAATTGCATTTGCATGTGGCCAGCAGAAACTAGGAGTTTTTGCTACAAAAAATAATGCACGAAAAGCGACGGACTGCGTGGTTTTGTCCGTCGCTTTTCTGGATTTTATATTTTTAAAGTCCCAGAAAAGCGACGGACTCTGTGGTTTTGTCTGTCGCTTTTTCTGGGTTTTATTTTCTAAAAATCCCAGAAAAGCGACGGACTGCGTCGTTCGGTCCGTCGCTTTTTTTGAATTTTAAAAAAATAAAATTTCCAGAAAAGCGACGGACTGCGTCGCATTTTAGAAAGAAAAAAAAATGAAAATTAAAAAAAAGAGACGGAGTCCGTCGCTTTTATGAAAATTTTTTTTTAAAAAGAATTTATAAACAGAGACGCAGTCCGTCGCTTTTCAAAAGCAACGGAGTCCGTCGCTTTTTAGCGACGCAGTCTGTCGCTTTTTGAAAAGCGTCGAGTTAAAAAGCGACGGAAGTGACTGCGTCGCTTTTCCGTCGATTTTGACCTGAAAAGCGATGCAGTCCGACGCTTTTTGCCGTCTCTTTTTGATAATTTTTTAGTAGTGACAATCAATGTTAATGTGATATAATCGTCTTAGTGAATACTTGTTAAAGGAAGGGTATCAGAATGACCCTATTTGTCCTTGTATTTTTATACGAAGGTCAAAATTTGAATTTGTAATAATATCTGTTTATGTTGATGACTTGAATAACATCGAAACTCCTAAAGAGCTTTCAAAACCTGTGGAGTGTTTGAAGAAAGAATTTGAAATGAAAGATCTTGGTAAGACAAAATTTTGTCTTTGCCTTCAGATTGAACATTTGACAAATGGAATATTTATCCATCAATTAACATATACTGAAAAGGTTTTGAAGTGATTTTACATGGATAAATCATACCCATTGAGTACCCCGATGGTTGTGAGATCTCTCGATATAAATAAAGATTCATTCCGACCCCAATAAAAGGATGAAGATATTCTTGGTGATGAAACACTATATCTCAGTGCTATCGGGGCACTAATGTACCTTGCCAACAATATCCGACCAGATATTTGCTTCGCAGTAAATTTATTGGTGAGATTCAGCTCATGTCCAACAAGTAGACATTGGAAAGGTGTTAAACATATATTCATATATCTTCAAGGAACAATTGATATGGGGTTGTTGTATTCTAATGCATCCAAGTCAGAATTGATCGGTTATGCAGATGCGAAATATTTGTCTGACCCACATAAAGCTAGATCTCAGGCAAGCTATTTATTCACATATGGAGGTACAAGCTAGTCGTGAGTATGTATGGTTAAGATCAATGACTCCACACATTTTGGAATTATACGGTCTTTCTGTGCAAACAAAGATTCCAACAATATTGTATGAAGATAATGCTGCTTGCATAGATCAATTAAAAGGAGGATATATTAAAGGAGATCGAACAAAGCGTGTTTCACTTAAGTTCTTTTTTCACACATGATCTTCAACAAAATGGTGAGATAAATGTTCAACAGATTCGTTCGAGTGATAATCTTGCAGATTTATTCACTAAGGCATTGCCAACATCAGCATTTGAGAAGCTAAGATATAAGATTGGAATGCGTTGTCTCCAAGATATCAAATAAGTTTTTCATCAGGGGTAGTAAATATGCGTTGTACTCTTTTTCTCTTAGCCAAGGTTTTGTCCCATTGAATTTTCCTAGTAAGGTTTTTAATGAGGCAACACTCAAGGCGTATTACAAAATGTGTGTACTCTTTTTCCTTCACTAGGCTTTTTCCCACTGGATTTTTCTTAGTAAGGTTTTAACGAGATACATTATCTATAAACATCCAAGGGGGATTGTAACTTATTATATCCCACCTTGTATTATTAAGGAATTCTGAATCACTTATTTTATCTAAATCTTCTATATTCTTAATATTATATTTCTCTTCTAGCTGTCTTTTCTTTTCTACTGCAATTTATCTGATAGCATATTCTCTATATAGAGTCCAATATAAATATCTTATATTCCTAAATGAAGGATGTTTTTTCATAAACTAATTTTATCCCCAAAAAAAAACCTGGCTCTGATACCAAAGTATAAACACTTAGATTAATAGGTTACTTCGATAAGTTATAGAATATAGGTTTGTTCAAATATGTTGTAAAACCTACTCAGTACTCCCTCTCTCATTTAGTTTGATCATGTTTATTTATAATGTAATTCCCTAATTTCCCTGTTTTTGCTCTTTTTTTTTTAATCTTACCTGTTTATCTCTCCCTCTTAACAACTTCATCTTTAGCCACACCCCGGATATATAGCTAGCAACAAATTCGTCCTTTGTTCATTAAGCGGAATATCAAGGCCAAGTATCCTAAGAATTTACAGGCTAATTCATAGTCATTATTAAAAATTTAAGAGGTTAACCATATACTAAGGGTAATCATTTATCACATATACAGTAATTTACATGAATTTAAGATAAAAGGAATAACATAAGATAAAGAAAATAACAAACATTTTTAAGGGGATTTGGAAAATTAACATTATAAAACTTACATGATAAACCGAGAGAGGTTTCTCTTTCGGGAACCCCTGAAGAACTTTGAAAAACTTGAGAACTTAGACCTCAAACACACTTATTTTTATTACACAAGCTTTAATTTATAATAGAGGATTGTGGGTAGAGGATGATAAACATGAAGAAGGTTGAAGGGAGGTTTTTTCTTAAGTCTCACTCTTATATTTTCGCTCTTCAATTTTTCTACTCTACTTATGAACTCTTCAACTCCTCCTTATATAGACCTAAAAGGAAAATAAAGGAACAGTTCTAAAACATTCTACGTGGCCTCTATTATTGATGGCCGACACTCTTGATAAGATTCCTTTAATAATGCAAGTCGGGTGCTCATTGGGCTCAATCGTCACATGCACTATTAATGTCATCTTTTCATACTTTTTGACAGAAGTGTGTGTCAACAGTTTTTCCCTCTTTTGGAGGGTAGTGATAAAGTGACAACACTCACAAGACATTAGTGGGCATACCTACATGGTACACATAGTAATATTTACATACTACTAGATGCTACTTTTTGCCACGTTAGGTCTTATCTTCTTATCACCTTCATATTTTGTCTTTTTGAGAATAGTCTTATCTCCACTTTGGTTTTTTTGTCTGGAAGCTTGATTAGGTATCCAAATTATGTAAAGCTATAGAATCAAAACTCATTCCCGAGTCGTCTTCTTCGTATGGGTCTTGTGCATTATTACTTCCATCTTCTTCTCCTGAGCTTATCGGACTGTGGTTACTGTCTTCTAAATTAGGAACTGTTCTGTTGTGGCTTGGACTTGAATCTTCTTCATTAATGATGTGCTTATTTTTACTTTGATTCTGGAAAAATTGCTCTAAAGTCTGTTTAATTATAGTTTTTATTTTGTCATTTTTTTTCTTTCTTGAAGCTGTAGTCTTTTGTGAAATATTTTTCTGAAATAATTTAGGTAATCTCCTACGTGAGGAAGAAGACTCCTCTTCTTCACTTTTTGGCAAAGTGACAGCCTTTAACGGATTTGATGAGTCTTTACCGGTCACTGTTTGAACCGGACTAGTTGTATCTTTCTCTGATACAATAGAGTTCTTAGCATTCAAGGGGGAATGCACACCGTTTCATCCATATTTAAGTGAGATGGAGAACTCATGTATGGGGTCAGAGCACTAGAATCTGTTTTTAAAACATACGTACTATGGAATGTCTCAAGTTGTTTCATAAGTCTCATATTTTCTTGGATAATGATTTCATTTTTCGTATTGAGTCTCTTGAAACCCTCAGTCATTGAAGAGCAATGTTCACAAAATATGATTTTGTATGAGTCTCTTTGGATGTTGTATTAAGGTATTTGGGTTGGGCATTGTCTAAGGGCTGGTGAAATATAGTAGTCAGGCCCAACTATTCCTCTGGCATAGTCTAAAGCTTCTGTGAAATTATTAAATCCTTTAAACAGTAGATTTTTTACACCATTTATTGACTCAACTACTTCTATCCAAGTCTGAAAAACTCCTTTAGTTTTACCATGTATGACTACATAATATTTAAATTTATTATCTTTATTTTTGTTTGAAAAATATTGACATAAAGTGTTTGAAGCAGCAATGAAATATTTAGTGTCTTCTTTATTGTATGTTATCTATAGATTATCTACTAAACATTTCTGAGGTTTGTCTAGAGTACAGTCTGAAATTATTCTAAATGATAAATTACACTTAGGGTATGAAATCAAATTGTACTTACCGAAATGGATTCTCTCCATCATGTTGTCTGTTGTACTTTGTGGTCTAAAAGTTTGTCTTTCTAATAATGTCTGGGCATAAGAATCTGACTGGGCAATTCCCTTGCCTTTGTCTATTGGCTGTTGGCCAGTTGGTTTTATACTGAAAGAAATGTTAGTTAGTTTTTAATTGTAATCCACTTAGTTTATCTGCTAAGTCATTATCTTTTCCCTTAACATATTCAAAAACAATATTATTATATATAGATATTATATCCACAAAATTTAGCCATCTTCTTTTACTGCTAGCTTTACTATTTATTTTTTCATGAAATTTAACTATTGCTTCACAATCTGTTCTAACTAAAACTTCATTTTTATTTAAAATATATAATTTAAAACTATTAAGTCCATATATTACGGCTAATACTTCTGTGTCTATACTACTAATGTTTCCTTTTTCTTTATACTGCCCGCTTTGGTATGCGCAAATTTTAGAGTTGTATTTATTAGGTCTAGATTTTAAGATGGCACCCCATCCTAATTTACTCCCATCTGTTTGGATTATTAGATAATCTGATTCTAGGGGTATTTGCAAGTCTGGTATATTTTTAACCTTTTCTTTAATTTGTTGGACTAATTTAATGTCTTCTATGTTAAAGTGTTTCTGAACTTTACTTCCTGTCTTAGTGTATAGCGGTCCTATTATTTTTCCTAAGTCTTGGATGAAGTTTCTAGCATAATTTACTAAGCCTAAGAATTTTTGTAATTCTTTTGTATTGTCTAACTTATCTGGCATATCTAAAACCTTTTTAGCTATATGCGGTTGTAGTTTTACTTTTCCTTCTCCTAAAGTTACTTCTAAGAAGTTTATATGTGTCTTACACAATTTCATTTTCTTTTTACTAATTATTATCCCATATTTTATAAATAAGCTAAAAACTATCTGTAGTGTCCTAAATGTTCTTGCATATCTTTGCTAAATACTAGAATATCGTTTATATATGCTAATAAAAAACGTTTGTAATCTCCGAACATGTCATCCATATTTCTTTGGAATATAGGCGGAGCTGTCTTTAAGCCAAAAGGCATAGCCAGCCATTCAAGATGTCATTCCGGACAAGTGAAAGCTTTCCATTCTATACTGTCTGGGTGCATCTTAACTTGCCAATATCCTGATTTACAATCAAATTTACTAAAAACCTTTTTACCTTGTATTTTATTAATTAATTTGCTCTTATCAGGTAGTTTGTATGCATCTGTTCTAGTATTATTATTTAATCTTTTATAATTTATGACCATGCGAGCTTTTCCTCGCACTTGTTCACTATTGTTTCTAACCATAAATGCTGCGGATCTATGTTTAGATGTAGATCTTCTTATTACTTCTAGTTTTAGTAGTTCTTTAATCTGTTTACTAAATTCTTCTGTGTCTTCATTATTTGCTTCTATAGTTGCTGTTTTTATTGTATACTCCAGGTTTATTGTATCTAATTTATACATAATTTTATTACTGCCCCAATGTATTAAGGGCTTTTCTCCTATTATTTCCATTTCGCCTAGTATAGTTACTATATTTTCTAGGTCTTTAGGATTTTTTATTGTTCCTATAGTATTTATTCCTTTTTGGAAATTATAAAATTCTGTTTCGACGTTTATTAAAGTATAATTTTTTTCTATGTCTTCTAAGTATGTATCTTCTGATTGATTTTCTTTTTGCTTTTCTTCGTATAGGTTTTTTGAAGAGCAATTACTATTGTTGCGACAGTCATTACAACATGAAGTTAAAGTTTTAGGATTTATTTCATTGTCTTTGATTTTAGGTATTTCTTTTGTTTGAATTTTGCTAGTTTGTACTGGTGTATAAGTTGTATTTCTAAATAACATTATTCCATCCCTAGAGACTAAACAACTTCCATTATTTTTGATAAGGAATTATAATCCTAACACTAAGTCGGTTTTAATGTTTAGGTCTCTTACTAATATTTTATACATATTATAAGTTGGTTTGTAGAATTCATTGCATGTATTAATAAAGCTTATTTGTGCCTTTTCGATATACTGTTCGTAAAGGTTATATGTTCCATCCATTTGTACTGCAGTTATTGGTTCTTTTAATGTCTTTAGGGTTAGTAATATATTTTGTGGTAGTATTTTTTTATTCAGAAGACAGCTGGTGCAGCCAGTGTCTACTAATGCTAAGGTCTCAATTTCTATATCTTTAATTTTTATTCTTACTAGTATTTTTATTGTTCCAAACCTTTTATCTTCATTACATATAAAACTAGTATTATTCTCTTCTATATTCATTAGTTCACTTTCTATTTGATCTATATGTATTGTTCCTTGCAACTGTGTATGATCTATATCTATATTTTCTTTGCCTTTATCTAGTGTAATTATTCTCTGTTCTAAGTTAGTCAGTCGTGTTTCTAAAGTTATTAGTCTTAGATTAGTAGTTTGGTTCTTTGTTTGAACTTGTTCTTGTTGTTTAGCTATTGTTTGTTTTAATTGATTTTCTATACAACTTACACGGGCTTCCATATAATAGTTTTTACATTTAGCTCTGTTTATTTTACTAGGATACCATTTACATACACTACATTGGTTACTATATATTCCCTTTTGTCTTTCAAACTCATGATTACATTCTTGTGAGATATTCATCATAGTATTTATATGGTCTAACCTTTCTTTATTTCTTTCTAATCCTATCTCATTGATTAAATTATCATCCTCTGAATCAAATGTGTCTGATCGACTTTTTTGTTCTTCTGTTGTATCTATACTTACAACGGAGTATATACTTTCTGTATCCGACATAAATTCATCTATATTTAATAGGGTTTCTTGAAAGTCTTCTATTAATTGAGAATTTCTAGTTTTCATATTATTTCTCTTAGGACATATATTTGCTAAGTGTTCTGCACTTCCACAAGTATAACATTCTAATTTATTTTTATAATTTTTATCATTTCTATATTTTCTAACATGTCTATCTTTATTTAAGTATGACTTTCTAGCTGAGGATTTTCTTAAGAAATATTTTTTATGTTTGTATGGTTTTTGGCTATAGGCTTTCCTTCTTGTATGTTTTCGTGATTTACTTGGTTCCTTATCATAGCTTTGGGTAGTATATATTATTGTTTTACAGAAATTCATTTCATTTTGTTTTAACTGTTTTTGTATTTGTATGTTAGTACATTTCTCTTGTAGTATTTCCATTATATGTTGTATTTTTTGTCCTATAGACCTTAAGAGTGTGGGATTTTGAACCACTACTTCTCTTTTATGACATCTTTCTTCTATTTCTCTTTCTAAAGCTCCTGGTAATTTATTAAATAACTTTTTACCTATTTCTTCGTTAAATGTATTTCCGCTAATAGTACAATAATAAAAATAATCTTTAAGGAAGTTTTTTATGTGCATCCAATTTGATATACTTAATTATTTTAACTTTATTACAACACTTCTTTGTAATGCTATTAAGCCACTATTTGGGTCTTCTCCTATTAAAAGCACATGTATTTTATTTGTAAAATTGTATGGGTTTGGTCCTAATTCTATAAGTCTTTGAAATTCTTGCGGATAAGTTTGTTTATAAGATTCCCATACTGCTGTACAGGATTCTCCTAGAAAGGTTTCTAAGTATTTATACATGGTTTCAGCGTCTGTTTCACGATAGTTTTTAATAAAATCTGCTACCACTATTCCTTTCTATAAGTCGATTACTGTATTCCACATTTGTGGATCATGTGCAGCTATGTTTAGTATTTTTCCTTTATTTCCTCCTTCTTGTAGTCTAATAGGTTTTTCTATGGGCATTCTTTTACTTGCTGGTTTGATAGTTTCTTTTATTTCTTGATCAGGTCTAACCCATGGTTTTCTAGGCAAATTACATGTATTATAACTAACACTTGAGGCTGCAGTAGTTCTCTGGAATGGGCTTGCACTATGTGAATTGGTTGCTTCATCCATTAGATCTGTGTGACTAATTTTTGATAACGTGCCTACGTTTTCGTTTTCTTCATTCATATATTCTGATTCATCTATCCTATATGCTAGATTATCATCTCTTTCTTTACATATTCTAAAATGTTCTATTGTTTCCATTATATCCATTTTTCCTTTCTTACATCCTCTACATTTAAAAATTTTAAGATTATTTTCTTTATATAGTCTTTTTTGCTTCTTTTATGGCTCTGTCTACCTCGTACCCATCTTGTATTAATTCAATATTTATTAACTCTGCTTGTTCTATTTCTATGGTACTTTCTGTTTCATTATCATCCAATTCTCTTTGACTTGTATAATTATACTCTGTAAACCTAATTCATGTCTCACTTTTGAGCTAGTGTACATTAAGTGTTGTTCGAGAGCAAACACTTTTGGTCTACTTAATCTGTCTAGGTTCCATTCTAATCCTGCATATTCTTCTGGATTTATTTTTATTGGTTATATTAGTTTTATTCCTTTATTACCCATTACTTCTACTACATCGTTTACCTGTAGCTTAAATTTTGTATTACTACTTAAGGTCATTTTTCTTATGAAACCTATGCACATTAATAGGTTGTTTCCATTATTCATTTCCTTTAGTCTGGATTCCTAATTTAATATGTTTTTCAAATTCTTTTAAATTGATTAAAAAGTCTGGGCTTATATAGAATATTCCGCCATTACTAGTCATATCTACTTCGGTTAGTCCTATGATAGATTTCTTTAGATCTGACCATCGATCATCATATAATACAAATAAAACTTTAGATCCTAAATTCTTTCTAGTTAGTCCTTTTATTTCTATCACTATTAATCCCATATGCATTAGCATTAGTTTGGGGTTTTCAATTGTCTTCATTAAGATTGGATTTACTAAGTTTAATATTGCAAAATTTTCTCTATTGTTGATATCTGTTCTTCTCTATAATGTCTGTATAATTTGCTATCTCTAGAGAAATATTTTACATTGTATAATGTCTTTGGATTTAATAATTTTAGTTGATTTTGTTGGAAAATCTATAGATCTCTGTCTATGTCTATGATTTCATTTAATTCTTGATTTGTATCTGTAGTTGATGGTCTTCTAGATAGTATTCGAGAAATCATGTTTTTTCCTATTCTATTGTCTGAAAAACTTGGTCTGTTTTCTTGGGTTGTTCGTTTATTTGAAAGAAAGCCCATTTTTGTGGTTTTTTAGTTATCTTAGGTTTTTCGTTTTGTGGAGTTATTTCTACTTTTTTAAGTTGGTTAATTAATTCATCTATTTCTGTATTATTATGAACTTGTTTTCAGGTTGTTTTTCTTTTAGTATTTTATCGATTTTTATATTTAATTCTATTAGTAACGTTATTATTGTATTATTTTCTTTTATTATTATTTTGTTTGTAAGACTTGAGGGTATGTGACTAGAATATCCTACTGGCTCTTGATGAAATTTTGTTATATATTCTAATATTTTTTATAATTTATATCTTCATCACTCATGAAAGTGAAATCTGTTTAAGTCTAATAATTATTTCCTTTAAATTACTAATTTCAGTAGTTATCTTTTCTACTTGCTCTATGATTTTTGTTATTACTTGGGTATTTTTAATTTCTAATTCTTTGGGTTTTCTATAATAGTTTTTACCAACTTTTCTATTTTGATTTTCGTAGGTATCTTTTCCAAATTAAATTTTGTATTTAGATATTGAATTTTTCTATGTATTTCTAGTTCTTGTGCTTTTAAGAAATCGAATTTTTTCTCTAGTCTATCTAGTATCTTAAATTGTTTATTTTGTACTACTTCTATTGTTTCTAAAAACTTTATTATGATTTGATCTTGCTGTTGAGTTTTCTCGCTAAGGTTTATTGTTAAATCTATTAAAGTATTATACTGCTTGTCTGCAGAATGTAATATATGTTTTCCTTCAGCAAAATTACACTTTAATATATGATTTTTGTGTAATGATCTGTATTTCTTTTCTGGGTGTATTCTCAAGTCTAGATATTCAAGATGTCTTAAAGAATCTATATTTTCTTATCCTAGTGAACTTCTACTTGGACAGATCCTTTTGTAATATATTATTCTATTAGGAGCATATTCTGTATCTAATTTTATGTTATTAATTTCTTTAAATAGATTAGCTTGATGTTCTACCAAGGAATCTGTAAGATAGGGTTTAGATATTTCTTTAGCTAACTGTTCTTCTATCCACTTTAAATATTCTATTAATACTTTTAGAGTATTTTTAAGTTCAAATCTATATTGTATTTCTTCGTAAAGCCAACTATATCTTAGTCTTATTCTCCTAATATATTCAAGAGGCATATAGATTATCCGAAAGGTATAGATCTAAGTCTTTTTTTTGTATTGTCTTATTCTTATTTCCGAGTTTTCAATTTGATGTATAGTATAATTTAATTCTCTATAAAGATATCTTATATCTTGTTTTGATTCTACCGATGTTATTTGTTGTCTAAGGTTACGCTCTGTATTCAATAGTTCTGTTTTATGGTGTCTTTCTTCTAAAAGCCACTGATCTATCTGTCTGTATTTTTGAAACAAAGTTTGCATTAATTATTCTAACAAACACGCTTCTTTTTAATGCGTCTATGTATCCAATCTATTCTTTTATCGCACCAGGTTCTATCACTATAGTAACTTATTATATCCCACCTTGTAGTATTACGGAATTCTGGATCACTATTATATTTCTCTTCTAGTTGTCTTTTCTTTTCTATTGCAATTTGTTTGATAGTGTATTCTCTATATAGAGTCCAATATAGATATCTTATATTCCTAAATGAAGGATGTTCTTTCATAAACTAATTTTATCCCAAAAACTTCTTGTTCTGATACCAATATATAAACACTTAGATTAATAGGTTACCTTGATAAGTAATGGGTAATAAAGGAATAAAACTAATGTTGACACCCAATTTTGACCGACCTTTAACCCTTTTTAGGGAATGCTATTCAATTAAATACATATTTTAAAATATATTTTTGAATTTAAAATTTAGTCGAATTTGTCTAAAAATTATATTTTTTAGTATGCATGCTTAATAAAATTATCGTAAATATTTTTAGTAAAACTCAAAATAATTATTTTTATTTCAAATGTTTTAAAATTTTAAGTGATTTTTATTATAAAATATCTTAATATTTGTAGTATTTTAATTGGATAGGATTTCTTTAAATTCCCTCAAAGTTATTTAAATTTTAGCCGATTTTGTTCTAATACTAGCCTTTTCTTATTCAATTCATTCCAATTTTAGCCACTTCAACTCAAATTCTTATTTGAATTATAGCCACTTTTATGTCAATTCTAGCCAATTTTATGTCAATTTTCAGATTTTTTCCATTGAATCTCATCCGTCCATTTAAATCCAAGATCAAATCCTAGCCGCTCATCTAATTCTAATCCTACGGTTCAGATTTAACCGCCTAATCCTCCTATTTTACACCAAAAAAATACTAAAACCCTAAAAGACTTTCTTTTCATTTCTCTCTCTTTCTCTCTCAACCTGCCGCCCAGCCTCCTCTCTCGGCAACCAGCAACAACAACTACTCCGGCCAGCAGCAGCCTCGGCGCCGTCCTCCCTTCTCCTTTCTTCTCCCCTCGCCCCTTTCCCTTCTTCTCCTCCTTGCTCCGAGCAATCAGCAGTGGCAACCAGCAGCAACAGCTGCTCCAACCAGCAGCGAGCCGCAGCGAGAAGCAACATCAGCAACCAGCAGCCGGCGAAGCGAGCGCCGGCAACCAGCGGTAAACCACCATGGAAACCAGTGGTTTTCTTTCTCTGTTCTCCCTTCCTTTCTTTTCTCTTTTCAGGCGAAACAGCTGAGGACCACCAACAGCTCCAGCCAATAACAACAGTAGTAGGTCTGGTGGAAATCTCCAACCACCAGAGCCGAGCAACAACAGTAACTGCCGGACAGCAGCAACCGACGACAATCCACGACAGCAGCGCCAACAACGCAGGACCAGCAAGGCGACAAGCTCCGGCGAGGCTCAAAGTTCGGGAATTTCGCACTAGAACTGATCCAGGCAGATCCGTTCAGGTTTGCCTATGTTTAATTATTATTCGTCGTTTTACAATTAACGTAAATTCGAGTAGGATTTTTTGCTATATGCTGTGAATATATATTCAAAATCGATAATAGTAGTCAATCATGTTCTAAGCATGAATCGTTAATATCCTCCAAACATTTGCTCGTTTTACTTTATTATTTGCAAATTTAGACTGATCTAAATTAGTGTTCATATTGACATCATTGTATTATATGTTTGAGTTTTAGCGGGTGTTAACATCTAATAATTGATAGTGATTGTTTGTCTGTTATTTTGATAGACCCCCCTCAAATTAAGCCTTCTCTTGTTGATTATTCTTTATGCTTTAATTCTGTGCATTCTTTGTTTATGGTAAATGATTGCTGGAAGCAATTGAATATCGATTCCCCTATTTCTAATTGCTCATGAACTGATTACTCCTTTACAATTATAGGATGTTACTAATCAATCCTTATTTGCCTTAGTTTTAAAAAGTAGACATATTTTATATGGTAAGTATATATATTCATTGGTTGGTAAAGATTGGTTGATTTTACATGTTTATTGGACTAAATTTAACTTGATTCATCTTTTTTTTAATTAAGCTAAGAACATATTCTTACTTGTGATATTATGGTAAGTAAATATATGATTTGATCTCTAATTTGTATGTAAATAATTCTTTCCTTACCCGTTTTTACATTGCATTAATTGGTTACCTCTAATTGTTTATTTGCTTGTCCTAAATAAATTGAAGTAGATTCTTGCTTAATTCTATAAGGTAAGAGAGTTATTTACTTTACCCTTTTTTAAAAAAAAAGTAAGTAGATTTCTTACCTGTCTATATTTGGTGAAAATAAATTAATAATTCTAATTTGGCTCCCTCTTATTTAAGGAAGAATGATAATTAATTGATTCCTAAAAATATTTACCTCCTTTATTTGTGCCCTCCCCTTTTACTATAAATTAGACCCTTACTCTCATTACTTAGGATCATGCTCACATTCTAATAGCTAAAAAAGAAAAACACTCTCTACTCTTGAAAAGAAAATAAGAACTCTAGCAAACTTTAAGCTTTCTTTTGCTATGTTGCTGTTGTGGTTCGGAAATCCTGCTTAGCACTTCATTGCTGTTAAACTTTCTGCACAATTGGTTAGCCCTTCTTCATTAGTTTAGACATCCTTTTGAATTATCTTATTATGAATGTTGTGTGGAAGCTCCGAAGTCCGTTTCCTATACCTCCTTCCTTAATATGTTTTGGTACTGACTATGTGTTTGCTTTGAATAATTAATCTTCTTATATGATATCCGTTTTGTTATATTTATATGTATTTGTAGTACTCTTTTCTTTTCTTTGATTTAGCAGGGTTCAACTTGAAGTTCAAGATATTGAAGAGTTCCCATGGAAGGAAAACATTAGACAAGCTGAATTTGTTTAATTATGTTTTGTATATTATCTAATTTCTAGTAGTTGTCTTGTAATAATTTGTAAACTCTAACTCTCCTATATGATATAATTTTGGGAATCATCTAGGGGGAATGGGTTTGCGTGCTACTTGTTTATTTATTTGTCGTAACTTAATTATGTTGGCAAGCGCGCTTATAGGATTGCGATTATTTGATAGTTTGTAACATCGCTTAAAATCTAACTAAATAATTAAAACTTTTACATGTCTCCTTGTTTTGCTTGTTTTGATTACCCATTTTTATGTATAAAAAAAAATTAATAAAACAAAGCTTTGTTTAAATCATGTATTTGTATTGAGAGAAATAAAGGTAGAAAGCATGCCTATAGAATCTAAATAACCTTCAATATGTTTTGGGTTTAGAAATCATGCATATAAGTTTAAACTTTGTTTCATAAATACCATGCCTATAGGTTTGATAATATTTTCAGCATGTTTATACTTAGAAATCATACTCATAGGACTTAACTAATAAAGTCAGTGTTAATTAATCTATTTAAATAATTTCGGTATGTTAATAACTTAATCTTGTTAATTAATCAGGTTCTAATTAATCTTAAATTGCTAATAAAATGGCAGCATGTTAATCATTTAGAAACTATGTCTATATGTTTTCTTAATAATATTATAAATTTGCAGCATGCTAATCACTTAGAAACCATGCTTATAGATTGTAGATTTGATTTTATTTGAAATATCACGCCTATATGTGCTATTAATCATCTTAATTTTTCAATCACCTAGAAATCATGTTCATAGGCATTCTAATAATTTTCAGCATGCTATAACTAAAATAAAATCAGATTATCTTATTATTTTCTATATATTTAAGAAAAATCATAAATATACCTTTTGAATTTAAAATCTGCATTGTAATTAAATTGTCCTTAATTAATCATTTTCTGCAAATCTGCTACTCTTAAATGCTTGCCACTTAAAAAGTAAATTTCACATGTAGTCTAATCTGCTATTGCACTAACAAGCTATTTTTTGTATAATATGTCAATTTAAGTTTGCTGCCTTAATTAAATTCTGCCTGAAATATTTTAGTTTTTCCGCATTATGACAAATTGTCCTGCCACTTTAAATTAATTAATTTTTCCGCATGCTTTTAATAAAGTAACTAATTTATGCATTATGTCATAACTATCTGTCCCTTTAGTTAATTAATTGTTATATGGTTGTGCTACTTGTTGCTTGTTTACACACACTTAGCATGAGACATTTTCACTCTATCTGTGTTTGCCAACACGTTAATTAATCTTAAGAGGCCAATATGAGACTCTATGTGCTAAATGCTCGTCCAACATGTTTGACTTGGTGTCTAGGTGGGCCTATATATTTTATTTTTGTCTAAACCATCCTAATAGTAGTCCAATGCCTCTTGGACATTAAACGAGGACGCTAGACACCTTTTAGGACGAAAAGAATGCGGTGGTGGGGTAAGGGTAGTTTAGGCCCTATGGATATGATGACATCGACTCAGGCTTAAGCGACAAACTTTGGTTTTGTCAGTCCCTATACGGAAGCCTAACGGAAAATTAAAAATAAAAATCGAGTGCTGATCCATAAGTCCTTCGGAGTCTCCCTTTCCTTTTTACCCCTTTTTGTGTTTAATTATAATTATTTGGGGTAGTTTTAATAAAAAATAAATCCGATTATCCTATTTACTTGTGCATTTTCTGTCTTCTCGCTTATCTCCTTATTAATTGTTTAATACTTATTTTCTTATTGTGTCTTCACCTAGTCTTACATGCATAGGTAATAAAAAAATAAAAATAAAATGATATTAATTATTAAATATTATACTTGTCACCTAGCAAGCATGTTTAAAGTAAATAATAACAAAGTGACCTTATTTGCTATCTGTAACCCCCACATATTGCATGAGATACGACCAGATTTGTGGACCTCGAGGGATGCCTAACACCTTCCCCTTGAGGTAATTTGAACCCTTACCCAATCTCTGGTTCGTTGACCTGTAGTTAGATTAGTTAGGTTAGATAGGTGCCCTAACGCACCTTAATTCGTTAGGTGGCGACTCTTCATCTACCCGAAACCCAAAAGAGTTGTTAGGTCGTGCACCAAAACCCGTTTTGAGAAAAAACGGGGAGCGACAACTAATAAAATCAATAAAAATAAATCCAGAAGAATACGCAGGATTAAAATGGAACCTAGACTAATTAAGTAGTCCAAAAGTGTTTGCTCCTGAACAACACTTAATGTACACTAGCTCAAAAGGTGAGACATCAATTAGGTTTACAAACTATAATTATACAAGTCAAAGAGAATTGGATGATAATGAAGCAGAAAGTATCATAGAAACAGAACAAGAAGAGTTAATGAATATAGAATTAATACAAGAAGGTTACGAGGTAGACAAAGCCATAGAAGAAGAAAAAAGACTATATAAAGAAAATAATCTTAATATTTTTAAATGTAGAGGATGTAAGAAAGGAAAAATGGATATAATGGAAACAATAGAACATTTTAGAATATGTAAAAAAAGAGATAATAATCTAGCAAATAGGATAGATGAATCAGAATTTATGAATGAAGAAAACGAAAACGAAGACACGTTATCAAAAATTAGTCACAAAGAACTAATGGATGAAGCAACCAGTTCACATAGTGCAAGCCCATTCAAGAGAACTACTGCAGCATCAAGTGTTAGTTATAGTACAAGTAGTTTGCCTAGAAAACCATGGGTTAGACCTGATCAAGAAATAAAAGAAAATATAAAACCAGTAGGTAAAAGAATGCCCATAGAAGAACCTATTAGACTACAAGAAGGAGGAAATAAAGGAAAAATACTAAACATAGCTGCACATGATCCACAAATGTGGAATACAGTAATCGACTTATAGAAAGGAATAGTGGTAGCAGATTTTATTAAAAACTATCGTGAAACAGACGCTGAAACCATGTATAAATACTTAGAAACCTTTCTAGGAGAATCCTGTACAGCAGTATGGGAATCTTATAAACAAACTTATCCGCAAGAATTTCAAAGACTTATAGAATTAGGACCAAACCCATACAATTTTACAAATAAAATACATGTGCTTTTAATAGGAGAAGACCCAAATAGTGGCTTAATAGCATTACAAAGAAGTGTTGTAATAAAGTTAGAATAATTAAGTATATCAAATTGGATGCACATAAAAAACTTCCTTAAAGATTATTTTTATTATTGTACTATTAGCGGAAATACATTTAACGAAGAAATAGGTAAAAAGCTATTTAATAAATTACCAGGAGCTTTAGAAAGAGAAATAGAAGAAAGATGTCATAAAAGAGAAGTAGTGGTTCAAAATCCCACACTCTTAAGGTCTATAGGACAAAAAATACAACATATAATGGAAATACTACAAGAGAAATGTACTAACATACAAATACAAAAACAGTAAAACAAAATGAAATGAATTTCTGTAAAACAATAATATATACTACCCAAAGCTATGATAAGGAACCAAGTAAATCACGAAAACATACAAGAAGGAAAGCCTATAGCCAAAAACCATACAAACATAAAAAATATTTCTTAAGAAAATCCTCAGCTAGAAAGTCATACTTAAATAAAGATAGACATGTTAGAAAATATAGAAATGATAAAAATTATAAAAATAAATTAGAATGTTATACTTGTGGAAGTGCAGAACACTCAGCAAATATATGTCCTAAAAGAAATAATATGAAAACTAGAAATTCTCAATTAATAGAAGACTTTCAAGAAACCCTATTAAATATAGATGAATTTATGTCAGATACAGAAAGTATATACTCCGTTGTAAGTATAGATACAACAGAAGAACAAAAAAGTTGACCAGACACATCTGATTCAGAGGATGATAATTTAATCAATGAGATAGGATTAGAAAGAAATAAAGAAAGGTTAGACCATATAAATACTATGATGAATATCTCACAAGAATGTAATCATGAGTTTGAAAGACAAAAGGGAATATATAGTAACCAATGTAGTGTATGTAAATGGTATCCTAGTAAAATAAACAGAGTTAAATGTAAAAACTGTTATATGGAAGCCTGTATAAGTTGTATAGAAGATAAATTAAAACAAACAATAGCTAAACAACAAGAACAAGTGCAAACAAAGAACCAAACTACTAATCTAAGACTAATAACCTTAGAAAAACGACTGAATGGCTTAGAACAGAGAATAATTACACTAGATAAGGGCAAAGAAAATATAGATATAGATCATACACAGTTGCAAGGAACAGTAGATATAGATCAAATAGAAAGTGAACTAATGAATGTAGAAGAGAATAATACTAGTTTTATATGTAATGAAGATAAAAGGTTTGGAACAGTAAAAATACTAGTAAGAATAAAAATTAAAGATATAGAAATTGAGACCTTAGCATTAGTAGACACTGGCTGCACCAGCTGCCTTTTGAATAAAAAAATACTACCACAAAATATATTACTAACCCTAAAGACATTAAAAGAACCAATAACTGCAGTACAAATGGATGGAACATATAACCTTTACGAACAGTATATCGAAAAGGCACAAATAAGCTCTATTAACACATGCAATGAATTCTACCAACCAACCTATAATATGTATAAAAAATTAGTAAGAGAGCTAAACATGAAAACCGACTTAGTATTAGGATTACAATTCCTTATCAAAAATAATGGAAGTTGTTTCGTCTCAAGGGATAGAATAATGTTGTTTAGAAATACAACTTATACACCAGTACAGACTAGCAAAATTTAAACAAAAGAAATACCTAAAATCAAAGACAATGAACTAAATCCTAAAACTTTGGTTCCATGTTGTAATGACTGTGGCAACAATAGTAGTTGCTCTTCAAAAAACCTATATGAAGAAAAGCAAGAAGAAAATCATTCAGAAGATACATACTTAGAAGACATAGAAAAAGATTATACTTTAATAAACGTCGAAACAAAATTTTATAATTTCCATAATGGAATAAATACTATAGGAACAATAAAAAAATCCTAAAGACCTAGAAAATATAGTAACTATACTAGACGAAATGGAAATAACAGGAGAAAAGCCCTTAATACATTGGGGTAGTAATAAAATTTTGTGTAAATTAGATATAATAAACCCGGAGTATACAATAAAAACAGCATCTATAGAAGCAAATAATGAAGACACTGAAGAATTTAGTAAATAGATTAAAGAACTACTAAATCTAGAAGTAATAAGAAGATCTACATCCAAACATAGATTCACAACATTTAGGGGTAGAAACCATAGTGAACAAGTGCGAGGAAAAGCTTGCATGGTCATAAATTATTAAAGATTAAATGATTATACTAGAACAGATGCATACAAACTACTTGATAAGAGAGAATTAATTAATAGAATACAAGGTAAAAAGTTTTTAGTAAATTTGATTGTAAATTAGGATATTGGCAAGTTAAGATGCACCGAGACAGTATAGAATGGACAACATTTTCTTTTCCAGAAGGACATTTTGAATGGTTGGCTATGCCATTTGGCTTAAAGACAGCTCCACCTATCTTCCAAAGAAAGATGGATGACATGTTCGGAGATTACAAACATTTTGTATTAGTATATGTAGACGATATTTTAGTATTTAGCAGAGATATGCAAGAACATTTAACATACCTACAGACAGTTTTTTCATTATTTGTAAAATATAGGATAATAATTAGTAAAAAGAAAATGAAATTGTATAAGACACATATAAACTTCTTAGGAGTAATTTTAGGAGAAGAAAAAGTAAAACTGCAACCACATATAGCTAAAAAGGTTTTAGATATGCCAGATAAGTTAGATAATACAAAAGAATTACAAAAATTTATAGGCTTAGTAAATTATGCTAGAAACTTCATCCAAGACTTAGGAAAAATAGCAGGACTGCTATACGCTAAGACAGGAAGTAAAGGTCAGAAACACTTTAACATAGAAGACATTAAATTATTCCAACAAATTAAAGAAAAGGTTAAAAATATACCAGACTTGCAAATACCCCTAGAATCAGATTATCTAATAGTCCAAACAGATGGGAGTAAATTAGGATGGGGTGCCATCTTAAAATCTAGACATAAAAAATACAGCTCTAAAAACGAAGAAAAAATTTGCGCATACCAAAGCGGACAGTATAAAGAAAAAGGAAACATGAGTAGTATAGACGCAGAAGTATTAGCCATAATATATTGACTTAATAGTTATAGATTATATATTTTAAATAAAAATGAAGTTTTAGTTAGAACAGATTGTGAAGCAATAGTTAAATTTCATGAAAAAATAAATAGTAAAGCTAGCAGTAAAAGAATATGGCTAAATTTTATAGATATAATATCTATATATAATAATATTGTTTTTGAATATGTTAAGGGAAAAGATAATGACTTAGCAGATAAACTAAGTAGATTACAATTAAAAACTAACATTTCTTTCAGCATGAGACCAACTGGCCAACAGCCAATAGACAAAGCAAGGGAATTGCCTAGTCAGATTCTTATGCCCAAACATTATTAGAAAGACAAAACTTTAGACTACAAAGTACAACAGGCAACATGATGGAGAGAATCCATTTCGGTAAGTATAATTTAATTTCATACCCTAAGTGTAATTTATCATTTAGAATAATTTCAGACTGTACTCTAGACAAACCTCAAAAATGTTTAGTAGATAATCTATGGATAGCCTATAATAAACAAGACACTAAATATTTCATTGCTGCTTTAAACACTTTATGTCAATATTTTTCAGACAAAAATAGAGATAATAAATTTAAATATTATGTAGTCATACATGGTAAAAGTAAAGGAGTTTTTCAGACCTGGATAGGAGTAGTTGAGTCAACAAATGGTGTAAAAAATCCACTGTTTAAAGGATTTAATAATTTCATAGAAGCTTTAGACTATGCCAGAGGAATAGTTGGGCCAAACTACTATATTTCACCAGCCCTTAGACATAGCCCAACCCAAATACCTCAATACAACATCCAAAGAGACTCAGACAAAATCATATTTTGTGACCATTGCTCTTCAATGATTGAGGGTTTCAAGAGACTCAATACGAAAAATGAAATCCTTATCTAAGAAAATATGAGACTTATAAAACAATTTGAGACATTCCAAAGTAAATATGTTTTAAAAACAGATTCCAGTGCTCCGACCCTAGACATAAGTTCTCCATCTCACTTAAAAATGGATGAGACGGGTGTGCATTCCCCCCTAAATGCTAAAAACTCTACTGTATCTGAGAAAGATACAACTAGTCCGGTTCAAATGGTGATCAGTAAAGACTCATCAAATCCGTTAAAGGCTGTCACTTTGCTAAAAAGTGAAGAAGAGGAGTCTTTTTCCTCACAAAGGAGATTACCTAAATCATTTCAGAAAAATATTTGACAAAAGACTGCAGCTTCAAAAAAGAAAAAAAAAGACAAAATAGAAATTATAATTAAACAGACTTTAGAGAAATTTTTCCAGAATCAAAGTAAAGATAAGCACATCATTAATAAAGATGTTTCAAGTCCAAGCCATGACAGAACAATTCCTAATTTAGAAGACAGTAACCAAAGTCCGATAAGCACAGTAGAAGAAGATGGAAGTAATAATGCCCAAGACCCATACGAAGACGACGACTCAGGAATGAGTTTTGATTCTATATCTTTACATAATTTGGATACCTAATCAAGCTTCCAGACAACAAAACCAAAGCGGAGATAAGACTATTCTCAAAAAGACAAAATATGAAGGTGATAAGAAGATAAGACCTAACGTGGCAAAAAGTAGCATCTAGTAGTATGTAAATATTACTATGTGTACCATGTGGGTATGCCCAGTAATTTCTTGTGAGTGTTGTTACTTTATCACTACCCTCCAAAAGAGGGAAAAACTGTTGACACGCGGGTCTGTCAAAAGGTATGAAAAGATGACATTAATAGGGCATGTGACGATGGGGCTCGATGAGCACCCGACCTGCATTATTAAAGGAATCTAATCAAGAGTGCCGGCCATCAATAATAGAGGCCTGGTAGAGTGTTTTATAACCGTTCCTTTATTTTGCTTTCAGGTCTATATAAGGAGGAGTTGAAGAGTTCATAAGTAGAGTAGAAAAATCGAAGAGCGAAAAAATAAGATTGAGACTTAAGAAAAAACCTCCATTCAACCTTCTTCATGTTTATCATCCTCTACCCACAATCTTCTGTTGTAAATTAAAGTTTGTGTAAGAAAAATAAGTGTGTTTGAGATCTAAGTTCTCAAGTTTTTCAAAGTTGTTCAGGTGTTCTCGAAAGGGAAACCTCTCTCGGTTTATCATGTAAATTTTATAATGTTAATTTCCCAAATCCCCTTGAAAATGTTTGTTATTATCTTTATCTTGTGCTATTCCTTTTATCTTATATTCATGTAAATTACTGTATATGTGATAAATGATTACCCTTAGTATATGGTTAACCTCTTAAATTTTTAATAACGACTATGGATTAGCCATTAAATTCGTAGGATTCTTGGCCTTGATAGTCCGTATAATGAACAAAGGACGAATTTGTTGCTAGTTATATATCCGAGGTTTGGCTAAAGATGAAGTTGTTAAGAACAAAGGTTAAGAGGGAGAGATGAATGGGTAAGATTAAAAAAAAAAAAAAAAGACTAAAAATGGGGAAATTAGGGAATTACATCATAAATAAACATGATCAAACTAACTGAGAGAGCGAGTACTAAGTAGGTTTTACAACATATTTGAACAAACCTATATTCTATAATTTATCAAAGTAACCTATTAATCTAAGTGGAGGTTTTACAACATATTTGAACAAACCTATATTCTATAACTTATCGAAGTAACCTATTAATCTAAGTGTTTATATTTTGGTATCAGAACAAGAAGTGTTTGGGATAAAGTTAGTTTATGAAAAAATATCCTTCATTTAGGAATATAAGATATCTATGTATGACTCTATATAGAGAATACGCTATCAGACAAATTGCAATAGAAAAGAAAAGACAACTAGAAGAGAAATATAATATTAATAATATAGAAGATTTAGATAAAATAAGTGATCCATAATTCCGTAATACTACAAGGTGGGATATAATAAGTTACTATAGTGATATAACCTGGTGCGATAAAGGAATAGATTGGATACATAGACACATTAAAAAAGAAATGTGTTTGTTAGGATAATTAATACAAACTTTGTTTCAAAAATACAGACGGATAGATCAGTGGCTTTTAGAAGAAAGACACCATAAAATAGAACTATTGAATACAGAGCGTAACATTAGACAACAAATAACATCGGTAGAATCAAAACAAGATATAAGATATCTTTATAGAGAATTAAATTATACTATACATCAAATTGAAAACTCGAAAATAAGAATAAGACAATACAAAAAAAAGACTTAGATCTATACCTTTCGGATAATCTATATGCCTCTTGAATATATTAGGAGAATAAGACTAAGATATAGTTGGCTTTACGAAGAAATACAATATAGATTTGAACTTAAAAATACTCTAAAAGTATTAATAGAATATTTAAAGTGGATAGAAGAACAGTTAGCTAAAGAAATATCTAAACCCTATCTTACAGATTCCTTGGTAGAACATCAAGCTAATCTATTTAAAGAAATTAATAACATAAAATTAGATACAGAATATGCTCCTAATAGAATAATATATTACAAAAGGATCTGTCCAAGTAGAAGTTCACTAGGATAAGAAAATATAGATTCTTTAAGACATCTTGAATATCTAGACTTGAGAATACACCCAGAAAAGAAATACAGATCATTACACAAAAATCATATATTAAAGTGTAATTTTGCTGAAGGAAAACATATATTACATTCTGCAGACAAGCAGTATAATACTTTAATAGATTTAACAATAAACCTTAGCGAGAAAACTCAACAGCAAGATCAAATCATAATAAAGTTTTTAGAAACAATAGAAGTAGTACAAAATAAACAATTTAAGATACTAGATAGACTAGAGAAAAAATTCGATTTCTTAAAAGCACAAGAACTAGAAATAGATAGAAAAATTCAATATCTAAATACAAAATTTAATTTGGAAAAGATACCTACGAAAATCGAAATAGAAAAGTTGGTAAAAACTATTATAGAAAACCCAAAGAATTAGAGATTAAAAATACCCAAGTAATAACAAAAATCATAGAGCAAGTAGAAAAGATAACTACTGAAATTAGTAATTTAAAGGAAATAATTATTAGACTTAAACAGATTTCACTTTCATGAGTGATGAAGATATAAATTATAAAAAATATTAGAATATACAACAAAATTTCATCAAGAGCCAGTAGGATATTCTAGTCACATACCCTCAAGTCTTACAAACAAAATAATAATAAAAGAAAATAATACAATAATAACGTTACTAATAGAATTAAATATAAAAATCGATAAAATACTAAAAGAAAAACAACCTGAAAACAAGTTCATAATAATACAGAAATAGATGAATTAATTAACCAACTTAAAAAAGTAGAAATAACTCCACAAAACGAAAAACCTAAGATAACTAAAAAACCACAAAAATGGGCTTTCTTTCAAATAAACGAACAACCCAAGAAAACAGACCAAGTTTTTCAAACAATAGAATAGGAAATAACATGATTTCTCGAATATTATCTAGAAGACAATCAACTATATATCCAAATCAAGAATTAAACGAAATCATAGACATAGACAGAGATCTACAGATTTTCCAATAAAATCAACTAAAATTATTAAATCCAAAGACATTATACAATGTAAAATATTTCTCTAGAGATAGCCAATTATACAAATATTATAGAGAAGAACAAATATCGGCAATAGGAGAAAACTTTGCAGTATTAAACTTAGTAAACTCATCCTTAATAAAGACAATTAAAAACCCCAAACTAATGATAATGCATATGGGATTAATAGTGATAGAAATAAAAGGACTAACTAGAAAGAATTTAGGATCTAAAGTTTTATTTGTATTATATGATGATCGATGGTCAGATCTAAAGAAATCTATCATAGGACTAACCGAAGTAGATATGACTAGTTATGGCCGAAAATTCTATATAAGTCCAGACTTTTTAATCAGTTTAAAAGAATTTGGAAAACATATTAAAATTGGAATCCAGACTAAAGGAAATGAATAACGGAAACAACCTATTAATGTGCATAGGTTTCATAGGAAAAATGACCTTAAGTAGTAATACAAAATTTAAGTTACATGTAAATGATGTAGTAGAAGTAATGGGTAATAAAGGAATAAAACTAATAAAAAACCAATAAAAATAAATCCAGAAGAATACGTAGGATTATAATGGAACCTAGACAAATTAAGTAAGCCAAAAGCTTTTGCTCCCGAACAACACTTAATGTACATTAGCTCAAAAGGGAGACATCAATTAGGTTTACAGACTATAATTATACAAGTCAGAGAACTGGATGATAATGAAACAGAAAGTACCATAGAAACAGAACAAGAAGAGTTAATGAATAAAGAATTAATACAAGAAGGGTACGAGGTAGACAGAGCCATAGAAGAAGCACAAAGACTATATAAAGAAAATAATCTTAATATTTTTAAATATAGAGGATGTAAGAAAGGAAAAATGGATATAATGGAAACAATAGAACATTTTAGAATATGTAAAGAAAGAGATGATAATCTAGTATATAGGATAGATGAATTAGAATATATTAATGAAGAAAACGAAAACGAAGGCACGTTATCAAAAATTAGTCACACAAAACTAATGGATGAAGCAACCAGTTCACATAGTGCAAGCCCATTCAAGAGAACTACTGCAGCCTCAAGTGTTAGTTATAGTACATGTAATTTGCCTAGAAAACCATGGGTTATACCTGATCAAGAAATAAAAGAAAATATAAAACCAGCAGGTAAAAGAATGCCCATAGAAGAACCTATTAGACTACAAGAAGGAGGAAGTAATGGATAAATACTAAACATGGCTACACATGATCCACAAATGTGGAATACAGTAATAGACTTATGAAAAGAAATAGTGGTAGTAGATTTTATTAACAACTATCATGAAACAGACGCTGAAACCATGTATAGATACTTAGAAACCTTTTAAGGAGAATCCTGTAAAGCAGTGTGGGAATCTTATAAACAAACTTATCCACAAGAATTTCAAAGACTAAAAGAATTAGGACCAAACCCATACAATTTTACAAATAAAATACACGTGTTTTTAATAGAAGACCCAAATAGTGTCTTAGTAGCATTACAAAGAAGTACTGTAATAAAGTTAGAACAATTAACTATATCAAATTGGATGAACATAAAAAACTTCCTTAAAGATTATTTTTATTATTGTACTATTAGCGGAAATACATTTAACAAAGAATTAGGTAAAAAACTATTTAATAAATTACCAGGAGCTTTAGGAAGAGAGATAGAAGAAAGATGGTATAAAAGAGACGGAGTGGTTCAGAATCCCACACTCTTATGGTCTATAGAACAAAAAATACAACATATAATGAAAATACTACAAGAAAAATGTACTAACATACAAATACAAAAACAGTTAAAACAAAATGAAATGAATTTATGTAAAACAATGATATATACTACCCAAAGCTATGATAAAGAACCAAGTAAATCGCGAAAACATACAAGAAGGAAAGCCTATTGCCAAAAACCATACAAACATAAAAAATATTTCTTAAGAAAATCATCAGTTAGAAAGCCATACTTAAATAAAGATAGACATGTTAGAAAATATAGAAATATTAGAAATTATAAAAATAAATTAGAATGTTATACTTGTGGAAGTGCAGAACACTTAGCAAATATATGTCCTAAGAGAAATAATATGAAAACTAGAAATTCTCAATTAATAGAAGACTTTCAAGAAACCCTATTAAATGTAGAGGAATTTATGTCAGATACAGAAAGTATCTACTCCGTTGTAAGTATAGATACAACAGAAGAACAAAAAAGTCGATCAGACACATCTGATTCATAGGATGATAATTTAATCAATGAGATAGGATTAGAAAGAAATGAAGAAAGGTTAGACCATATAAATACTATGATGAATATCTCACAAGAATGTAATCATGAGTTTGAAAGACAAAAGGGAATAGATAGTAACCAATGTAGTGTATGTACATGGTATCCTAGTAAAATAAACAGAGTTAAATGTAAAAACTGTTATATGGAAGCCTGTATAAGTTGTATAGAAAATAAATTAAAACAAGCAATAGCTAAATAACAAGAACAAGTTCAAACAAAGAACCAAACTACTAATCTAAGACTAATAACTTTAGAAACACGACTGAATGGCTTAGAACAGAGAATAATTACACTAGATAAAGGCAAAGAAAATATAGATATAGATCATACACAGTTACAAGGAACAATACATGTAGATCAAATAGAAAGCGAACTAATGAATATAGAAGAGAATAATACTAGTTTTATATGTAATGAAGATAAAAGGTTTGGAACAATAAAAATACTAGTAAGAATAAAAATTAAAGATATAGAAATTGAGACCTTAGCATTAGTAGACACTGGCTGCACCAGCTGCCTTCTGAATAAAAAAAATACTACCACAAAATATATTACTAACCCTATAGACATTAAAAGAACCAGTAACTGCACTACAAATGGATGGAACATATAACCTTTACGAACAATATATCGAAAAGGCACAAATAAACTTTGTTAACACATGCAATGAATTCTACAAACCAACCTATAATATGTATAAAATATTAGTAAGAGACCTAAACATTAAAACCGACTTAGTGTTTGGATTACAATTCCTTATCAAAAATAATGGAAGTTGTTTAGTCTCCAAGGATGGAATAATGTTATTTAGAAATGCAACTTATACACCAGTACAGACTAGCAAAATTCAAACAAAAGGAATACCTAAAATCAAAGACAATGAAATAAATCCTAAAACTTTGACTCCATGTTGTAATGACTGTGGCAACAATAGTAGTTGCTCTTCAAAAAACCTATACTAAGAAAAGCAAGAAGAAAATCATTCGGAAGATACATACTTAGAAGACATAGAAAAAGATTATACTTTAATAAACGTCAAAACGGAATTTTATAATTTCCATAAAGGAATTAATACTATAGGAATAATAAAAAATCCTAAAGACCTTTTAACTACACTAGATGAAATGGAAATAATAGGAGAAAAACCCTTAATACATTGAGGTAGTAATAAAATTATGTGTAAATTAGATATAATAAACCCGGAGTATACAATAAAAACAGCAACTATAGAAGCAAATAATGAAGACACTGAAGAATTTAGTAAACAGATTAAAGAACTACTAAAACTAGAAGTAATAAGAAGATCTACATCCAAACATAAATTCACAACATTTATTGTTAGAAACCATAGTGAACAAGTGCGAGGAAAAGCTCGCATGGTCGTAAATTATAAAAGATTAAATGATAATAATAGAACAAATGCATACAAACTACCTGATAAGAGCGAATTAATTAGAATGCAAGGTAAAAAGGTTTTTAGTAAATTTGATTGTAAATCAGGATATTGGCAAGTTAAGATGCACTCAGACAGTATAGAACGGATAGCTTTCACTTGTTCGGATGGACATTTTGAATGGCTGGCTATGCCTTTTGGCTTAAAGACAGCTCCGCCTATCTTCCAAAGAAAGATGGATGACATGTTCGGAGATTACAAATGTTTTGTATTAGTATATGTAGACGATATTTTAGTATTTAGCAAAGATATGCAAGAACATTTAGGATACCTACAAACAATTTTTAGATTATTTGTAAAATATGGGATAATAATTAGTAAAAAGAAAATGAAATTGTATAAGACACATATAAACTTCTTAGGAGTAACTTTAGGAGAAGGAAAAGTTAAACTACAACCACATATAGCTAAAAAGGTTTTAGATATGCCAGATAAGTTAGATAATACAAAAGAATTACAAAAATTCATAGGCTTAGTAAATTATGCTAGAAACTTCATCCAAGACTTAGGAAAAATAGCAGGACTGCTATATGCTAAGACAGGAAGTAAAGGTCAGAAACACTTTAACATAGAAGACATTAAATTATTCCAACAAATTAAAGAAAAGGTTAAAAATATACCAGACTTGCAAATACCCCTAGAATCAGATTATCTAATAGTCCAAACAGATGGGAGTAAATTAGGATGGGGTGCCATCTTAAAATCTAGACATAAAAAATACAGCTCTAAAAACGAAGAAAAAATTTGCGCATACCAAAGCGGACAGTATAAAGAAAAAGGAAACATGAGTAGTATAGACGCAGAAGTATTAGCCATAATATATGGACTTAATAGTTTTAGATTAAATATTTTAAATAAAAATGAAGTTTTAGTTAGAACAGATTGTAAAGTAATAGTTAAATTTCATGAAAAAATAAATAGTAAAGCTAGCAGTAAAAGAATATGGCTAAATTTTATAGATATAATATCTATATATAATAATATTGTTTTTGAATATGTTAAGGGAAAAGATAATGACTTAGCAGATAAACTAAGTAGATTACAATTAAAAACTAACATTTCTTTCAGCATGAGACCAACTGGCCAACAGCCAATAGACAAAGGCAAGGGAATTGCCTAGTCAGATTCTTATGCCCAGACATTATTAGAAAGACAAACTTTTAGACTACAAAGTACAACAGACAACATGATGGAGAGAATCCATTTCGGTAAGTATAATTTAATTTCATACCCTATGTGTAATTTATCATTTAGAATAATTTCAGACTGTACTCTAGACAAACCTCATAAATGTTTAGTAGATAATCTATGGATAACATACAATAAACAAGACACTAAATATTTCATTGCTGGTTCAAACACTTTATGTCATTATTTTTCAGACAAAAATAGAGATAATAAATTTAAATATTATGTAGTCATACACGGTAAAACTAAAGGACTTTTTCAGAATACATGGTAAAACTAAAGGAGTTTTTCAGACTTGGATAGAAGTAGTTGAGTCAATAAATGGTGTAAAAAACCCACTGTTTAAAGGATTTAATAATTTCACAGAAGCTTTATACTATGCCAGAGGAATACTTGGGCCAAACCACTATTTTTCACCAGCCCTTAGACAAAGCCCATCCCAAATACCTCAATACAAAATCCAAAGAGACTCAAACAAAATCATATTTTGTGACCATTGCTCTTCAATGACTGAGGGTTTCAAGAGACTCAATACGAAAAATGAAATCCTTATCCAAGAAAATATGAGACTTATGAAACAACTTGAGACATTCCTAAGTAAATATGTTTTAAAAACAGATTCCAGTGCTCCGACCCTAGACATGAGTTCTCCATATCACTTAAAAATGGATGAGACGGGTGTGCATTCACCCCTAAATGCTAAGAACTCTACTGTATCAGAGAAAGATACAACTAGTCCGGTTCAAACGATGATCGATAAAGACTCATCAAGCCCTTTAAAGGCTATCACTTTGCCAAAAAGTGAAGAAGTGGAGTCTTCTTCCTCACGAATGAGATTACCTAAATCATTTCAGAAAAATATTTGACAAAAGACTTCAGCTTCAAAAAAGAAAAAAAATGACAAAATAGAAACTACAATTAAACAGACTTTAGAGCAATTTTTCCAGAATCAAAGTAAAGATAAGCACATCATTAATGAAGAAGATTCAAGTCCAAGCCACGACATAACAATTCCTAATTTAGAAGACAGTAACCAAAGTCCGATAAGCACAGGAGAAGAAGATGGAAGTAATAATGCATGAGACCCATACGAAGACGCGACAACAAAACAAAAACGGAGATAAGACTATTCTCAAAAAGACAAAATATGAAGGTGATAAGAAGATAAGACCTAACGTGGCAAAAAGTAGCATCTAGTAGTATGTAAATATTACTATGTGTACCATGTGGGTATGCCCAGTAATTTCTTGTGAGTGTTGTCACTTTATCACTACCCTCCAAACGAGGGAAAAACTGTTGACACGCGGGTCTGTCAAAAAGTATGAAAAGATGATATTAATAGTGCATGTGACGATGGGGCCTAATGAGCACCCGACTTGCATTGTTAAAGGAATCTTATCAAGAGTGTATGCCATCAATAATAGAGGCCACGTAGAATGTTTTAGAACTGTTCCTTTATTTTCCTTTCAGGTCTATATAAGGAGGAGTTGACGAGTTCATAAATAGAGTGGAAAAATCGAAGAGCGAAAAAATAAGAGTGAGACTTAAGAAAAAACCTCCCTTCAACCTTCTTCATGTTTATCATCCTCTACTCACAATCCTCTGTTGTAAATTAAAGTTTGTGTAATAAAAATAAGTGTGTTTGAGGTCTAAGTTCTCAAGTTTTTCAAAGTTCTTCAGGGGTTACTGAAAGGGGAACCTCTCTCGGTTTATCATGTAAGTTTTACAATGTTAATTTCCCAAATAGCCTTAAAATTGTTTGTTATTATCTTTATCTTATGTTATTCATTTTATCTTAAATTCATGTAAATTACTGTATATGTGATAAATGATTACCCTTAGTATATGGTTAACTTCTTAATTTCTTAATAACGACTATGAATTAGCCTGTATTCCTAGGATTCTTGGCCTTGATAGTTCGATTGATGAACAAAGGACGAATTTGTTGCCAGATATATATCCGAGGTGTGGCTAAAGATGAAGTTGTTAAGAACAAAGGTTAAGAGGGAGAGATGAACGGGTAAGATTTTTTAAAAAAAAAGAATAAAAAAGAGTAAAAATGGGGAAATTAGGAAATTACATCATAAATAAACATGATCAAACTAAATGAGAGAGGGAGTACTGAGTAGGTTTTACAACATATTTGAACAAACCTATATTCTATAACTTATCGAAGTTACCTATTAATCTAAGTGTTTATATTTAATAGTTTGACTATTGCACTACTCATAACAATTATTTCAATTGCATTATACATATATAATGCATAATGCATGTTATTAATTTTATGAACAAATACAAATGACTTATTTTTAATAAAGTAGACTTCTTATTTCCTTTTAATTTCTTGTTAAGAAATTATTTTTTGCCTATATTTTTGAGTCATAAACTTCAACATAGTTTTCAAAGTTGCACAATATCAATCATTAATCATATTCTTGAAACAAAATTAATCTAATAAAATTATATATCATAAAAGAAATTGAAATAAAATTGGAGGAGAATTTGTTTTATGAATTTAATAAAATCACCTTAGAAGAAATTTCATGTATGTACCAAGCTTCTCAATATAGATGACATAGCATGAATCATTAAAATTTAGCAAATATTGAGCAAAAAAATAGCAATGAAGCAAAAATATAAAATTTCAACCAATAAGATGAAAAATATTAGCCTATGAAGAAATTTTACAGAGAATAGAACACATATAATAAGTGTAATTAAGAAAAATATTCATCAATACATGATCTCAGAGTAAAATTGCTACTACTCAAAAAAATAAATTAAAATACATTGAAAATTATGTTGAAACATTTCCTAAGAACAATTAAAACTAAAATGGTTAAATTCATGTGTGCATAATTTGGTAGTGAAAGATGTGTGTGTGTATATATATATATATATATATATATATATATATATATATATATATAGGTTAATTTTTGTCTTTTAATATCCCATATTTTAATACACTATTAATCCACATTAATAAAAATTAATTAAAAAATATAAAATTAAAGGTGGATGAATCATGTAAAATCTCTAATTAAGAAGGTAATTATAGTGGGAGGCGAAAAGTTGATTAAATTGAATGAATATTTTATTAATTATATTAAAAAAAAAAAATTAGCTCTCATCTTTTAACATGTTGTTACTCCACATCAATAAAATTTAATTAAGAATAATAAAAATTTAAGGTGGGTGAACACATAGAATATATATTATAAACTCTAATAAAGAAGACATTATAGTGGGAGGTACATGTAACTCATTTTTTTTTTTTTTATTAAAATGATTTTAAGATGTTACAAATTTGTACATTAAATAATTGAAAGTTATGAATATGAAAAGCTTGAAAATTATGATTTTATTTATTAAGGAACTATGAGTTAAGGAGATGCTTTTACAAAATAAAATAATTGAAGAAATTAAAAAAAAAAGAGAGTAAAAAACGGAGATAAAAGAGAATGGAGATCATAAAGAAGTGTCACATCACATTGTATATGTTTTTCCTTTATATATATATACAGGGGCGGATCTATTAAGGGCTTGGGGGTGCCGCGCCACCCCCCAACTTCGACAGAAACTCTATATATACATAGGTATATATATATAATATTTATATAAATATAGAGCGTGGCACCCAGTGAATAATCGGTAATTCTATTTGGCACCCACGGACTCTAAATCCTGGATCCGCCACTTTATATATATATATGGTTTGTTTTTCTTATTCTCATAATCTTTCATTTTTCTTTTAAAAAAATTATAAGAGTGCTAAAGGGGTTAAATATTTTCTTCATAAGCTAATCAAATATACCAAAAAGACAAAGCAAATCCAAAGGAGACACACAAACATTATTTGTGTCAAATGCGTGCAAAATTTCAAAAGAAGAAAATGAAAGAAATGCATATAAATCAAAATTCTATCTTTTTAAGTTTTGTCTCATATAGGGCACTACCTCGGTGTTGTTGATGTTCTGAAATCTATCAAAACAATTGAAGCTATTACAACAGGTTGGTGTCACCAATTCACGCGTTCTTCTTATATTATAAATATTGCAGTATGCGGCGTGTATGTGGTTTACTTTGATGTGTAAGTATCTTTTTTATCTAAAATTTTGATTATATTTCCTTAATAAGAGTCACACGTTTTACTAAAGAAATATGTATTTATAGTTCAACTATTACTTGAAGACGCATATTAAAGGACATTTGGGTGTTGGCATGAACGAAAAGAACAAAAAAAATGAATGACTCACTATAGTGACATGTTACCACTCATATTAAGGTATATAGGTGAGTGTTTCTTCTTTATATTTGTTTGGTGTTATAAGAAGTAAATAAAGAATACAAGTTATATATTAGAAATTTTGTTAACAAAATTTAAATTGTAATTGGTATACCAAACATGCAGTATGCGGACTGTGTTCGATATAGATCAAACTAAAAATTCACAATTGCAAAAAACATGGTTTTGTTGTGAATTCAAAGCAGGGTCTTTCGGTGAGTTCTTCTTACCCCTATTCTTTAAATTTGATTGAATTATATCAAATGAAACGAAATTCGAAAATGGGATAGAATATTATACAACAATTGTTGATCTTGTGCAGAATACACCATGAAAGATGTTGCATATTAGTGTTGCAAATTAATGTAATGGGAAGCATGGACCTTTGAGAACCAACTTTAAATACAGATCCGTGGAGTCGTGCATGATAAATTTGCCTCACATGTTTTGATTTATTTTTTTCTCCTAGAAATACTACTTATGAATATTTATCTAAATTGGATTGAATATCGTCATAAAAATGACATTACTTTTGTGAATACTTATCTAAATTTAATCAAAATCTTCTTATAAATGCTTATCTAACTTGGATTAAATATCTTCCTAAAAATGACATTACGTTTGTGAATACTTATCTAAATAAATTCGTTTCAAATAGTAAATTGTGAAAACTCAAAAAATATAATAATTCATGAAAATTATCTAATACATTTAATTTCATCTATCTTTGACTAAAATCCGTTTCAAATAGTAAATTGTGAAAATTCAAAAAATATAATAATTCATTAAAATAATTAACATATATTTATTTAATTATTACTCTCTAATGTTACTATTTATTTTAAAGTAATATTATATTTTAGTTTGTTTGTATCACTAACTATATGTAAATTGCTTATGAAATCAATTCTTGAAAATCTATAAGAATTACTTTAAATAAAATAAAAATTTATTGCACATAATATAAGATATTACGACATTTTTAAGTCAAGTGTCTGCTTTTCTTTTTCTACTATTTGTTAGATTATGACAAGCTTCCAATAAAAGCGGGATAATAGCTGTCACGCCCTGAGCCTACACCTCGGACGTGACTAGCACTCGAGAACCATTGCTGGTCCCAAGCGAGCCCTTGGCCTGACTTACTTACTCAGCGGAAGACTCTATGCATATTTATAATGATCAGTAGCACTAATACTCACTTGAATAATAAAATACCGAGAATGCTTAAAAAGTCAAACATTCAACTTGGCCAAAATGACAACTCAAGTCTAAACATATGAAATGAAAATGTAAAGACAACTGAACTACTAACTGTCTATGAAGCCTCTAAAACAAAGAGGGATATTGAGACAAGATCCCCAATCATCGTAACAATGAAATACTGAAAGCAAATGATAAAAAGAGTCCTCTGGAATGCAAGGAGGCTCACCAACTGACTCTGAGTGCGCTTAATTGGATATCAACGGGGCGCTGGATACTGATCCTGGTTACCTGCATCTGCATCATAATAAGATGCAGGCCAATTGGTGGTATTAGTACATTGTACGAGAATGCGAGTTGGAATGCTAAACATAACTTAAGCTTGAAAAGGATCTAAAAGGAACACTTACCTTGGCTTTACTCAACTCCTGAATAACTTAACTCAATATAAAGCAATAAACATATGCAATATATAGAAAGTTTGTAAAATAGTGGAAAACAACTTAGTTCATTAAAGAAAAATGCAATAACAAACTCAACTTTACTCATATAATAAAGTAATATAGTTTATGTGGGGGATTCTCTAACCGACAACCATCACTATGTGCCTAAAGTGTTGATACAACGTCTTGCCCACGCTGCCAAAACTGTCCTATACTTTGCCGTCATATAGAACGCTTCACTAAGTGGATCCACAAGTCTATGCTAAAAGAATCTTAAGGAGTCATCTAAAAAATATGATCCTTTACTACCTATGATGACTACATGGTTTATGGAGACTTGAGTTAATATAAACTCGCATCCCTATATCGGTGCTCAATACTACTCCCAAAATATACTTAGCTCATATATTTTTAAAACAAACTTCTTTCTTTGGTTTGAGATAATTACTCAAAACTTAGCTTAAAAGCTCTCTTGGAATCGGTGTTCCCTTTCTTGCTCAAATGTGAAAACCTTTTTAAACTCTTAGAAATACTTAGTTCCCTTATAACTTTTTTGAGGAATTAACTCAACTCTTTACTCTTTGCTTAACTTGAAACTTAAGTCTTAAAACAAAGTTAAAATGTTTATGAAAGACTTTAGAAAAACTTTATAAACTTCTCTTGACTTGCTTCTTAACTTCTAGACTTGACTTTTAACTTCTCTTGACTTTGATCCTAACTTTCCTTAAATTGGATTATGGATTCAAGGTTCATGATCTCATGTTTATGAATGATTTCATGATGTTTAGATGTACTTTAGCGTGTTGGAATCAACTAGAAAACATAGGTACATTGCTAAGGAACAAGTACAAAAAGGTGGAGAAGAAATGGGAAGAACTGGCGTCCTTGGCGCTCTGAGAGGCGCGGGGCACTAGCCCTTGAAGTTAAGAACCAGACCTGGGGCACGCTGGCTGGCGCAGCACCCCAAGGGTGAAAGTTCAAAGGAACTTTTGGGGCGCGCTGGCTGGCGCAACGCTCCACCCCCTTCCTCAGGTTTTCTACGACTTTTCTTGCTCGTTTTTCAACTCTAAACCCTCTAAACTTCAATGGTTCCTTCCCCAAACACTTAGAATCATTTATACCCTCAATATATGATAGATTCAAACCAATATTACACCCGAAAACATGAATCAAATTGCAAGAAACTCCAACAACACAACCCACAAGAAATTCAAACAAAACTTTCAACAATGTTCATCAAGAACTCAATTTCTAAACTTTCAAATACTTAAATTCGCTGAATTGAATCATGGTTGGCGCGTGGGTGAACTAACCCAATGCTATGTGATCTCACATACCTCATAGGGATCAGCCCTTGATGAAATCCACAAGCTAAACTCGACGATCGTGATGAATCTTGATTTCTCTTCTCCCTTCTCCTCTTTTCTCTTTTCTCCAAGCCCTAGAGTGAAACTTCAACTTTTCTAAATTGACTAAAATCTGATTTTACCCCAATTAACTCCTAAAAACGAATTAGAATAATTAGGTAAGGAAAAAACTAAATTACCCTTCCAAAATTTCGGATTAGACTTTCCTATTCAAACAGCCCAACTTCCAAAGGGCATAACTCACTCATACGATCTCGGAATCGCGCAAACTCAGTGGCGTTGGAAAGGTTATTCCAAGAGCTTTCTAACCATATCTGGAAATATACCTAACTCATACTGAGCTAGGAGTTATGGCCACTTGAAGTTGACCAAAAACTCAACTAACATACTTCACAATTTTCCCGGCATTCATATACTTTCCAAAAAATGGTTCTTTCCCCAACTTTTAACTCTTTCCTAGTTATTTCAATTTGCGAGATGTTATAATAGCATTTTAAATAAATTTAAATAAATAAAAAATATAAGAATTCTCAAATTATAAATTTAATTTAATAGTATTATATTTTAAAATATTCGTGCAACGAACAAGCACGAATACTAGTATATATAGTAGGAGAGGTGATAGCCCCTACGTGTCAGCGCCACAAAAAAGCAGTATTGTTAAAAAATAAAAATTACAAAATTGTATTTGAAAAATGAAAGATGCACGTGTATTGGTAGTTAATTATTTCAAAATTAGTGGGATCAGTTTAAAATTTATGTCTTTTTAATTTTGAATTACGGACAGGCTGTAGTTATTCCTAGATAGCCGGTTAAAATGGGATAATTTTTCTTTATAAATGAAACAAATGCACGTGTATGGATAATTAATTATTTCAAAATATCTTTGCACAACCTCCTTATTTATAGAAAAACAAATGGAGAAAATAATAATAATAATGACAATAACAATAATAATAATAATAATAGTAATCTTCTATATATACTTCATTTTAGTTTTAAAATTTAAAATTTTAAAATAATTTAAGTCCGTATTAGTTAGTAATTTTCAATTTAAATTTTAAAAAATAAATATATACATATTTTAAATGAATTCTTTTTAAAATTAAAAAGTTACCACAGTTAATATAAATCTTCTTTATTATTTTATTTTTTAAAAAATAACTGATTCTACATGTGGCTAATGTTTAAAGTTTTGTTAGTTAAAACTTAGTATGTAAATTATTTAGAAATGATTTGTTAATTAAAAAAACATCTATATCCCTAAACAAATAATCGAAAACAAATTTGTTTAGGAAAAAGAAAATACCTGCCAAAGAAAAACTGTCATGTTGTGGAAAACAAAACTACTAATCTTATCCCTTATAAACTGCCACTTTATTCACGTTAAAATAATTTGATCGCCCTCATTCAACAACACTATAATCAAATTTTCCCGGTAAGTGTTTCAAAAGATGCACATTTGTTATCTCTACTTAAAATTGTCGTCAAATTTGTTTTCTGTTAGTGAAAAATTTCAATGATAACAAAATTACAAGATTACAATTGAAAATAAAATGAAGAAATAAAAATCTCTTAAGGCTGAGGTGTGAATATCTCGCTCTCTTTAAGGAGATTCAAGCCCATTGCAGCAAATGTTTTCACCGGTCCAGGAGTAGTCCTTCTTGACTTGTCCCCTCCAAGATACAAAAGTCTTAACACAAAGTATAACTCAACAACTCTGGACAAGAGTTGAGTCCATGTCACGACCCAGACCGTTGTGATTGGCACCCACACTAACCCTCCGGTGGGAGAACCATTACTACAACCTAAACTAACAAACTCAACCAAAACTGAGGCATTTAAAGTTATGGAAGCAAGTTTAAATGATAAGGAAAAGAACTAGGGAGTTCCTATAAACTCCAAACAAAAGTCTAATCAAACAAATACGGAATAATACCTAGAACCTGAAAGTCGATGTACCAAAACATCTAAAGTTCAACAAGTCTAAGTAAATGGGTACAACCCAACTAAACATAAGAAATCCTAATGCACTAGTCTAAGTCCGAAATGGGGACATAAACGAAAGAGAACTCATGGCAGCCAGGAAAAACTGGCTCACCCTTGAATTCGATGACGATTGTTGATCTTCTAAGCGAGGTCTGCCAATAGCCGTCAGAAGATGCCTTGTACTCAACAAAGAAAGAGCAAGTGCAGTATCAGTACACAACCACTGTGTACTAGTAGGATCGCACGGCTATCCCACTAAATGCAACATACATAAGCCATTACAACATAATAATAACATGCATACACCGAACATATACAATATCAATATCATTTACGAATAACGTTCAAGTTCACAATTCTCAAATTACACAGTTATGTCAAGTCAATGGTCCTCTCATGGAATCCACACCCAAATTGTTAGTGCACCGATATGTGGTACCCATTTCAAGTTAGCGTGTTGGATCGTGACACTCATTCCAATATTTATGCCGATGCGTGGCAAATGATCCCAGTTAGTGTGTCGGAACGCAACACCCGATCCATTCAATAAGCCACAATCACAATCACAAGCATATTCTCATAATCATACAATCAAGTCATGATTCATGGCATTCAATTAGTCAACTATCCTCATTTACGTTTTGTGTGATCAATAATGCAACATTTGCATACATGCATACATCATAATGAAGCAATAACAAACATATATCACACAACATGAAATCACAACCATCACCTACCTCGAACAAGGCTTGAAATCCATTAAGAAAGTTGATTCTCCCCTTGTCGAATTCTTTTCGCTTACTCTTGGTCTACAAATAATCAATATAATGCTAGGATCAATAATCAAGACTTATTTACCTGGATAATAATCAATAATATCAACCCTAGGTCAAACCCTTGATCCCAATATCCAAATTAGGGCTTTTCCCACAATCCAACAGTTCCAAAACCCTTTCTAATCAATAATTACCCACGGAACTAAGTTATACGGATCGAAAAATGAATTCGGGGAGTGAAAACCTTACCTTTAGCCTCAAGAATAGTGGAAAACTGTCAAGAAAGCACCTGGGATCATCTCCTAGCTCTCAAAGTCGAAACTTGTAGAGTAAAATAATTTTGGGGTTTTTTCCGACTTAATTCACGACTAGCCCGCCACATCGGTCCTCACCCCATTACAGCGGCCCCGCCCTGGTGGAATAAATCTCGCCCTAGAAGCTTGCGCGGAGACAGAACAACGTAACTAGAGTCTCAAACCTCCATTTCACAATACACCTTCATACCATGACACTCCGAAACTACCCTTTCATGCTAAGATCAATTTTGGGAGTTCTACTCGCCCAAATTCAATTTCCTAAAGTTGTATGGGTTCCTTAACGTCTTAGCTATATACTCATGTGATCAAAACCATAATTAGATCTCCCATTTGTTACCATATTTTTCTGGACCTCGCTGACTCTGATTTCGTCCAAATCTGGACTAGGTTGGGAAATTTTAAGTTACTACGAAAAAAAATTTCAGTCCAAAATTTTTCCCTGTTGACTTTTCTATAATGACGGGAACAGGTCGTTACATTCCAAAGCTCCACAAAAAGAACACATCCCTTCAACTAATAAAAACTCTCTTTTTGACAAACTTTATGCATTCTATATTTTCTTGTCTGTGTCTATGACTTGACGTATTCGGGCGCTTCATCCAATACTAAGCGTCCACGGTTGTTCAATAGTAATATAACCCAACTAGTGAGTTGGGGTCGAGTTCCAAGGGAGCGGTTTGTAATTAAGAATCAATAGAAAAGTAAAAATGTGTTCAAGTTAATCATAACTATAGACATTTACGAAGAAAAACATGATAAATTGAAGGGTGACACAAGTGTCTATTATAAAAGGGGTTTTGTAAGAAATTATCAACTAAAACAAAAATGCAAATATAGAGACGACATTCTTGGGATGTGATAAGAATATGGGCTAAAATACACAACCAGGTAAATGCTATTGATAGTAACTCGCTGCAAATTGGGTAACTAGGCTAGAGTTTAGTGGGGGTAAATTTTCTCTAGAACAATTCACCCCAAATCAAATTGGTTTCTCTCAAACACCGATAAGCGGCAATGGAGCACAGCCTTCGCCTTAGTCCATTCACTCTCTCGAGCTGAATGTGTGGGAGAGGGTTTAGGATTCACTCGCTCGAGCTGAACCCACGACAACCCAATAACCATGGACTATTGATTTAGTAGTTTTGGTTTTAAAACTTCTCTCTCGAGCAAGTAAAAAACACAAAGATAAAATTGTATTTGCAACTACAACACCATTTAATTCAAACACAACTACTGAATGAAATCACCTCGAAACAGCGAATAAACGATCAATTAGCAATATACAGCAGTAAATTCAACCCATTTTCACAAAATCACACCCCAACAATTGGAATTTTAGCTAGACATAGTAAAGAGATAGAAATCGATTCCGAAAAGTGTTTCCATCAAATGGGTACGATAAATATTGTCTTTACATACGTCAAGGATGAAGAATCTTCAATACCCACTTCCAATTGCTTAGAAAATGGAAATCTTCAACTCTTCAAAGATATGGAAAATTGTCTCCCAAAAACTAAGTTTTAAACTGTGTAATTCTAAAAAAACTGGTTTCTGAAATGTAAAAATTGATATTCTAAAATTGTATCATAAACTAAAAATTCAAACAAGTATTTATAGTTGTCAAAAAAATATGTTGCGAAGGTCCAATCGGTGCAGTTAGTCAGGATTGCCGATCCAATCGGCGATCCACCCTTTGGTAATTTGTATCGCCGTTTTTCTTTTGCCATCAGCATACTTGAAGTTTTGTAACTTTGGGTGATAAGGCACTGCATCACGGAATTGTTCGGCGACTCGCCGACTACTCTCTTCTATCGTCAACTTGATTTTCTCCTTCAGGGCTTGGCACACTGGAACTTTAGGCGAGGTCAAGGCCATTCGGCGACTCGCCCAATGGTTTAGGCGATCCTCAGGCCTTATTTTCTTAGTTCTTTTAGCTGCCTTGCTCCTTTTTGCTTATTTGTGTCCATGGTTTGTTCCTCAATCTAAATACCTGAAATTCAAGGATTTACATCAGTTATTGGCACACAATATGCATTTGAGGACACTAAATCTATTAAAATAAAGCCTTAAATGAGTCCAAATCGTGGACTCATCAACACCCCCAACTTAAACTTTTGCTCGCCCTCAAGTAAAGCTCAAGTTCAGCAGTTCAAAAAGGATGTCTCAAATAGTGCTTTACAAGACTCAATCATGAATGTACACAAAAAGACTCAACTTTCTCATGCAAGAAACAATTGTCCACTCAAAGATTCAAGTTGTGACTTACCGTTACCAAAGAATCTCAAGCTCAGATTAGTTGCTTCAAATGCAAGTTCAAGCTTAACAAAAGTGATCAAATGCCCTCACACAAAGAATGATTCAATATTCACACACAATGATTCAACTATTTAAAGTTTCAGAATCAAATGCAATGCTCACACTTACAAAGATAAACACAATGTATGATTTCACCCATAGGTTTGCCTGTATTTTCCAATCGACTTCTGGTTCAGCCTATTCAAGATCAAAAAGGTCTTTTCAAGGCTTGTAATGAGCCTGAGTGCAAAGGTATGGTCATTTAGGATCATAGGCTATAATCTTGATGAAATGTGATGTGAACAACAACTTCTTTCCTTTTCTTCATCATTTTCATTCAAGCTTGAAAGTCACCTCTTATTCATCTTCCTTGGACCGTTGGTAACCCCATTATCTTTGTATTTTTACAACTTTATTCCACAACTTTTTCTTTCTTTTTGTTTTTCATTCTTTTTTTGTTTTTCTCTCTTTTTTATATGGAGGGTTTCCATTTTTCTCAAAACATGGGCAAAAGGAACTTCTTTGCATTTTCTTGATTTGCCTTTTCTTTTCACCACACCCCCAACTTAGGCAAAATGCCTAAGTTGGTTATTCAAACAGGCACAAATCATGAGGATTATGGGTAATGGATAAAGAAAGGTTATGTTTTCATCAAGTTTCTTCCAAGAAAGGGGTAAGGTTCAAGGGTGCTCAAGTGGGGTTCACACACTCACAAGGTAGGCCACAGAAGAGGTATAATGTCAAATTGGTTCACACTTTTTAAAGTTCCCTAAGATCATCTCAAGAAATTGCCTCACTTAGTTAATCGGATTAATGGGGCAAATTCTAGGTGTCATCATTCATGGTTCACGGTAAGCTCATCACACAAGGCATCGACACCAATGTCAAAACAAGACTCCACACTTTCGCTAGTGTGCAAATCTCATCCTAAGAGACTCAATCTGGTACTTGGCTAGTCACAATGAGATGCAATGAGTTCACATATTGACTATGAAACTTCATTTGGCCTCATCATAGCCGTACATTCATGTTGTTCAATTATAAGCACTATTCAAGTCGTCGGTATTGATCAAAATCGATACTCAAATTTGCAAATGAACAACCACATTCAACACAAATAAGAAGTGGCGAAATTTTTTCGAAAGGGTCAAAAATCATTTACAATTATAAACACGGAGCTACAAGCTCAAACCTTCCACAAAAAGCAACGAATAAAACATATTCAACTCAAAACCCAAATATAAAAATAGAACATCAATATTCACAAAAAATCACACAAAAGGTAGGTCTCACCCCGCCACAAATAAAGTCATTTGTCCTCAAATGCAAACAAAAATATCCAAAAGTTAAAATAAAGTGAGACAGAGAGGGAGGTAAAGAGGGGTCCTATCTAAGTATTCACTCTATCTGTCTGGGCATTAGTGCCCAGTGTAGTACTCTAGATCTGGGCATCAGTACATGGGGTCACCTCAGGAGGAACAGTTGTACTAGATCCACCAGGAGCTGCCACAGGTGTATCCGCCAAAAAGTTCTGCACAGCTGCATAGAATCCCCGAGCCCATGAAGGAATAGAAAGGCCTTGGGGAGTAGCTCCTTGACAGAAATGGGCCTCTTGCCCTTGCCTTTGTCTCCAGGTGGAGGTTTTTGTCTTCCCTTCTTGGGAGGATTTGACCTCCCTTAATTTATTTTGAAATTACGTGCTCCTATCTTTCGGGGTGACATGTTTCTTCCTGCAACTTTAGGTCTGGCCATGTCTGCAAAACATTGAGATAAAGTTGGAAAGTATTCAAACAAAAAAAACAAAAAATTAGTTGTAGACAAACTCACCTAACTGGTCGGCGAGTCGCCGAATCGCTATAGTGAGCAAAGGTCAGATTGCCGAAAGTTACAGTGCAACAAGAATTTGGGGTGCAAAAAAAGGCAATCAAGAAGACTTTCAGCGAGTCGCCGAGTGCCTTCGGCGACCTCAGGCTTTTCACCTAAAGTTACAGAACCCAACAACACATAAAACATGAAATTAAAGGCGAGATAAGTACCTTCGACGAACCGCCAAGTGGTTCGGTGAGCTCGACTCAGCTCACCAAATGACTCAATAAGCCTACTTTCAACCCTACTTCTCGATTTCAACCCCGCAACCCCCAAAAAAAAATTAACACATGCACTACTCAAATTAAAACTAGACCCATAGCACCCATTATCCTGGGATACTTAAACTTCTCTCGATTTTGCCAAATTTGGTCAATTGATTACTTTTGCCCTTAAGAATGACGTCACTCACTCTATCATTGGGAAAATTACGTATTTTGGCACAAATACGGGCTACTTAGACTTCATCCAACTAACTTAAACAACATGAAAGCACAACCCTACAAAATTTAATTCATTTTAAAGCACCAGAATATGGGATTTCAACAATCAAAACATTACGGGCAAGATTATCAAATTAAAATAGGCATTCAAACATTCTAATCCTATCAGAGAGGCCCAACACACTTCATCAAGATAATATCATGGCAAATGAGTACAAATTCGATAAAAATAAACTTGGGGTTCAAAAAACCAACCTTAGATGCAGATTAGAGTACTTTTGAAATGCTAGGAAGCAATGTAATCCAACTCCGAGCACCAATCAACAACTCAAATACATTAAAAACGCATGAAATATTGAAAATACTAAACGGGTGCGAGTTTCTGAAGGTCTAAAGGGAGGGAAAGTATAGAATTTGAAAGTTTAAACCTTTGGCCTTTTAAGAAACCGTCCAATTCTCGCCCATTTGGCGACATTAGTCGTGGTCGCGGAGTGAATACTTACCTCACCGAGTTTTACTGGACCTTCAGTTAAACTGGGGGTCCAAACGGTGGACTAGGTCGCAATCGCTGACCAGGTCGGTGATTGGCCAATAATTTCCTAGGAACGCCGAGTTTTACAAACTCTACTTTGAATTTGTCTTTAGTCCAATGCAGGTCTAAGTCGGGGTCATCAACTTCTTCGGCGATGCGTCAACTGGACCTTTGGCTCGCCAATTTGCACTTTTCACTCACTTTCCATACTTCGACCTACACAAACAACACACTATTATTTCTTAAAGAAAAAATAAAACGGTAAAACCTTGGGTTGCCTCCCAAGAAGCGCCTTATTTAACATCGTGGCACGACGTAACTCCTTACTCAAGTTCCATTAGTGAGGTTTTCCTCATTTTCATGAGGCCACCCCTCTTTTGGCTCTGGGTAGAGAGAAGATAGCACTTGGTCCATTTGGTACCCATAGTTACCATTCATACTCATCTTTCCTGTTTCAATACACAACAAGGAAAACAAAACTAAATACTAAGTAAGTGTAACTATAATTAACAAGAATGAAATTCAACTTAACTAAAGATTCTCAAATAACACCACTCCCCAGCAGCGGCGCCATTTTGATTTGACGTATCCGGGCGCTTCATCCAATACAAAGCGTCCACAGTTGTTCAATAGTAATATAACCCAACTAGTGAGTTGGGGTCGAGTCCCAAGGGAGAAATTTGTAATTGAGAATTAATAGAAAGCAAAAATGTGTTCAAGTTAATCATAGCTATAGACATTTATGAAGAAAAACATGATAAATTGAAGGGTGACACAAGTGTCTATTATAAAAGGGGTTTTGTAAGAAATTACCAACTAAAATGACAACTAAAACGAAAATGCAAATATGGAGACGTGATTCTTGGGATGTGATAGGAATATGGGCTAAAATACACAACCGGGTAAATGCTATTGATAGTAACACGCTGCAAATTGGTAAATAGGCTAGACTTTAGTGGGGGTAAATTTTCTCTCTAACAATTTACCCTAAATTAAATTGGTTTCTCTCGAACACCGATAAGCGGCAATGAAGCACAACCTACTCCTTAGTCCATTCACTCTCTCAAGCCGAATGTGTGGGATAGGGTTTAGGATTCACTCTCTTGAGCTAAACCCACGAGAACCCAATAACCACGGACTATCGATTCAATAGTTTTGGTTTTAAAACTTCTCTCTCGAGCAAGTCAAAAACACGAAGATAAAATTGTATTTGCAACTACAACCCCATTTAATTCAAACACTACTACTGAACAAAACAATGAATAAACAATTAATTAGCAATACCCAATAGTAAATTCAACCCATATTCACAAAATCACACCCCAACAATTTGGGTTTTAGCTAGACATAGTAAAGAGATAGAAATCGATTTCGAAAAGTGTTTCCATCAAATGGGTACGATAAATATTGTCTTTACATACGTCAAGGATGAAGAATCTTCAATACCGACTTCCAATTGCTTAGAAAATGGAAATCTTCAACTCTTCAAAGCTAAGGAAAATTGTCTCCCAAAAACTAAGTTCTAAAATTGTGTAATTCAAAAAAAAATTGGTTTCTGAAATGTAAAACTTGATATTCTAAAATTGCATCCTAAACTAAAAATTCAAGCAAGTATTTATAGTTGTAAAAAAAATGTGTTGCGAAGGTCCAATCGGCGCAGTTAGTCTGGATCGTCGATCCAATCGGCAATCCGCCCTTTGGTCATTTGTATCGCCGTTTTGCTTTTGCCTTCAACATCCTTGAAGTTCTGTAACTTTGAGCGATAAGACATTGCATCGCGGAACTGTTCAGCGACTCGCTGATTTCTCTTTTCTCTCTCCGACTTGATTTTCTCCTTCAGGGCTTGGCACACTGGAACATTAGGCGAGGTCAAGGCCATTTGGCGACTCGCCCAATGGTTTAGGCGATCCTCAGGCCTTCTTTTCTTCATTCTTTCAGCTGCCTTGTTCCTTTTTGCTTATTTGTGTCCATGGTTTGTTCCTCAATCTAAATACCTAAAATTCAAGGATTTATATTAGTTATTGGCACAAAATATGCATTTGAGGACACTAAATTTATTAAAATAAAGCCCTAAATGAGTCCAAATAGTGTACTCGTCATTCTAAACCAAATGAACACCACCACTACTTATATTTGAGGAAATCTCCCTAGAAATGAATAGGAAGATAATGGGGTAGTAAATAGTGAAGATAGATAGCCTAGATGTTACATAGGTTACAAGGTATAATAAATGAATAAAAGAATGAAATAAAGGTGAGGGCAACAAATGCCAATGAAGATGTTGTCCAAACTTGTTCACCCAACGCTCTGTGGAACGTTTTGTAACCAAAAAATAATGGGCAATAATGCCTATGAGCATCGATTAAAAGATGAGTAATGTCATATACGTCTAATGTTGCAACATAAGACTAACAGTCAAAGAATGACACTCAAGTTAATCCCAAAGACACAGATTTTATAATATTAAAAGAGATAAGTGTCAAAAACACATATAAACTACATTTTTTTTTTGAGTTTATACCTAAACTATTAAGAGTGTGAGTTTCATACCTAAACTATCACTTATAAGTTTGAGAAACACATATCTCTCTTTTATACCACTCTCATCATGGTGTGTGTAATACACTCTCTCTTTTATTTTAAAAACTTATCGCATCACACTCCACATGGACTAAACATTTCACCTTGACGAAAATTAAATAAATTATTAGTATTAGTTAGAATTAAAGATTAAAATTAATATCCCAAAATAATAATATTTTTTTAAAATAAAATGTAAAATATTTTCTTACTCCACTCCATCACTTCATCTCACCCCCCACCCCCCCACCCCCCGCGCCCAACTTTGCTTCCAATTTTTTTTCTCGTTTTATATATATGTATATTATATATATATATATATATATATATATATATATATATATATAATATTTGTTACTTGCCACCTCAATACTTTTTAAAAATAAATTTTTTATTTATGTTATATTCGGTAGCGATAAAAATGTAAAATAAATAAATAAATTAGGAGTGGAGGGTTAAATAGGATGGGGTAGAATTTTATTTTCTTAAAATAAAATAATATCAATTTTTTGGGGAATGAGTGGGTGGTTTTTTTTTTTTTTTTTGGCGGGGTTGGGGGTGTAAAATATTTTTTTTTTTTAAAAAAAAAGGACGGAGGAAAAGGGGGATACGGGGAGGAGGAGGTGGTGGAATGGGGTAAGAAAAATAATTTAAATTTTATTTTTAAAAAAATTTTTTTTTTTGGGGATAGTAATACTTTAATTTTTAATTCATATTAATACTTTATTATTTAATTTTTGTCAATTTGAAATATTTTATCCATGTGGAATTGTAACACCCCAGATTTGAAAGTAGGAAACCTAGCCAATTTTCAGAACCTCCAGGTGTCAACCACGAGGGCCAACCACGCCCCGACCCATGGTTAGACCTACGCCCAGTAGGTGGCCTCGTGTATTGGGGCACCTTGGGCACTGCCTAAGGCAGACCCACATCTGGGCCCATGTCATGTAGATGGGTTCACGACCCGCGATTGGGTGTCGTAGGTCCAAGTTCCAAAAATCAAGCCTAGACCGTCGAGCCATGCTTGACTAGGACGGACTATAAGTCCATCCACGGTCCGTCGGCGTGGTCTCGTAGGTGGGCCTGTGGGGCGGTTAAGTTGAGGACTTTTGGGTCTTTTCTTGTTTTAATTAGAATTAAGTGGTGTTGTTTTGACTAAACCTAGATCACTTATATAAGGATTTTAGACCCCTAAACTCACTCAATTAAGTCTTTCTCTCAATTCTCAAAAGAAAACCCAAATCCTCTCTCATATATTCTCTCTCTAAAAGGAAAAAGAAGAAGAAGGAAGATATTGAAGCTAGGTCAAGGTCAAGTCTCCTAATCTTCAAGCTTTTGTAGGCATTGTGACTAAGGTATGATGGCTTTTCATCCATGGTATCCTTCCTCCCTTGGAGTCCCCTAGAATTCCCCAATTCTAGTTAGGGTTTCTTCCAATGTTGTGGGCTATGTTGAATGTTGATCCTATTGAGTGGATTATGATTGTTTATGATTGAATTGATATGATTACATGTTTTGAGGATTAAATTACATGTACCCATGGCTAATCCATGATTTGACCTAGAATTGATATTATTGGATTGATGCCATGAAAGGAAATTTGTGAGTTTAGGTTTGTCCTTTTAGGATTGATGAAATATGATTAGAATTGCCTGAGAATGAAGCTTAGATGATGATCATGAGATCTAGGGCTTTAAGAGTAAAGCTTATGATGTGAATTGTTAGTAATTGATGTTATTGTTGAGGAAGGGATACTTTCCATATGAATAGCTTAATTATGAATGTATGAATATGAAAGACTTTCTCACATGAATGATTCTAGGTTTGAAAGGATTGCTCACCTAAAATGAATCTAGACTAAAATGCTAAATGAATGATGAGGCTATAGGTGACTACCCTTGATCTCTAAATTGAAGGATATGTGGTGAATTCCCATACTCCTTAGAATTGAACAAGAGGTGATTCCCTATGTTCTTAATATGATGAGTGGACATGGAGGTGAGTACCCATGCTCCTTATGCAATGATGTGGAGGCGAGTAACCATGTCATATGATGTGATTGTGGAGGCGAGTACTGATGTTTTCGTAATCAAGACACAACTTCCAATGCAAGTGTCTACGATCATACAATAGTAAAGTAACCTAACCAAGGGTTAGGATCATTCCCACAGGAAGTGGTTTCAAGAATTCATAGAAAAGTAAAATCAAGTTCTAATTAATCATAGCTATAAATATTAAGAAATAAAGACATACTAAATTAAGGGATTGACACGAATGTCAATTATCAATGGGAGTTTTGTCACAAGCAAAAATAGCAAAAATGCAAAGAGTACTAATCAAAGAGATAGTGTTCTTGGGATGTTATAGGAATACGGAAAAAACTAAACTATTGGGTACATGCTTTTGACAATAAATCTATTAAATATTTGTAACTAGGCTAGACTATAGAGGGGGTGAATTCTCTCTGGAGTAGCTTACCCCGAATCAAAAGGGTTCCTCTCGGACATCCACTTTCCGCATGGAGAGAAGCCTCCACCTTATCCTACTCACTCTCTCGAGTTGGGTGTGTGGGAATGAGACTAGGATTCACTCACTCGAGCTGAACCTCATGTCGACCCACTCCCACCGGCCATCAATTTAGTAGTCTTAGTTTTACGACCTCTCTCTCTCGAGCAAGCCGAAAACACAAAGGTGAAATCATATTTGAAACTACAATTTCATTAAGTTCCACCACAACTACTAAATGTAATCACATCTAAACAACAAATAAATCATCAACAAGCAAGACTCAACAGATAATCTAACCCATATTCACAAAATCACACCCCAAGAATTGGGGTTTTAGCTACATATGTAAAAGAGATAGAAATTTATACCAAAATGAGTTTGCATTCAAATGGGTATGAATATTTAAGTCTCAAAACAAGCCAAGATTAAAGAATCCACAAGACCCAGTCCAATTTCTTGGAGTTTAAACCCTTTGAACCTTCAAGTTTTTCAAAACCCTTTCTAAACTTAGAACTCAAAAATAGAAGCAAAGTTTGAAAAATTATTGTTTAAAGCTAAAAATTCCCTTTCTAACTACAACTCTTAACGAGTATTTATAGTTTTCAAAAATTAGTGCTACAGTAGATCATTTAGCGTTGTTAGTCGAGATCACCGATCAACTCGGCGATCTGCCCTTTGGTAGGTTTCATCGCCGTCTTGCTCTATCCTTCTACATCGTCATACTTTGGATCATTGGGCAATATAGTACTACTTTGCGGAGCTACTCGGCGACACACCAACTGCTCCTTTTCACCGCCGATTTGATCCTTTCCTTCAGAGCTCAACACACTGGAACAAAAGGTGAGGATAAGACCTTTTGGCGACTCGCCGAATGGGTTTGGTGATTCTCAGATCTTCATATCTTCGATCTTTAAGCTACTTTTGTTCCTGTTTGCTAAGTAGTGTCCATGCTTTCCCTCAAACTTCAAATACCTGAAACTTGAGGGTTTTCATCAGATATTGAGACAAAATATGCATTTGAGGACACTAATTCTATCAAAATATATCCCTAAATGATTTCAATTTGTGGACTCATCAAGTAACCATGATCTTAAGGTAAGTAAGGTAAGAAGCGAATACCCGTTAGTCTTAGTATGTTATGCAATGAGGCGAATCCCTATGTCTTTAAAAGTAAGTATAAACTATGTGAATGTTCTTATGAAGAATGAATAGATTGGATTGTTGCTTGATATGCCTTCAATGAGGTAAGTTGACTAGAGGTGGATGACCCAAGTCTTGGCTAAGGATGAGTAAGGTTACTTGAGGAGTATTCCTTTCTTATTATGATATTGATGTATGTGCATGATTATGTTTATGGTTTAGATTGACTAACGATGATGTTTATGTTGTTTATGCTAGATATCATATTTAATACTTAATTGTACTAACACAGACTCTTGCCTACATTCTTATCAAATGTAGGGTCCGGCAACATAGATTCTCACACTCGTGGCTAGCTTCGTTGATTGATTGAGGAAGTGAAGATTTGGTGAGTCCTCATTGTGTTCGAGGATGTGATCACCCTTTTCTCTTATGTCTTTATTTATGTCTTGGATTATTTTATGGGTTGTGTCTAAAGACTTTATTCATGTTGTTTTAAATGGTTTAAGACTATGATATTAGACTTTCACTCATTTTATAAAGACTTCGAATGTATTGAAAAGTTTTAAATTCCCGCACCTTTTCTATTACTTTATGTTATGATATGATAAGTGGCTTGTATGAGGCCTCTCGGGGTCTTATACGCCTTGTTACATCTAGGAGGTACCCCTGGGTCGTGACAGGAATGCCATGTGTCAAGGTTTTTTCAAATAAAAGAGAGAGTGCATTACACACACCACTGATGTGTGTTTCTCAATCTAATAAGTGATACTTTAGGTATGAAACTTACACTCTCAATAGTTTAGTTATGAAACTAAAAGAAAGGATAGTTTAGGTGTGTTTTTGACACTTATCTCATATTAAAATGCTACAAAAACTAACAATCCCCAATCATTGGAAGACTATTATGCATAATGAAGGTGTGCTCTGCATTGAACCTTCACTTAGTAAAACAATAACTTTTACTCCAGAGTATTAGTGGTCTCAGACTTGAACTATGACTTCTTAAGGGAAATAAAATATCTATGTCCACACATAATAATCAAGGTGTTGACATGAGCTTTAAAATTCAGCACGTTACGACCTTGTGCTATCCCAGTTTCATGAGTGTTTTTGAGAGAATAAGCCAAGTTCTAATAGGAAGCGACCTATTTCCACACTCACATAGGTGAAACCTGTTGTGAGTGCTCCTGTAAGTTTGACACTCCACCCATACAAGCTACATATATTCATTAAGAGTTTCATCAACTCAACCTTCACAAATCACTACAAGAAACAATGCACTCACATCATAGGGAGGGAATTAAAAAAATGCATCTTTTCACAACAAGTCATCATATGATTAATTTTTCCATTTGAACCTAGTTATAGGATCTCTAGTCCCCAGGTTGAGTTTCCTCATATATGACTCAGTGATTTATAAGCTTCAATCTCTTCCCCTAGATGTGCTCTAGACCTTTTCTCTTGTTAAGGCCTTGGTAAGAGGATGTGCAAGATTATCACAAGATTTGACATAATCCACATTAATGGTACCACTTGTCAAATACGATCTTACATTACTGTATTTCCTCTTTCTAGGTCTGGATTTATCATTGTAATAACGGTTTTGAACTCTACCAATTGCATCAGTGCTATCACAATGAATTAAAATAGGAGAACTGATTTTTTATAATAAGGTATTTGAAATAACAAATCTCTTAACCAATTTGCTTCCTCACTAGTTGAAGCTATAACAATTAGTTTAGCCTCCATGGTAGAGTTAGCAATTATTGTTTTGATTTTTTGATTTTTAACAAACAACACTACCACCCAAGGTTCAATGTAACCAGTGGTAGAATAGGAATCACTTGATAAAGTGTTTCAATCTGCATCAGAAAAGCCTTCAAGAACAACAGGATATTTTTTATAGAACAAACCACAATTTTTTATTCCAATTAAATATCTCATCACTCTTGTTATAACATGCCAATGTTCATTACTTGGCTTGCTATAAACCTTCCAAGCACTCCTACTAAATATGCAATATCAGGCCTAGTGCAATCAGTCACATATCTCAAACTTCCAATTATGCTAGAATATTTTTTTTTATTACATCATTTTCACTTTCAACAGGAATAAGTGAATACTTGAATCAAAAGGAGTTACAACATGCTTCAATCAAGAAAGTTACATTTTTTAAAAAAATTCTCAACATAATGTAACTGGTTAAGGAAATTCCATCACATGTTCTTGTAATTTTTATTCCAAGAATAAAATTTGCCTCACCAAGATCTTTCATATCAAAATGGCTTCTAAGAATATTTTTAGCTTCATAAATCACATTCATGTTAGAGCCAAAGAAGAATAAATCAATAACATATAGACAAATAATAACATGTGAATTATTACAAGACTTATGATATATACACTTATTAGACTCATTTGTTTTTAACCCATTTTCAATCATGCAAGAATCAAACTTTTCATGCCATTGCTTAAGTGCCTGTTTCAAGACATATAGGGATTTTCTAAGTTTGCATAGTTTGCTTTCTTGGTCTGCTTCAAAAAAATACTCGGGTTGATCCATATAAATTTTCTCATTTAGATCTTCATTCTAAAAAGTAGTTTTTACATCCATTCGATGAATTTGCAAATCAAAAAATGCAGTCATCGCAATTAAAAGTATTATGGATGTAATTTTTGTTACTTGAGAAAATGTATCAAAAATTTTAGTCCTTCTAGTTGTTTAAAACCTTTTGCAACTAGTCCAACCTTTTATTTATCAATAGATCCATTCGGTTTCAACTTTTTCCATAAGATCCATTTGCAACCAATAGGTTTACAACCTAGTGGTAAATCAACTAATTTCCAAGTTTTATTAGAAATAGTGATTCCATTTCATCATTTATAGCCTCTTTCCAAAAAATAGAATATGCTTCTTTCAAAGTGAGAGGGTCATCGCCAACATTAAACACACCAAAATCAGGACCAAAATCTTTTTCTACTCTAGCTCTTTTACTTCTTCTTAACTCAAAATCATCAATTTCTTTATTTTTCAAAGTAGAAGTAGAAGACCTAGGTAGTGACAGAATATTTTGTTCAATTCTTTGACCCCAATGTTTTTAGAATCAAAAGGGAGTTTATTCTTATGAAAAATAGCATCACCTGATTTAATTATAATATTATCTTCAAGATTAAAAATCTATAAGTTGTATTGTTTGAAGCATAACCAAGAAAAGCACAACTAGCAACTTTCTTACCCAATTTTGTTATCTTGGGATCCTAGGAGGTCAAAATTATTAGTTTTTGTAGTATTTTAATATTATAAAATGTGTGCCTTTGGGATTAAGTTGAGTGTCATTCTTTGACTGTTTGCCTTATGTTGCAACGTTAGACATGGGAGTTACTCATCTTTTCATGCTCATAGGCATTATTGCCCATTATTTTTTTGTTACAAAACGTTCCACGAAACGTTGGGTCAACAGGTTTGGACAACATCTTCATTTGGCATTTGTTTCCCTCACCTTTATTTCATTCTTTATTCCTCCGTTATACCTTGTAACTTATGTAACTCCTAGGCCATTTATCTTCACTATTTACTAATCCATTATCTTCCTATTCATTATTAGGAAGACTTTCTCAACTATAAATAATGATGGTCTTCATTTGGTTTACACATGCAAGAAAAATCTAGAGTGGTAAACGTTAGTAAAAAAAGAGAGTTATTATCGGTTGAAGGGAAATATTATTTTTGTGGAGCTTTGGACTCAACTCTTATCCAGAGTTTGTTGAGTTGTATTTGTGATTAGGATGTTGTATCTTGGAGGGGACAAGTCATGAGGACTACTGCTGGACCGGTGAAAAATATATGTTGCAGTGGGCTTGCATCTCTTTAAAGAGAGCGAGATATCCGCACTTCAGCCTGAAGAGATTTTTATTTCTTCATTTTATTTTTTCCATTGTAATCTTTTAATCCTGTAATTCTGTTATTTTGTAGTTTTTCACTAATAATTTTAAGGAGATTCATAATGGCTACAATTGAAAAAACCGCGGATGTCAAGATGGGAGTGCTTAACAAGCCATTTTGGTTCAATAGTAATCATGGCAAGAGAAGGAATGGCAAAGTAGTTTTCTAATTAAGTCTTCTCAATGTCTCTTATGTGTTAACTGAGAAGAATCCTAATAAAGTTGACATCACCTCTATGAATGATGATGAAACTATTTCTCATCTAGAGAAAGTGGAGAAGTACGATGGTGATTCCTATAAGTGTCGATATTATATTCTTAATTGTCTATCTGATAATTTTTATGATTATTATGATAGAACTTACTCTAGTGCAAAGAATACAGAGTAAGTATGATATTGAAAAGGCAGGAGTGAAACAATATGGGACTTGTAGATTTTTTTCATTTCTAAATGGTGGACGATAAATCAATGGTAGACCAATCTCAAGACTTTATAATGATTGTTGGAGAACTCAGGTCCGAGGAGGTGAAAATTGGAAATAACCTTATTGTTTATGGCATAGTAGATAAGCTTCCACCTTCTTGGAAGGAATTTCAAAAACTATGCGCCACAAACAAAAGGAAACCTCTCTTGAAACCTTGATAATGAAAATCCGCATGTAAGAAAAGGCAAGGGGCCAAGATGCACTTTTACAATCAGAAGAGATCAACATCACAATGAAGGTAAATTTAATTACTTTAAATAATGCTACTCCTGAATCTAACAAAAATACTTGTTTGAAGCCTAAGAAGAAAAAATTCAAGAAAAATAATGGTAGACCTCCCAAGAAAAATAATGGTGAAAATAACCAAGCACAATATCAACAAGTTCAAGATAAGGGACCGTGCTTTGTTTGTGGCAAAAGTGGGCATATTGCTCGATTTTGCAGATTCCGGAAACATGGTCCTAACCCTCAGGCAAACGTTATCGAAGAATTGTTTGTAGCGGTGATTATAGACATAAATATGGTTGAGAGTGTTGATGGATGGTGGGTTGATTCTGATGCAAATCGTCATGTCTGTTATGATAAATATTGGTTTAAAAAATATACACATTTTGAAGAACCCAAAACCATCATGCTTGGTGATTCTCACACTACTCAAGTGCTTGGAACAGGAGATGTTGAATTGTGTTCTACTTCTGGAAGGGGTATTAACTTTGAAAGATACTTTATATTCCTTCCATGAGAAAAAAATTGATGTCTAGTTTTCTTCTTAATAAAGCAGACTTTAAATAGATTATTGAATCTGATCAAATATGTAATTGTGAAGAAGTATATTTTTGTGGGAAAGGGGTATGCTTGTGATGAGATGTTCAAGCTGAATGTTGAAATGAATAAAGTTTCTACTTTTGTTTACATGCTTTCTTCTACCAATTTTTGGCAAGCTCATTTGTGTCATATTAATGATCGTTATGTTGGAATCATGAGTAGTTTAGGATTAATCCCAATGGTTAAAAAGAATTTTGAAAAGTGTGACTCTTGTAGTATAGCTAAAATCACTAAAAGACCTTATTTTCAAGTTGAAAAAAAAATTGATTTGTTAGAATTAGTTCATACTAATATTTGTGAACTTGACGGAATTTTAACTCATTGAGGTAATAGATATTTTATCACTATCATTGATGATTTTCTAAGTTTACTTGATGAAAAATAAAAGTGACGCTTTTGAAAATTTTCAAACTTATCTCCATGAGGTTGAAAATAAGTTTGGTAGAAAAATAAAAAGAATTAGAAGTGATAGAAGCCGTGAATCTGAGTCAAATGAGTTTAATTCTTTTGTTAGATCATTGAGAATAATCCATGAAACTACTTCTCCTTATTCTCTTTCATCTAATGGTGTAGCGGAAAGGAAAAATAGAACTTTGGTAGAATCGACTAATATCATATTTTTTTGAGTCACATGCACCTTTAAATTTATTCGGTGAAGCTATTTTAACTGCTTGTTATGTGTTGAATCGTATGCCTCATAAAAAGTCTAAATTGACACCTTTTGAATTGTGGAAAGGTCGCAAGCCAAGTTTGGGATATCTAAGAGTTTAGGGTCGTTTAGCCTTTGTGAGGCTAATGAATCCCAAGATCACAAAGATGGATAAGAAAGTTACTACTTGTGCTTTTATTGGTTATGCTTCAAATTGTACAACCTAAGACAAATGTAGCTAACTTAGGTTTGACAGAATGCGCCTTAGCTAGGCGGTAACTTAACTTCGATGACCTTAAAGCCATAATTCCTCTTATACCTCCATTCTTGTGGTTCTTGGTGGCAATTTTTGTTTCGCTTAATCATTCGAGATTGAGAGTTGTTCAGGCTCAGAGTGATTCATTGGTAACATTCATGTGGATGTCGAACTACAATGGCCTTATCATAATGACTTTTATATGGGACTCTTCTCCGATAGATCTTATAGCCACAATTTAAGGTCTAGGCATATTTCTAGTATAGCTGCAAATTCAAGGTCTTCACATACAACTCTTATCATCACAGATCCAAGGTCTAGACACTTGATATTCAGCTGCAGTCCGAGTTTCGGGCATATTATCCTTTATTGAGTTGATACCTAGTAGCATAGTTCTATTGATTTCTTTAGGTGTCCTATCTGTTGTCCAAGGTCCGAGCTATGCACTCTCTTGTACTGGACTCTTCGGGTTTCATTCTTATTTGTTAAAGCTCTTCTATATACCTGACGAGCTTATGGAGTTCATTTGAGTTATTTACACAAACTTGCACATGAGTATACCTTTTGGGCAATTAGCGTCTAGTTAGGTTATAGTTAATTACTTGCCTATATTTCCGTTCTTTCCAAGAATTGTCTGCATTCCTCTTAGATTTCCTTCATTTGGCCTCTGCAGTGTTAATTACACTTTTCATATTGTCTATACTTTTCAAGCTAAGTCGCCCTATGATGCCTATTTAGTACTTATTGTTTTGGTACTTATATTACACTTTACATCTACTTTGTGATGCAAATCTGAGCACCAATTACTCATGTTGGTATCCTGCAAATTGTACGAAGACTCGAATTTGAGGGTGAGCTTATGGCATTCTGAATCATACATGTTTCCTTTCATATAGTTTGAACTGTCTTTTGCATTTTGAAACATATCTATTTATTTCAGTTGTCACTACTTGATTCCATGATTCATGATGTCACCTACTATAACCCAAAAATAGGTAAGCCAACTGTAACCCAAAATCACAAGTAATGGGTATACGGGTAGAACCAAGCAGAAATAACAGTAGCAGTAAAAATATGATAGAAATGAAAGCAAACAAAAACTATATATAATAGAAATCCTCCCAAAACCCTGAAGTCACAAGTATATAACTGTCTAATATGAGCAAATACAAATTCTAAAAGTGGACCACAACAAGTCGTCTCAGAGGCAAAAGACTACCTAACATATTTAGAAGGAGACAAAATGATCCAGGATGCTAAGTGCTCACCCTCGTCTTCGATATCCCAAAGCCGCAAAAGATGGAATGACGATCATTGTTGGTAGATGGTACTAGAACCTGCATCACGAAAACATCCAAAGTGTAGCATGAGTACCAAAACAAAGGTACCCAGTAGGCATCACATGCCGACTGAGCAAGAAAGGTAAAAACAATCTAAACAGATAGAATGTAGACACATGTAGAGGTCAAAGCAGATATGAAAGAAATCACACGAGCATATCGAAAGTAAATCTAAGCAAAACTAAACTAAACCTAACTAGACTCTATAAGCCCAAAAGGTACAATCATGTGCAAGATTAAATAAAACCTGAATGGCCCCATAAGATCAACAAATACATAGAATAGCTAAGTCTAATTAGAGAAGAGTACCATGAACCAAAAAATTGGGCTCCCAGCCCAAGTAACTATCAAATCCAATCAACTCCTTGCCTAGGTACTAAGAGTAACAATCAGTCTAGGCCTCCTATCCAACCAGTCTATTCCCAGCCCATCTAGCAAGAATGACCTGAGGGCGTATCGACTTCAAAGATGATCTCAAATATCAAGGCCGCCAAGCTAGCCAGTCCACTCCTAGAGACATACGTTGTACAACTAGCAAGAATGACCCCGGGGTATGTCGACTCCAAAGAGGATCTCGAGTATGCTCCAAGCAACCATGGATCAACGTCCACTCACAAACATCACACAAGTCTCCAAGCCTGAAACACTCTAGTCCCAAGAAAGCACACAACCTCCGGTAACCCATCATAACCTCAAAAATAGAGAGAGAAGAAAGATAGTCTACAATTCTACAAAGATGCAAAAATTCCAAGACTGAAGCTCATTTTATCAGACCCAAATATGTTATTTCAGTCTACAAGGATCTAGTCCTTCTCAAATGATGTCGAAGTTGAAACAAGGCTACCAGGGTTACAAGTCTAAGGCAATACAAGGCTAACCTAGACTAAGGCTGAACATGCTCAAAGTATCAATTAACAACGAAGGTAAAGCACAGCAGCATACAACAACACTCAAAACAACCCCAAGCTAGCATGATACTAATCCGGAACAATAACGATCATTCTAAAAGCATGGTATCTAAGAAGAGAAGTAGAAATAGCTAGGTACTCGCCCCCTACTCACTCCAGTCAACATGAGTTTTAAGACCTGAGATCAATCTGTAATCGAGCATTAATCAAAAGCAGAGTACAATACTCTTACAAATATAATATAAGTACAAATTATCTCTGAATACAACATAATGACTAGCCAATCTTTTCTGATCTTACAAAAGGATCCTAAGTCCGCCTATGTGGCACTCTCTAAGATCATCATTAATTACCAATTATTTGGTATTACAATTTTTCCATTTTCAATTCTAGAAAAAGAGAAATAGTATCGTCTGGGAAATACATAGACAAACACACTTCCTTTCCTTTCCCAAGAGTGTGAAATTCCATATTATTTCAGAATCTTAATTATTGTTTTTCAAAGCTCTTTTTCCATGAACATGTAAATATTTTTCTCATTTACGTGTCATTCTCTACCCAAGTCTGCTATTTTAGTCTACAGGGATTTAGTTCGCCAGAAATGACGTCGGAGACAAAACAAGGCTACCAAGGTCATAAGTCTAAGGTAATACAAATCTAACCTAGACTAAGGCTTAACATGGTCAAAGTATCAATTAACAATGGAGGTAAAACACAACATCATCCAACAACACTTAAACCAACCCCAAGCTAGCATAATACTAATCCCAGAACATTAGCGATCAGTCAAAAAGCATGGTATCTAAGAAGAGAAGTAGAAATAACTAGGTGCCCACCCCCTACTCACTCCAGTCATCATGAGTTTACACATTGAAACTCAATCTAAAAAGAAAGGAAGATATATCCTACCTATAGGCCAACCGCATGCACTCCAAAATCACAAGGCCATAGCTTTTCCTTTTCGAATAGCCTCTAAACGCTGCCACGCTATCAAAAGTAAGATCACAACGTCAGTAGGATCCTTTAGACATCAAAAGCACATAAAATGGAAACAGAACAATTTCAGAGTCAAACGAGAATTGTGGGACCGCACCAAAATTTCTGAAATTGACTCAACAAAAATCCTAAACTATGCCACGAACTTGTGTTCCAAAATTGAACACAATCCGGGGCTGAAATAGCCAAACCAAACAACCATGAAATAACCACAATAAATAGGCCAAGGCAGCCTAAAAAAATGAATTCAACTCAAATGGAGGTTCTCTAAAAGCTCTAGATCACAAAACCAACTATTCATGCTCCTAATGATCACCTAGGACTTCGAATCTATGAAATGGGAGCTCGGATGGAGAAGTAATCACAAAAACAATATTCAATAAATGATGAATTTGCGACTAAAATTAGACTTAAAATACAAGCGACCTTAGCATAAGCAGCCAATACTGTCCCTTAAGCAACATGCCTCAAAAAGGCAAGCCTCGCTTTTGCATGCACGTTGCCGCAAAAGTGAGACTAGCCTAAGCGAACCTAATCCACAAAAGTGAACCCATGGTCACTTTAGCGACAACCATATGGCTGGCCTTGCATACGTGGAGCCTTGGTCATATAAGCAACATTCTCTTAAGTGAACTTAGGGGAGCAAAAGCAGTCGCACAAGAACTCAGGCACCCGAAATTTTAGCAAAGTCCCCCTAGCTTTACTTGGGGGCTCGGGATTAGTTTGGAACCCCATACACGCAAACAACATATGTCAACCACTCAAATTTGACATTGCAAACTCAATGGAGCAGTCAAAACTTTCATACGAAGTCATCTTGAAAGAATATTCGTCCCACACCTAACCCCACTTTTAGAAAAAATCCACAAGGTCAATCAGAATCAGTCTAAAAGCCTCGAGAACCAAATAAAGGGTTAATCTAGAACAAGGTCAACATTTCAGAGCTAACCTCACTGACAAAATTCTCATCTGATCTCATTTACTTAGAAGGTTGACTAAAGTCAAACATAGGCCTTAACATGAAAGTTAAAATAAGTAATTGCATAGAATCACACTGACAGCCTTGAGAGTCATTCCAAACATGATAATAGCGTAAAATAACCCTTGCAAAGCAAATGGAATCATCAGAATTAGATTATAAGGTCATCTTCTTGAACTTTTGATCAAAACTGACCGTTCAAGATCTAAAGCTCCAAAATACTAGCACTCGCACAAAACCAAACAAATAACAGGTGACCAAACTATCAATCCTAGCAAGTCATAAATGACTTGGGGGTATAGAAATGCTCTAAATAACGAACAAGAAGCATAAATAGAGAAATGACCTAGAGGTCATTACATCGGTCCACTTTGGGGACTTGTACTCATTTCTAGTAGCTCTCAACATGTAACTACTAGATTAATGGTTTGATATTTTGTTTTTATATATATGTTGGTTTCCATTCTTATCTTCCCTTGTTTCCTTTAAATTATATGATGTGTTTCCTTTAATTTATGTTATTTTATTACTTCTACCTTATATGCATGTTGCTAAATTTCTGAGCTATGAGTTGACTTACCTATTGGTGGATTATAGTTGGTGTTGTCATGACTCAAGCTTTAAGGTGAGATCTTCACAGATCATCTGGTTTTTTTGTACACTTTGAGCCAAAAGGACTTTAATTCGAAGCAATATACATGGATTGAGCTTTCGAAGAACTATCACCTCTCTATTATATACCATCCAAGAAAGGCAATTTTGGTAGCAGGTGCATTGAGCTAGATGGTACCCATATTGGTAGTCTAGCTTTCCTTTCAATTTTGGAGTGACCTTTGGAATTGGACATGCAGTCCTTAGCAAATAGGTTGGTTCTTCTTCATGTCTCCGATCACAAGAGGGTTCTCTCTTGAATTGAGGCTCACTCCACTCTATTGGAGTAGATTCGTGATCAATAGTTTGATATTAAAAACATAGTTGTATTCCTAGAATCCTCTACTTATGACATTTCCAAGCTCTTAGTTTCTTCATAATTCGACACTGGAATAACTTTTGAAAATTTTAAAATCTTGTGTCAATCAAGCATTTTGAACCACATGTGGCTTGAATATGATGTAATCAAATATATGTACGATAGCCAATACTGGAGTTCATCCATAATTCCTTGAATTCACGCAACCTATGATTTTTAGAGATGAATTAAGTCGTCGACAAAATTTGATTCGTCAAATATTTCTTTGCCCATGCTCTCGTACATCAACCCTAGCTTCTGAAAGGGACAGTTGTTGGCAAACCTAATTTTCGCCCTTCATATGTCTAATTTATTGGTCAAGCTTCTAAAATTCTTAACAAAGAGTGAAATAACCTTTTGGAAGGACAATGTTTTTAACTAGTTTTGATGATATTTTCAACTATCATTTGGCAAAATATCAAAATAAATATAATATTTATATATACATACTCTTTTCATTCATTAGAAAATGTGTTCGGTCAACTTAAAAATCATGTTATCTAAAAAAAAAAAAAAAACTTTAAATAAATACTTATCCTTAATTTTCAATTCAACGTCATTTACAACTTATATTATCATAATTAATCTATTTTTGCAAATAATTTATTCAATTTTGTTGAAGTTATCAAACCTAATTGATTAATAAGATAGTTGATTCGTCTTAATATGTCTCAAGACTGATTCCTTTTAACTTCAATCAAAATGAAAGAGATTATTATTTAAACCTAAAACTTGACACATTTTACTCTTAAATTAAACCTTGCAAAAGCCTTTTATTTTTGTCCTAAATCTCAGCCCAAAAAAAATGCATATCCAACCCAATTCTTTTTAAGAAAAACAACCACCTTCTTCCCCATCTTTTATACCTCTCACTCAACACCTTAGCCCTAACCCTAGCAGAACGTAGCCACCTCCCCAATAAGCCCCATTAATTTCTCATTGCCCTCTCAAATGGCTATTTCAGAATCAAACCTTTATTTTCAATTATAATTATATGCAATTTGTTGGAATATTTCTTAGAGGCATTCAAAGTGGAAATCCACCCCCATGAATAATTGTAAAATTCTCGCATTTTTAACCACTGGTTAATCTGAAAGAGACGGCTTTTGGATCCAAAAATTAGGATTACTTTTATTACCAAAAGAAAGGTGGAAGATCAAATACCTAACTGTGATTTTTTTTAACTCATTACAAAATTAACTTTCTTTTCTCTTGGTTTCTTGTGGAAATTCAATAGGCTAAAGCACACTAAGTCATTCCTCAACTCATCTCAACTCCGTCAGTACTCAACAAAAAGTAATTTTCATCCCTGTTATATTCAACCTTTAATTAATGCTCATGTGTTTATATTCTATGAAATAATAGATTATAAGATGATTGTTTATGGTATGATCATTTATAGGATTTTTGTTTTGAATTCTTTTTAACTATAGGAATTTGTTTGTTACAAAAGTTGAATTATACTCTCATATATCTCTAATAATGTTCTTCCCCTTAATTGTGGAGTTGTTTGCCTGAATGAAAGCTTATTTGTAGTAATTATCCATCAGAGTCATCTATTTATTATTGGTCATCCAGAAATCATCTTGAATTATCTCTTTAGTCATCATAGCTAAAATTTGATAATTGTTAGTGTGGCCTCTTGATATATCACGTAATCCTTTTGAATATCTATGACATATGTTTTATTGTTTCCCTCCTAGTTAAATAACTTGATATGAACATATATAGTAAAATATAAGAGTTAAGCACACTTTAAATTAATCTCTGACAGACAGGGGGAATCAAAATAAATATATGAATGAGAAAAAACTGATAATCAAGAATTGAAAATCCAATTAAATCTCTCTATTTTCCTCGACAATAAAAAGTAAAAGTTAACTTTAACACTTAGTAGGATGAGGGTTCTCCTATGTTTTATTATTTCAGGTCATGTGATATGATATTCAAATAGCACGTGAAAGATTTCAAAATACTATGAAGAGTTGCTGGAACAGTTTAAGGGTTATGCATTTAATTTTTTTTGTTACCGCAAGTATTTGATGGAAATAATTGCAATGACATTAACTATTTAGTTTAAAACATGTAAATAATATTATAAATTAGTTGGCTGATATATTATTAGTATAACAAATTAGTACTCATTTTTGCTCGTTTAGATTTAATAAAATAGTGTTATGTTAGTTAGCGTTTTCCAATATAGTTGTCTCTAACTATGTATAAATAGTACTTGCCTTTGTACTTTTCATTTTTTCATTTTTTGATGTTTTAATTGGATTTACTAGGATGAAAATGGATATTAAAAGACTAAACTAAGCCATTTTTAGAATGAAATATGCAGCCGTTATAATTGTCGCTAAACAATAATCTTTAAAATGTTATTTTTAGTCGCATGGCGGATTTAGTGGCAATAAAAATAGACATTAAAAGTATTTACTAATCCGAATTTGAGATTGATTTAGATGCCATTATAATTATCGCTACAAAATAGTCATTAAAACAAGTCCTTTTTAGCGGAAATTTATTGGAATTTAGTGGCAATTTATATGGACGCTAAAAGGCAGACCAGGTCATTTTGAAAATGGATTTAGCGGCCATTATTATTGCCGCTAATTTATTGCCGTTAAAAGCGTTTGACCTTTAGCGGCAATAAAACCTACCTTTACCAGCAATTCTCTGAATAGGCACTATTGCCTTTAGCGACCCCACATACAACGGCAATAGACTAATGACTGGTATATGTTAAAGCGGCAATAACTATTTCCTCTAAAGACATTTCTAATTGCCACTAAAAGCATTTTTTGTAGTAGTGGAGGCGCTGGATGTTGATCCCGGTTACCTGTGTCTGCATCATAAAACGATGTAGGCCAAAAGACATCAATTCATTGAATGTGCGATTATGCGAGGGGAAAACTAAACATAGCATAAGCTTGAAAGGAATATGAAAGGAACACTTACCTTGGCTTTACTCAACTCATGAATAACTTAACTCAATGCAAAGTTAAAACAACAATAAAGGTGTAGTTTATACAATGCATTTAAAACAGTAAATGACAATTCAATGTATTTAAAGAAATACAATAACAACTCAATTACATATAAAGTAATATAATATTGCGGGAGTTTCTCTAACCGACAACCACTACTATGAGTCTAAGTGATGATACAATGTCTTGCCTACGCTGCCAGAACTGTCCTATACTTTGTCGTCATAAAGAACGCCTTAACTAAGTGGATCCACTAGTCTATGCTAGAAAGAACTAAGAAATCATCTAAAAAGTATGATCCTTTCTACCCATGATGGCTACATGGTTTATGGAGACTTGAGTTATTATGAACTCGTCCCCATATCGATGCTCAATACTACTCTCAAAATATACTCAGCTCATATGTTTTAAAAACAAAACTCTATCTTTGGTTTGAGATAATTACTCAAAAACTAGCTTAAAAGCTCTCCTGAAAAGCAGTGTATCCTCTCTTGTTTAAATGTGAAAACATTTACTCTTTGGGAATCTACTTAGTTCCCATATACTCTTTTTGAAGAAATGAACTTCATTTGTTACTCTTTCTTAACTCAAAACTCAAGTCTTAAAACAAGAATAAAACATTTGTAAAAGACTTCTTGGAAAGACTCTATGAACTTTCTAGATTTGGCTCTTAACTTTCCTTGAATTTGAATTTATGGATTCAAGGTTATGATTCAAGTTTTTAAATGATTTCCAAGTGTTTAGAAGTCATTTAGAGTAGTTGGAATCAATAGAAAGTGTTAGTCCACTTTAGAAGGACTTAGACGGGTTAAACAGTGAAAAACAGGTGGGGGCAAACGTCCCGGGCGCGTTCCTGGCGCGTCGCACCAGCCCCTAAGTGACTGGGGCTCATTTATGGTGCACTGCTGGCGAGCCACCCCAATCTTCTTGGCGCTACGGGGGCGCATCGCGCCAGCATCCCCCAGGCAAAGCTGACGAGCTTTTCCTCACGTTTTCTAACCTTAATTTGATTAACTTCGATTCTTTTTCTCAATATATCTTTAGATTCAAGTACCCAAAACATATACACAAGAATCTAACTCAAAGTAACTCTAATAATCGACATTAAACTCTCAAGAATTCCCCAATCTCAACCCAAATTCAAGAACGAAAGCAATTCAAGAACACCCATCAAGAACATTCAAACTTCTAATCTTTTTAGAATGAATTCATGCTGAATTAAACATACTTGACACGTGGGTGAATGAATCCAACGTTATGAAAGTCTCACATACCTTATATTATCAAATCCTTGACGAAATCTGCAATCAATTCCTTACGAAGACGACGAATCTTGATTTTCCTCTTCTCTTCTCTCTTGAGTTCTTCTCTCTAAATCCCTAGTGTGAATTTTCAATTGTGCAAACTGAACAAATTCAGTTTTGACCCTAATTAACTCACTAAAAACTAATTAAATCAAGTGGGTATGGAAAACACCAAAATACCCCTTAAAAATCCGGATTAGACTTTCCTTATTTGAACAACCCAACTTCAAATGGGTATATCTCACTCATACAAACTCATAATCGTGCAAACTCGGTGGCGTTGGAAAGATAATTCCAAGATATTTCCTACGGTATTTGGAATCACACTTAACTCATCTTGAGCTAGGAGTTATGGTCATTTGAAGTTGACCAAAAACTCAAACTTAACCAATTTTCCAGATTTTCATTCTTTCCTAAAATGACTATTTCGAATACGATCTCTTTCTAGTTCTTTCAATTGGCGAGATGTTACACACATCTTCGATTTTCTTTAATTATTCCTTTGCATATATGTAATGGTTTTTTGTGTTGCATAGATCAACTTTGTCTAATGACTTGCCTGTATGCTACCATTATTGGAACAAATATTGTGTGATAACATTTTAAATTAGGTTTTTTTAATAGTAGTATTTGGATGAATGCCTACTTATCCAATGTCACTCTTCCTCAGTACTATAAAAGTAGCACAAAAGTTGAATAAATGAGAAGGATTAAAAGCTGAAGAAAATCAATTGATGCATCTAATAAAGTGGGACACTGCCACATTGGAGAAGAAAATCATAGATTTAGAAATAAATAGAATAAGAAAAAGATAGTCAAGGCTGACTGAGCGTAATGGTAATAAGAGTTCGTGATGGATTGTGACTGGATGCAACCATAAATAAGATTATTGGTAAAATGAATTTTGTATAGTAAGTATGACTTGTGAGTATCTAAGGTCGTGGTTTTCTAATATTGGGTGAGTAACATGGTTGTATGTAAAGTTTTAGGAGATGGTGGGACATTGCTCGAATAGAATGTTAAAGAGCTAGAGTTATAATAAGGAAAATGTAGTGGGATGTAGTACAACCTTTAGAGAGAGGCTAGAGCAAGAATATTTTATTTGATTACAAAGGCTAAAGAGATATCTTTAGTGAGGTAGATAATTGGGTTCAGAGACACGTGATTTCATTCGTTTTGTTGTGGCTATGGTAATAGTGTCACAAGTCCATCAGATGGGTAAAAAAACTATCGAAAAAGACTTGAGAAAGGAGTGTGCGGACATTAGCTTGAGTGTGATGACAAGTGCTTGGTTTTGTTTTTGAGTATAGTAATGAGTATGATTGAAATTTTAGCGAAATATACGGTAAGATCGATGGAGATACAGTAATGATAAATGGAGATCCATGAATTCAAAAAAATCTTCAAGGTACAAGCTAATGTTGATAGAGAAAGGGATTGTGTTATATGGTGGAAATTACAATTCAGATTTTTCATTGTGAGTCTACATTCGTGGTGATGTATTTTTTCAATGTATGAATTGGCAAGGTGAGAAATGATCAATTGTATCCGGTATTGAGCATTTGAAAGGACTTACACTTGGGTTAAGTCATAAGTTTACTACTATTAATTGTTAAAGTACCTAAGAAAGGTTTCATTTAAAAGTGTTGGTTTATAATAAGGTAAATGGTCAGTTTATGATGGTTGTTAGTATTGTGAGTATGATTCACAAGCTATGCTCTTGTGTGTTTTCACTTTTGTGGGTGGATCCCTAGTGGTGGATTAGGGGTACTAAATCCTGCGATGTTCTCTTGGTTGAGTGGGAAGATTGGGAAGATTTTGTTATTTTGAATAACATAATTGGGTTGTGAGATGGTGATGTTGATAAGAACAATGATTGGTTGGGTATTATGATTGTGTGTTGGTGGTTCAGGTTCACTTCTAATTGTGGTGAGTTTTGATTTAGGATTTTATCATGGTTATGTGAGAAAGGATTCGTCCTAATGTTTTTGTCAAAGTCCTTGATAACATGTTGCAGACATGTGTACGATCAACTTTGGTGCTTATTGGAAATAACTTTGTGGTTAGCTAAGTGTGCATACATCAATATTTATCACTCGAGCATTGAGATGACTTCATTGAGGCATTGTAAGGGAGGATGTGTAGGTATTTAATTGGTTGGTTTGAGGTTGGAGATGTGAAACCCTTAGGGGGTAATAAGATTCGGTAAGAAGGGCATGTGATACAAGTATCCCCATTAATTCGATGATTCAGATACTACTATACCCTTACATTAGTCAGTCCTTTCTAGTTGATCACTCGGGGATGAGTGATGGGTAAACTGGTATCTATTGTAACGACCTGTTCCTGTCGTTATAGAAAAGCCAATGGAAAAAGAATTGGGGTCAGAAAACTTTTTCGTAGTAATTGGATTTTTCCCAACCTAGTCCAGATTTAGACGAAATCGGAGTCTTTAAGGTGTAGGAAAATCTGGTGACAACCGGGTGAGTTAATTATGATTTTGATTACATGATTAGTTAGATAACTCGTTAAAGAACCCGTACGATTTTATGAAATTGAATTCGGGCAAGTAGAACTCCCGAAATCGATCTTAGCGTAAAAGGTATTTTGTGATCGTCGTTGGTTAGAGGTGTGTTGTGAAATGGGGGACTTGGAATTCTTTAAATAGCTCACTAGTTCCGTGCAAGCCGCTGGGGCGGGATTTCTGCCGCCAGGGCTTGTCGCTATAGCGGGGTTGGTGCCGCTGTGGCGGGTTCGACGTGACTTAAGGTCATAAATAAATCCCTAAACGACCTTATTATGCACTTTTCAACTTTTAGAGCTAAAGAACGAACCCCAGGCGACTTCTACTCGTTTTTCACCATTCTTGAGGCAAAAGGTAAGCTTTTCACTCCCTGAATCCGTTTTTCGATTTGTAGAACGTAATAGAATGGGTGAATGTTGATGGGGGAGGGTTTTGTTATAGATTCTATGGTGGAAACAACCCTAATTTGGATAATTGGGATCATGGGTTTGATCTAGGGTTCATAGAATTGTTAGTAATTCGGGTAATTAGTGATTGTTTATTGATTCCCTTGTTATTATGATTGTTTGTAGACCAAGAATGAGCGGGACAAATTCGGAAAGGGAAGGATCAAGTTTCATAGGATTTCAAGCTTGTTTCGGGGTAGGTGATGGTTGTGATCTCATATTGGTGTGATATATGTTTGTAATTGCTCATTATAATGCATGTATGTATGTGAATGTTGCATTATTGATCACCCTAATCATAAATGAGGATAATTGAATAATTGTATGTCATGAATCACCTCTTGTTGTATGATTGTGAGAATATACATTATGATTGTGGTTTGTTGAATGGATGGGTGTCACTATCTGATACACTTACTGGAGTCGGTTGTCACATTTCGGCATAAATATGGGATCGATTGCCACGTTCTGGCATAAATATGGGATCGGTTGCCACGTTCCAGCATAAATATGGGATCGGTTGCCATATTTCGGTATAAATATTGGATCGGATACCATGTTCCAGTATGCTAACAGTTTGAGTGTGGGTTCCATGAGAGGACTATTTAATTGGGTTTTGTGAGAGGATCATTGAATTGTGTTATGTATCTACTTGTGATGATTACGTTCATATCTAATGATGATTGATATTGGAAGATTGTATGTTTCTCTAAATTGATAACCAATGTGTATTATTGAGAATGTAGGATGCTACACTGATCCTGAAAAGATGACTAATATTGTATATGTTCAGTATATGCCTGTTTTATAATGTTGTGGTTACTTGCATATGTTTCACTTATTGGGATAGCCACGTGATCCTACCAGTACACTGTGGTTGTGTACTGATACTGCACTTGCTCTTTCTTGTTGAGTACATGACATCTTCAGGTGGCTATTGATAGACTTCAGCTAAGTGACTATAAGCGTGACCAGATACAAGGGTGAGCCAGTTCTTTCAGGTTGGCATGGATCTTTCTTGTTTAAGTCCACTCTTTTCGGACTCAGACTATTTCTTAAAGGTGTTGTTTAGTTTCAGGGTTGTACCGCTTGTTCTTAGACTTATTGATAAAAGAGTTTTTGTACAATGACTTTCAAGTTCTAGGGGTTGAATTTCCGCATTAGTTTGGTTAGTTGTTAGTTAAAACCTGGGAGTTTATGGGAACTCCATTTTTATAGTCATTTAAACATGCTTTCGTATCTTTAAATGCCTTAGTTTTCATAAAATTTGTTTGTTTGGGTTGTAGTAATGGTTCTCCCACTGGGTGTCAATCACGACGGTCTGGATCGTGACATATATATATATATATATATATATTATATGATGTCATATTGTTTATTTATTTTTTTCATTTTAAAATGTGACACTGCTTAAAAAAAATCATGTGTACACCACTGTCAATAGCACCTCCTTAAAGCATGGTTCAATTGCTCTCGAACTTGAACTCTTGTTCCAATAGGACTTAAGTGAGGATTTTAATAAATATATATAACTTTAAATAAGGGATAATTCATTCCAAGGTCCTAAATTAGGATATTAATTAAGTAATTTTTTACACATTTTATATAAGAAAAAATTTAATATTCCTAGTATGAATTGAAAACAGTCCTAATAGAGTTGAAAAGACGATGTTAAGTATTTAATTTTTAAAATATTGGGTATCCTTATGACACTGAGAGTCATAACATAATGACGAAAAAAAAACCTAGTCCAATTTTATATTGCTATATATGGTCGTTTGCACTTTGCCACAACCAATAAGAAAGAGTATGGTCATCATGAGTAATTCTAATATTCCCAACGAGCTTGCAGCTGACTTTCTTGCATAACTTTGAACGAAAAATTTATCATATACAATTTAGGACAAGATGATTTGATTTGTGTTTCTTGTCCCGTCAAGTACTTGAATGATCTATGTTTTTGAAATCTTAATCACTATTCAGAGTCTATCAACAGCGTAGTCTGTATGTGGAACAATCGAGGACATGTTGCTATTTGTAATCCGTTAACAAGAGAACATTTCTTTCTTCCTATGCCACGATGGAAAAAATTATAACAAGTTCATTGACTTGTTGTTCCTTAGGTTTTGATCCCACCATCAAGAAATTTATAGTATTGAAGGTATGTTTGGTAATTGATAACTCACTATGTTAATGAATTTTCAGTATTGGAGTGGATAAATCATGGAGGAAGGCATACATAAATATTCCCAACTTTTTCCACAAAAGGAAGGAGAGTGTTTGTATCGACGGGGTTATTTATTTTATAAATTTCTTTGGACCATGTATATAGTTGCATTCAGTGTTAGAGATGAGAAGGTAATTTGTACCATCATATTGCCCGATGAGATAATAAGGAGATACTCACCAAAATTAATAGATGTAAAGGGACAAGTGGCAGCACTAGTGAATACTTCAAATTTTCGCATAATAAATTTATATGTTCTTCAAAATGAGACAATATGGGTGAAGCAATTGATTGAACTACCATCAGAGTTACTTAAACACACAATTTCTGTCCATTTATTAACCACTAACATCAGGGGGGAGCTTCTATCAATTTCATCTAGTGAGATTTTGCCCTTGGTATGTTCAGATACATTCATATACATTTATATGAGGATACAGGAGGTTAAAATTAGGTGTGATTTGTTCTAGATACATGGTATTCAAGTGGATGCATATGTATCTGGGAGACATGACAAATCTCGCTCGCATCCCTCGCATCTAGCTCGCCATTCTCTAAAAGTAGCAGAGTCAAAAATATAAAAAAATACTGTTAACAATGAGATATACATGCATAAGAGGATGCAGGAGGTTAAAATAAAGTGTGATTTGTTCTAGATACATGGTATCCAAGTGGATGTATATGTTTCTAGGATACATGACAAATCTCGCTCGCATCCCTCGCATTTAGCTCGTCATTCTCTGAAAGTAGCGGAGTCAAAAATATAAAAACATACATGTTAACAATGAGATTCGAACCCTGGTTCAACAACACTAAAAGAGTCTTAAGCACCCACCCAAGAGCTAATGGGCCAATCAAATCATTTATTCATTGGGTGCTTTATGTTAATTTTATACAAAATACCTCTTAATTTCTACATATATATATATATATATATATATATATATATATATATATATATATATATATATTCCTTAACGAGGTGAATGGGTGCTTGAGCACCCGGAGGACTCCATGTGGGTCCGCCCCTATAGATTCATGTATCTAATGTAATTTATATGTATCTGGGATACAAATAAATATCGCTCGCCCTCTCCCTATATATTTTTATATATTTGGTAGTAAAAATATATGTATTTAAGTGTATTTTCCTCAACATAAGATATTAATTTGGTTTCCAAGCAATAATATATGAGTTATATAAAGAGTAAGGTATTAAATTGGTTTCCAAGAAACATTTATAAATATAAGATATAAAGAGTAAGGTGTTAAATTGGTTTCCTTAAGGTTTCTAGGAAATATATATATATATATATATATATATATATATATATATATATATATATATATATATATATTATAAAAATTAAGGTGTTAAATTAGTTTCCATAAGGTTCCCAAGAAAAATATAGAAGCAAATACATAAAAAAAAAACCCCTAAACTTGGCAACACAACTTACTTTAGCACTTAAACTATACAGGTGTTTAAATACCCAATTAACATCTTTCAAGTGATTAAAACACCCCTAAGGGATGATGTGACAAAGAGAGTGAGTGCACTCTCCTGAAAGTGCGTGAAAAAAGAGAAAAAAAAAAACTAAATTTTTAAAGCCCTACGCATGGCCTTTTTTCATTGGCCAATATATAACAAATTATTTAAATAGTTTTTTTATATATTAAATCTTTAAAATATGTAAATTTTCTTACTAAGAGGTAAATGAAATTAGTGGGTCCCTTTTTATTTCCTTTTAAAAAAAAATATCTTTTCATTTTGTTGTCTTCCTCAATATACATCTTTCTCCATTAAAACATCTCCTCCTCCATCTTCATCTCCACCTCTATCCACTATTTTCATTTCACTAGTCTTTAACTAGTCCGTAAAATTCAATATCAATGTCATTTTATTGACGTCGATTTCACTCTATTATTGGTGTCGATTTGGCAAATGTAAACTTTCTTAAATTTTGATTGATCCATTTTGATTTTTAGATCATTCAGACATTTCTCATAAAATTTAAATTTTTTGGATCAACTTTCTTATGCAATCTTCATTTCTTATTTAAGTTGTTAAGAAAAAATTGGCTTTCAAAAAAATCCATTCTCCAAGAGGGTAAATTCATTGGAAGGGTTCGAAGAAGATAATGTGAATTTTCTTCTTTAAAGTGGCTAAAAAAATTGTTTAATAGTGAAGAAGAAGAAGAAAAGAAAGTATTGAAGGTTGGAATAATGGTGAACAACAATGAAGAAGAAAGAGAGGGTGGGGGGGGGGGTGGGGGGGGGTTAGGTGGGGGGGATATGCATTTATAAATTAATCAATTGATATAATTAATTTCAAAAAGTGTTTAAGAAAAAATAGTGAATTAGTAAAAAAGAAATAAAAATTAATGACATGGTGCCTACATGGTTATGATGTGGCGCTTATGTGGTTATGCTGTGGCGGGTGAGAGTGGTGTTATAGTCTCAGGGTGGAAAAAAAATCACTTCAAAGATGTTAAGGGAGGTATTTAAACGTCCGTGTAGTTTAATTACTAAAGTAAGTTATACGACCAAGTTCAATGGTTTTTTTTATGTATTTTCTCAAATATATATATATATATATATATATATATATATATATATATATATATAATTTAACTACATATCAACAGAAGTTTAATTTAATAAATTAAATTTATCGATCAGTTATATATATATATATATATATATATATATATATATATATATATATATATATATATATATATAATTTAACTAGATATCAACAGAAGTTAAATTTAATAAATTTAATTTATCAAGGTTGATTTTATTAATTAAAATTACATACATACATATATATATATATATATATATATATATATATATATATATATATATATATATAAAGAATAAGGTATGAAATTGCTTTCCATAATATTTCCAAGATTTTTATATAAGTTATCAAAAGTAAGGTGTTAAATTGCTTCCCATAAAGTTCCCAATAAATATAATATTTACTATATGCCATATTTCTTGTCATAATTAAAAGGTAAGAAAATAAAATATTTTCCTATATATATTCACCATCAAACTATATAAAAGGTAAAGCTTGCTGTCATTAATTCAAATTACCCTTCAAATTAAAAGGCTCGAGAGAAGTTATTTCTCTTCTCTCTCAATATATATATACCACAAAAACATATTATATTCAAAAGCATTATAATAATTATTTCTTTAACATGGTTTATTTCTTAGTGAAAGTCCTCTTTACGTTACAATTATTTATCTTGATGCATAATATTCATGCTGGATATTGTGGACGTCAAGTGCGTATTCTCAATAATCTTCTTGTTACATTTCCTAAATTAGAATTTCATTGTGCATCTAGAGATGATGATTTGGGGCATAACTTTCCTGATGTGGGAACGGATTTCCATTGGAAATTTTGCGCTACTAAATATACATTATTCTTTTGTCATTTTTAATGGGGTCAAAATAATAATCAAGTATTCGATGTATTTAACGATTTGCATTATTGCATTCATGATGGAAATGGTTATGTTCAAGAATATACTACTGAATGCATGTGGAAAGTGCAGGCTGATGGCTTTTATTTGGGTTATTTTAATCAAGATGCAGGCAAAGTTCTTTATACAAAATATTGTGATTGGTAAACAACTTTTATTATTCTTGTTCATTTAAATATCATTCGATGAAAAATTATATTATATTATTTATAAATGATTATAATTTATATAGTAGATATTGAACTTTAGTGAAAATCCTAACTACAATTCGGGCTGATGGTTTCTATACATAGAAGTTATTTTGATAAAATTTCTGGCAACTCATATTTATTATTATTTTAATTTAATTAAAAGCATAAATGAAAACCTATCATTTTTAAAAAATTTTGTTTTAAAATTTCATAAAAATAACCATGAAAAAAATGTCTTAATTTAATTATAATATACTAGTTCAGAATACATGTGTCTTGTGTAAATTCATAAAACTATATATATTGAAAAACACACAAACTCTTTATAAGCACTCTAAGCAATTGAAGAATGTAAAGTCCATTAATTAGAAATTTTTGGTTGATAACTTAAATAGGGTCGTGAGAATGCAAGTCTCCCCCCATTGATCAATAGCAGACCTAGAATTGTAATTAAGGAGTGTCAATGGTTGTAGTAAAAAATATAATTATAAGATCATACGACCTTAAGAAATTTTCACAATGCCTTAACTACTAGGCACTAGACTAAACCTTTAACTTGTGTCAATAGGTGTCAATACTTGTATATCTATATTTATTAATCAAAATGGACCTCTATATATGTAATTTCCAACTAAGACACCCCTTGGGTAAAGGTGGGTCCTCCCCTGCCATTGATACTGCCTGAATATATATATGTTTCTTCTTTAAATGGTAAAATGTCAACGATATTTTGAAGGTCTTTCGTGCTTTTATAAAAAGTAACAACAAATTAATCTTGTATAATATTTCTATTCTTCAATATTTTTTTAGAGAGATTGTGCTATAATATATGCTATTCTCTCCATTTTAGATTATTTGTCTTACTTTTTTTTTAGCTTGTTTTGAAAAGAATGTGTCTTTTATTTAAATACTTTTTAGTTCTACTTTTCACGTGACATATTTAAGACTATAAGATTTAAGTCTCTTTAAATATTTTAAATTTTGTGTCAGATAAAAAATGGGACAAATAAATCGATACCTACCTCAATAACTCCTCCTTAAAGCATGGTTTAATTGCTCTCGAACTTGAACTCTTGTTTCAATAGGACTTAAGTGAGGATTTTAATAAATATATATAACTTTAAGTAAGGGATAATTCATTCCACGGTCCTAAATTAGGATATTAATTAAGTAATAAATTTTTACATATTTTATATAAGAAATTCCTACTGTGAATTGAAAACAGTCCTACTAGAGTTGAAAGTGAATTGTATTAGCAAAAAGTGATCTGAAAATGTGATTAATTTCTACGTTAAATGAAAGTGGAATAAACTTGTTAGTTTCACGTATTTCAACGTTAAAATTAGTTCTTACATTTGGTTCTACATATAATGAGGACTTCCTATAAAATAGTTCAAATATGAAAGTTTTAATAAATAAAATTTAGTTGATTTAAACTCGTAAATATTAGGAGAAAATGATAAAAAGACTCTTTTGTCTAAAGCGAAATCTTTTAATGAAGGACAAAACGTTCAATCAAATATTAGAAAAACATAGTGAGAAAAACGATGTAAGTGTTTAATTTTTAAAATATTGGGTATCCTTATGTAACTGAGAGTCATAATATAAGGACCGAAAAATAAAAATAAAAACTAGTCCAATTTTATAATACTATATATATGGTCGTTTGCCACAACCAATCAGAAGAATATGTTGGTCATGAGTAATTCTAATATTCCCAATGAGCTTTTCTTTGAAATTTTGAAACGAGTTCCTGCCAAGTCTTTAATGCATTTTAGGTGCGTTCCAAAATCTTTTGATTCTCTTACATGAGAACCTTTATTCATTGAAGCACATCGAAAAAGTCGTTTAGCTTACTTTCTTGTATATTACATAACTTTGAACGAAAAAGACAAGATGATTTGACTTGTGTTTCTTGTCCCGTCAAGTACTTGAATGATCCCTGTTTTTGAAATCGTAATCACTATTCAGAGTCTATCAACAGCGTAGTTTGTATGTGGAACAATCAAGGAGGTGTTGCTATTTGTAATCCATTTACAAGAGAACATGTCTTTCTTCCTAAGCCATCGATGGAAAAAATTATAACAAGTTCATTGACTTGTTGTTCCTTAGGTTTTGATCCCACCATCAAGAAATTTATAGTATTGAAGGTATGGTTGGTATTGATAACTCACTAAGTTTTTGGATTTTCAGTATTGGAGTGGATAAATCATGGAGGAAGGCATACATAAATATTCCCAATTTTTTCCACAAGAGGAAGGAGAGTGTTTGTATCGACGGGGTTATTTATTTTATAAATTTCTTTGGACAACGTAATATAGTTGCATTTAGTGTTAGAGACGAGAAGGTAATCGTACCATCTTATTGCCCGATGAGATAATAAGGGGATACTCACCAAAATTAATAGATGTAAAGGGACAAGTGGCAGCACTAGTGAATACTTCAAATTTTAAGATAATAAATTTATATGTTCTTCAAAATGAGACAGTATGGGTGAAGCAATCGATTGAGCTACCATCGAAGTTACTTGAAAACACAATTTCTGTCCATTTATGTACCACTAACATTAAGGGAGAGCTTCTATCAGTTTCATCTAGTGAGATTTTGCCCTTCTTTATATTTGACATTGGAAGGAAAGATTGGAGAATAGTTGAGATACATGAAATTTAAGAACGAAAAAATAGAAGGGGGATGGTGTTGCGCTAAATCTTGTGGAGAGTATTTGGCCCTTGAGATGATCTAAGCGGAGCTAGGGGTGCAAGGTCCTCAGAGAATTACATCATATACATAGTCAAAATGATTTTTATGTATTTGTAATAGACTTTGAATTTTCTTTATTTCTTCAGGTGTTTACTTTTTCGTGGCTTCTCAATTGCCCATGGTTTCTTTATGGTTAAGAATGTTTTAAGTGAAATAAATAGTTATATTGTTAACACAACATTATGCTACTACAATTTGATTTATCATTGCTTGTGTTGTGTTCCATAGGAATTGATTGAAAAATTAGGGCACAAATAGAAATATGTAATATATATTGAGTTTATCACATGATAATGAAAATCTTACATTAGTCTTTCTTGCAATACTTATGGCTAAGTACATAAACAATCACTAGAATGCGAAACTCAAAAACTCCAAATCTTAGATATGTATCTGACTCCAAAATACGTACTTATCAAGTTTCCTTTGGATCAATCATCTCATTGACAACATCATCTATATTGTATGATAATATAGGTGATATCGATCAGTTGAACCAAATTTTGCGTCAAGTTATAAAAAAAGGTACAAACTACCTTCCTTAATGTTCCAAGTGCACCTTTTACGCACGATATCACACCTAGGTATTTCTCTATAAAATTGAAAAATTAGGAAATTTCCATACCTAGGACCAACAGTCATGTTACACAGAGGAGTAGGTTCCACTCTACCAGTATTGATCTCAACAGGATATATATGAAGATTTGATTGTTTAAGACCAACTCTTGGTTCAATAATATTACCATTCATTAGACAATCAATGTATAATGGATCAATTAACTCACTAATGACATCAATATTGAAGAAAGTTGATGTTGCATTAAAGGGGAATGACAATAGGGTTAAGAGATAAACCAAAATGGACAATCGAAATTTGAGTGAACAAGACATATTTTTCATGGCTTTGGTATAATGAGTTTTGTTGAGTCAAATTATTGGAGTTTGAGGTCTTTGCTATAATACAAGACACATTATTTTTATACCATAAATACTATAGGTAATGTAATATGGGAAAATATAGAAAAAATTAAATACAATTACTTAACTTATATCATCATATCATCATCATCAAAGCTTCAAACTGCAAAGTTAGATTACTATTTTATTCCTACACTAAATTAAAATATTCAACCAAAATGTCATTAAAAATTAAACAACCATTTTTATTTTTACCCTTTAAAAAATATATGTATGTACCAAAAAGTAAATTTACATTTCAATAAATGGTAAAATTATGTTACAATGAATCTAGTAAACAAGAAGACAATTTACGTGGTGCATGTATTCAATATCTTGGAACTTGGAAGTTTTCTCTGTTCGCAATTTCCGTTCACTTTTACTTATACACTATTTTAATTTTTATTAATCATTTTTGATATTTTAAAAAAATAAGTATTTTTTAATAATATACTTATAATATTAATTACTTATTTTTTAAATTACTTTTCAAAATCTAATATTAAATATTTATTAATAAAAATGATATGGTAAAATAATTATATCAATTACTTATAGTATTATTTTCTTAAAGAATACATCAAATTTAAATATAACAAGTAAAAGTACAGGAGGAAGAATATTAATTAAATATGGAGAATGAGGAGTTTGTTTGGATAGTGTTAGAATATATGACAATATATTCTGACAGTGTTAGAATATATGACAATATATTCTGACAGATTGTATATATTTAGTTTATATATATAGATAGACATATATTTAGTTTATATATATAGATAGGTAGTTTCCTTACTTATATCTTGTAATATGTGTATATATACTATGGATGAAGAATAAAATAAATTAAGGGATTAATCTCTTTCATGGTATCAGCTGTCTAGGGCACAATCCGACATTCTTCCTTCGTCATCGTGACCCCTTGCTAACCCCCCTACTGCCGCCGCCCCCCCTCTCCCCATCTCTTCCTCTTCCGCTATTCTCCATCACTATGTCTCACTCCAAATCTTCCTTTCATCCTGCTCTTGCTGTTTCCAACATTAAGAATCATCTTCCCATCACTCTTGAGATGGAGAACATCCAATATTCCACCTGGGCGGAACTTTTTAAGATTCATGCAAGATCCCATCGAGTAATTGATCATATTATTCCTCCGGCAGCGGGAACGGAGAAACGGCCTCAACAAGAGGAGGACAAAGAATTGTGGTCCACCCTTGACGCCACTGTTCTGCAATGGCTTTACGCTACTATTTCTCATGATCTTTTGCATACAATTCTTGAGCCTGACACCACGGCGATGGAGGCATGGAATCGCTTGCGTGACATATTCCAGGATAACAAACACTCTCGTGCTGTCACCCTTGAGTACGACTTCACTCATGTCGACATGGCGGATTTTCCAAATGTCTCTGCCTATTGTCAACATCTCAAATCTCTGGCGGATCAACTCAAGAATGTTGGCTCCCCGGTGGCTAACGATCGTCTAGTTCTTCAATTGGTCTCTGGCCTTACTGAGCCCTACCAAGGTGTGGCCACTCTTATTCGCCAACATGACCCTTTGCTGCAATTTTATCAAGCTTATTCGATGCTCACTCTTGAAGAAGCTGGCCGTGCTAAGAAAGCAGCCCAAAGTTCCTCCACTGCATTAGTTGCTCGCTCGTCCGAGGGTCCTCCTGATGTTCCTGAAAATTCCTCTTCCAACCGCCCTACTAATGGCGGGCAGAGGAACCACAACTGCAACAACAATGGCGGCAGGTCTCGCAGTAACACTAGGCAGCGTGGAGGCAGCAGAGGCGCTGCCAACAGTGGCGGACCTGTAGGCCATGGTGGCTAGTTGGGAGGCGGCAATAGTCGCGGCAGCACTGGGCAGCATCCAGCGGCGCAGCACCATCCGCCATATTCTCCTTGGACTGGCGGGCAGCAGTGGCCATGGATGGCCTCTTGGGGTCCTTGGGTTGTACCTCCATGTCCATATCCGTCAACCACTTGGTCTCGACCAAATTATGGGCAGTAGCAGCCGCTACGAGCAGGTGTCCTTGGCCCCCGCCCCCAGTAGGCATACACGGCAGCCCCTACCCCTACGGACATTGAGACCGCGATGCATACTCTTGGGATCACTCCTCCGGATGCAAATTGGTACATGGACACCGGTGCCACTTCCCACATGACATCCACACAAGGTAACCTCACGTCCTATTTTAATAAGATCATTAATCGTGGTATAATGGTTGGTAATGGTCACTCAATTCCAATTCACGGTTATGGTCACACAACGTCGTGTCCTTCCTTGCACTTAAAAAATGTCCTCCATGCCCCTCATCTAGTTAAAAATTTGGTGTACGTCCGCAAATTTACCACTAATAACTCTATCTCTGTTAATTTTGATCCCTTTAGGTTTTCTGTGAAAGATTTTCAGACTGGAAGGCTGGTAATGAGGTGTAACAGTCGGGGAGAGCTTTATCCAATCATTAATCTTGTCACTTCACCATCTACTTTTGCTGCTTTGGATCCGTCTCTTTGGCATGATCATTTGGGTCACCCGGGCGCACTTGTGTTGAATTCCCTTAGGAAGAATAAATTGATTGATTGTAATCAAAGTAGAGATGTTCGTATTTGTCATTCGTGTCCTCTTGGAAAACATGTTAAGTTGCCATTTTATACTTCGAATTCTCGCACTCTTATGCCTTTTGATATTATACATAGTGATCTTTGGACATCACCTATTTTGAGTTCTTTCGGTCATAGATATTATATCTTGTTTATGGATGATTATTCAAAATTCTTGTAGACATATACTTTGTCGCAAAAATCACAAACCTTTTCCACATTTTTATCTTTCAAGACATTTATTCGAACTCACTTTGAGCGGGATATAAAGAATATCCAATGTGATAATGGCAAGGAATTTGATAATGGCCCTTTTTGAGACTTTTGTAAAACCAATGGTCTGTCGTTTCGTTTATCATGTCCTCACACATCACCTCAAAACGGGAAAGCCGAACGACAAATACGTACGATTAATAACATTGCTCGTACCTTATTGGCCCATGCTTCCCTTCTGCCTTACTTTTGGCATCATGCGTTACAAATGGCAACTTACCTTCTCAACATCCTTCCTCATAAACTGTTAAACTATCAATCTCCTCTTAGCATTCTTTATCGAAAGAACCCATCTTATTCTCATCTTCGTGTCTTTGGGTGTTTATGTTATCCTCTCATTCCCTCCACACTGATAACAAAACTCCAACCTTGGTCAACCCCGTGTGTTTTTTTAGGATATCCGTCACATCATCGTGGGTATAAATGCTTTGATTTGTCCTCTCGCAAAATCATCATTAGCCGTCACATAATATTTGATGAGATGCAATTTCCGTTTGCCAAGGTACATACTCCTCAAAATCACACGTACCAATTTCTAGACGATAGACCCTCTCCATATGTGGTTCATCATCTCACTAACCCCACGAACCCACCAGCTCCACCCCTTCCTGCCGCACAGCTGCCCAGCCCACTGTGCCCAGCTAGCGGGTCTGCCTCCTCTCCTAGGCAGCTCACTTTCTCGCTGCCTGCTAGGCAGCAGCAGTCCGCCTCCTCTTCCCCTCTTCCTCCTGTCTCTCCTCATCGACCAACTCCTGTCTCGCACTCTAGTCTACCCTCCGGTCCTATTACTAGAACTCAACATAGGATCTATAAGCCTAAGAGGTCTTTCAACCTTCATACATCCATCTCAAAATCCCCTCTACCCCATAACCCTGTGTCTGCTCTTCGTGACCTGAATTGGAAATTGGCTATGGATGAAGAATATAATGCTCTTATTAAAAATAAGACGTGGGAGTTAGTGCCCCGTCCTCTAAATGTGAATATTATTCGGTGTATGTGGATTTTTACTCATAAAGAAAATTCTGATGGTTCGTTTAAGCGACATAAAGCTCGTCTTGTAGGTGATGGTAAAACCCAACAGGTTGGCGTGGATTGTGGTGAGACTTTTAGTTCGATTGTCAAACCGACGACTATTCATACAGTTCTTAGTCTAGCTCTCTCCAAGGCATGGCCGATTCACCAACTTGACGTCAAGAATGTGTTCTTCCATGGCGAGCTCAATGAGACTGTGTACATGTATCAACCTTTGGGTTATCGGGATCCTGATCGGCCTAATCATGTATATTTGCTGCAGAAATCTCTTTATGGACTGAAATAGGCTCCGCGGGCTTGGTATAAAAGATTTGTTGATTATGTCCATACCCTTGGGTTTTCTCACAATAAGACCGATCATTCCTTGTTTGTTTATCTTCGAGGTTCTTCTATGGCTTATCTTTTACTATATGTCGACGATATTCTTTTAACTACTTCCTCCGATGAGCTTCGCCAATCTATCATATCACTTCTTAGCTCCGAATTTGCTATGAAGGATTTGGGCCTGTTGAGCTATTTCTTGGGCATTGCGGTCACTCGTCATAAAGCTGGTTTATTTTTATCTCAAAAGAAGTATGCAGCTGAGATTATTGAACGCGCTGGCATGTAAGTCATATCCTACTCCGATTGATACAAAGCCGAAGCTTGGAGCTACTACGAGCACGCCATTTGCGGACCCATCACTTTATTGAAGTCTTGCCGGGGCACTCCAATACCTCACGTTCACAAGACCCGATATTACGTATGCGGTGCAACAGGTGTGCTTGTTCATGCATGACCCACGGGAGGAGCACATGCACGCCCTCAAACGCATCGTGCGTTACCTACAAGGTACTTTGGATTGTGGTCTTCACCTGTATCCCTCTTCCACAACAACCCTTGTCTCTTATACTGATGCTGATTGGGGTGGGTGCCCCGATACACGGCGTTCGACGTCTGGTTATTGTGTCTTTATGGGTGATAACTTGATCTCATGGTCTGCCAAACGTCAGGCAACTTTGTCCCGTTCGAGTACAGAGGCAGAATATCGAGGGGTTGCCAATGTGGTTTTTGAGTCCTGTTGGTTACGTAACTTGCTTTTGGAACTTCATTGTCCTATTTCACAACCTACTTTGGTTTACTGTGATAATGTTAGTACCATCTATCTGGCTGGTAATCCTGTTCAGCATCAACGCACTAAGCACATTGAGATGGATATACATTTTGTACGGGAAAAGGTGGCTCGTGGCCAGGTTCGAGTTCTCCATGTCCCCTCTCGTTATCAGATTGCAGATATCTTCACCAAAGGCCTTCCGTTGGTGTTATTCGAAGATTTTCGAGACAGTCTTAGCATTCGGCTACCTCCCGTTTCGACTACGGGGGTGTGTTAGAATATATGACAATATATTCTGACAGATTGTATATATTTAATTATATATATATATATATATATATATATATATATATATATATATATATATAGGCATATATTTAGTTTATATATATAGATAGGTAGTTTCCTTACTTATATCTTGTAATATGTGTATATATACTATGGATGAAGAATGAAATAAATCAAGGGATTAATCTCTTTCAGATAACTCAATATAAATTGTATTTAATTGACCAATTCAATACAAAACCACGTTCATTGTACTAATTAAATTCTAGTAGGAAAAGGAATATCAATATGCCGCTACTGTTACAAATGACTCAAATATGCCCTGTCGTTATAAAATGGCTCACATATATCTCTGTCGTTATAAAAATAAAAGAAGTAATTAAATTTTTTAAAAATTTTTATTATTTAAAAATCATGTTATTGATCTTTCTACACATAATTATTTTTTGACTTCTTTAATTATTATTATTTGAGTTTTTTTTTATTCATTCTTTAATATAAAAAAAAAAAAAAAAAGTGCGAATCAAAAAAGGTTAAAAAGTTTTTTAAAATATGAAGAATGAGGAGTTTCTTTGATAACTCAATATAAATTGTATCTAATTGACCAATTCAATACAAAACCACGTTCATTGTTCTAATTAAATTTTACAGAAAAGGCTCAAAAATACTCTTGAACTATCGAAAATAGCTCACATATACCCTTAAACTATGTTCTGGCACAAAAGTATCCTTCTGTTAAAATATTGGGTCACATTTACCCTTACTATTAAGAGTGTGTTAAGTGCCATGTGGATGCCACATGAATGCCACGTGGACACCACATAAGCACCAAACAACTCTCACTTCCACATAGACTCATAAGACCTAATTACTAATTTTGCCCTCATTTTGCTTAAGAGATACAATTTCACCCATTCTCATTTCTCTCATACATCAGATGATTTCCCCTTTTTCTAATACGATTTCCCCTAGAGTTATACAGATTTCCTCTCATGGACGCCATTGGATTTCAAAGTTGATTTCGCGATGGGGTTTCAAAGTGGATTTTCACGGCTGTAGGTTAGTAAATCTTTGTTCTTATTTTATTATGTTTTGCGATTTCAAAGCTATGGATAGTTAGGGTTTCCGACTTTGTTCATAATATTCCGGTATGTTAGATTTAGGGAAAAATTATTTGTTTATTTGAGTTAAGCAAAGAATCTTTTGTTTATTCCTCTCTAGGGTTCACAGATTTCCCTCATTTCACGGTTGGATTTTAAAGTTGATTTCGCGCCTGGTTTTCAAAGTGATCTTCGCAGCTGAATGTTATCTCATATGTTGTGGTCCTATTCTGTTGAGGTTCGATTTAGGGAATACTTGAGTTGAAGTAGTAGTATCTAATGGACTTGTATATGAATATATATTGTTTAGTCCTAGTCTGAATTTGATGTGTGTGGTCCCAAATGACCTTTTTCATTGTTTATTATGGCCTTTTTGTAATCTTTTGAGAATGTTGTCTTATATGTTGTGGTCCTATTATTTATTATATGTTGTGGTCCTATTGTTTATCCTAAATGCCCTCTGTTTATTATGGACTGATTTTTATGAAATACTTGAATATACTAATAGTTGCAGCTTACAAAAACTAAAGATAAGAAAAATCAAATGGAAACAAAAAGGAATAGTTTTTTCATATGAGACATCACTTCATTGAACAAGAAACACAACAAAACATAAATAGTAACCTAAAAGGAGTCATTTGCTTGTCTAGTTGTCCTACTATGTACAATAGCAAAAGAATATATTAAAAAGGAATAACAAAATCAAACTAAACTACTTGCTAAACAAACTCAATGAATCAATAAGGAGATTTAGTAGAGAAGATAAAGGAATAACAAAATCCTAACTACTAGCTCAAGAAGTGGTCAAAGCAATTTTTTGAGCATAGTAATCAGTAGTTAACTTGTGCAGATAGACTTGACAACTTTACATGAACATTGTAGTTCAGCATAGTAAGCAATTTGATGCTTTTTTAGTTAACCAGTAGTTAACTTGTGTAGCCTTTTTTGAGGAACTCTTTGATGCTAATATACAATTATTTGAGCATAGTAAGCAATTATTCTAGTTGTCCTACTATGTACATGAACATTGTAGCAGATAGACTTGACAACTTTCAAAACACTTCCAAAAGTTAACAATAATACATAATACTACTAGACCTCACTAAGTTACCACTGTCCATGTGTGTGTGTTTCTTAATGATTTATGTTGTAATAACCATCTAGCTCCTGTATGTTTTATAAAGTGTAATGACTTATTTATTGTGTATCTTATTCATGTATGTTTGTTGAGTTATTTTCAGTCCATTCTATTATGTTGTAATAAATCTGTGGCCACTGTTTTGTTTTTTCTCTTTTAGTATAGATTTCTAAAGTGAAATGACTTATTTATTTACTCTTGTGTGTTTGTGTTTCTTATTCATTTATGTCTGCTTTTGTCTGCTTTTCTTTCTCAATTCAATATGAAAGATCTTTTGGTTGACCTTATGTTGCATTATGAGGGTAAATGGATTACAAAACCACTACTAGTATATGACAAGAAGTATGTTGCTACTAGGAGAGACACTAGTGCAGATCTCTTCGACTATGATAAGATAGTGGAATAGTACACAAAAAACTTAGGATTTGTGCTTGTGAAACAAATACTAGTGAAAGGGCCTTTTGGGAAATTTTACTTGCTTGAGGGATCTGAAGGAATTAAGACACTCCAATGCCTATTAAATGACAATTTAAGGTTGTTCATTTATTTGCCATAGTGAAGCATACTTGGTAGAGTGTGAATATTGAACTGATACTGAAACAGAAAGTGATGATGACTAGTCTAGTGATGATGAATATAACTTTGATGAGTTAGAGCTTATTAAGATGCTGAAATGTAAAGAAGTAAATGCTGATCTCAATCACTACAAAGAACTTCATCCCTCCGTGACTTTTAAGGACTTGAATGATGCAAGAAAAATTGTGAATTTGTATTCTCTTGAAAATTCCAAGCCTATAGCAGTGGAAAAAAGTGACAGAACTAGACTAAGGTATAACTGCATGATTGGTTGTCCATTTGTCCTGCTTATTTCACAAGATGGTAAAGGTCCAGATTTTAAGGTTAAAACACTGAAAATAAATCACAACTGTGACGATGCATTTAAAAATCCTAGAGCTTGCACAAGTACTTTAGCACAATATTTCAAGAGTAAATTGCAGAATAATCCTTAGTACAAGCTAAATGATATGAGAAAAGACTTGAAGGATCAATTCAACTTGAATGTTAGTACCTCTAAGTTGAAAGAGCTAAGATGATGGCCCTTCAAAAATTGCAGGGAAGTTTCTTAGATGATTTCAACAGAATTGAGGCTTATGCAAATGAGCTTAGGCTAAGCAATCTTAGTAGTGATATTGTGATCAATTTATCAAAGGATGCATTGGAACAAGGTAAAAGAAAGTTCCTTAGGATGTACATCTGCTTTAATGCTCTGAAGTTGGGATGGAAAGAAGATTTGAGACCCTTTATTGGACTAGATGGGAGCTTCTTGAAGGGTCAATGCAAGGGACAACTTTTGGTGGCTATGGCACAAGATGCTCAGAATTGCTTTTATCCATTGGCATGGGCTATTGTTGATAAAGAGACAACTAGGACATGGATATGGTTTTTACAACTTCTGAACAATTCATTAAATTTGAAAGATGGTGAAACTGTCACCTTTATGTCTGATATGCAGAAGGTAAATAATTTGTTCTATTTATTTGAATAATTTTGTCTTCTTTATATAATAGTTTGTACCTATATATTTACTTATTTAACATGTATAGGGACTGATAGAAGCAGTCAAAAATGTCCTTTCTATGTCTCACCACAGGTACTTTAAGTTGCTTTAATTATTTTGTTCTCTTGAATATATTAACTAATTGTTCATTTTTATTGATTATAGGTATTGTGTTAGGCATATTGAGGCCAACTGGATGAAGAGATTTAGGTCGGGAGAGATGAAGAAACTGCTTTGGTGGGCTGCTTGGAGTAATTATGAGGAAGATTTCAAGGATCAGTTGAGTGCACTTGGTGCATTGTCAAAAAATGCTGCTAAGGATTTGCTTAGATATCTACCACAAACATGGTGTAGGGCATATTTGGATACTATATGCAAAAATCAAATGGTAGATAATAATTTCACAGAGTTGTTCAACTCTTGGATCCTGGAAGCAAGAGGTAAGCCAATCCTGAAAATGCTTGAAGATATAAGAAGCAAGATAATGAACATGCTAAGAGAGAAGGAAGAGGATGCAAGCAAATGGACTACTGATTACAGTCCTAATTGCATGAAATTGTTCACTGCATACATGAGAATAACTCAATTATGTAGTGTTGACTTCAATGGTGATCTTGGATATGAAGTGTTTGAGGGTGAAGATAGGCACACAGTGAACTTGGTGGAGAAAAACTGCACATGTAGGTCATGGCAGTTGACTGGCATTCCATGCCCTCATGCCATCAAAGCTATGTTGTACCAGAAGATAGAACCAAAGAATGAAATTAATTGGTGGTACAGTAAGAAAGCTTACTTGATGACATAAATGGCAAAATTGATGCCTGTAAAAGGTGAACAATTCTGGAATGTATTGCCAGAACATGCAATGGATCCACCTGACCTTGCGAAAACAGTGGAAAGACCAAAAACCAAAAGAACTAGGGAAAAGGATGCATCAATTAAAAGAGCTGGAGAGTGGGCTCACTCAAGAAAATGAACTAAAATGACTTGTAGTAAGTGTGGTGAAACAACTCACAATGCAAGAACATGCAATGTAAGAACATTACTCATTTACATATCTCAATGCTATTAGTACTATGTAGTTAATTGCACATAAACATTGTATTTTCAGTTTGTTAAAGGAGAACAAGGGGCAACATTGAAGAGAAAAAGGGGCAGAACTGAGGAAGAGACTGAAGAAGAACCTGAAAAAGAAGTTGAAGAAGTCCATATATAATATTTTGATGTTAATAGCTCAGCCCCTAGACCAACACAAGATGAAGAATACCATTTCATGTCCACACCTGAACTGTCACAACAACAGTATGAACCATTTGGACCTGCTATAGAGCCTGAAAGTGATCCAGATATAAGGCCTCAAGTTATATCTGAAAATCGCACAAAACTGAAGATGAGGACGAATCAGAAAAGAGCAATTGGAAATAGAGTTATATCTTTTAGAGGTGATTTTGCTGGAATTAGTGAGCCTACAAATTTTCCTTACTCACCTACTAAGCTCACTTGGAAAGGAAAAAAAGTTGTCACTGGCAAACAACTGAAAAGAGAGAGATAGAAGAAGGTGGGCAAGTTGAAGACAAAAAAAGCTAATGGAAAATCCCAGATTTGATGTGTTCTGGATAGTGCAAAAAGTTGTCTACTTTTGTTTATTTTTACTTGAAGTTGGTAAATGCAAAACAAAGCATGTGTTTTGTTTATTTTGAGTTGAAGTTGGTAGATGCAAAACAATGAATGTGCTTGTTTATTTTGGGTTGAAGTTGGTAGATGCAAAACAATGAATGCTTATGTTTATTTTGGGTTGAATTTGGTAGATACAAAACAATGAATGCTTAATTTTGTTTTTGCCTTGAAGTTGGTATTAAGTTATGAAGTTTGGTGAAGTATTAATGTTTCGTTTTCGTCCAGATTTTTGTGATGTTTATTTCCAGTCTTTACTTAATGTTTGATAATGCATTTCTTGTTATTTTGGGTTGAGTTTGGTGAAGATTTTTATTACTGCTTGCTGTCCAAATTTTGGTAAGAAGTAAGATTCTTTACTTATTATTTTCAGTAAGATTTTTATTACTGCTTATTATTATGTTGGTAATGCATTATGGTTCCAGTTTTAATTAGTGCTGGTGAACATATATTTAGTTCTCTATTATAGCATTTTCAATGTTTAGTAGTTCCTCTACATGCCCTTAATTAATAGCTGGTGAACATATATTCATTTGCTATTACACTAGTAGCATAGTGACCAATATAGTCATTTGTGCAGTCCCTTTTAGGCATACTGAAGTTATTGCATATGTTCAATATGGATATGGATTTTCCTCAATGTGGGTTTTCACCCCTTGACCATTGTAGAACAACAATATTGTTTCACGGCCATAAGAGCGACCAAATGAACATGATGATAGTCATATCCACTTTCTGCCACAATAAGATACAATGACAGGAAAATCCATATACATATTGAGAAAAGCAAAATGACCTGTAACGCAAGATGACAAGCTAGTGAACATATATTCCTTTCCCCTGTACAACTACTCTCCAAATGCATAATACATAATTCAAACTCCATAAGTACTACAACTTCATTACAAAATACAAATTCCATAATACATAAACTTGTAATTCAAACTCCATAAGTACTACAACTTCATTACAAAATACAAATTCCATAATGCATAAACTTGTAATTCAGACTCCATAAGTACTAAAACAACAAACATTCAATTCATACATTGATTCCTAAAGTGTTGGATCCTTACATACATTCACTTCATGATCCTTACGACAAACACAACGAACAAAGTACATGAAATGAAAATGATAGTTTTCGACTTTTTGATTTTCTTCTCCAAAAACATAACTTTTCCAGCTTCTTGGGCTGAAATAAATTTCATTTCTTCAAACAAAATTTCCAGATTGCCCTTTCAGCATTTTCCATTCCATCAACAATCCATTTCAATTTGTTTCTTTCAACCTTCATAGCATCCAATTTACCCTTTAAATTCATTATAATAGTTACTGCTCTTGGTGGGAGTTGTTGTTTGTCTTGCCATTCCCAATATCCACATTAAGTGACCTATATGTAGTGTACAAATTCAACCATCAAGGTTACATAATAATTTAGAGAAATATTTAACGTTAATTTAACCAATAAAAGTTTGTATATAAACATCCAAACATCAAATAAATTTACAACTTACTTTGGGTCTTGGGCATTTGTAGAACCTTCTCCCTGCATTCAAATCAGTTCAAACCATCAAATTTAAAGCATTGAGACCACAATAACATCTTCTTACATACAATTTTTCAAGTGAATTGATAAAGGATTCAAACATTGTTTCAAAATTTTTGTCTACTTCGAAACCCTAGAAGTGAAATGAAGAAAGGGGTGAAATCAACTTTGAAATGGAATGGTGTCCATGAGAGGAAATTTGAAACCCTAGGGGAAATCGTATTAGAGAGAAAGAGGGGAAATGTATTTTAGAGAAATGCGGGCAAAATTAGTAATTAGGATGTTTGAGTCTATGTAGAGGTGAGAGTTGTTTGGTGCTTATGTGGCGTCCATGTGGCACTTAACACACCTCTGTTAATAGTAAGGGTAAATGTGACCCAATACTTTAATGAAAGGGTTTTTTTGAGGCAGAATACAGTTTAAGGGTATATGTGAGCTATTTTCGATAGTTCAGGGGTATTGTTGAGCCTTTTCCATAAATTCTAATAGGAAAAGGAATATAACCCTTATCATTTAGAGCTGATATACATTCGTTATAAAAATGGTGCACAGATATCTTTATCGTTATAAAATAATTTATATATACCCTATAGTTACAAAGTTCACCCACATATACCTTTATCATTACAAAAATGAAAAAAAAAAAATTTAATTTTTTTTAATTAATATTTCAAAAATCATGTATTTGATCTTTTACACATAATTATTTTTAGATTTCTTTGATTATTATTATTAGAGTCTTTTATTCTTTTTTTTTATTATTCATTCTTTAGTGTAAAATAAGAGAAATAAAAAGAGAAAAAAGTGTGAATGGAAAAAGATTTTAAAGTTTTTTAAAAAATTGAAAAATAATTTTTTGCAGCTATATTGTAATTTAGTTTTTATATCAGTAAAGAAAATATTTGGGGCATCAATAAAATTTTACAAAAGAAAAAGTGAAAAAAAATAAATTTGACTTTCAAAATAATAAATTCAATTTAGTCAATGAATAAAAAAAATAGGTAAAAGAAAAAAAACGCGTAAGAGGATCAAATATATCTCCACAAAGATTATCTTTTTTGACTAAAAAATTTAAAATTATTTTTTATCACTTTTGTTAGAGAAAAGAGGTGTATATGAGTCATTTGCGTAATAGTAAGGATATATATATATATATATATATATATATATATATATATATATATATATATATATATATATATATATATATATATAACCTCAAAATAACAAAATTGATGGGTATATTAGGCCCTTTTTCCAATTCTAATTGTTACTTATATATATTGACATCAATATTAAAATGTAAGTTATAAAGAGTAAGGTGTTAAATTGATTCTATATATAACGATTTAATGAATCATGATTTTTTTTATCTGATTGATTTTATTAGCGTCATATGGAGAATACATCTAGTAACATATCTGTTTTTCATTTAGAAAGTACTCCTTTCGTTTCATAATAATTGTCATTTTGTATTTTTTAAGACCTAAGTAATATTAACTTTGATCAAAATTTTAAAATATATTTTATCATCATATTGAGATGCGATGAACTGTAAAATATAATAATCTTTACATAGTTTATCAATATTAAAATATTAATTTAATTTAATTTTAAAATTAATCAAATTATATTTTAAAAGCTAGACATGACAATTGAAAAGAAACTGATATATATCACATAAGGATCCCACTAAAAATGTTCCTAAATAAGTAGATGACCAAACTCTTTTTGGTAATAAGATAAATAAATTTTAATTCTTATGATGTTTTGCTTCCTAAAACATAAGATTCTAAAGCGAAAAAAATAATTAAAAAATATTTCATTTATTATAATGTCCTCAAAGATAAGGTAAGGATCGTTGTCATAATTAATTCAAATTAAAAAGATTTTAAAAAGTTGTTATAGTAGCATATTTTTCCTATATATACCCATACCATAAAAAAACATTCAATTTTCATATTATTCAAAAACATATTTCTTAATTATTTTCTCTTCACTTGTTAGTGAAAATCCTCCTCTTTTTATTTATCTTGCCCCATAAAGTTCAAGGTGGTTACAAATGCAAGTTCTCTAATGATTACCAAGTGCACATTCTAAATTATATTTCTACCCATCAACCCCCGCTAAATCTTCATTGTGTATCTGAAGATAATGATCTTGGCTTTCAATTTCCACCTGTGGAAACGGATTTCAAATGGGAAATTCGTGCGTCACATAGTACTTTATTCTTTTGTCATTTTTGAACGGGTTAGAAAACTAAAGTATTCGATATGTTTAACGATCTAAATAGTTGCTTTCATGGTGGAGCTAATTTTGTTCCAAATGATACTAGAAAATAAATATAATATTAAAACTACTAGAGATGTAGATAACATCTTAGATCCAGAATTTATTAATAATATACGGTGGGAAATACTAGGTTACTATATTGATATAAATTGGTGTAATAATATAATAGATTGGATATATAAAAACTTAAAAAAGGAAGGAATTTTATTAGGATAGTAAATGCAAGCTTTAATTAAAAGATATAAACAATTTTCACAGTGGCTTCAAGACGAAATAATTCATAAAGACGTACTAGGTACTACAGAAAAATATCTTAAACAACAATTAGTGATAGAAAAACAATTAAACACAGAAGAATCATAACATAATATAAAATATCTTAATAGATGATTAGATTACACTATAAGACAAATAGATATCTCTAAATTACACATAAAAATATAAAAAAAGGCACTTGACTATATACACTTTGGATAAAATACATGCCTCTAGAATATATTAAGAGAATTAAACAAAGATATAATTGGCTCTACGATGAAATAAAATATAGAATTAAGCTTAGATAGACTCTAAAAAGATTAATAGAATTTCTAAGTTGGGTAGACGAAGAATTAGAAAAAGAAAAAATAAGCGAATTTTTAATTTGGTCAAAAGAAGAATTAGCTAACAAAGGAATATCTAAAACTTATACTATAGACTTGTTGATAGAATATAAAGCTAACATAGTTAAAGAAATTAGTAACATTAAATTAAATATAAAATATACTACTAATAGAATAAAACATTATAAAAGAATTAGTCAAATTAAAAGTACAATAGGATAGAAAAATAGATTCGTTAAGACATCTAAAATACTTAGACTTAAAAATACACCCAGAGAAAAAATATAGATCATTATATAATAATAACATTTTAAAGTGTAATTTCACTAAAGGAGAACATATACTACATTCTGAAGACAAGCAATATAATACTTTAATAGACTTAATAATAAATCTTAGTGAAAAAATTCAACAACAAGATAAAATAATAATAAAATTGTTAGAAGCAATAGAAGTAGTACAAAATAAACAATATAAGATTTTAGATAAATTAGAAAAGAATTCTGATTTTTTAAAAGCACAAGAACTAGAAATAGATAGGAAAATTCAATACTTAAATACAAAATTTAATCTAGAAAAAATACCTACAAAAATAGAAATAGAAAAACTAGTAAAAACTATAGTAGAAAAGCCTAAAGAATTAGAAATTAAAAATACTCAAGTAGTAACAAAAATAATAGAACAAGTAGAAAAAATAACTACTGATATAAGTCACCTAAAAGAAATAATCATAAGACTTGAAAGGATCTCAGTCTCATGAGTGAACAATACATGAATTATAAAAAAGCAATAGAATTTACAACCAACTATCATCAAGAACCAATAGGATATTCTCTAGTCACATTCCTTCAAGCCAAACAAACAAAATAATCCTAAAACAAAACAATACAATAATAGCATTACAAATAGAATTAAATATAAAAATAGACAAAATATTAAAAGAAAAGCAACCGGAACAAATTCATAAAAATACAGAAATAGACGAATTAATTACTCAACTTAAGAAAGTAGAAATAACACCTAAACAAGAAAAACCAAAGCTAATTAAAAGACCTCAAAAATGGACTTTCTTTCAAATAACCGAACAATCTAAGAAAGTAGACCAAGTTTCTCAGAAAATAGAATAGGAAATAATTAATTTCACGAATATTATCTAGGAAATCATCAACTATAGAAGAACATCAAGAATTAAATGAAATAATAGACATAGATAGAGATTTACAAATTTTTAAACAAAATCAATTAAAACTATTAAATCCAAAAACTTTATACGATGTAAAATATTTATCTAAGAATAATCAATTATATAGACACTATAGGGAAGAACAAATATCAGCAATAGGAGACAACTTTGCGATTTTAGAATTAGTAAACCAAGCCTTCACAAAGAAGATAAAAAATGCCAATATAATGTTAATGCATATGGGATTAATAGTTATAGGAATACAAGGTTTAACTAGAAAAAATTTAGGATCTAAAGTACTAATAGTATTATACGACGATAGATGGTCAGACTTAAAGAAATCTATTATAGGACTAACGGAAGTAGATATGACTAATAATGGTGGAATATTTTATATTAGTCCAGAATTTTTAATAAATTTAAAAGAATTTGGAAAGCATATTAAAACAGGAATCCAAACTAAAGGACATGAAGAAATGGATAATGGAAATAATTTATTAATGTGTGTAGGTTTTATTGGAAAAATGACTTTGAGTAGTAATACAAAATTTAAACTTCAAGTAAATGATGTGGTAGAAATAATGGAAAATAAAGGTATAAGATTAATCAAACCAATAAAAATAAACCCAGAAGAATATGCAGGTTTGGAATGGAACTTAGATAAATTAAGTAAGCCAAAGGTGTTTACTCCCGAGCAACATTTAATGTATACCAGTTCTAAAGGAGAAACATCAAATAGGTTTACAGACTATAATTATACAAGTCAAAAAGAATTAAATAATAATGAAACAGAAAGTACCATAGAAACAGAACAAGAAGAATTTATGAATATAGAATTAATACAAGAAGGGTATGAGGCAAAAAGAGCCATAAAAGAAGCAAAAAGACCATATCAAGAGAATAATATGACAGTTTTTAAGTGTAGAGGATGTAAAAAGGGTAAAATGGATATAATGGAAACAATAGAACATTTTAAAATATGTCAAGAAAGAGATGATAATTTAGCATATAGAATGGATGAACTAGAAGACATAAATGAAGATAAAATAGACACTTTATCCATAACTAGTTATACGGAACTAATGGAAGAAGCAACTAGCACATAGTGCTAGTCCTTTCCAAAGAAGTAGTGCAGCCCCGAATATTAATTATAGTACAGGTAATCTGCCTAGAAAATCGTGGATAAGACCTGATCAAGAAATAAAAGATAATATTAGACCAGCAGGAAAAAAAATGCCTATAGAAGAACCTATTAGACTATAAGACGGAGGAAATAAAGGAAAAATATTAAATATAGCTGCACATGATCCACAAATGTGGAATACAGTGATAGATTTATGGAAAGGAATGGTAGTAGCAGACTTTATTAAAAATTATCAAGAAACTGATGCAGAAACTATGTATAAATACTTAGAAACTTTTTTAGGAGAATCTTGTAAAGCAGTATGGGAATCATACAAACACACTTTTCCTCAAGAATTCCAAGCACTAATTGAATTAGGACCAAACCCATATAATTTTACAAATAAAATATATGTATTATTAACAGGAGAAGACCCTAATAGTGGCTTAGTAACATTACAAAGAAATGTTGTAATTAAATTAGAACAATTAAGTATATCTAATTGGATGCACATAAAGAATTTTCTTAAAGACTATTTTTATTATTGTACCATTAGTGGAAATACATTTAATGAGGAATTAGGTAAAAAATTATTTAATAAACTACCAGGAGCTTTAGAAAGAGAAATAGAAGAAATATGATATAAAAGAGAAGGAGTGGTGCAAAGCCCCACACTCTCATGGCTTATAGGACAAAAAATAAATCACATAATGGAAATACTAACAGAAAAATGTACTAATATACAAATACAAAAGCAGTGAAAACAAAATAATGAAATGAACTTTTGTAAAACAATGATATATACTACCTAAAGTTATGACAAAGCACCTAGTAGAACAAGAAAATATAAAAGAAGGACCGGATATAACCAAAGGCCCTATAGACATAAAAAATGTATCTTAAGAAAATCTTCAGCTAGAAAACCATATTTAAATAGAGATAGACATGTTAGAAAATATAGAAATAATAGAAATTACAAAAATAAGTTAGAATGCTATACTTGCGGGAGTATAGAACACTTAGTAAATACATGCCCTAAAAGAAATAATATGAAAACTAGAAATTCTCAATTAATAGAAGACTTTCAAGAATTCTATTAAACGTAGATGAATATATGTCAGACACGGAGAGTATATACTCAGTTGTTAGTATGGATATAATAGAAGAAAGAGATCAATCAGACATATCGGATTCAGAAAATGATAATTTAATTAATAAAATAGGAATATAAAGAAATGGTGATTTAGATAATATACTAATAAATACCATGATGAATATTTATCAAGACTGTAATCATGAGTTTGAAAGATTAAAAGGAATAGATAGTAACCCATAATATATGTAAATGATATCCTAGTAAAATAAATAGAGCCAAATGTAAAATTTGCTATATGGAAGCTTGTATTAGTTGTATAGAAAGTAAGTTAAAACAAAAAGTAAATAAAAATGAAGAACAAGTCTATATAAAAGACCAGGCTACTAATTTAAGACTAATAACTCTAGAAACAAGAATAAATGACTTAGAACAAAAAATAATTAAGTTAGAAAAAGGAAAACAAAAAATAGACATCGATACTACACAATCACAAGGAACAATACATTTAGATCAAATAGAAAGTGAATTAATGAATGAAGAAGAAGAAAATACTAGTTTTATATGTAATAAAGATAAAAAGTTTGGAACAATAAAAATATTAGTAAGAATAAAAATAAAAGAAGTAGAAATAGAAACATTAGCATTAGTAGACACAGGCTGTACTTGTTGCATCCTAAATAAAAAGATACTGCCAAATAATTTATTATCAACTCTAAAAATTTTTAAAGAAACTATACAAGCAATACAAATGGATGCAACTTATAATCTATACAACCAATATATAGAAAAAGCGCAAATAAGCTTTATAAATATATGTAGTGAATTTTATAAGCCTACATATAATATGCATAAGATATTAGTAAGAGATCTTAATGTTAAAACTAACTTAGTCTTAGGTTTACAATTTCTTATACAAAATAACGGAAGTTGTTTAATTTCTAGAGATGGAATAATGATGTTTAGAAATATAACATATACCCTGTACAAACTAGAAAAATTCCAACAAAGGAATTAAATAAAGATAATAAAATAAAAGTTATAACTCCATGCTGTGACGATTGTAAAGATAAGGGCAGTTGCTGTTCGAACAACCTATATGAAGAAAAACAAGAAGAAAATTATTCAGACAATATATACCTAGAAGATATAGAAAAAGATTATACCTTAATAAATGTATAAACATAATTTTACAATTTTAAAAAAGGAATAAATACTATAGGAAAAATAAAAAATCCTAAAGACTTAGAAAATATAGTAGCAATATTAGACAAAATGGAAATAATAGGAGAAAAACCTTTAATACATTGGGGAAGTAATAAAATTATGTGTAAATTAGATATAATAAACCCCGAGTATAATATAAAAACCGCAACAATAGAAGCTAATAATGAAGATACGGAAGAATTTAATAAACAAATAAAGGAGTTACTAAAGCTAGAAGTAATAAGAAGATCGACATCTAGACATAGATCGGCAGCCTTTATGGTTAGAAATCATAGTGAACAAGTGCAAAGAAAAGCTCGCATGGTAATAAATTCTAAAAGATTAAATGATAATACTAGAACGGATGCATACAAATTACCCGATAAAGGTGACCTAATTAATAGAATACAAGGTAAAAATATTTTTAATAAATTTGATTGTAAGTCAAGATACTGGCAGATAAAAATGCACCCGAAAAGCATAGAATGGACAACTTTTACTTGTCCAGAAGGACATTTTGAATGGCTAGCTATACCTTCTAGGCTAAAAACAGCTCCGCCTATATTCCAAAGGAAGATGGATGAGATGTTCGGAGACTATAAGAATTTTGTATTAGTATATGTAGATGATATTTTATTATTTAGCAAAGACATACAAGAACACTTAGGACACCTACAAACAGTATTTAGATTATTCGTAACATATGAAATAATAATAAGTAAAAAAAAAATGGAACTGTGTAAGACACATATGAATTTTTTAGGAGTAACTTTAGAAGAAGGAAAGGTAAAATTACAAGCACATATCACTACTAAAAAAACAGTGAATACCGATCTAAAAATACCGACCTCCGGAGGTCGGTATTCCCTATAATTCCGACCTAAAACCGACATTCCAGCTTAGGTCGGAAAAAGCTTGGTCGCTATTCAATACCAACCTCCGGAGGTCGGTATTTACCAACCTCTCGAGGTCGGTTTTTATTTTAAGTCGGAAAATTCATTAATTTATTTTCCGACCTCCGGAGGTTGGTATTTTTATTTTTTGTATTTTTAAAATGCCGACCTCCGGTGGTCGGTAATTTTATTTTTGTATTTTTTAAATTCCGACCTCCGGAGGTCGGTATTTTTATTTTATATTTTTCAAATTCCGACCTCCGGAGGTCGGTATTTTTATTCTTTTATTTTTCAAATTCCGACCTCCGGAGGTCGGTATTTTTATTCTTTTATTTTTCAAATTCCGACCTCCGGAGGTCGGTAATTTTATTTTTGTATTTTTAAAATTCCGACCTCCGGAGGTCGGTAATTTTATTTTTCTATTTTTAAAATTCCGACCTCCGGAGGTCGGTATTTTTATTCTTTTATTTTTCAAATTCCGACCTCCGGAGGTCGGTAATTTTATTTTTGTATTTTTAAAATTCCGACCTCCGGAGGTCGGTATTTTAATTTTTTTACTTTTGAAATTCCGACCTCCGGAGGTCGATTTTCTACTATAAAACTGGCAGCAAATTGCTGTAATTATAATTGCCCACCTGCATATTTATACCAAAACAACCCAAAGAATATAAACTTCATCCAACCAAAACAACACAATATTTTCAACATATATATTAAACTATTTCAAAATAAACTTCATCCAACTTCATAATACAATCAAACAATTTCAAAATATAGAAGTCTAAAATGTCAAATAGATACAACTACTTCTCATCACCCTGATCACTCTCCTTATCAGACTTATCATTCTCATCACTCTCTTGATCAGATCCATCACTGCTGGCTGGACATGGAGGAAGAATATTTCCTAATTCAAAAAGAAAAGTAAGTTGGGCTGGAAGAGCTGCATGCCTCTCTACCTCTTGTGCTGCCGCAATCTCCTCTTCTCTCTTCTTCTCTCTTTCGGCAACAGCAGTTTAACTACATTAATTTTGACTTAATTCCATCAACAAAATTCACTAACTAAGCCACATTATTTATTTTAACTTATTTAAATACCTTAACAACTTTTTAACTTTAACTACATTAGTTTTGAATAAATTCCAACAACTAAATTCACTAACTAAACCACATTATTTATTTTAACTTGTTTAAAAAACTTAACAACTTTTTAACTTTAACTACATTATTTTTGACTTAATTCCAACAACTAAATTCACTAACTAAACCACATTATTTATTTTAACTTTTTGAAACAACTTAACAATTTTTTAACTTTAACTACATTAGTTTTGACTTAATTCCAACAACTAAATTCACCAACTAAACGACATTACTTATTTTAACTTGTTTAAATAACTTAACAACTTTTTAACTTTAACTACATTAGTTTTGACTTAATTCCAACAACTAAATTCACCAACTAAACGACATTATTTATTTTAACTTGTTTAAATAACTTAACAACTTTTTAACTTTAACTACATTAGTTTTGACTTAATTCCAACAACTAAATTCACCAACTAAACGACATTATTTATTTTAACATGTTTAAATAACTTAACAACTTTTTAACTTTAACTACATTAGTTTTGACTTAATTCCAACAACTAAATTCATCAACTAAACGACATTATTTATTTTAACTTGTTTAAATAACTTAACAACTTTTTAACTTTAACTACATTAGTTTTGACTTAATTCCAACAACTAAATTCACCAACTAAACGACATTATTTATTTTAACTTGTTTAAATAACTTAACTACTTTTTTACTTTAACTACATTAGTTTTGACTTAATTCCAACAACTAAATTCACTAACTAAATCACATTATTTATTTTAACTTATTTAAACACCTTAACAACTTTTTAACTTTAACTACATTAGTTTTGATTTAATTCCAACAGATAAATCCACCAACTAAACGACATTATTTATTTTAACTTTTTGAAACAACTTAACAACTTTTTAACTTTAACTACATTAGTTTTGACTTAATTCCAACAACTAAATTCACCAACTAAACGACATTACTTATTTTAACTTGTTTAAATAACTTAACAACTTTTTAACTTTAACTACATTAGTTTTGACTTAATTCCAACAACTAAATTCACCAACTAAACGACATTATTTATTTTAACTTGTTTAAATAACTTAACAACTTTTTAACTTTAACTACATTAGTTTTGAATAAATTCCAACAACTAAATTCACTAACTAAACCACATTATTTATTTTAACTTATTTAAACACCTTAACAACTTTTTAACTTTAACTAAATTAGTTTTGATTAAATTCCAACAACTAAATTCACCAACTAAACGACATTATTTATTTTAACTTGTTTAAATAACTTAACAACTTTTTAACTTTAACTACATTGGTTTTGACTTAATTCCAACAACTAAATTCATTAACTAAACCACATTATTTATTTTAACTTGTTTAAATAACTTAACAACTTTTTAACTTTAACTACATTAGTTTTGACTTAATTCCAACAACTAAATTCACTAACTAAACCACATTATTTATTTTAACATGTTTAAATAACTTAACAACTTTTTAACTTTAAACTACATTAGTTTTGACTTAATTCCAACAACTAAATTCACCAACTAAACGACATTATTTATTTTAACTTGTTTAAATAACTTAACAACTTTTTAACTTCAACTACATTAGTTTTGACTTAATTCCAACAACTAAATACTCTAACTAAACGACATTATTTATTTTAATTTGTTTAAATAACTTAACAACTTTTTAACTTTAACTACATTAGTTTTGACTTAATTCCAACAACTAAATTCACTAACTAATCCACATTATTTATTATAACTAATTTAAATAACTTAACTACTTTAACTAGTTTAGTTTTGACTTAATTCCAACAACTAAATCCACCAACTAAACGACATTATTTATTTTAACTCATTTAAACAACAAAAAAACTTTTTAACTTTAACTAAATTAGTTTTGACTTAATTCCAACAACTAAATTCACTAACTAAAGCTAAACATCAACACTAGATGGACACAAATCGATCTTGCAAGAAAATCAATTTTGTCATCAATAGGATCAACTAGTGTTGGTACTTATGCTTAACAAACACATTAAATTAAAGTTGAGTGTCAAAACTAGATGGACACAAATCGATTTTGCAAGAAAATCAATTTTGTCATCAATAGGATCAACTAGTGTTGGTACTTAATTATGTTTCACAAGCACACTATTCCTAAACTAAAGCTAAGCATCAACAGTAGATGGACACAAATCAATCTTGCAAGAAAATCAATTTTGTCATCAATAGGATCAACTAGTGTTGGTACTTATGCTTAACAAACACATTAAATTAAAGTTAAGTGTCAACACTAGATGGACACAAATCGATCTTGCAAGAAAATCAATTTTGTCATCAATAGGATCAACTAGTGTTGGTATTTAATTATGCTTAACAAACACATTATTCCTAAACTAAAGCTAAGCATCAAACACTAGATGGACACAAATCGATCTTGCAAGAAAATCAATTTTGTCATCAATAGGATCAACTAGTGTTGGTACTTATGCTTAACAAACACATTAAATTAAAGTTAAGTGTCAACACTAGATGGACACAAATTGATCTTGCAAGAAAATCAATTTTGTCATCAATAGGATCAACTAGTATTGGTACTTAATTATGCTAAACAAACATTCAATGGACACAAACAAATTATCACAAAATTTAAACTAAGTATCAATACTAGAAGGACACAAACACATTATAAAAAGAAATTGTACTTGAACTTTAGAAATTTAGAAACACCAAACCTTATCTTCTACTTTGATGAAAGAAGCTTGTATCAACTTTTTTTGATGTTGAGCTTCCTTAGTTGCCTAGCCCTCAAAATCAACTCTTTCAACACTAGAAAAAGATTCAATAATTATTAGTTACTACATAGCACAAGCACACAGCAACATCGAGATTCGTCAACTGCCTATTTCCTAAATACGAGCCAATTTGAAAACAAGCATCAACATAGAAAATGAAAGAACACGCCCACATGAATAGATGGACATAAATCGATCTTGCAAAAAAATCAATTTTGTCATTAATAGGATCAACTAGTGTTGGTACTTACGCTTAACAAACACATCATTCCTAAATTAAAGCTAAGTGTCAACACTAGATGGACACAAATAGATCTTGCAAGAAAATCAATTTTGTCATCAATAATATCAAGTTTAGTTAAATATAACCTTCAAATCCAAGAATATTAGTTTTATATATATATTCAAGTTTTAATAAGTTCAAGTTTCAATTCAAGTTCATATCTAATTTCTAAACTTAAGTAGCTATATATTCAAGCTAATTAGTTCCAAATTCAACTAGCTGTTTCCGAAATTTAAACTATTAATTAGCCTAAAATATCAAATATAATTCAAACCATTAGTTCTAAATTCCAAATTCAAACTAGTATTAAAATCACAAATTGAAAGTACTCCTAGAATTCAAAAACCAAACTATAATGCTAAAATCCCAAATTCAAACTATTAGTAGTCCTAAAATCTCAATAATAATTCAAACTAGTCCTAAATTCAAAATTCAAACTAGTCTTAAAATCACAAATTCAAACTAGTCCTAAAATCCCAAAATCTAACTAGTGCTAAAATCCTAAATTCAAACTAGCTAGCTATTCCTAATCCCAAATTCAAACTATTAGTCCTAAAATCTCAATAATAATTCAAACTAACTCAAATAATACCCAAATTCAAACAACTCCCCAAATATAATTCAAACTAACTCTAACATTAAAATTTTCAATTCACAATCAACAGACACAAACTAACAATCAAATATTCCCTAATTCAAACTAACAATCAAAAACCCTAAATCATTCACTTACTAATTAACTAACAATCAATAAAAAAAACTAATTCAATACACTAATTAACAAATTCAACACTCAAATTGAATACCCAAATTCAAACAACTCCTTAAATACCCTAATTCAATCTAATTCAATCTAATTCTACAATTCCAAAATCAAACTAATTAACTCAAGAAATGCCAAATTTCAAACAAATCCTAAGATATCCTAATTCAAACTAACCCTAACATTAAAATTTTCAATTCACAATCAACAAACACAAACTAACAATCAAATAATCCCTAATTCAAACTAACCCTAAAATTAAAATTTTCAATTCACAATCAACAAATACAAACTAACAATCAAATAATCCCTAATTCAAACTAACAATCAAAAAACCTCAATCATTCACTTACTAATTAACTAACAATCAATAAAAAAACTAATTCAATACACTAATTAACTAATTCAACACTCAAATTAAAAGAAATTAAAAATACTATTATGAAACCTAACCTTGAATTAAAGGAGAAGGGCAGCGAGTCGGAATAGAGGCAGCGCCGGTCAATATGGAGGCGGCACCGGTCGAGATGGAGGCGGCGTGACCTCCTGCTGCTGACGCGAGCTTCCTCTGCTGCTGTACGCGACCGCCGTTGCTGCTGCACACGACCGCCGCTGCTGCTGCACGCTACGATGGTTGCGTGGCGCCGGTCGTCTGGGATGGTGGCGTGGCGCCGGTCCTCGAAGATGGTGGCGGGGCGCCGGTCCTCGGGGTTGGTGGCGGGCGCTGATGAGAGGAATGGTGAGAGAGGAGTGAAACTTGTGAGACTTGTGAGACTTTGACCAAGAGTTTTAATTTTAATAAAGTTAGTTTAATAAATTTAATTTATTGAGGTTGATTTAATTAATTAAAATTACATATATATATATATATATATATATATATATATATATATATATATATATACATATATAATTTAACTAGACATCAAGAGAAGTTTAATTTAATAAATTTAATTTATGGATCAAGTTAATTTTATAATTTAATTTAATAAATAATTTATCGATCAAGTAAATTTTATAAATTAAAATTATATATATATATATATATATATATATATATATATATATATATATATATATATATATATATATATATATATATATATATATGTTTGTGTGTAATTTAATTACACATCAACACAAGTTTAATTTAATAAATTTGATTTATCGAACAAGTAAATTTTATAAATTAAAATATTATATATATATATATATATATATATATAATTCAACTACTCATCAACAGAAGTTTTTGATTTAATAAATTTAATTTATCGAACAAGTTAATTTTATAAATTTAAATTATATACCTTCTAATTATATAAATTTAATTTTATTGATCAACAAAAATTTATCATTATCAAATTTAATATATAAATCTCCTTGAATTGATCATACGTATTTCTTTAATTGATAATGTATTTCATATCTGAACCACTAGTTTGTAAGACTTGATTTGTTAAACTATTCAAAGGATATATAATTAATCAACGTATTTCATAATTGATGAAGTATCCTTTACATGTCATCATAATTAGGAGGTAATAACTACACTTGACATCCATTCAAGATCGAACGTATATAATAATAATATCTCCCATATCATACTCAAATGTCGCTTTTATTAAAAGTAATTAGATTTAATAAAAACTACCGACCTAATGAGGTCGGTATCACATTACATTTTAAGATAAATGAAAAGCAAATCATGTTAATTAAATAAAAAATACCGACCTCATGAGGTCGGTATCACATTACATTTAATAAAACCTGTTGTTTTCATATTTTATTAAGCATAAAAACCAACTACTTGTACTCAATTTTCATATCAACGTAGTTTCATACTCTAAATATGGATTATTGATGTTTTTGGTTTATTCCACGTATTTTAACTTTTTATTTATAAAAGTATACAAAATTGTTAAACTTTTTTAAACAATTAATTGTAGGTGTAAAATGAAAATTTAGTATTATGCTAGCAAAATAATGATTAAAAGGAACATTTTAAAGAAATCGACCTCCGGATGTCGCTTTTATTAAAGTATATGGATGAAATAAAAATACCGACCTCATGAGGTCGCTATTTTATGTTAATTTATTTTTTAATTTATATAAAACCCTCATCCGGAAAATGATTTATTTAAACTTAATTGAAAATATTAATTTATTAATTTTATGGAAGTCACTATATAAATATTTTAATGAAAATTAATTTAATTACATACTATTTAATTTTGACGACTTCCGAACGTCGGTATTATAATATTTTTTATTTTTTATTTTACACAAAACAGTCCTCCGAAAGTCAATTTTAATAAAATTAAATCAAAATAATTTCTCAATTTTTTTTATATACTTAATTGAAAAAAATAAAATATTTTTATTTATTTATTTTATTTAATACCGACATCAAGAGGTCGGTTTTTCTTGTAATTCATTTTTTTTTGGAAAATTCCGACCTCCAGAGGTCGGTATTTTGATTTTTGTATTTTTTAAATTCCGACCTCCGGAGGTCGGTATTTTTATTTTAGTATTTTTTAAATTCCGACCTCCGGAGGTCGGTATTTTTATTTTTGTATTTTTGAAATTAATCGTCGTTCGGATGACGATTTATTTAAAGAAAATATTAATTTATTAATTTTTTTGGAAGTCCTATATAAATATTTTAATGAAAATTAAGATAATTAGATACTATTTAATTTTACCGACTTTCAGAAGTCCATATTATAATTTTTTATTTTACACAAAACCATCCTCCGGAAGACGATTTAAATAAAATTAATTCAAATTAATTCTCAATTTTGTTTTTAATATTTAATTGAGAAAAAATAAAATATTTTTATTTATTTATTTATTTAATACCGAATTACATCGAATTTTGCCTTCAACCAAGCCTTTCCGTTCCGAAATCGAGAAAGACCACTTTGAAAAGTAAGCCCGATGGGCAAGATGGGGGTGGGTCAGGGTGAGAGAGAGGACTGAGAGTGGAGTGAGAGATGCCTTAGGGTTTTGATACTATGTCATTCTTTTTTTAAGAGAAGTGTTTAATTTACCGACCACGAGATGTTGATATTATTTAAATAAAATAATAATTTAAATATACCGACCTCTTAAGGTCGGTATTTATTAATTTATTTTAATATTAACTCATCTCTTGAGGTTGATTTTATTAATTATATATATATATATATATATATATATATACACCTCCTAATTATATAAATTCAACAGAAGTTTAATTTAATAAATTTAATTTTATTGATCAAGTTAATTTTATAAATTTAAATTATATACCTCCTAATTATATAAATTTAATTTTATCGATCAACAAATTAAAGTTTATCAATATCAAATTTAATATATAAATCTCCTTGAATTGATCATCGGTATTTCTTTAATTGATAATGTATTTCATATCTGAGCCACTAATATATATATATATATATAAGACTTGATTTGTTAAACTACTCAGTGAGTATATATAATTAATCAATATATTTCATACTCCGATGAATTATCCTTTACATGTCTTCATTGCCTACAATATTATCACAACACTTGACATCCATTCAAGATCGAACGTATATAATAATATTATCTCGCATTTCATACTCAAATAGATTATATTATATGTTAATTAACTATTCACCTCTACATCGACATGATATATTAAGTTCATCATTTGACAACAGACTGATAGAATTTGTACATTACTCTACAAATATAAGTATAATTATCTCTTAATTCATATCAACGTAATTTCATACTCTAAATATGAATTATAGATATTTTTTTATTTATTCCATGAATTTTAACTTTTTATTTATAAAAGTATACAAAATTGTTACACTCTTTTAAACAATTAATTGTATGTGTAGAATGAAAATTTAGTATTATGCTAGCAAAATTATGATTTATAGGAACAGTTTTAACAAACCGACCTCCGGATGTCGCTTTTATTAAAAGTACTTAGATGAAATAAAAATACCGACCTCATGAGGTCGGTATTTTATATTAATTTATTTTTTAACTTATATAAAACTGTCATCCGAAAGACGATTTATTTAATGAAAATTAATTTAATTACATACTATTTAATTTTACCAACTTTCGGAAGTAGGAATTATAATATATATATTTTTTTATTTTACGCAAAACCGTCCTCCGAAAGACGATAAATTAAATCAATATATTTAATTGAGAAAAAAATAAAACATAGTTATTTATTTATTTCATTTAATACTGACATCAAGAGGTCGGTTTTCATTGTATTGAAATTATACCGACCTCTGGAGGTCGGTATTTTGATTTCTGTATTTTTAAAATTCTAACCTCGGGAGGTCGGTAATTTTATTTTTGTATTTTTTAAATTCCGACCTCCGGAGGTCGGTAATTTTATTTTTGTATTTGTTAAATTCCGACCTCCGGAGGTCGGTATTTTCCGAAGGTAATTTTATTTTTGTATTTTTTAAATTCCGACCTCCGGAGGTCGGTATTTTTATTTTTTATATTATTTAAATTCCGACCTCTGGAGGTCGGTATTTTTATTTTTGTATTTTTGAAATTCCGACCTCCGGAGGTCGGTAATTTTATTTTTTGTATCTTTTAAATTCCGACCTCCGGAGGTCGGTATTTTTATTTTTGTATTATTTAAATTCCGACCTCCGGAGGTCGGTATTTTTATTTTTGTATTTTTGAAATTCCGACCTCCGGAGGTTGGTAATTTTATTTTTGGTATCTTTTAAATTCCGACCTCCGGAGGTCGGTATTTTTATTTTTGCATTATTTAAATTTCGACCTCCGGAGGTCGGTATTTTTATTTTTTGTATCTTTTAAATTCCGACCTCCTGAGGTCGGAATTTTTTATTTTTTGTATTTTTTAAATTCTGACCTCCGGAGGTCGGTAATTATATTTTTGTATTTTTTAAATTCCGACCTCCAGATGTCGGTATTTTATTTTGCATAAACTATTGTGTAATAAACTAACCGACCTCTTAATGTCTCTAAGTATTTGGATGAAATAAAAATACCGACCACATGAGGTCGATATTTTATATTAATTTAATTTATATAAATTGTCATCCGAAAGATGATTTATTTACGTAAACCGTCCTCTGGAAGTTAATAAAATTAAATCAAAATATTTCTCAATTTTATTTTTTATATTTAATTGAGAAAAAAAATATTGTTATTTATTTATTTTATTAATACCGACATCAAGAGGTCGGTTTTTATTGTAATTCATTTTTTCAGGGAAAAATTCCGACCTCCAGAGGTCGGAATTTTGTTTTCCCGCTTTATTTTGCGTAAAAAACCGACTACAAGTAGTCGGTTTCCTAAAGTTTTTTTAATTTCTTATTCTTTTTAAGAATACCGACCTCCGGAGGTCGGAAATTACCGACCTCCATTTGAGGTCGGTAATTTTTAGGTCGGTATTCACTGTTTTTTTAGTAGTGTATAGCTAAAAAAGTGTTAGAAATGCCAGATAAATTAGATAATACTAAAGAACTACAAAAATTCTTAGGATTAGTAAATTATGCTAGGAACTTTATTCAAGACTTAGGAAAAATAGCAGGACCTTTGTATGCCAAGACAGGTAGTAAAGGACAGAAACACTTTAACATAGAAGATAGAAAATTAGTACAACAAATAAAAGATAAAGTTAAAAATATACCAGACCTACAAATATCCTTAGAATCAAATTATCTAATAGTCCAAATAGATGGGAGTAAATTAGATGGAGAGTTATTTTAAATCCCGACCTAATAAATACAGTTCAAAAAATGAAGAAAAAATTTGTACATACCAAAGTGGAAAATATATAAAAAAAAAAAGGTAATATGAGTAGTATAGACGCCGAAGTATTAGCAGTAATATATGGACTAAATAGTTTTAAATTATATATCTTAAACAAACAGGAAGTATTAGTTAGAACAGACTGTGAAACAATAGTTAAATTTCACGAAAAAATAAATAGTAAGGCTAGCAGTAAAAGAAGATGGCTAAATTTTATGGATATAATATCTATATATAATAATATTATTTTTGAGTATGTTAAAGAAAAAGATAATGATCTAGCAGATAAATTAAGTAGACTACAATTAAATACTAACTGACTCATATTTCAGTATGAGACCAAGCATGCGACCAACCGGTCAACTGCCAATAGACAAAGGCAAAGGCATATCCCAGCTAGACACTTATGCTCAGACATTATTAGGAAGACAAAATTTTAGACCATTAAGTACAACAGACAACTTAATGAAGATAATTTATTTTGGTAAGTATAATTTAATTTCATACCCTAAGTGCAATTTATCATTTAGAGTAAATTCAGACTGTAATTTAGACAAAAGTCAATAATGTTTGATAGACAATTTATGGATAACCTATAATAAACAATATACTAAATATTTTATAGCAGCTTCTAATGCTTTATGTCAATATTTTTCAGATAAAAATAGAGATAATAAATTTAAATATTATGTAGTTATACATGGCAAGACTAAATGTGTTTTTTCAAACTTGGATAGAAGTAGTTGATTCTATAAATGGGGTTAAAAACCCACTTTTTAAAGGCTTTAATAATTTCACCGAAACTTTAGACTATGTGAGAGGAATACTTGGGCCTAATTATTACATTTCACCAGCTTTCAGACAAAGCCCAAACCAAATACCCTAATACAATATTCAAAAAGACTCAGACAAAATAATATTTTGTGATCACTGTTTATCAATGACTGAGGGTTTCAAAAGACTCAATACAAAAAACGAAATCCTTATTCAAGAGAATGTGAGACTTATGAAACAACTTGAGACCTTTCAGAATAAATATGTTCCAAAAACTGACAGTACTCAGACATAAGAATTGAGTTCTCCATCTCCTTTAAAAATGGATGAGACTGGTGCGCATTTCCCTCTGAATGCTAAGAACTCTACTGTATCGAAGCATGATACAGCTAGTCTGGTTCAAACGGTGACCGATAAAGACTTATCAAATCCGTTAAAGGCTGTCACTTTGCCAAAAAGTGAAGAAGAGGAGTCTTCTTCCTCATGAAGAAGATTACCTAAATATTTTCAGAAAGACACATTAAGAAAAAATGAAACAATAAAAAAGAAAAAAAATGACAAATTAGAAAATATAATCCAACAAACTTTAGAAAAATTCTTTCAAGACAAAAGCCAAGACAAACATATTATTCCTAGTAAAGGTCCAGAAAATAGTAGTCACAGTCCGTCATTATCCGAAGAAGAACAACTAAATAATATTCAAGACTCTCAAGATCCTTATAAAGATGATGATTCAGGCATGAGTTTTGATATTATTGCTTTACACAACTTAGACACTTAACCATATTATAGAAGACTTCATTACTTATTACAAGGAAGAAACTACGGAAAGACACTTCTCAAGATAAGAAATTGAAAAAAGAAGACATGACAAGTCACTGCATAAGAAAGAAAAAATTGCAAAAAGGATAAAAAAGAGTATGGGTAAAAATAATAAAGGCATTATGGTGGTATGGGCAAGATTGACAAGACATGGAATGGCATGAAAAATATTACGGTAAACTTTAAAATATATATATATGTATATAGTCAATAATAGTTTGGCAAGATGGAAAAGTTACGGTATGGCAATGTGGAAATTGGAAAGTGGCATGCAAAAAAAGGATAAGGAAAAAGGACAAGAAGATATGGGCAAATATCAATATGGTGGACGAAAAATTAATTAGTAGAAAGTTAGGTGGGGATGCCCACTACCTATCTTGTAAAAATTTATTAGTAGGTGGGAATACCCACTACTTGTCTTGTAAAAAATAAGTGTGTTGTCACTTTATCACTACCCTCCAAAAAAGGAAAAACTGTTGACATAACACACGTCCAATAAATGTGTCAGTCTGTAATATAAGTCCAATAAGATAAAATTAATGATGCATGTGACGATGGGGCCCAATGAGTACCCGACTTGCATTATTAAAGGAATCTTATCAAGTTGTCGGCCATTAATAATGAAGGCCATGTAGCAAGTTTAGGATAGTGGAGTCAGTTTTATTTGCCTATATAAGAAGGCAGAAGTGGAGAGTCGAAAGAGGAGAGAGTTAGAGTTGAAAAACAGAAGTAAGAAAAAGAGTTGAGCGGAAAAACCCAACAACCTATCAAATCCTCCCTACTCCCTTCCGACCTTTATGTTTATTACCTTGTCCCTACAACTTTCCATTGTATAAAATTTGGTGAAATAAAAATAAGTGTGTTTGTGTGTTTGAGTTTTTAAAAGTTTTCAAGAAGCCTTTAGGGGTTCCCGAAAGGGAAACCTCTCTCCGTTTATCATGTAAGTTTTATGATGCTTATGTCCCAAAATTCCCCAAAAAATATGTTTATATTATCTTTCTATGTTACCTTTAAGTGTTAGTGTAATTTTGTATTTTTCTAAAGTTGTTAGCTTAATGTAAATTACTGTACATGCATTAAAAAATTACCCTTAGTATATGGTTAGCCTCTTAATTTCTTAAATAACGATTATGGATTAGCCTGTAAATTCCTAAGATTTTTGGCCTTGATAGTCCGCTTGATAAAGGATGTAGTTGTTGCCAGATAAATATCCGAGATGTGGCTAAAGATGAAGTTTTTAAGAATATAGCTTAAAAGGAAGAGATGAACGGGGTAAGATAAAAAAAAATGAAAAATAATATAAAAAGAGGAAATTAGGAAATTTACATCATAATTACACATGATTAATATTGAAATATCTTTATATTTAAACGCTTATATATTTGGAATATATAAGAGTTTAAATATAAAGATATTTCAATAGAAGTATTAAATATAAGCAGGTTAATATAATGAGTGGAGGTTTTTAAATAAAGCAGATGTAAAATAATGTCGTAAATCCTACTCAGTACTCCCTTTCTCTTTTATATTTATCATGTGTAATTATGATGAATTCCCTAATTTCCCCCTTTTTATATTATTTTTCATTTTTTTTTTAAATCTTATCCCGTTCATCTCTTCCTCTTAACCTATATTCTTAAAAACTTCATCTTTAGCCACACCCCGGATATTTATCTGGCAACAACTACGTCCTTTATCAAGCGGACTATTAAGGCCAAGAATCCTAGGAATTTAAAGGCTAATCCATAGTCGTTATTTAAGAAATTAAGAGGCTAACCATACACTAAGGGTAATTTTTTAATGCATGTACAACAATTTACATTAAGCTAACAACTTTTAGAAAAATATAAGATTGCACTAACACTTAAAGGTAGCATAGAAAGAAAACATAAACATATTTTTTGGGGAATTTCGGGACATAAGCATCATAAAACTTACATGATGAACGGAGAGAGGTTTCCCTTTCGGGAACCCCTAAAGGCTTCTTGAAAACTTTTAAAAACTCAAACACACAAACACACAAACACACTTATTTTTATTTCACCAAACTTTACACAATGGAAAGTTGTAGGGACAAGGTAATAAACATAAAGGTTGGAAATGAGTAAGGAGGATTTGATAGGTTGTTGGGTTTTTCCGCTCACTCTTTTTCTTACTTCTGTTTTTCAACTCTAACTCTCTCCTCTTTCGACTCTCCACTTCTGCCTTCTTATATAGGCAAATAAAACTGACTCCACTATCCTAAACTTGCTACATGGCCTTCATTATTAATGGTCGACAACTTGATAAGATTCCTTTAATAATGCAAGTCGGGTACTCATTGGGCCCCATCGTCACATGCATCATTAGTTTCATCTTATTGGATTTATATTACAGACTGACACATTTATTGGATGCGTGTTATGTAAACAGTTTTTCCCTCTTTTGGAGGGTAGTGATAAAGTGACAACACACTTATGTTTTACAAGGCATGTAGTGGGTATTCCCACCTACTAATAAATTTTTACATGACACGTAGTGGGCATCCCCACCTAACTTTCTACTAATTAATTTTTCTTCCACCATATTGATTTTTGCCCATATCTTCTTGTCCTTTTTCCTTATCCATTTTTGCATGCCACTTTCCAATTTCCACATTGCCATACCGTAACTTTTCCATCTTGCCAAACTATTGTTGACTATATACATATACATATATTTATTTATTTATTTTATTTTTTTAAAAAAAAAATTGCAATTTTTTCTTTCTTATGTAGTGACTTGTCATGTCTTCTTTTTTCAATTTCTTATCTTGAGAAGTGTCTTTCCGTAGTTTCTTCCTTGTAATAAGTAATGAAGTCTTCTATAATATGGTTAAGTGTCTAAGTTGTGTAAAACAATAGTATCAAAACTTATGCCTGAATCATCGTCTTCATAAGGATCTTGAGCGTCTTGAATATTATTTAGCTGTTCTTCTTCGGATAATGACGGACTGTGACTATTATTTTCTGAACCTTTACTAGGAATAATATGTTTGTCTTGAAAGAATTTTTCTAATGTTTGTTGGATTATTTTTTCTAATTTGTCATTTTTTTTCTTTTTTATTGCTTCATTTTTTCTTAATGTGTCTTTCTAAAAATATTTAGGTAATCTTCATCGTGAGGAAGAAGAATCCTCTTCTTCACTTTTTGGCAAAGTGACAGCCTTTAACGAATTTGATAAGTCTTTACCGGTCACCGTTTGAACCAAACTAGCTGTATCATCCTACTAATGACTCTTATGAGCTATGCGTATTAAAGGAAATTGAGAGTTGGAAGTTGTACCTGGATGCGCAGTCATTCTGTGTTGTTCTCTCTTCTTCATTTCTCCTTTTACCTTTTTATAGAAAAATAATTCATTTAAGAGTTAATTGTTGTTATTAATAGCATAATTGGAATTTGGATGCAAACTTTAACACTTAAGATTGGGGCTTATCTTCCTTGGTGCTTCTAGTTTACAATTACAACATATGATATTGTACTAGTTTAGACAAATAAATTCATGTAATTTTGTATCTCTTATCATCCTTTTTCCTTTCTTTCTTAGCCTATGCTCATGTTATTTTATTGTATTGTCTAAAAATTCTAATTTCTTTTTCTTTGCTAATGGGTGAAATCAAAGCTTAATGGACTATGATGAGTATGAAAGTAGAGCTCCAATGTTGTTAAGAATATGAAAAATCGGTACTTGGTACTGTTAGCCCATATGTTTGGGCTTTTGTTATTGGGCCTATTTTCTAGGTTAACTTTATATTTCCTATCAGGTTAGGTTTAGTTAATGGATTCCTATTAGGTTAGGTTTAGTTAATGGATTCCTATTAGGTTATATTTAGTTAATGGATGGATGCTTATATATAGTCTTCCTATTCTTTTTGTATTTAGACTAATTCTATTATATTGTAATACAACTCTTGCCTCTTGTTCTTCAATAAAAGTAGTTATGTTAACATGGTATCAGAGCCTCTACAATCTTGGTAAACAATCAAAGAGCTTCCGCAGCCCGCGGGTGACACCCATATATGCTGCCCGTCTGGCCATTGATTATGTTTGTAAAAGTTGGGTCAGCTAAATCGATCCATGCTCCTTGATTTGTTGGTTGAAGATCTGGTAGCGGTCATCTGTTGTTCGAACTTGGGTTCGTGTTTTTTGATTTGTTCGATTTGGTTTTTGATTTGTTCGGTTTGGTTTTTTTTGATTTGTTCGGTTCGGTTTTTGATTTGTTCGGTTCGATTTTTGATTTGTTCGAACTATGGTTCAGTTTTTTGATTTGCTGCTTCTGCTGTGTTCTTGATTGCTGCTGCTGTTTGTTTAGATCGGATTGATTTAAGGTAGTTTAATTTTTGTTTTGGAATTGTTCATGTCTTGCTTTGCTTGCTTCTCTTTCTCCAGCGATGGTGACGGCAACAACAATGGCGAAAGTAGATTTGTAGAACTAATTGACCATAAATTTGCAATACTCTGTTTGTTTCATCGGATTCGACTCTCCGTAAATCTTGAGAAATAGGGGTTTACTGGGAATTGCAATCGAATTCATATGTTTTAGCGTTTAGAGTTTATAAATTGCCGATGTGGATGAAGAACTTGCATTTGTTTTAAGTTTAAGTATTGATTGAAGTGAAGTCCTAATGGCTGTGAAACGAAAAACAAACAAGAAAGAGATTGACGACGAAATTTATAGGGAAAGTTGGTTTTTTTTTTGTTTACATCCAAGAAACAGAAATTTGATGAAGTATTTGGGGATGGATTCAAAGATCATCGATTACAATGGGACCAATAGTTGTAGGCTCATTCAATTCCAGCGAAGGAAGAAAAAGGGTTCTTTAATGATCGTTTGTTCGACAAAGCCACTTGCCTCGGTAGTGGATCATCAAGGGGTCAACGAGTCAGGACTGAGTCGAATTGAATCACTGAGTCAGGTGGTCAAGCAACTATGATGGATATCGATTTTGGGACATATCCTTTTGTCACTTCATCCAGTCCATCAACTGGTGGAATCTGCACAGGTCTTGAAATTGCTCCTTTGAAAATAGATAGGCGGCAACAATTGATGTCACTCTTGAAAGAAAAGAATAATCCTGTTAATGCTAAATGAACTGTAGAACGTTGCGCCATTTGTAGATGGATTGAAGATTGGGACTTCAATAAGATTATTATATGCAGTAGGTGCCAGATAACAAAAGTGCTATACAAATTGCAAAGAATTCTGTTTTTCATGAGCGGACGAAGCACATTGAGATTGATTGTCACTTCACTCGTCATCATTTACAGCTCGGGATCATATCACTTTCTTTTGTTTCGTCGACCTTGCAGACTGCTGATCTTTTTACGAAGGCGCAGTCAGTGTTTCGATTTCGATTTTTGTGTGACAAACTCTCAATGCTTATTGCTGTTGCATTGTGACTTTGAGGGGGGATGTTAGCCCATATGTTTGGGCTTTTGTTATTGAGCCTATTTTTTAGGTTAGCTTTATATTTCCTATTAGATTAGGTTTAGTCAATGGCTTCCTATTAGGTTAGGTTTAGTTAATGGATGGATGCTTGTATATAGTCTTCCTATTCTTTTTGTATTTAGACTAATTCTATTATATTGTAATACAACTCTTGCCTCTTGTTCTTCAATAAAAGTAGTTCTGTTAACAGGTACTACTTACGAATATTAGCTTTCCTGCTGTTTCTTTCTTCATCGATAATGAATGAACATTTAATCTATCTATAAAATTCTACATAATTGATCGATCATGCCACTAATTATTAAGAAAAGAAAGCAGAAAGATAATCTTCAGCATGGTGACGTGGCCTCAAATGCTTGATTTATATCTATGCTATATTTATCTTTACTCATGTGGCATATATTCCATTTTATTCTTCCGATAAAATGCTTGAACACTTTTATAGTGATGAAAGATTCATGCATCATGATGAATTTGTTTTATTCGTTGAATTCTTACTCTTCATTCGTTGTGTTAAGATTTAGCAAGTACATTATGCTTATGGTTTTTGCTTTTAATATTCCTAATTCTTATTGTATGGTTATTAGTTGTATCAGCATTATGGGAATATATTTCCTGCTAAATGCTGAGAACTATTGTTGTGAGTGGGTTATATTTTTCGCACCAGCCTCTATAGTGGCCTATGTCTACATTTAAGCATTATATTAGTACTCCCTCTCTGTTCGAGATTATAATATGAAACACTTTTCTTCTTAGTCAATTCCAAAAAGAATAATTATTCCCTCGTGTTTTAGTTATTTTGGTAAAACAGTTATGAACTCACCCTTGAAGCTTCTGATGATCCATTATACTTTAGGTATTGTATTTTTCTGATTTTTTTTTTTTGTGTGTGTATTTGAGGTTTGTAATGATGGGAAAATTGAAATTTATACCGTAAAAGTTGATTTATTATAAGCACGTGCCAACAAAATAAGATTTAGAGAGTGTAGTATGTACACATACCTATCATTACCTAGAGTGATATTTCTAACTACTTCATAACACTAGCCTAAACTGTCATCAAAAAAATTTTCCCCTGATACTATGTTTAATTGCAATTCATGGGGACGATGTTAAGATGGGCGAGATGGAAAGGGTCGTGGACATGGCAGTGTGGGAGCACAAAATAACAATTCTGGTGCGACGCCATCATTTAGGTCGTATCCACAAACATCTCAAGAGACATATTAATGAACTAATCATCATCAAGGGCAGTCTATGAACTCACGATCATCAAGAATTGTTGTAAGAAATTCTTATTCCATTCCAAAGAAATAGTGGTGCATGTTAGTTCCATATTGAAATGAAATCAAAAGTTTTTATGTAAATTAGACTATAAAATGAAAGAATTGTGCACGTTGAATAGCTTGAGGCCTTAATAAAGTTTCGAGCTTGTAATTTTTATGTGAAAGAGTATCTTCATTATAATTTTCAGATAAGGAACACTTCAATCATTGACTTGATGTGAGAGCACTTGATTATTATTCATTAGAGCACATAGAGAGATGATAAATGTATAGTGCTATATTATAGTAGGCGTGCAGCCTTTTCAAAACATTCTTCCCATTTTACCTTAATAAAATACCATTTTAAATAAATATGTTGTTGCATGCATTCTGTTTGCATACATTTTACTTAGTGTCTTTTGTTTCTTGTCTTCCTCAAGGCAACATTGTTTTTTTGTCATCCATAACGACAGAATCTAATTCTCTACATTATATACACCTAAGTATAAGTTAAAACATATTCTTGAGTACCAAGTTTCGAATAGGGGAGGAGGATAAACTAGGGTTAGTCCTTATATATGGTAGCACAATTATTGTGTTGGAGAAAAACACATGTCATACATTTGGAATAAATAGTAGATTGATGGTAGAAAAAGAAAGGGTTTGTATAAAAATTTGTTGGCTCCAATTGTTATGCTCATTTAGCAAACTAGCGATCTTACTTTTTCCTTGTGTTTAATGTTGTACAAAACATCACAATGTTACTCTTTCTTGACCTGAAATTTCAGTCCAACCAGATAGGATTAATGATTGCATGTATGTTAGTTAACATAGATGAATTTGGATGTATAGTTTTCGCAGGTCTACTATGAAGAACTCGAGTCAGTTTATTACTTGTGAATGTAAATCTTCTCCTATTTCATTCCGTTTTTATAGAGGTTGATCGTCGTCTTTGCAACTTTAGTTGTACTAATGCCACAATTACATTTTCACCCACCTTTATCTGATTATTCTTCTTCTGCAACAATGTACCGCATTTTTGTTGATTAATGACGTTATACGTAACCTTTTTTTGTTTGTATTTACAATTCTTCCTCTTTTTTTTTTTTTAAAAAATAATAAATAAAAGATGAGTCCATGGACCCTTTATTACAATTTTTCCATGTAATTCTTGATATGAATTTATAAAAATAGTTCTCGAACACGTGTGTTGCACATGTATTCTATTCTAATTAGTATAATTTTTTTAAAAATAAATATATAAAAAGAAATGATGCGATTGAGAAGATGCGCGTATTTCAAATGACAACCAAGAAAAATAAATGTAATATTAAACAAAATATCCAGATTGTAAGCTCAAGCAATGAACAAGAATAAGCAAAAGTGAACAAAACAAATGTCTACATAGCTTAAACAAAACTAGTTATATATATACTCAATTTAAAGAAAACTATATTGAAGAAACTAATATAAAAAATATACCTTTGTCGCACAAAGTGCTGAGAATACACCAAATATTGAGTATTTTAAAAAAGAAAGCATATAATAATTTTACAAGAAACCCACGTCTAAACCTATTGATTTTATAAAGGATAGACTATGAAAAGTTATTTTAACGGATGAAAGCTAAAAACAAATAGCAAATAGTATTAATTATAAAAAAAAGTGATTACAAAATCGACCAACAAAGCTTCAAGACAAAACAAGTATAAACAACAAGTAGTAAAAAGATTACAACACATGTAACTAAACACGAGATATAGCACGCTACGACAGTCAATAGGATTGAAGAAGTAGGATATAAAGGGTAAAGGAATTGAATCAAGGACTGTCACACCCTGAGGATAGCCCCTAGACATAACACAAGACCTAGGGTCACAAGTAACCAAAGCTAACACTGAATTTGACATATCACAAGCATACTGAAATAACTCTAACCAAGCAGAAGCACAACTGAATAATTAATATAATCTAAAGGAATTCAACTGAGAATATTTGAATGAAATAACTGAGTTCAAAGTAGAATAACCCAAATCAACTGAGTTTAACTCTATGTCTGAAAGCCTGTAATGCTGATGAGCTGCTGAGACAAGTATCCAACTAACTCTAAAATGCTGAAACTAACAATGAATTAAAAGGAATAAAGAAATGTCCTCGGATGATGATGACTCATCCTTGACTATCATTGATGTGACGTTGGTATAAGCTAATCACATGGCTGAAGGTGAGAACCTGAGTTTGTATCATAATAGGATGCAACATCGAGTATGCGTCAGTACTTTGGATGTATTGAGCATGAGGGATATTCAAAGCTGACTGAATATATAAACATGCTAAAAATACTGGTTAAGTATGTAAACTGAACTAAACTAAAGTACATAGTCCCAAGATACAATAATGCATAAAAACTAGGATGGAAGAGTAAACTGGAAGCATGCTAAAAAACTGAGAAGAAATACAACTACAAGCCGGAAGTACCTTATTGAAGCTAGTACCATGGGAGAGTATATTAACTGAAGTAAACCATGTGAGCTAAACGTGTAGTCCGATGTAATGCCCCATCGATAGGACCCAATAACCTTGCCAGGGTATAAAGGCATGAATGTGGTGTGATCACTAAAACTGATGCCCAATAGAGGGGACCTATAAACCTATGATGGCACGTAAATTTGGGACTTGAGGGTATGCTGAACCCTAGTCCAACTTGGTGACAAACACTACTCCCAAAATCGATACTTGTAGTTCACTTAAAACTGTGGTCCTGAATTTTTGAGAGAGAACTAAGCTGGTCTAAAAACAATTTCCAAGAAAAGCTGTGGATAAAAATTGAAAAAATTTTGTGTAACACTAAATGCTAACACCCGAAGCTAAATTCACTCGAAGAGTTAATTTGTGTGAAAATACTACAATTACCGGCAAAGTTCTTTTACTTTCAAATCTACATTAGAATTCATACAAACTCATTTAAATAAGTATAGAATCAAGTAGTAATCACAATAATCAATTTTGTAAAGAACCTACATATTTTGGAATAAACCCTAGTTTCATAAAACCATAATAATCAAAAAAGAATTATGATGTTTTGGGCATAAGGGAAAACAAAACCATTACTAAATACCCACATACCTGATGAAGAAAACTACAGAGAAATCCTTTGGATTTCGGAGCTAAACTTGAAGGTGAGCTCTGCTTGTTCTAGAGAGAAAATTGTTGCCTCTTTCTCTTCTTTTATTTCTAGGTATGATGATTTTAGGAGAATGACAATTTTAGGTCATTTCTGATTAATTAAATAGGCTTAGCCGAAGTAAAATGACGTAATTAAAGTACAAAACTCATAGGGGAAAGACCAAAATAACCCTAACTTAAAACTGGAAAGGTGCCTCACATGAGAGGCTTCACAAGCCAATTAAGGCATCACGACCCGTCTAGTGGGTTGTCATGTTGCTATGCCCGACATGTCTTCACTAATATGGGCATAACTTTTCACTCCAAGGTCAAAATTAGATGTACTTGGTGGCGTTGGAAAGAGGATTGAAAGACCTTTGATTTGATCGGTTATGGGCCACCTAATTCATTTTGTACTGAACGATATGATCGCTTGAAGTTGACTCAAAGCTCAATACCTGATGAGTCTTTTTCATGGACGACTTCACTGTCGGTATGAATCTTCACGGACCGTCTAAGTGTCAGTGGTCTTTAATAGGAGTTTTGATGGTTCTATACCCCTTTCACAGACGACTCCATGGTCCGTGTGAAGCTTCACAGACCGCTTAGGTATTCGTGGTCTTTCAGAGTAACTGGGTGCAACTCCACGGACATGGTGATGGATTGTGGACTTTTTCACGGCCCGTGAACCCCTTCATGGATTGCCCTTTTCTTTTTTCTTCATTCCAAGTTCAACATTCTGAGGCATCACAAGGACCGTACTAGAAACGGAAGCCAACAACCTACTAACAAGTAAACCAATGATTCATGAGTAAACTACCCAAGGGCAAGGGAATCGAAATCAACAAATCTAAACCACAAACTAATAACTATCACATCAATATCACATGAATACATAATATAGTGAAATAATAACCTTACTGGACCACCATAAGCTCGAAAGGTACAAACAACAAACATAACCTTAACGGAGGGTGCAATCAACAATCAATTATACCGGTGATAGGTGAAACATATGAATGCAAAAAATGTAGTAGAACCAACAGAACAAGTACTAACAAAGTGTAAACACCCGCCTCTCTACCCTAATCAAGCGGGGTAGGACCCATGATACTCCCCTATCGTGTATAATGGAACATAGGGAAATAGGAACTGATAGGGGACACGGGAAGTCTTTATACAATACTTGGGCCAAAACCATGTCATACAACAAGTCATATATGTCGTGCTACTAGAGGTATGAGTAGCCAAACAAATATAAAAAAGGGCATCGATGCGCCGACTAGTCAAGTAAAAGCTGAGCACATCACAGATGCCTCTAATATTTCAAGTAGAAAAGGAGCATGTCCTCGATGCCTCATAAATCTAAAAAATTAGTTTAACCAAGTGATCCAGGTGGTACGACTCTCATTAAAAAAAATTTAGAATAGTAATCGAGAGAAATTAGTTTTTCTCCAAAAATGGTAATGATAAACCAATGCAAGAATCGAGATCATACCAAAAAACACATGAAAATGAGAAACTAATGCAATGCATGCCATCACCAATATCCAAAAAATGAACACACAATAAAAAATACAATACCAACCTTACCACACTACCAAGGTGGAGAAAACTAATCTAGAAACCAGTTGGTTCTAGACTATATCCTCGGGCACAATAATATAACAGTAGCTCAATAAAACATAACATGCTCATGCTACTTTGAAAGAAAAGGAAATCAAGAAGAGTCTGGTTGTTGGATTCCAATGAAGGTGAAGTGGTGGTGATGAATGAGGCTGAATCATCACTAGTGTTAGAAGTGAAATAGAAACAAGACCAAGACCCTATTTTGCTTGAATTGAAAGAAAATGTTCATAAGCAGAAAGTGATGGCTTTTAAACAAGAGGGATATGGTGTGTTGAGGTATCAAGGTAGATTATGTGTACCAAAGAAGGATGAACTCCAAGAGAGGATCATGGAGAAAGCTCATAGCTTCATATATTCAATCCATCCTCGTTCCACAAAGACGTACTATGACTTGAGACAAGTATATTGGTGGAGTAGCATGAAAAGATGTATTGCAGATTTTGTTGGTAAGTGCTCGAATTGCCAAACAGTCAAGGTAGAGCACCAAAGGCAAGTGGTATAGCTCAGAACATAGATCTTCCTGAATGGAAGTGGGAGATGATCAGTTTGGGTTTCATTACTGGTTTGTCGCGGTCTCGAAGCCAGCATGATTCGATTTGGGTGATTATAGATCAGTTGACTAAATCAACCCATTTCTTACTAGAAAAGACAACTTATTCAATAGAGGATTATGCCCGATTATATATTTAAGATATAGCTAGACTTCATGGCATTATGGTGTCTATCATTTCAGATAGAGGTGCGCAATTCACCGCATAATAAGTCTATTTAGTAGGGTTTGGCTCTTAAGGTGAACCTTAGTACTGTTTTCCATCCCCATATTGATGGCCAAGCAGAGCGAACGATTCAAACTATAGAGGATATGTTGAGGTCTTTTGTGATAAATTTCAAAGGTAGTTGGGATGATCCCTTACTTGTCATAGAGTTTTTTTTTTACAATAATAGCTATCACTCTAGCATCCCGATGGCTCCTTTTGAGGATCTTTATGTGAGAAGATGTAGATCTCCTATTGGATGATTTGAAGTCGGTGAAGCTGGGTTGATAGGACCAGACTTGGTTCATAAATCTATGAAGAAAGTAATTATCATTCAAGAGAGGTTGAAAACAGCGCAAAGTCGTCAAAAATACTATACCGATGTTAGGAGAAGAGACTTAGAGTTTGATGCCGATGATTGGGTTTACTTGAAGGTTTCACCTTTGAAGGGTGTTATGAGGTTTGGAAAGAAGGGGAAACTCAGTCCTAATATATTGGTCCTTGCAGAATATCCATGAGGATTGGCAATGTAGCTTATGAGTTAGAGCTATTGCCAGAGTTCGCAGTCTATCCAGTGTTCCACATTTCAATGTTAAAGAAGTGTATGGGCGATCCTTCACTTATTATACCTACTGAAAATATTTTATTAAGGACATCTGGTCTTATGAGGAGATACATGTTGAGATACTTGATCGTGAGGTTCCTAAGTTGAGAACCAATGAGGTAGCATCAATCAAGGTCTTATGGAGGAGTCTTTTTATTGATAAAGCCACTTGGTAGGATGAGGAGGATATGAAGAAGAGAACCCACATCACTTTTCTTCCGGAAAAATTCCCGATCAAGGTAAAAACTTTTTGTAAAACACTCTTTAAAATGCTATGCTGCGTTGTGTTAAACTACAAGTTCGGTGTTTAAGTTGGGTGTTAGATGTTTCTATCCTTAATTCTACTTAGAGTGATCTCTTTCGAGGACGAATGTTCCCAAGGAGGGGATATTGTAACACCTCAGTCTTAGAAATGGCTAATTTTAGAAAGAACTAAATTAGAAATAGTCAATTCGAGATTTGTGCAAGCTAGTCTTCAATTGTGAGTTTTGGATCAACTTTAAACGAACATAAATTTCAGTACAAGATGAATTAGGTGGATCATAAGATATAAAATAAAAGATCTTTGAGTCCTTTTTCCAACTCCGTTGAGTTTGCTATATTTTGAGTTTGGATGAGGGAGATATGCCCGTTTGAATTCAGCCTATTTAGTTAAGGAAATGCATCCTAATTAAAGAAGGGTATTTTGGTCTTTTCCTTACTCTCACCTAGCCTAAACTTTTTTATCACCTATATAGGGGTCTAAACCGATTGAAATCAGTTAGTCTTACAAAATAAGCGTAGGATTTTATAAGGGGGTTCCAGAAGAAAAAGATAAAGGATTCAAGCGTTCATTCAAAAAAATAGAGATTTCTCCATGAACAAGTATTCTTCGAGGTATGTAACCTTTCATAGTGATGGGTTTGTTCACCCTTACGTGAATCATGTGATTTTCATCTATAATTTCGTTCTTGAGGTTGGTTTATTTGAATTCTTGAGAAATTTTGAGGTTTTAGCTTCATTTTTGAACAATGGAGTCTTGTTGAGTTCTTGAGGTGAGGGTCTAGCAAATGAGTGAAGTTGATGGTGGGTTTTGTGTGGATTTTCGTTGTGATTGTGTTGGGTTTATGATGCCAATGGTGTTTGAAGGAAATCATTTGATTTTAGATGAGTTAGTCTTAGGAATTGAGAAGAAACAATTGTCAAAAATCTGGTCAGGGGGGTAGGGCGGGGTGCCACCACTGCGCCAGAACTTCTGCCCAGTAGTTTGGGGCCTGGCACATCATGCTACTCAGTGCTCCCCAACTACTGTTCTAATGTTTCAGGGTTGGCACTGCGCAGGTACCCTATCCATCTGTCCTTCTTTCTGTGAGAGTTCCATTGAATTGCACCTATGTTCTCTTCTTGATTTCCACACTTAAAATCTTCATCAATCCTTGAGAAATCCTATTTATCCAAATCACAACTGTTGACATCACAATTCATATTCAAGAAAAGATAAAGAGTAAAGTTCAAGTAATGTCTTTGAGTCACTTTGAGAAGTCTTTTACAATCTTTTAAAACTTATTTTACGACATGAGTACTTGAGCATGAGGATGACGAAAGTTGAGTTCATATTTTCAAAATGAATATAAAGGAACTAAGTATTCCCAAAGAGTAAATGTTTTATATTTAAAACGAAAGGAAACTTTGATTTCCAAATGAGTTCATGTGGAGTTTTGAGCATAATCTCTTTTAAAAGAAACTTTTGAGTAATAATCTCAAAGTTAGAGGATGAGGAAATGTTTTTAAACATATGAGCATGAGTTATATTATTGGGAGTAGTATTGAGGACCGATATGGGGACGAGTTTAGACAACTAAAAGTCCTCATAACCATGCATGCCAACATGGGTAAATGATCATGCTTTTTAGATGATTACTTATTGCTTTTAAGCCTAGCTTAGTGGATCCACTTAGTCGAGGATGTTGAATACTCTGGCAAGGTATAGGATAGTTCTGGCAGCGTGGGCAAGATGTTGTATCATCACATAGCACATAGTGATAGTTGTCAGTTAGAGAATCTCCTAAATAATAGTAAAAGAGTTATTATTGTATTTTAAAATACATTTGAGTTATTATCTACTGTTTTAAAAGCTCTCTTCATAATGCTTCTTTACTGTTGTTTTTATATTGAACTGAGTTTGAGTATTTCTGAGTTTGAATATATTTGGGTATCCTTGAGTTTAGTTGAAATGAGGTGAATATGCTCTTCCTTTTTATAGGTTCAAGTATATGTCTGTGCTTTAGAGTTCCCCTTGCATGCTCATACATTCCATGTATTGACGCCATTTGTCGGGCATCTTTCATCATGCAAATATAGGTATCCATGGTCATCAATAGGCGCTCCGTTGATACCACTTGTAGTTCCAGCATTGCTTTGGTGAGCCTCCTTTCTTCAGAGGGTTCCACATTTACTTTCAGTCATATTAGGATATCGTGAGTCTTGTCCCAACTTCCATCATAGTTGTTAGAGGCTTCATAGATAGACAATAGTATTTGAAGAGTCTTTCTTTCATTTCCCTTATTGATGTTTTAAAAACTTTGAGTTGAATACTTGCGTGCTTTTGAGTATTTCTGATTCAACCTATTATCATTTATGATATCCTTATGAGTTGAGCTTACATTGATTTCTTTATTGATATGTAATTCTTCTACTGAGTAAGGAGTCAGGCCAAGGGTTTGCTTAGGGATTAACAATTGTTCTGGAGTGCCGGTCATGTCTAAGGTGTAGGTTTGGGGATTGACACAAATACACTATAAGTATAAGACTCATGATTTTTCATGTCAGCGTGAGATGTTCAGGAGACACATTCATCATGTGAAGATATCGAAATAATTATAAAAAAGATTCAAATATCAAACTAACATTTAATTCTAAATTAAAGGGCTATATATGCATTTATTCATAATTAAAAAAGGAGTAATTGACAAATATTGTATTTCTTAGAGGTATATTTAAAAACTTTTAGGTAGTGCAAGGTCTTTCATGCTCTATAAAAGCTTCAATCTCCTTTCTTTAGCACTCAAAATCCTACATTTAACTTAGCAGCCATACTCCTTTTATTTTGTATATGAATGGCCATCATGAGCCATAGTTGTTACTCAAATGACATTAAGTGATGAATATTTTTGAAGGATGTACCTCAAGATGGCTTGTAAAGTGCATTGTAGTAAGTAAAGACACATTCATTAGTTCAAGGATAGCTTTCGGGTAATATCCTGCAGGTTAACTCCATTAAAATGTAGCTTTACTTTAATCAAGTTTTACATGTTTAAACTTTACCAAAACTTCTTGTTAATTCTTTGTTTCATTTTTAAATATTTTTTGGTCCAAGGACCTTTTTATTCATTATTTACAAAGGTCCATACATGTTAGGACCGACCCAAAATGAGACTAGTCCCTAAACAAAAAGGAAAGACAAAGAAATCTGAGCTTTGTTGACATTCTGTCTATCTTCTCTACCTAACTTCCGATTCCTCAAGCAATGTTGCATGCGTGGAAACCATAGTTTCGAACTCAAGGACTTCTAGATCGGTCTTTTCATCCGAGACTTACTGGATGCTCTTCTTCACTGAGGTAATTCTCTCTTCTTCCACGGTGATCCAAAGGTCGGATCACTCTTGAACCTCCTAATGATACTCATTCTTGCTCTTAGTATGGAACATCTCATTTTGGGAGTTTATTGTAGATCTAACTGATGTATGCCTAAGATTTGATTGTATATGCAAAAGCTAATGTAGCTATGTCTTAAGGTGCCGCCGCTCTCTTTATTTCATAACTTAACTTGTATAACTTATGACCACTCATTCCTTTTGTTACATATTCTTCTTACCCTTTTATCCTTCTTTGCCTAATTGTTGGTTGATTTTACGAGTCTCCATGCGAAGACTTGGTACTTTTGCTTTTTCTGTGATTAGGAATTGTCTTACTCTAACTACAAGTTCATGAAAACTGTTATTGCCTTCTCTGCATGTGTGTGTGATCGTAGTACCAATTAGAAGCATGATGTATCTGATTTCCTCTATTCTCTCCATCAATGTCGAAGGTACTTTCCACTCCTTCTGGATGATTTTTTAGACCAAGTGAACAAGTTTCAATTAAAGCATCATGTAAGCTCTTTTTTTTTTTTTTTTTCAAGTTCTTAAGGCATCTAGGATTGCTAAATATTATGCCTCCATGTTTGTAGTAATTCTTATTCCTTTGGATTTTGAAAATATTAGATCCCCTCTGCTATCTCTTAGACAATAATCAAAAGAACTGAAACCTGGATTACCTCTGTTGGCTCCATCAGTGTCGCATTTTTTTCTCGTACTCTCAAGAGGCTTCCATGTACCACTGAGGTAGTATAGCATTGGTTTATAGTTCCCTATTCTGCTTTCGCGCCATGATCATTCTATTCTTTTTATCCATGGATACTTCTACTTTATTAGCTGTCTCACAACTCCAACTATTTGGTTCACCATCTCCTTATAGCTGAGTTACTTTCATTTTTTATTGTATTTCTCCTTTTCCATATAGTCCACAATATGATGACTGGTATGGCTCTATCACTTCCTGTAAGTTTGGTGATTCCTTCTGTTTCCACCAAGATATTATAAGTTGTTGTAGTAGTAGCATTTCCTCCATCTTTATTCCTGCACAAGTAGCAAAATGCCTCCATAGTTTATTTGTTGTGGGGCTGTTAGAAATATTGTGTTATTGTTTCCTCCTTTTTCAGAAAACACCAACATCTTGATACTATGTTAATCTTCATCTTTTTAAGATCGTCATTTGTCACAATTCTTCTCTTCCACACCCCTTCACATAAACAAGTTGAATTTAAAAGGGAGCTCTTTCTTCAAGATCAACTCATAGTCTCTTCTTATCTCCTTCTTATTTCTCAATAAATTTCAAGCGGACTTCACAATAAACCTCCCCTGTGTGTTGCCCATCCACCATGCTACATCATTTCCAGACTATGTAGTTGGGGTTTTTATGCTATCCATGATGTGATCAGTCATTTCAATGGACAATTTTTCCAATAACAGTTGTCTATTCCACCTTCCTTCTGTAATAAATTCCTTCACTTCAATCTCTTCCTCCACTGCCTCTTCCTTAAAATAGAACAAGCCCCACAACTTGGTCCAATTATCAAACCAAAAGTAGAAGATCTTGTCTTAACCTGCCACCATATTTCATGCTCCACCTCTTCTCTAATGAGAACCATTTTCCTTTACATATGTGATGCCCCAAAACCTTGAGCAATGATAGGATGATGCTTCTTACAATATTTATTCCACAAATATGAAGTCCACAGTTATGAGGTTGCAGTTCCACCAGAGCTTGGCAAATAAAGCCTTAGATATATTGTGTAATGATCTTAGACCCAAACCCCCTTCCTCCATTGGGTTACACATTTTGTCCCATGCCAACCAATGCTTGTTTTTTGAGCCAGTTGTGTTAGCCCAAAAAAACATGGCAAATAACCTATGCAGCTGATTTATGACCCCACCAGGTGGATTCATGGTTGACAGCATGTACACAGGCACCGATTGTAGCACATGAGCTATTAATATATACCTCTCTCCAAAAGATAACAATCTATTCTGCCACAAACTGATCCTTTTCATGACCTTTTTAATCAATTCTTCAAAGTGTTTTCCATTTTTCCTCCCATAGAAAATAGGGCAACCTGAGTAGGTGAAAGGAAAGGAGCCTTGCTTTATTCCTGTGATCCTCCTGATTTGATTACAAATAACAATGTGAACCTTCTCATGCAAGTACACTAAACTTTTGTTCAGATTAATCATTTGCCCTAAAACTTTCTCATATTTCCTCAACACCTTCCTAATCTTCTTCATAGAGGTAGGTTGTCCAGAATAGAAAAGGATGGTATCATTAGCATAAGATAGATGATTAGTCTCATGACCCCATTTTTGCATTCCATACCCTAGAAGACTGGAAAAAAACCAAAATTCTACCCATTCAGTATCACTTAGTACCAGTTCTTGGAGATCAATCTTTCCACCATATCTATAATTCTTTCCGAGAACCCAAATTTCCTAAGCACTTTTACCAAATATTTCCATAGGACAATCTATCATATGCTTTTGCCATGTCCAATTTGAAAACAATATTGTGAAATTTGTTCCTCCTATTAAAATCCCTCACAATGTCCTGAGACAGTAGGGCATCTTCTATTATACTCCTCTCTTTTATGAATCCTGACCAGTTCTTTGATATAATATCAGGTAGAACTGGCACCAACCTTTCATGGAACATTCTTGAAATAATTTTGTTGGTGAACCTGCTAAGACTAATTGGCCTTAAATCCCCAAAATTGTTCACTGTCTCATTTTTGGGAATTAAGATCAAATTTGTGTGTGTGATGAACCTTAGCATCTCCATTCCACAGTAAAATGCTTTTACCATTTTAAAGATTTCCTATTAAACAATTTACCAATAACTCTGAAAAAAGTGCCTGGAGTATCAATCCACCCCACTTGCACTTTCCCCATTTAGGGAAATAACCACACTTTTTACCTCCTCTTCTGTTGGGAGTATTTCCATATCTTCATTTTGTTCCCTGGATATTATCTTTAGAATATTTTCCCACATGGTGTAGGTTGTGGGTTCATTGGTTTCTGTGAACTGCTCCCTAAACACATTGACCGCCTCCTCTCTTATGTTTTGTGTGGAAGAAATTATATCTCCCTACATTGTCTGCATTTCTGAAATGTGTAGCTTCCTTCTTCTAACCTGTACATAGGCATGAATGAATTTAGTATTCCTGTCTCCGTTCTGAAACCACCTCATTCCATCCTTCTGCTTCCAGTATTCCTCCTCTATGTGTATGTAGCTTTTTAAATCAGTTTCTGCCTTTTGTAAACTAGCCTTATTTTTTGGGGTTGGATTGATTTCAAGCTGAGCTTCCTTAGCTTTATCATATCTTCTAATGTGGCCACCTGTTGGAATATATTCCTAAAAGTTGATTTGCTCCATTGCACCAAGATTACCTTTAATCTTTTAAGCTTCTGTTGAACAATGGTAAAAGGTGATCCTTGTGCCTCCTTCTTCCAACTCTCCTCCACCACACTAACAAACTCATTGTGCTTCACCCATAAATTCAAGAATCTAAATGGTTTGTTGATCTGCTCCTCTACATTATTGCAACTCACATGTAAACGGGCACGGTCAGACCCTTCCCTTATCAAGTGATAGACCTCACTTTCTTGGAGGGTGTTCATGAATTCATTATTTCCAAAAGCTTTGTCAAGTCTTTTGAAAATGCATTCCTCATCAATTCTTCCATTCCACCATGTAAAACAGCTTCCTGTAAATATCAATTCATTTAGGGCACATTTATTTATACACTGAATAATAGCAGTGATTTCATTCTATGTAACGGGCATGCCCCCAACTTTTCAGAATCATGCATGATGGTATTGAAATCCTCTCCTACTATCCATGGGTATATTGTGTTGTTTGCAATGTCTTCAAGATACTCCCACAACTCTTATCTTTCTAGAGCATTACCTCTAGCATATACTGAAGTTATCTTGACTATATTTTGATTCACTTTATGTTTGAACCTAATGGTTAGCTATTGTACTAAGTCCATTCTATGTTGTTCGTCCCAATCCTTATCCCAAAAAATCTAGATTTTTGCTGAAGAATTAGCTTTAGCATGTTGTTTCCCAAGTCTTCTTCTGTAGCTTTTTATTTCTGTTGGGCGATGAAAAGGAACTAATAAAGTTATATATGAATAATGATTTTTCCTGTTAAGATCAAATAGTCTCTCGAAAGCATTTTGAAATTTTACTAATCTTATGTTCCAGAAAAGTAATTTGTTAATCATTGATCAATGGAGGATGATGTTCTCTTCCTGCACCTTGTATTTACTTGTAGAGGTACATTACTGCTGCATTTCTTTTTGTCCTTCCTTTTAGCTGCCTTATATGTCTGGGTGACAACTCCCTATCTCTTCCTATTTGCTCTATGAAAACCTCCAGAATATCGTCTTCTTCATCATCTTCCTTTTTATGCACTTCTGTAGGCCGTATCTTGTCTATTCTGCTAGTTTTTTTCTTTGGTGTACCTCTCAACTTTTGTTGTTCTTCTTCTTGTTCCTTGGTGTTCTCCTCCTTGTTCTCCATGTTAACTTCCATTTCAACATTTTCTGAGTATTTTTCCTCCCTCATTCTATCCCTGACGGTAGTACCTATATGTGTAGTTACATACTTTTTGAGTCATTGCTGCTTTGAACTATTAAGGGGCTAAGTTCTTTAGTTATGCGCTTAGACCTTGAACTTGTGCTTCCTATCTCTTTACTTTGATCATCAGCCTTCTTAAGAAGGAAATTTTCTTGTTTTTCCTTCTGCCCTTGTTGTGATCCTTGCCCATTGTTATCTCTTGTTTCCTGTTTGTCCCCTCGTTCCCCTAATGCATCAAATTTATTTGTTGTTGTCACATGTTGATCATCATTTTTTTCTTTGCTCGTTAGATTCCATACATGTTTAGGTTTTTGTTTCGAATAGAGTGTTGCTCTTCTGTTCTCAGTTGTCCTCCATTGCTCCTTGAAACCAGTAGCAGCATCCCCATTCTCATTCCCTTTCTGTTGTTGCACTAATTTGTTTTGTTCAGTAATAACCTTGTTTTTCCGTAATTCTTTGCCTGTGTTCCTCTTTTCCTTATCTTCTTCCACCTCATTTTCCTCCTTTGGGTATAGCTCTAGATGAAGAATGAAACATTCTTCCTCATTATGGCCCTGCAACATACATGTCTTGCAATATTTGGGCACGTAGTCATACTTTAAAGTCACCTATCTTTCAAGTACCTCCCCTGATTTCTTCCTCATTCCCACATTAATAGCCCTGCATGTATAGCTCTAGATGAAGAATGAAACATTCTTCCTTATTATGCCCCTGCAACTTACATGTCACCCATCTTTCAAGTATATCTCTAGATGAAGAATGAAACATTCTTCCTTATTATGCCCTTGCAACTTACATGTCTTGCAATAGTTGGGCACATAGGAATACTTTATCGTAACCCATATTTCAAGTACCTCCCCTGATTTCTTCCTCATTCCCACATTAATGCGTTTTGGGAATTCTTAAAGCAAATCCACTTCCACCTTCACTCTTGCATAACTGGGGCGTTTTTATTTAGGATTTCAATATCAACTTGTAATGGCTTTCCTACAGTTGCTGCCATTGAAAAAATAGGTTTTTTACAAAAATAAAATAAAATAGAGGGAGTGCAGAGAAAGAGATCTACACGATTGTAGTAGTAGTTGCATCTTCTGGATTAAAGTTAGGTTTCTATTTCAAAGTCCTCATAGGGTACGACCAATAATTGTGAGTGATGTAAAATTGGGGCTTTGATAGCAAGGTCACATAAGCCTCCAACAGTGAAGCCCCGAATCAATATATATCTATTTCTAAGTAGTCATATGTTTACTACTCCTTTGAGCTCACATTGTTTTGATACTAGTCATTCAGATCCTTTATATCAGGCCAACCATATGAGATCTTCCCAATCACAACATATTGAAGTTTCTCATTGATAATCATTTGCTCTACTTCCTTCTCTTCACATATTATCTTTTGTTCCCCATGCCGGTACATGATAGGCTTTAGAGGTAACGGTTTGGTCTTTTGGGTGTGTGTGGCTAAGGTATTTGCATATGTAGGTTTGTTTTGAGTAATGGGCCCAATTGGCAAGCCAACCTCCATCGATGGATGTTGGCCAGTGGTCGTAGCGACCATGTCGGTGGTGACTTAGGCATTATATTATGTTTTAGGCTTGTAGGTGGAGAGCATTTTTATTTTGATTCATTTCAACATAATTTTAATTTACTGGTTGATATATTTTTAAATTTTGTTAAGTCTTTGTTTAGTTTTCAATACAAGTGAATAATTTTACATCTGTATTATTAATGTATATTGGTGTTTAGAGTTGCTATTGTTAGTTTTTCTATAATATTGTAAATTGATTGCTTTTTCATTGCTGAATTAATTAGCGAAAGTACATTGATGGTTAAAAGCGACTACAGAGTTACTATGTATTGTAACTTTAGTGAATTCACAGATCTTCCCTTGTGAAGTGGTGATGAATCTTTTATTTCTACTAGATTTACCGCACGTGCATTGCACGTGGCTGCCTAGTCTCATGCTGCCTACAATTGTGAATGAGTAAATCATGAAATCTCCGTTTGTTCAATATATATAATATGTCACTTAAGGGATTTGTTGGTATGGATGTTTCTCAGTTACTAAATATTAGTTTATGCCTACGATTGTGAAGCAGTAAAGCATGCACAATCTATGTGTTCAATATATGACCTATGTCTTGAGGGATTTGTTTGTATGGATGTTTCTTAGTTATTAAATATTTGTTTATAAATAATACTCCATTTAAGTCCGGCTAATTGACTTGTATTAGATGCACTTAATGGTGCCAAATCTCTAACTATAAGCGGTTATGTATTATTGCACGAAGCCACATTTGGTTCATGTTATGACATTGTTCCAAAATATAGGATACCTTCCAGGACTATGAAGTCATTTGTATCCTAATTAACAATATAAAAGTTTTCACAATAGTTGCATCTCCTTCATAAGTTGCATTTTGATGGTCAGTTCGTCTCTTTAACAACCAAACCTATAAATATGACCCAAGATATTTTGATTAGCTTCATGTCATGTGTTAGTTTTGTTGCAAATTCATTGGTAAAAAAGATTGAGAACTTGTCTTACCTAGTACTTCCTTGTATATGATATTTCTTGTATATGTCCCTGTCCTAATATCTGGTTGTTCATCATAACCATTACCGTCATTGTTGCCATTGAGATTCCTCTAGATAATGCTACATATAGTTGCCCATGCGAGAAAACATATTGTGGAAGATACAATCCAACATTAGGAATTGTTTGAATTGAGCCTTATTTATTGTCATTGGAAAACATAGACGTATTGGAAATTGCTTCTGAATAAACTTAAAAGGATATCCTTCATTCTCAGGTGGCGATAATTGGATTCTTGGTATAAACACTTGTTTTGTTGCATATTCTCCTGTCGTTATTTTGGCACGTATGACATTGTTGTCAAAACCTCTACAAATCAATCGTGTCCCATTGCATAAACCATTTAATGGGTCTAAATTCCTTGGCATCATGATAGGCGCATTCTCTTTCAAAACTAACCTAATTTGTTGAATTCAAAGGTACATAATATGTTATGTATTTTACCAAACCTGTGTTGTTGAGATGATACACAGATTGAAACTAATATAATAATTTAAATGTTAACGATAGATTGAGTATAGTGATGTACCTATGTGGCGGTAGACCGTTCGGAGTTAATGTATTTAGGTATTCTTCTTGATAATAATTGTTGGTATCGTCTTCTGCCGAGTCAAAGCTGATTTATGTTTTGGTTTCTCCCGGGAATTGAGTGATCATCATTTCGTTTATATTATCCACAAATTCATTTCGGCTTGCTAAGATTTCTCTTTCAGTAATAAACTTTGCCGATCTGAAATTTTGTTGTAGGCCTTTAAAAATTTCCCTTACCAAGCATTCAATAGGCTTACATTGACCACTTGGGTGGACCACCATTTGCTGTGGTAGTATTATTAAATTATCTCGTATTGTGGTTTCCTCCCAGTTTTCAACTCGAAGCAAGAAGTCACTAAAATTTGGATCTGCTCTAGCTCTCATGTTGGACGTTAAATGAATCTTTTCCATCAAAGGCCACAAATATGACCTCACCAAACTTGCATTCACTGTCTCTACTCGCGTTGATTTAGGAACCATCGGTAGCACTTGTCGAAAGTCACCTCCAAAGACCATTACTTTTCCACCAAAAGGTACATTCTTGTCCATTATATCATGAAAGTTTTTGTTGACAGTTTCAATTGTGTGTCTTCTCTTAGCCATTGGTGCTTCGTCCCATATTTTTAGTTTGGCTTGTCCCCGCCACTTTGTTTTGACATATTTGTCATTGTTGATTCATTAGCTTGTAGAGGTATTTCAAATTGCGAGTGAGTTGTACGGCCTCCTGGTAAGATTGCTGCTGCTACTCGGCTACTGGCAGATGCCAATGCTATCATACCTCTTGATCTAATATGTGCCAGCAATGCACGATATAGATATGTTTTTCCAGTTTCACTTGGTCCGTCTACAAAGGATAATCCTGGTGTTCCAGAGTCGGCCCTTTCCAAGATAGTCTTGAAAGCTTGTTCTTGTTGTTCATTCAAGTTTGATTGTGTCTCCATATCTTCAATTGGCACCTTCAGAGACATTTCTTTGATTATTTCTCGGCATTCATATGTGTAACACTTATTTAATTCTTGTTGGATTTGTGGCATATCAAATTTTGCAACACTCTGACCCATACTCTCCAAGTATGAATTTACACTTTGCAATGTACTCTGGAGTTTTGCCTCGGGTGATTTGTCATGGGTAATATGTTCCGCATAGTCGTCTCACATCTGTTGGGTTGCAATGAACTAAGATTGTTTCAAACATACTTCGAAGAGCTACATGCATCTTTAAGATTATGGCCTCGTGTAAACATTCAGAAATGATATCATTTGATTCTAATAAGCCTCTTTCCTTGGCAGCTTCTTTGGAAGTATGACAATGTCACCCATTAACAGTAAGTCTTGAAACGATGTCGGACATCAAACATGATTCAATAATAATCTCTCGTAATACCTTTCACCTTCTCTAGGATTAGCTGTGATATCGGGCAGCCTAGTTAGGTTACCACAGGTCATAAATAACACATAATGAATTGTAATACTTACCAATATTTATTCTACCGATTACAAAGCGTGATTTTCTTTTTGTCCATATTTTAGATTGAGAATTCCAAACATAATGCTTGGGGAATTCTCTATATAGATAATTGCGAGCCTCAGTGTCATTCAAGCACATCCTGAAATACTCAGTAAGCATAGTTTGTTGAACAAACTGGGAGCCTGCAATATTTTGAAGTTTTTGCTTCTTCTAGTAGTAGACTACATTTTAAAACATAAGGTTCGTATTAATATTAATGGCCTTTGTTGGAGAAGTGTGACTCTTGTTTATACTATGTGAGAATATGTTTAAGAGTACTTGCTTGTTTGCCGGGTAGATGTAGTTGTAGGTTTATAATATCCGGTTGCATTTCTCTTAGAGTAAACTCGTACATCCTCCACATCGCTTCTGGTGGTGACACCCAATGTGCATCTTGAAAGCTACGGATTTCATCTATGATCTTTTCACCATCGTTTGACTCTATGTAAACTGCACATTTATCATGTCCTTTATATATATTCTTGTACAGGTACTTTATTGCTTTAAAACTTGATCAAACCTCTACATTAATGTGACAATTATAAATCTTCAATAAATACGGGTTATAAGGGACAACCCACTAATTATTCATCTTCATACCTCGGACCTCACTTGTCATCCCATCATTTCTTCTTCGGTAAATCGGATATCCTTCCCTCCCTTGTATTGTTTTGTTGTTGAATGCTCGGGGTTAGCGAAACTTACATTGTCCATCCTTCATACATGGACTTGATTGTCATTTTATACCACAAGGTCCATGAATCATATGCCTGATAACTAATTCATGTAATTCTGGCTCCTTATCCTTTGCGGGCAACTCTGCTGAAATATATAGATCATACTGATCTGCTCATCTTATTTTATGACCTTCTTTTAATATTAGTAGTAGGTGTATATGTGGTAGTCCTCTCTTCTGTAATTCAACCACAAAAACATGTGCTGTCATAGGGCCAAAAATTTCCTTTTTAAATAGTTGGTCTTTTAGGTCCTGTAATTTTGCTCTAACCACTCTGGTCACCAAATCTGGCCATCTTGAGCGACTTGCCCCATACATAGTTGTTCTTGAATCCCTGTCCATTCAGGGTTACACGTCATGGTGATAAATAGATCTGGTCTTCCAAACTCTTGAACCAGAGCCATAGCATCCATATAGTGTCGTCGCATATCCCTAGGGCCTCCGATGAATGATCATGGCAATAAGACCCTTTGACTAACCTTCTCTCCTCTATATTCTCCTGTTGTAACACTATCAACGATACCTTGTAATATCTCTCTTCTGTAATTTGATTGTTCGAATCTGTAATATTCAAGTCATGTGGTTTCCAATTTGATGTACATGTCCACTACAAATTGTTGTAACAATCTACCACATAATAACAAAATTGTTTTCTCATTTGTTCGTACTTGTAGTTTGTAGCAGTAGTACTCTCTGCAGGAAACACAACCTCTTGTTTTGCAGCGTACACCTACAAATAATTTAAATAAATTTAGTTTGGAGTGCAATTTATCAGAAAGTGTGTGGCCTTCTATGAATGTTATATTATTACAATATCACGTTCACAAACATATTGTAGAATTTTTTTTTACACGTATGTGTGATAATTTTCCACCTTCATTGAATTTAATCACAGACCTGCTGGAATATGATATTTCATGCCATTACATATCTTGATGTTGTTTCATATTTGGTGGCATATGTTTCCTCTCGATATGAAGTTGTTAGCTGCAATATTAATTGAGTTTGTTATTATACTATGCGTGGTGTGTGAATTACTTGAATGAATGTAGAATGTAAATGTGCTAACCTTGTTCTTCATTGTTCAAAACATCTGTTGCACTGGCATATGATCGAGGGCATATGTTGGCACTTGTTGCATCTGTAGTAATGCTGATATTAGGATTGTGTGATTTCACTACTCCTTGATACCAACCTCCTTCACCATTGGGTAGAATCAATAGATATTGTAGAGGATCATAACAACCATAATAATGTTTTACTCGATGTTTGTTCCCGAAATGTTCGTGTACTACAATATCTCTTTCAAACGGGATATTTGGATTTTTTCCATCAACCCAAATTGCTGCAACCTGATCCACAGAAGGTTTGTTATACACCCGTTGATCTAAAGAAGCATTTGCAGCTATGCGTATTTCTATGTTCTGAAAACTTGAATGGTGTTTGAGTTGTGTAAAAAATTCAGCATACGGATTATGCTCCATTATTTTCCTGATTTTCCTTGACTTCCTCTGATAAATTTGCATCTTGTAGTATTGACATTCTATTGGCCACATCATGATCTGTATCGTAGAAGTATAACTGGAAGAAACGTGGCCTGTCGTCCTTTGGGATTAATGAGGGTAGATCGTGATAGGTTTGTCCTTGCGCTAAAAGTTGTAAATACCTGTCCTTGAAGACGCCAGTTCTTTATTGAGTTGTACTCCAAATGATGTAAAAGCAAAGATGCTATTATAGGCTCGAATGTGTTTCCAAAATAACTTGGCTTCTTAGGACTCATCTGTAAATAATTTATATAAGTCCTCCCCAACTTCGTTAGGTGCCAACTTAATATATGCACTTGCGCAACAAAATGTTGGAGGCTCATATTCAAGCATCCTGGCATGACAGTAGATGCAATCCAATTGTTTTTGCAGCTTATGAGTAGATGTTGTTGATAAGTTCACATTTGTTTCCCCTGCATTCACAATTCGAAATCAACCTTTTTAGTATATAATATTTCTTTGCTGACTACAGTCAAAGGTCTGTTAGTCTTAGGCTACTATACTTTAGTCAATTTACCTTCATTATAGTTCTCCTCTGATAAAGCTTCAATTAGCCAACTTTTTTTCCGCTTCTTCAACTTTGGTTCTATATATCCAACTTTCGATGGCTTTGTTGAGGCATCATATTATTGCACCCTGCGCAATGCCCTTTCTACATCTGTCGGTAATTTTTGCTTGTGTCCTATTGAATTTGTGATGTCAGCATGCTAGTATTTTCTCATTTCGAAACGATCTTGCTTTCTAAAGTAACAGTTAAATTCATGGCATGTATATCTGACCTGTTGTTTTGATCCCCTTATTAGATTGGCATTCCATGTTTGATTATCCTCCCTTTGAGTAATGACTGACCTGTTTGAATATTGTGACTATGTAAATGCATCAGTTGTGTCTATTCTTTTCTTATATAGTCAATCACGTATAAAATAATGAAAGTAATACATTCAATGTAAACATTGTACCACGTTTATTGTACACCGTACGAAATAATTTAAAGGACATCTTCATCATGGTCTACCATCACAAGCTTTTTACTAAATATTGATTTACGTGTGTGTGCAACTGGTATGGGGTAATTTTATTGTGTAGGAGTATAGATGTACATATTTAGTTTAGGACAAGTCCATACATATGTCAGCATCTATGTTTTTATTTATTTATTCAACTTAGCCCTGATCAACCGAAAATCAGATCATTGTTGGTTTAGTTGGTTGAACATCTTCAACTAACGTCATCTTTGTAGCATTAACTTATTGTATTTTCATCTTCTTCTTATTTTTTCTGTGTGCATCCCTTAAGCGTGTGTGCAGGTTCCTTTGTATCCCTTGTCTTAGGTTACCAGGGTGAAACAAGTAGTAGTAATGTTCAACAGATTTATCACAAACATAATGATTATTATTCAAGTACGGTTTTGCTATGCCATGTGGGTTAAGGCAATAGACTGTCGGTTGTTCTAGTTTTGATTCCACAATCTATGACTGTCATATACTTCTTTTCGATAACTCGGTCATATTTCTTTCAAAGTAGTGGACTTTGGGAGGCCTTTCTAAATAATACACTGCCCGCAGGTTAGCCAAGCAAATCTCGGCAGGAGTGTTTGGTTTCAATCCATGGTGCACACCAGTATTTTGTTTATGTTATTTTAGTGTCCCAACACGTGCATACCAATTCAAAGATTATTGAGAGTTCACTAAGGCGGAGTAGTAAGAAGATTCAACAATGGTAAAAAGGAATGATTTGTTACTTACAATTTGCTGTTTGAATTGGTAATTCTCCCCAACAATTCAGAAAATCGTGCAGATGTCCAGTTCAGTGAAGTTGTATAGGTAGTTGTGCAATGTATAACGGCTATAGTCTTTTATGAAATGAATGGTGTGATACTCAGAGTCTATAGTGGCTGAAACTATGAATGTAATGGTGCGGCAATATCTTACAAATTATTCAGAGTTTTTTGTGTTTTTTTAGTTTGATGTGCATTGGCATTTGTTTTAAGGATATCCTTGGCGAACTGGTGGCATTTCTTGAACTGGCCTCTTTTGGGTTTGGTTGTAACTTTTCAGGAGGGCGTAACTTTTTAGGAGGTTGTAACTTCTCTGGAGATGCGCGATGCTCTAGAGGTGCCATTCATGTCAGCGCCGAATATCTTTCAATTGTACCGTCGTATTAGTGGAATACATTTAAATTCATACTTTTATAGGGTACTTTGTATATACCATATATTGTAATTTTTTGATGTGTAGTGATTTTATTTTTTATTTTACTATTTTACTTGTTTTTGAATTTGAATGTGTAGTGAGGATGTTACTATTTTAAATATTCTTTCGATTATGGGTGTTCCCAGGGGTTCGTGTCTTTTCGTGATTTCTTTTTTAAATTGTTAATTTGTAGTTTCTTAGTATTTTTCTTGTTGAGTTTGTCCGTAAAGTCGTAAGACCAAACATTAATCGCGTAAGAGTTAACCGGGTTTGTATACATATTTCTTTGTATAAGACAGTGTCTTTACTTTAATGGGTTAGTTGTCCAATGGTAGATGTTTTAGTTGTAGCGGATATTTTTGGCTCTCTAAGTTAATGTTACGAAGTAATAATACTTTACCGTTGGTTTATTGAGGTTTTTTTTGGTTATTTGGGTGTGCTGGAACAATGTCGTTCTATAAGTGTGTAATTACGTTAACCGTGGTATTGAGGGAAAACATGTATTTTCAAGTTAAATCGCTATATCACTTTATATTTGTAGTGATTTGGTACAAAAGATTGTTGGACTCTCGATGTTGAAATACGTGGTTTAGTAATTGTTTATTCGGTGTGTCCATGATACTAAAATGCCTTTTAACTATTTATTTAGTTGATGTATATTCAATGTTATACCATTTAACACAAATATAAGAACTATTTATAATGTGATAAATTTCTTAATTTAGTCAATGGTATAATCCTTTCAATGTCGAGGAACATACACTATTATATTGGAGGGGGAGATAGGACAATATAAAAAGCAACCCAAGCGATTGAGATATTAATTATTAAGGTGCTATTATTTCCATAATTAACATTTAATTAGGTAAGAATAAACATACATACATTAGCTAAGCAGCCGATGAAGCCAATAAAATACAAACATTACTAACGTACAGACATTGTGTTGTAGATGTTTCATTATTTGGAGATGGAACAGAATGCTCGGTAACACTATCAAGGAACTCATCCATTATGACTCAACTTCTGTGATCTGATCTTAATTTTAATTTGGAGATGTTCATTGTTAATTTTCTTGTTCCGTCTTGTTGGTGGCATAACGGATTGTACTTCTTCCACTATGTTTGTTGCTTCTTCTCCAACATCATGTATTTATAGCGCATTGGATTGCTTTCCCCTGTTCCTTCACAGCCTCACGGATCGTACCTCCGGCACTATGTGTGGTGCTTCATCTTCAAGGACATGTAGCACATTGGACTTGTTACACCTCTTCCTTTGCGGCCTCACAAATTGGGCTTCTTCCACTATGTCTGGTGCTCCTTCTTCAACAACATGTATTTCTAGCTCATTGGTTTTTTTGACTCTCTACGTTTGCAGTCTCACGGATTGTACTTCCGCCAGTATGTGTGGTGATTCAACTTCAAGGACATGTATCACATTGGATTTCTTACACCTCTTCCTTCGCGGCCTAATAGGTTGTGCTTCTTCAACTATGATTGGTGCTTCATCCTCAAGAACATGTCTTTCTAGAGCATTGGATTTGTTGGCCATGTTTGTGGGTGGTGTCTGTGATTTTGATTCATCTGCCATTAAAATTACTGCTTCATCTTCAACGGGATGTATTTCATGAGCAATTAGACTCCTGCGTGGGTTCGAATTATTCATATTGATGCGGACAAGGAACTTGAATTCCTTGTCTTTACTGAACACCAATCTGCGGTAGTACATATGTTCTTCCTTCTATAAGAAATGTCAACAATAGGATATATTAGGTTAAAAATAATTTTGAAAGTTAGTCATACACCTTTTTTTTTTGTTGGGATTAAAGTAGGTTAAACTATAGTGTAAGATGGTATAAGTACTGGCAAACCTTTTCCGAGGCTGTTTTAATGTAGTCTTCGACATTGCAACCTACTAAAATTTGTGCCACGTCACATAGTGTCACCCGGGCACGTTGTTCTTCATCACAAACTTCAAGTCCTTAAAACTTTTGCTTGTCCTGAAGCAAACTCAAGTTCAGCCGTTCAAAAAGGGTGTCTTGAACAGTGCTACACAAGATGCAATTTACTTATGCAAATATCAAATTTGCACTCAAAGATTCAAGTTGTGACTCACCAATATCAAAGAACTTCATGCTCACAATACTTACTTCAAATGCAAGTTCAAGCTCAACCAAAGTGTTCAAATGCCCTCACACAAGGAATGATTTCATATTCACACAATGGTCTACAGTTTACAGCTTCGGAATCAGATCTCACAAAGATGAACACAATGCATGCTTTCACCCATAGATTTGTTCGTAGTTTCCAATCAACATTTGTTTCAGCTCGCTTAAGATAAAAATGGTCTTTTCAAGGCTTGTAATGGGGTTGAGTGCAAAGGTATGGTCATTTAGGCTCATTGACTTTCATACTCATGAGATGTGGTGCTCACAACACTTCCTTTCCTTTTCCTTCATCATTCTCTTTAGTGCTCATAAGTCATCCTATTATTCACTTTTCATTGACTTTTTTGGGAACCCCTATCTCTTTTGTACTTTATTCCACAACTTTCTTTTTCATTCTTTTTCTTTTTCTTTCTCTTATTCTCTTTCTCTTTTTTTTTTTTTTTTTAATATATGGAAGGGTTCCATTTTTCTCAACACCATGGGTTAAAGGAGACTTTCCTTACACTTCTTGACTTGCCCTTATCTTTTAACCACATCCCCAACTTAGGCTTTTGACCTATGTTGGCTATTCAATTAACCACAATTCAAGAGGATTATAGGTATTGGAATAAGAAAGGTCTAGTTTTCATCAAGTTTCTTCCAAAGAAGGGTAAGGCTCAAGGGGTGTTCAAAAGCGGTTCACACACTCACAAGCTAAGTAACAAAGGAGGTATATGTCAAATTGGTTCGCACTCGTAGAAGTTACCTAAGATCACATCAAGAGATAGCATCACTTAGTTGAATGGACCAACGGGGCAAATTCTAGGATCTATCATGCATGGTTCAAAGTAAGCTCATCACACTAGGCATTGAAACTACAATCAAACAAGACTCCACACTTTCTCTAGTGTGCAATGATCAACCCAAGAGACTCAATTAGATACTAGGTTAGTCATAACGAGATGCAAATAGTTCACATATTGTCTATGCAACTTCATTTGCCTCGTCGTAGCCGCACATTCATGTTCATTCGATTAAGAGCACTATTAAAGTCATCGGTATTGATCGGAATTGAGACTTAAATTTTGCAAAAGAACAATCATATTCAACACATGAGAGGTGGCAAACGTCTTCGGACGAGTCAAAAAAATCAGTTTGCAATTTAAAATAAAAGGAGCCACAAGCTCAAACATCCACAGAAAAGCAGTATTACCACAATTTTAAACAGAACAGCCCAAATATATACACAAAACACAACTATCAACACAACAGGTGTGGGCCTCACCCCCACCACAATTAAAAAACATTTGTCCTCAGATGCACATGACTAAATATCCAAAATGACAATTAAAGAAAGATAGAGAGGGAGGTAAAGAAGGGATTCTGTCTAATCGCTCCATCTGTTTGGGCATCAGTGTCCGGAGTGTTGTCATTCTGCTTCTGGTTCTCCTTTTATTTTCACTTTGCTTCAGCTTTTATAGTGATATTAGCCTCGATCATATTGTCCAACTCGTGAGCTGCCACAAAGGTGTGTATCGCATTGCTGAACCCTCGACCCCATGAAGGGACATTAGGGTCGATGAACATCCTTCTCCTCGAACTGGCTGTCTTGTTCTCGCTCCTTGTAGTTCTTCTGAGCTTTTGTGCTCTTATGTGTCTGGGTGGCATGTTCTTCCTGCAACATTTGGTCTGGCCATGTATGCAATGTCTTGAGATAATGTTAGAACATATTTGACAACCAAAGCAAATATATTCAGTTGCAAAAAGACTAGATAGTCCATTCGGCGTGCTGCCGAATACATTCGGCTAGCCACAGACAATCCAATGAAGGTCACAGTGTAGAAGGAGTTAGGGGTGCAAAAAAAGGGCAAATAAGAAGACCTTTAGTGAGTCACCGAGTGCTCTTGGCAACCTCATGCTTCTCGCCAACAATTGCAGACGCTACAACAAATAAAACATATAATAAGGGCGAGATACGGTAATTAGGTGAACCGTGGAATAGTTCGGTGAGCTCATCATAGCTTGCCGAATGACCCAACGTATCTACTTTTGACCCAACTTCTCTAAATCAGCCCCGCAACCCTCGAAAATGCAATTTAAGCACAAAAAGCACAAATTCAATCGGGACCCATAACATATGAATACCACTCATCACTCATTAACTCCACTTGATGCATTAAAGAACAAGATTTCACAGTTTAGGCAATAAAGGAGTGGTTATCAAAGAAAAATCAACACATAAGCATTTAAACCCAATCAGGAAGGTTCAACAAATTTCGACAAGATCACACATTTGCTAATGAGTACAATTTTGACAACATAGTTATGGGGTTAAGGACACTAACATTTTGTGCTGATAAAATGGATTTTGAGATGCTCGGAAGCACTGTAATCTGACTTGTAGCATAATTCGACACTAAAAATACTCTAGAAATGCAAAAATATAGGAGCTAGTGTGCGGGTGAGTTTGGGAAGACAAAGAGTGAGGGAAAGTGAATGAATTTGAAACTTTTAAACCTTTCGTTTGCAAAACTGTCTAGTTTTTGCCCATTCGATGACATTAGTCCAGATTGCTGATCTATTCGGCGTAACGCCAAGTAGTCTTTTACCTCGATGAAGTTTATAGAACCTCTATATTTTGTGGGAGTCCAAACGGCGGTCTCTGTCAGGATCGCTGACACTGTCGACATTTTGCCAATAATTTCCTATGCTCGTTGAGTTTTATAGACTCTAATGTAAGATGGTCTTGAGTCTAATGATGGTCTAGTTCTGAGTAGTCGAACCATTCGACGTTTCGCTAATTGGACCTGTTGCACGCCAATCTGCACTTTTTGTTCACTCTCTACACTTTAATCTGTACAATCAACACACCATTATTTTATCAAAGCAAAAGAAATCAATAAATGGTTTTGGGTTGCCTCCCAAACAGAACCTTAGTTAACATCGTGGCACGACGCAAGTCCACCTTCAAACCTTACTCTTGGTATTAACCATAGTATCACTAGGCAAACCCCATTGCTGTCTTAGATTGAGGTGAGACGAGATATGACCCAACTGGGTCTCCAACTGCTTGATTGAAACAAAAATGGGAGGTGATGGTCTGGCTAAGGGTAGAAACATCTTCTTTCATGCCTTTTAGCATTTTGTCTAACCCTTTAACTTTGTTGAGGATGCGCGAGAGCATATCCTCAGACCTACCGCCTTCCGAATCCTTGGGCTTCTGGCGCTTATGGGAGGCACATATCTATCCTTCTCCCCATCTTTCCAAATTTGATTTTGGTCCCTTCATTCACGATCTCTATCCTTCCAGCCTACGTATCTAACCCAGCCTTGGCTAGTTTGAACGATAGGCCCCGCCTTGATTTGCCATAAAATTTACCTCCTTGTTATATAGGGCTTCAAATTTCATCTCTTTTGGATTTGCACACCCGACCCCCACAACATTGACACTACGGGCACTAGCCCCCATGACATTTTTGGATAGAATGTCAAGTTGTGTCATGATTTTGGTCATGTTTTGGTCTCTCTCATTGTCTTTTTCAATCTGCTCCTTAGATAGCCTGAATGTGAGAGCGGATACTTGATCCTCACGAGTGTACGACGCTATGTTGATGGTTGTCATGCCATCTAAAAGTTGGGCTACTACTGCATATGGCTGCTGCATTAAGCCTCCAAGTGAGAGTTGGTCAGGGACACCTTTGTTTATCGAATCCAAACTCCGGTAAAAGTATTGAAGTAGCACATTGTCCGGCAAGCCATGAGTTGGGTATTGCAATACCAACTTATTGAACCTTAGCAAAGTTTCGTACAGAGGCTCTCCTTCTAGATGTTCAAAGCTCTGGATGCTATCCTGCAGTGACATTATCTTCGAGGGAGGAAAAAATTGCACTTGAAATTCAGTTACCAACTCCTCCCAAGAAGTGATGGATTCACGTGGTAGCTTAGCTAGCCACTTGCACGCCTCTCCCATCAACGAGAAAGAGAATAGCCTTAATCGGACCGACTCTTGAGAGATGTTTTTGAACAATAATGGTCCGCACATATCTACAAAGTTTCAAAGATGCTCGTGAGGATCCTCATGTGCCAGTCCGCTGAAAAGTGCCTTTAGTTGTAAGAGTTACAACATGGTGCTCATTATGTGGAACACTGTCTTTCCTCGGCTGGGGGTATACGGATCGCTCCAACACCTCCCATGAGATAGGGGCCATTGATGTTGGGCTCTTGGATATCGTTGAGATTTCCGATGTCGTCTTGGTGGCCTACCTGGCTACCATTTCTACCATTAACACTCATTCTTTTTAAAAAATATTCACACAGCAAACAAAAAAAAAAAAACTAAAAATTAGGTAAGTAGACTACAACTAATAAGAACAAAAATTCTACTAATCGAAGAAATATCAAATAGCGCCACTCCCCAATAGCGGCGCCATATTGATTTTTGCGTAATCAAGGACATAACCTCCGATGCAAGTGTCTATGATCGTGCAATAGTATAATAACCCAACCAAAGGGTTTGGATCATTCCCAAGAGAGTGGTTTTGAGAATTAATAGAAAAATTAAATTTGGTTCTAACTAGTTGTAGCTAAAGATATTAACGATTAAAAATATTGTAAATCAAAGAAGGACACAAGAGTGTCAATTAACAATGGGGTTTTGTCACTAGTAAGTAAAAGCAACAAAATTAACAAAGAGATCTAAGTAATGAGAGGGGATTCCTGGGATGTGAATGGAATACGGGATAGACTAAATCAGTGGGTGTATGCTTTTGACAGAGAACTCGTAGAGTAATTATGACTAGGCCAAACTTTAAGGGGGATAAGCTTTCTCCTGAGCAACTTACCCCGTTTCTAGAGGGTTCCTCTCGGACACCCACTTACCGCATGAAGAACAATCTCCGCCTTAACCCACTCACTCTCTCGAGCTGATTGTGTGGACATGGGACTAGGGTTCACTCTCTTTAGCTGAACCTTTTGTTAACCCACTCGTACTGCCATCAATTTAGTTGTCTTAGTTTTATGATCTCTCTCTCTCGAAAGCCGAAAACACATATATGAGATTATATTTACAACTACGACCTCATTAAGTTCATCCACAACCACTAAACGAGTTCACATTTAAACTACGAATAGACTATCAGCAAGCAAGACCCACCAACTAATCCCAAGAATTGGGGTTTTTAGCCACCCACAAGAGATAGAAATTTATACCTAAATGTGCTTGAATTCAAATGGGTATGAAGATGTAAGTCTTGTTATAGGCCAAGAATGAAGAATCCTAGAGACCCAAGTCCAAATCCTTGGAGATGAAACCCTCTTCTTCTTTATGTTTTCAAAATCCTTTTCAAACTCAGAGAAAAAATATCAAAAAGTACTATTCTATATGAAAATTATAATAATTGTTCGACTCTTAAAACTGCAACTCTAACTAGTATTTATAGTTTTCACAAATTTGTGCTGCAGCGAATCATTCGGCGTCGTTAGTCGAAATTGATGATCAATTCGGCGATTTGCCTTTTGGTGTAGTTCATCGCTGTCTTGCACCGGCCTTCAGCATCGTCGTGCTTTGGGTCATTGAGCGACATGGTACTGCTTCGTGGAACTTCTCAGTGATGCGCCGACTGCTCCTTTTTCCACCTACTTGATCCTTACGCCTTCATTTCTTCATTCTTTTCAGCCTTTTCATTCCTTTTTGTGACGTAGTGTTCATGCTTTCCTTCAAACTTCAAATACCTAAAACTTAAGGTTTTCATCAGATATTGAGATAAAATAAGCATTTGAGGACACAATTTCTATTAAAATATAGCCCTAAATGAGTCCAAATCGTGGATTCATCAAAGGACTATCCTTAGAATAGGGTGAATAAGTTAGAGTTCATAGCAAAACTTCGTGTATATTATCATAAAATGTTGATTGCTTATTTTAGGCAAGTCAAACCTCATTTCATACTCCCCATTTTAGATGTTGCAATTGGGACAAGTCGTTGTATCTTGTTAAACTTGCACTTTCTTGTGGCACTTTTTGCAGGACGAGTACCATGGCTCTTCTGTATTGAGTATGTCTACAATTTTGGCTTTGAACTTGTATAAAGCTTCCTGGACATTGTTAATAACTAATATTCAACATTATTTTTGGTAAGCAATGGTCCTATTTTGATAGGGAAAGGGTCTATTTGTAGGTACCTGTGTATCAGCAAATGTGTCATCCATAATATTCGGTAACGTCACTTTTGTGGCTTTTCTCATTACCTTACTTGGTATGTTTGTGATAGCTTTCTTTTGGGCCTTTATGACTTCATGCCTGTATATAGAAATAGGTGATTTAACTATTGCACATATTTGAGGAAAAGTTAGTGCATTTTTAAAATTTGTTAGATTAAACGTAAACTTGATAGGACTGGTTATATATAGTTCTCCATAAAAACAAATTGTGGTTATGTTATATTCTTCGTTGAATAGAAGTTGTGGCAGTAAGGTTAGATTAATTCTGCCGAGCAATTTAGTAATGTACCCGGCTCGAAGATCTAGTGCTTTTTGAAATATTGGATTGATCAACACACTCCTCACGGGTATAGTTGATATCCCAAAAGTCCCTACATTGGAAACAACATATTTAATCAAGGAATAAACAAATATACTTGAAATTTGTACAATAAAAAAAGAGGACATGCTGTCTATAGCTTTATAGATTGAGACTCGCACATCGCATCAACCTAGAATAGGTAGGTCGCCTTTTAGCTTTTCAAGAAAGGCACCCTCGTTCACTGCAAAATCTCCCCATAGAGTAACAGTTGTACACTCCATGCTGGATTAGGAAATAGACAAGTATTGTGAATGCACTGACAGATTATTATGGATGGTGGCCGGAGAAGAAAGAATGGCAAGTTACAGTTCATTTGTAACAACAATTTCACGTCTTTTGCCATCACCTTTTACAATGATACGATTCACCATAACTAACACACAAATCAAGTCTGAATAGTGGACATGTAAATTAGTGATATGTATGATGTACTTGATGGAAATTACTAATAAGTCATGTGAAGAGTTACAAAATATGGCACCATTAGGCAATTTCGCTGCATGTTCCAAAGATACAAAACCATTAGAGAAGTTGTGTGTTGAAACAACATGGTCACTCTCCTTTATGATTGTATTGTCTGTAATAGTCAGTTCAATCTCTTTGTGCACGGAAGTGTAGTTGGGGTTGACCCGATCCAACAACCCTTTAGCAATGTATTATGTCTTATTTGTCTTCAAGAAGTCTTTCCATATGTCGATATGCTTGTTAAATAGTGTCGCTTGCAACTTTGTCCCCTAGTTTTGATGTAAGCAACATGTGATGTCGTTAGAGAAGTAAAAGGGAATAAACAGGAATGATAACATATAAGCTTAGCAAAAGTGTTACCTTGTTGTCCACTAATATTACAGTTTGGAAAGTTCCTTCATGGCATGAATTGTTGCACGAAATTACAGAACCCTTGCGAATAACCGATACTCTCATCACCCAATCAAAAGAGTGCTTTGGTATCTTGTTAATTGGGAAATTTTGCTTTGATAGTTCGGTTTCAGTCACCATTTGTGATAAACATAGATGGTTAGAGGTGCATAGCGGAAAGTGAATATCAATGTTAATTCTGGGCAGCAGTGTGTAGTAGTTAAAGCAAAGAAATTATTAAGTAGGTTGTAACATTGTTATGTGCTGCAAGTAATCCAATACAAACCATAAAACAAAACCTGAAAACTTTCAACCTTTGATGTGGAGTGAAATATTTCAAACAGAAGTCCAATATTGTAATGTGGGTGCAGATGGATGATTAATATTACCTAATTTAATTACTAATTGTACATGTAAGAGTTGAGTTTGTTAAAAAGTAGATTGTACCAAGAGGAGGAAACATGGCATATCTTTGTGCCTATAGCAGAAGTTGAATTAACAATGGGAACCGATGTTGTGCATGTGATTGATATAAATAGGGAAATATCTAGAGGTTGTGTTGGTTGGTTATTTATTGAACGTTGGGCAGTTGCAGGGGAATTTGGAGGCTTTCCAGTGAAAGCGGTGACTATTCGCATCAAAGGTGTTTGTTGCAGAAGGGGTGTGAAGTTTGAGTAATATTTTCAAGTTTTAAGTGAGGGGTATTTGCGTAATATTTTTATGTTTAAGTGAGGGGTATTTGCGTAATTTAACATTGATCTTTTGGAGTTCATGCTTTTAATGTAGTGTAGGTTGTAGTCCTATTAAATGCTAAGTTGGTAATCATTGGTTTGTTGCATAGCAAGTGTTTCTTCTATTGCTTTTATTGATTTATATTTAAAGCTACATATATGTATGTATATATATATGGTGATTTTTTAGTCAAGAACGAATCGAGGATGGGTGGTTCCTCGGGATGACTAGTATTTTGCATGATTTGTTAAGTTTTTATACGAGCTAGTAAGGACATTTGTTAATCTAATGTATATCTAGCTTTTGCTCATGAATGGGTATATAGTGTTGTGTTATCTATATCACTCCTTAAATCTGCATAACATTTATTTCAGGTTGAAGCCAATGATGCTCATTTGCAAAATGATTTATGCTACTGCAATAGACTATATTTTAAGAAACATAACATCTCTTGCCCTGCATATTATTATTCAGTGTGAAATCGATGATTTAGTGCCAAACTGTTACACTTAAGTAGTAAAATATATATAATGTTAGTAAAGTAAACTATATATGTTTGTACATTTTCGAACAATAGTTCTATTTGTTCAAGGAGGCAAATCTTAGGTATATACTTTCCCAAAAAGTACAATATTTAATCAATTGAAATTTCTCATTTTTTTTTCGGGTTATTTATCCGTCAACTTCAATTCTATAAATTTGCTTTGAAGAAGGAACATTATTTATGGGTCAGATTGTCCCTTCAAAAGAGACTTAAGTGTTTGATTTTAAAAAATAGGGGTGCTATTGTTATTTTTTCATAGGACTACACTCTTAAAGATATCTTTGGTTGGAAAAGCTTCGACAAAAGTGGGACTTTTCAGTACGAATCTTGATTAATCAGCCCTATTATTTTTTTCCAATTCAACTTCATATCTATTAAAGAGGATATGGTTTCAAAGTTTGAAAATTGGTCTTTCTTTGCTATATTCCAAAACTTAAAATATGTTCAACTAGAGAGACTTACATACTTGTATTCATTATACTCATTTAGTGTTTTACTTCTCTCTTTGTTTTACATAAGACAATAGTTGTCGAGTAATAGATTCAATTCTTTGGAGTTATTCATTCTTGTCCGCTCAATATCCCACTCCACTACTATAGTAGCTTTTGTTGATTTATGACTCGTTCTAGATCAGCTTGTGCAAACCTATTGGCCTCTCTACATTATTTCTTAACATCTTCGTGCACTTCTCATCTTGTTGAATATTAGAAACCTCTGCTTCCAATATGTGAATAGATTTTCTTGCATCTTCTATTTGTATCTTCAAATGTTCCTTTTTCTCCTTGTTGTTTTCCTATTTTTAATGAGTATGTTCAATTTCCTTTCCAAAACCGTTTGCATGAAGAACATCATCTAAACCTTTTTTCTTAAATTTTGAAATAGAACAAATATATTTGTCTCGCTCTGCAATGAGCAAATTATATTTTTAAGCAATCATGTTCTTGACATCTTCGTAGAATGAACCATAATCAACACCAATCAAATTCAATGTAAGGAAAGAATTGTTGGAAAAATAAACCATGTCATCCCAACTAATAGTCGTCTCAGAAGTGAGATGAGACACCAAAATTGTCTCGACTTATCAGTCAACACTTTCTTAGAGTTTTCATGCATTTGGCTTTGTGAAGAATGCGTTTGTTTTGGTGACTCTAGTCTTAATAAACAAAGTTAAAGTTGAACCCTTTATTAGACTGGAGACATAAAAACAAACACATTCTTCCCAAAGCCAAATGCATGAAAAATCGAATAAAGTGTTGTTTGATGAAGGCTAGCCTATGTTTGTGTCTCATCTAATTTTTGAGACGACTACTAGCGTGAATGGCATGGTTTATTCTGCCAATTTTGCTTTCTCCAAATTGAATTGGATCGGTGTTTATTATGGTTCATTATATGAAGATGCCAAAAAATGGCTACTAATAAATATGAATTACAAATTTTTTGAGAGAGAGAGAGAGATGTGTTCTCTTTTAGAATTGGAGAAAAAAAGTTTAATTGTTGTCCATCGTACAAAATATATTAGAAGGGAAACTTAACATACTAAAGAAATACAGGAAAATGATAAGGAGAAAAAGAACCATTTGAATATACAAATAGGAGATGCAATAAAAATTATTCATAGATTTAAATGATTGTTGTTGATATCGAACAAGATGAGAAGTGCACAAAAGATGATGACCAACAACATAGAGCAACTCATAGAATTGCACAAGTCGAGGTAGGAAAAATTAATAATCAAACAAAGGCAACTAGAGTAATGCAGTGTTATTTTAAGTGACACTAGAATGAAGATCTCAAAGGGATTGAATCCACCACTCGACTGCTATAGTCTTATACAAAAGGAAGAGAGAAGTAAAATATGTAATTATGATAATGCATACTAGTATGTAAGTCTCTCTAGTTGAACATGTTTTAAGTTTTGGGATATAGAAAAGTTGGTCCAATTTTAAAATTTAAAACCATATCCTCTTTAAATATACGTGAAGTTGAATTAGAAAAAAATTATAAAGACTTATTAATCAAGATTCATATAGAAAAGTCCCTCTTTGGTGCGAAACTTTTCCTACCAAAGGCGATTTTAACAGTGTAATCTTACAAAAATGTAACAATAGTATGTCGTTTTGATGATTGACAATGTATTTTGATATTTGAAAAAGTAAACTATGCTGCATTGTTTATCATCATCTAAAAGGGGGAAATTTTTTGGAAAAAGGAAAACATATAAGTAGTTTTGATGATTGATAAAGTGAACACGGTTCACAACTTGTTGTCTTATGTGTACTCTATGAGGTGAACCAGATCTTGGACGTGAATGCAGACGACTTGTATAGATATGGAGGAATTCATCCTAGAAGGAAACTAATAAATTGCATATAAAAAAGGAGTGAAAGAAACAAAGAAAGAAATAACATAAATAAAAGTGCATAAAAGGAAAGAAATAAAGAATAATATTAAATTAAAAAAAGGAGTCAAAGTTTCCTTATAAGATGAATCTCTTTTTAACGAAGGAAATAGGAAATTTCCTTATAGAAGGCCAGCCCTATTCAAAATAGAAGTCATAGTCCATGACATACTAGGGAATGACAAATTTCCAATATATATGGCATGGCGACCATTAAGAGTCACAATTATTTAATATTCACGAAATATATCATCTTAAAAGCAGTAGCCATTGGAGCAAAACTGAATAACTTCGTCATAGCAATACACGAACCTGGTTCACGAGTTTTGTTCAAGTCTTTTCTATTGAATGTTGAAGTTTGATTAGATAAAGGCTAGATTTATTAGTCTTTTCTGTGTTGCTCTATGCTTATTATTGAGTTGTAAATTGTAATAATTCCTAGATATAAGAGAGTAGTTATATGGGTGATCTTTGTAACAAGAAGCAAGTTTGACTTCTTGAAGAGTAGTTAGTGAGGTTTGAAACAATAAGAGTTTATCTACTTGGAGAATTGTTAGAACAGTAAGAGTTAAATGTTGAGTTGATGTACTAGAGTTAGTCCCTTAGATTATAGAGTGATAATCTCAAACCACTGTTTGAACTTAGTTGAGTTTGCTGAAAATCCCACACACTATAGATCATGGTTTTTTCCAATTCCCTTTAACAAGGAAGTTTTCCACAAAAATATCAAGTGTTATTTACTTTCTAATATAATACAATTCTACCAACCGGGTTCCTGGAAATAATTATTGGTTCATAGTTTTCTTTCACTTATTTTTCAAAATAGAACACTTAAGTGTCTTATAAAGGGACAATCTTACACAAAAAGAACGTCCCTCCTTCAAAGTAAATTTAAATAATTGTAGTTGAACGAGAAATAAGCACTAAAACAAAAAAGGAAAGGAGAAATTTCAATTTATTAAATATGGTACTTCTTGGGAAAATACAAACCCAAGGGAATTATTGTACTACTAAAGTGTAATAGTTTGGCGCTAGATTTGATGCGCAATGCAATTATATTATTATAATATTAAATTTAAAATAGGAATATTCTAGAGTCTTTTGCACACACTTCACTATTTCATTTGCACGTCATTTTAATTTTTGTGTAGTTCAACAACAAAAATGCTTTTTTATTCCTGTCAAGAAATAATCTCTCTCTCAGAAGCCTTCCTTTCCTTGTTTTGCTTTAGAGCTATCACTCACTTTCCTATCCACAAAGAATTCCTTTTTCAAGCAGAGGTAAGTAAGACTGTCATCACAGAAAAAAGTAAAACACCACCTCCACCTATTTTTCCATGACCTTTGGGTTTGATTTAATCTACACATAGTATTGATGATCCTAAATCACATGTGATAATCAATGCAAAGTTGGTGATTGTAATTCTCTTTGTAGGAGGCACAATTCAAGAAAAAAGGGCTCCCAAAATCTCTGAGGTCCCACCCATTCACGCCTTTCTAAATAGCCACAAAACCATGTTTTAAGATGTAGCCGCGGTCACCCTCCAAAATGAAGATCAAACGGTGAGGTAGCTAGTCTCTTACTTTTGCTTCATAGCTTTACATCTACTACATGATCAATATTTTAGTTCAATGTTTATTTGGGACTTAGTATTAAACTAGATCCAGAGTCAGATTCATAGGATTCTAGGATAATGACCTCAAGTTTTATTAACTTGTTCTTTAGTTTAACTGTTAAACATATCCAGGTCATTAATTTAACTTTTATAAATAAGTTAAATTAAAGAGAGTTAATAACGCTTGAGGTCGTTATCCTATATAACGGCCTCGAGTGTTATTGACTTGTTCTTTAATTTAACTTTTAAACATATCCAGGTAATTAATTTAACGTTTACAAATGAGTTAAATTAAGAAAAATTTAATATCACTTGAGGTCATTATCCAATAATCCTATGAATTTGACTCTGCAACTAGTTTACTAAGCCCCAAACAAACTTTGAGCAGATATAAAATTATGAAGCAAAAGTAAGAGGCAAGCTAGTTCACCATCTCATCTTTGTTTTGGAGGTTGACCGCGGCCACGCCGTAAAACTTAGTCGTGTTGTTGTTGAGAAAGGCGTGAATGGTTGGGACCAAAGAGATTTTTGGAACCCCTTTTTCGTTAACTGGGCCTCCTACAAAGACAAGTCCAATAACCAACTTTGCACTGATAATCGTGTGTGATTAAAGGATAATGAATACTATCTTTAGATGAAATAGATGAAGGTAGTGTTTCATTTTTATGTGATGACATTCTCTAAAGCAAAGAAAAAATGGAAAGAGCTCTGAGAGAAATATGACCAAATGATTTCTTGACAGACACAAAACGGGATTTTGGTTGTTGAAGCACACAAAAATTAGAATGAGTTGTAGATGAAATAGTGAATTGTAGGAAAAACTCTATATAATGTTCTTATTTCAAATTGGAGATTTTAATAATATAATTTCATTGCGCCTCAAATCTAGTAATCTTGACCATGTCATATATGGTAAATATATAAAATGCAAAAACAACATAAGTCATAATGATTTTAGTAATATTGAAAATGACATTCTTTTCAAATGATATCCAGCATCACAATGACATTGTTGGTAAATTAAAAAGAAAAATAAGACTCATAACTTAAAACAAATGAATCACAACGACATTGATGATAAACGATATTCACCATAAAGTGCATATATTTAGATGTTATAAAGTCTTCATATGTGTTTTTACCATCACTTTATCGTCATTATAATCATTATGTGCTTATTACATGTTCTTTTTTTCGTAGAAGTTATGTTAGAGCTAAAAACCATGTTTGGAGCGAAAAAATGAATTGTTATGGAGCTTTGAAAGCTTAGAAGGGGCCTGAGGGATGTGATCAAGATTGAGTTTGAGAGTTAAGAACAAAGTTGGACATAAAATATCAAGAATATTATGAGAGTGCAACAACAAGATGTACATTACACGGTCATGCTACCAGGTTTGCGCTTTGCCAAAAGGGAGCTATTGGAATCACTCATGCGTAGTATGGCCTTGGTACCCGGCCCGCGCTGCGTACAACAAAAAATGGTTGAGTTTGAATTTATTTATGCTGATAGAAATTTTGTACAGAGAGTTAATATGTGTGGTATGAATAGTGCCTTAACTCGATGACCTAAGACAAGACATTTGTTTTGTAGTTTTGGAGCATTTGGGAGGCAAGAAAAAGGAGAAGAGCATAACTTGAAATTCACCCTAGAGTTTCATTTTCTTCTGCTCTTTTACCTGTTCTGTTAATTATGCCTTGAACTTTTCCTTTGTATATTTTAGGAAACTATAAATTCCTATTAGTTTAGGAGACCCTAGGGAAAGGAAAATATTATCCTTAAAGGTTTGGAAGAACCTTTTCCTTATAGTTTTGGGACTACTTGGGATCAATATGTTTGGAATATAGAAGGAAAGTCTAAGGCATTATACAAGATATACAATGTAGTCCTAAAGGCTTGATAGCATTGTAAAACTTACTCTCTTTCTTTCATAGTGGAAAATTCTCTCTACTTTTAATGAGAGGTGTAGGCCTACCTGAACCTCATTAAATTCTTATGTTATTCTCATCTCTATTTTCTTTGTTTGTGATTGTGTGCTAGTTAATCTATGATAGTTCCACGACAATTAGAATCAGAGCTAAGTTAGGGCTCCTAGACATAATCAAGGATTAAGATATCTTCATCATCTATACCAAAGTATGAAATTGAGAAATCTGATGAGGGATCTAGTTCAATTTGTGGAAGATTACAATGAAATCAGCATTGGTGTTACAGGGGTTATGTAAGGCAATTGAGGAGGTTATTTTAGAAGGGTTGAAAGAATTATACAAAGTAGACTTGGAAAAGTGTATGTACAATCTTCGAGTGTCTAGTGTTCCATATTTGAGTATAGTTGGTAGCATTATGTATGGCATTGTTTGCACCCCTCTTGATAATTCACATGTTGTTAATGTTGTGAGTAGATACATGGCATCTCCTAGTAAAGAACATTAGCCAACGGTGAAGTAGATCTTGAGATACTTGAAGGGTACTTCAGATGTGGGCTTGACTTTTTCCAAAGACAAGCTAAGTGAACTAGAAGTACATTAGGTGAATTCGGACTATGCAAGTGACTTGGACAAGAGAAGATCTCTAACATGTTATGTTTTTACACTTTCTAGTTGTGTCATCCGTTGGAATGCAATTTTCAAAATCTGGTGTGGCTTTACAAAAGTAGTGAAAGAGGCTACATAACTACAAGGCTTGGAGCGGAAAAAAACATATGGTAGTCATACATCATTTTATCTGAGATATTATTTCTAAAGGGGTTGTTGATGTGAAACAATGTCTACACATAATAACCAAAGAGATATGATGACAATGATAGTCATGAAAAATAATTTTATGTATTGCCTAGACTTGATTGGTATGAGTTTTACTCAATAAGCCATTTGGAGGGCTAAGAGCAAGGTAGAGAGACATTATTTCTATTTATGAAGAAAATTCAAGCCAAGGAAAAGATTTGTTAATTATGTGTTGGATTTTTCCCTTGTATATTTTAGGAACCTTATTTCTATTAGTTTAGGAGACACTTTGTCCTAATAGATTTGGGAAAGGAAAATTTTGTCTTTATAGGATTGGGAAACATTTTCCTTATAGGTTTAGGATTACTTGGGATCTATATATATGGGATATAGTTGGGAATTGTAAGGGATTGTGCAAGATGCACAATGTAGACTTAAGGGCTTGAAATCATTGTAAAACTTATTCTCTTTCTTTATAGTGAAAAACTCTCTCTGCTTCTGCTGGAAGGAGTAGACCTAACCGAACCTTATTATATCCTTGTGTTATTCTTCTTTTCTATTTTCTTTGTTTGTGATTGTTTTCTAGTTAATCCACAATATTTCCACAACATTTTCTTTATGCAAATCCATGTAGTGTTCTTAAACTCTATTATGAGCAGCTAGATTATTTTCTAGAGTTTTGGCATAAACTTTTATAGGATGAATTCTTGTTACGGTTTTATATAAGTCAGTCGTTCCTTTATCTCTATTTGCTTAAATATGAAGTGATTGATTTCTATATGCAAATCAGGGTTGCATAGAGTTCTACTTTTCATGGAGGATGGGTATTGCAGTCAAAAAAGCAGTGAAGCAAAACAAGATAAGTAGTGGTAAGTATCGAATACCCATCTTTCAACTTAAAGCTAACTAAAATATATAATAGCTAGTAAATTTCGTGCAATTATAAAAAGGATTTAAAGTATCAGTATCCCAAAAATAAATTTAGGTATGATTAGTTTTTTCAATATTAAAAAGACATTTAGGTTAATTCCTAAACTTAAATGACAAATGAATCTTATATATGTCTTATCTAATTGAGGAAAATACGATATGTAATCAAGAATATTTGTAGGTGGAATTACATAGATTTCATCTTATAACTTCTAGTTATAATATGAATAAAGCTATTTAAACTTAATTTTGTTTAATTTGAAATATAAATATTTTGATCAGTAATTAGAGGTGTTTTTAGGCGATTAATCAGGTGCTTTTGGAGACAGTTTGCTATTTTTTGTATGAGTACATTTAGATTCCCTACTACTTTAAAAGGTGATCACTCAGTAGTGGACAACACCATTCTGTCAAAAACTAAGACCCATATGTTTAGCTATTCGAACAATAGGTGTGTGGCATTTATGGAAAAGGAGAAATAATCTTAGGAATTAGAAGAAACAGTCATATAATAGTTTTGTTTTTAAGGTGAAGACATATATCTGAGGACTAGTAAAATTTCACTTATCCTATTAAAATCAAGTACCTAACATGGTGATTTTGTCGCAAAACTATAAATCAGAGCTTTTCTCTTTAGCTATCACATGGAAACTACCTGACGGGGAAGTTTTTAAATGTAATACAGATGGGGCATCAAGAAGCAATCTCAGCAACAATTTCTATGGTTACTGTTCAAGGAATCATAAAGGGATCTAATAATTGCTGAAGGGGAGGAAATTTATGAGACAACAAACAATGAGGAAGAAGCAATTGTAATCAAGGAGGCATTTATCATTGTGTTTCTATAAGCCTCAATGGGGTAGTTTCAGAGACTAATCCTTTAGTTACGGTTCTAATTCTTTCTGGATTTTGGGAGATTCTTATGAAGAATTGTAGTATAATAGGAGACATTAAGGCTCTAGATCAATTATGGCAAATGAGGCTTCAACATATTTTCATAGAGGGAAATTCATTAGCAGATTACATTGCTAATATAATCTTTGAAAGGTCTGGACGACAGTGCTTTTCCACCTTCTGTGAACTTCCAAGCAAGGGGAAAAAATTTATCAATTTGGAGAAGTAGCTAATACTGAATTTGGGAATTTGACCTACAGAAATAAAGAAAAATAACAATCGAGGTAACAATCTTACATCATTACATGACATTACATTGTTGTATCATAAAAATAGGGGCTTTTAGAAGATTTTAAAAAAGATGCAAATTTGCTCATAATTCATAGACAACCAAAGATTCCTTTAATTTTCAATTATTCAAAATTCACGGGATCAAAATTATTACTTGTTTAGTTACAAGAAAAATCAATCACTTTATATAGTATCATAAGAAAGGCAAACCCTGAATAGTCAACAACCAACTCTTTTTTTTAATCTATACAGAAAATATAACATGAAGTCTCACCAGCAGAACATATCCAATCAAATCATCCAGACCATGACAAAATAAAGTTTCTTGGTTAGATTTAGAGTATTAAGACATAAAAGCACATTTTTTTATTGAAAAAAGTGCACTTACCCGACTCTGCTAGATCTAGAAATGGGATTTGGAAATAAAAATGGAGCTCCTCGTCTTCCTTTAACGAGAAACATGGAGAAATGAAGAAGTAACAATGTATTCCATTATTTGGATCTAGAGCCCATTTTAGATTGCTTTTGTTTTCTTCTAGGTTTTTACTTGCTTTTGTATTTTAAGTGTTTTGTGGGCCAGTTCTTTTATGCTATCTCGAGGGCCTTTTTTATTTAAAAAAAAATAGAAAAGAAAATATAGTAAAAGCTGACCAACAACCATATTAACCACAAAAACAATATATACATTTTGAATTTGAAAAGAAACCAGGTGCTTATAAGTTGTAAACACAATTCAGAGAAGATGCTTTATAATAATGTCTTCTTGCTATGATAAATTATGGTTGCAATCAGTTTCAACACTGTAATAGCTCAAATTCAATGATATGCATGTACTTATCATCAATAAAAATATATTTAAAATATTCTTCTGCTTATAACAAAGAAGAGTTTATTTGGATTTATACATGTTTGCATGAAATTTACTCTTTTTCATTATAATTATATGTTAGACCCATAATCGAATCAAATACAGCTCCAAAAGTATTGTTTTATGATGCAATCAATTAAGTCTACACTAAATATAATTATTGATATTATTCCTCACAAATTTAAATTAAACCTTCTCATATACAAATTCTCCTTAACTAATTGCATTATAATGAATGAAAAAAAATCATGTTCTTTTTATATAATAAAACAATTTCCTTTTCAAAGTATATATTCTTTGATAATTTATCAAGCTATATTAATCACCCACAAAAATAATGTGTCCTCCCCCGGGTGAGCTAGCCCTGTGACAAATATATACTTGTAAAATGGAATAATTGACACATGAGAAAAGTGTAATGCCAACTATTACTATTAAAATGGAGCATAACCAAATCATGGTATTCAAAAGAAGAATATGAAAGTCTTTAGCATTCATGATCTCCTGGATGTATTCGTGGGTCCCTACCCACATTTGTGGAGGTCAGGCAGCCTATTGACCACATTTTTGGGGTCCTTGCCATGATAGTGAGTCCCCCACCGCGTTCATGGTGGACCCTTTGCATTCGTGAAGGTTAGTGGTGGTTTGTCTTTAATTATAAAGAAAGACACGTTCAACTTGTATGGCAATTTCTCGAATAGTTATATCTTGATCATTTTATGTCCGAATTGGGTGATTCGAAGTCCCACACATCTTGAAATATTGAGGCTACATTGGGAAGTGATCACAAACTATTGGGAATCCTCTGTTTGAGGTGAAATACCATCCAAAGCTGTAGTCCTAGCTCTTTAACTGAGCTTAAATTGATGATGGTTTTGGTACGTTGGCTGTTTCCTAGGGTTTGAGCCCCCAAATTGTGTTCCATTTTGGAACACAGGTTTGTGGCATTGACTAGGACCTCTTAATAGAGGAAATTCAAGAAATTCTAGCATAGGTCCCATTATTCATATTTTACTCGAAATATTGGTCCATTTCCATTTAGTGAGTTTTTGTTGTCTAAACGATTATACTGACATTACGAATCTATTTTTTTGTAGTGTGGCAACGTTGAAAGACCTTTTGTCATGACCCAGGAGTACCCCCTAGATGTAACACGACGTACAAGACTCTAAAAAGCCTCATACAACCCTCTTAGCGTATCATATCGTAAGCATAGAACAATAAAGAGTACAAACACATTTCAAGTCCAAAATTTTTATAAAGGAAAACAGAATTCTAGACTTGTCTCAATATATCCATCTATTACAATATTCGAAAGAAATAGGGTTGTAGCCCATACAACATAGTCCTAAAAGGAAATACAAAAAATGTACTACAATGAGATAACATCCGTCCTCGAATCACGAGGACTCACCAACTAGCTAGGACAATAAAAAAATCCAAACTTTAGCCACAATGATGATCTCCTTGAGAACTGGACCCTACACTTGGGGGAAATGTAGGAAAAGTAGGGGTTAGTACAAAAATGCATGAAGTATAATAGTCATGCATAAAACATTAAAGACATGCTGAAAGGGACATTTCACTTGAATGCATGAAATTTACTATGTTAAAAAGTCATTTTTGAAGATAGTTGAAAAGTATAAGTCATAAGCATAATCAACTCATAGATTATCATATCATGAAGGAACATATCATAAATACCCTCAAAGCATACTTGTGCAATGCATGAATAAGATCCCATAAACTCACCCATACTAAGTAAAGCTTCTTGAGTAGCTATAGTCCATAATTCATATTCTTGTTCATACTATCATAGTGGGGAATTAGCCTTAACTGAAATAGGCCATGAGAGCTTACCATGGAATCCAGTGTCTACCCCATACCGAAAAAGGGTTGTCCTAATTTCCTAAGGTAGAACCATACTCTTAGCTTAGGTGGATCAACTAGCTAAATAACCTATGAGGGTACACAGTTTATGGGAGGAAAAGATTGCTACTATAAATTCGGACTCAACTAAGGTAGAAGGTTTCCATCTCATGAGATACTTACTTTGGGAACCCGAACTCAATTAAGGTAGAAGGAACCCATTTGGAAAGCCGAACTCAACTAGTGTAAAAGCTTTCATTGGGAAGTCGGATGCAACTAATGTAAAAGCTTCTATATCATATTCAATATCCACTCGTTGCTAATCATAAATTCATAGACTGAAGTTCATATTCATGGAAGAATATCTTTACACTTAATCCAAAATAACTCATAAGATAGCTCATAGATTCGATAGGTGAGAATTACCTTTCATCCTTAGAATAATCATATTGTGAGAAAATCTTTCACATCATATTATATATATACATAGTGTCTATAAGAGGATAACCTTTGAACAACATAACAAATAGATCATAATCATAATCTCCTTACTCTCAAAGTCTTCTTAAAGCATATACATAAATCTCATAATCATGCATAATTCTTCTACTTTGCCCTTCAAGGATCAAAGATCATATTCAATCAACACATCTAGAATTAACTACATTAGACATGGATAATAGCATAATTCAAATAACTCAATTACTACAAGCATAATCTCATAATATCCTTCTTTCCATCAATTCACCTACATCACAAGGTCATAATTTGGGAATATGGGGATTTTCATGGATTCTTTGGGATTTCAACATAAAAATCATAATAAATCATCAATTCAATCATTATATAATGTAATTAAATCATTAGAATCATTTTTGAAAGGAATCCATTACTTGGAATCAAACGCTAGCTTTTGGGAATTTCTATCTTTGAAATTATGGTTTTAAAGGGGCTCCATGGATGAAGGAGTACCATACCTTAGAAATGAAATCCAATGAATTTGAGAAGAAAACCTTGCTCATTGAACCCTATCTCCAACTTCTTTCTTCTTCTTTCTTGAAGTTCTAGAGAGAGAATATTTGGAGAAAAGTTGGTTTTGATTTAGGATTTTGGAATAATGAGGAAGATGACTAAAGTTAGTGAGTTTAGATCCTTATATAGGTTTTATAAAATAGTCTAGAACGACCTTACTTAGTATTAATTAAAATAGGAAAACCCCAAAGTGTCGCTAAATAATTCCTCAAAACAGTCTACAGGTGACCACCCATGACCCCACGACCACGGTCCGTGGATGGACCCACGTGGTGTGCTGTGAACCATGGGTAGGTTTCTGTGGCCTGTTTCTGGGGCCCTGACCTATGACTCCTCACAGACGGATCATGGTTGGACCCACGACTAATGCTAGTGAAGCGTGGTCTAGGTTTACAGACTTGGTCTCAAGGTATTGACCTATGGCCACTCACCCACGGGCGTGGTCTAACCCACGAGGTGTGGGTTCCCTCCGTTTGTCACTGCCTAGGTAGTGTCTAGGGACCTTTCTTAAGGACCCACGGTTGTTCCTTGGGGGTTATACCTTGACGTTTTAAAATGAAACCACTATATTTTTAAGTACGGGAGTTACGTTTACAACTTTAACCCTCATTTTAAGCTCTGGCTTAGCCCACTAGTTTTCGGGGTGGTACAATATCTCCCCCTTGGGAACATTCATCCTCAAATGACGATCTAGACACCTTATGGAAGTGAAGACTCGATACTAGCAGCCCATCATGCATGAAACATCAAAATAATGCACAATTCAAAGGAGGAAACATCAACTTCAATGCAACACAAGGAAGTAGGAACTACATCTAACAACCCTTTATGCATGAAATTTCACCATTTCTCATAATCATAGGCGGAACTACCTTCTCCAAACTAAAAGCATGCTCACCACAATATCATGGATCCAATATGTAATTACTCTTAAAAGCATACTAAAGCATGTTCATTAATTCATATCATGAAGTCAAATAGGCAACTCTTACTCAATGCAGAACAACATAAGGAAAATCAGTCATAAAAACTCATTTTCTTACTAAACCTGAATTTCAATAAGAACATGAATAATATAAGGAAATCATGAAAAACAAACATGTAGCATACATGACTCCTGAAACACTAAATGTCAAGAGGAACTACTTACCTCTCGCTTATATAGGAGTAGAAGGAAAAAGATGAGAATATCAGGACTTCATATAGGCCTCGGCCTCCCAAGTAGCACTCTCAACTAAGTGATTTCTCCATAACACCTTCAGGAAAGCTATTTACTTATTTCTCAATATCTTGACTTGCCGGTATAGGATCTCTAGCGAATCCTCTTCATATGAAAGACTTTCGTCAACTCCCAACCCTTATAGGGAAACAATGGATGCCGAATCTCCAACATACTTTTTAAGCATAGAAACATGAAATACTAGATAAACCGGAGCCAACTCATTTAGAAAATCCAACTCATAGGCCACATTCCCAATAAGTTTCAAAATTTGATATGGGCCTACGTAACGGGGACTAAGTTTCCCTTTATTGCCAAATATCATCACACCCTTCATGGGTGAGATTTTTAAATAGACCCAATCATTAACCTATAATTCTATATCCCTTCTTCTTATATCGGCATAAGTTCTTTGTCTACTTTAAGCTGTTCTCAACCTCTGTCTAATAAGCCGAACTATCTCAATGGCTTCATAAACTAGCTCGGGACCCATAAAAGCAATTTTACCCACCTCAAACCAACCAACCAGAGACCTACATCTCCTACCATACAAGTCTTCAAAAGGAACCACACCAATACTTGAGTAATAGCTGTTATTGTAGGCAAACACTATTAGTGGCAAGTGGTCATCCCAATTACCTTTAAATTCTATAGCGCATGCCCTTAACATATCCTCTAATGTTTGGATGGTACGCTCCACTTGCCCATCAGTTTGGGGGTGAAAATTTGTGCTAAGATTAACCTTAGTACCAATACCTTTTTGGAATAGCTTCCAAAAGTGAGAAGTATATTGAGTACCCCGATCAGAAATAATAGATAGAGGAACCCCATGCAACTTCACTATCTCTCTTATGTATAGCTTGGCATAGTCTTCCACCGAAAAAGAAACCTTGATGGGAGTAAAGTGGATTGATTTTGTCATCTGATCTATAATGACCCCAATAGAATTAGGTTGTCTTCGGGTGCGAGGCAAACCCATAATAAAGTCCATATTTATCTTTTCCCACTTCCAAGTGGGAATCCTTATATTTTTGGACAAGCCTCCCAGCCTTTGACAATTAGGACATTTGGCTACAAATCCCGTAATATCTTTCTTCATACCATTCCACCAATAGACTTCCTGTAGATCACAGTACATCTTGGTGTCTCCCGAATGGATATAATACCGAGAACTATGAGCTTTCTCTAAAATTTATTCCCTCAAACCATCAACATCCAGAACACATAACTGACCTTGGTACCTAAGCACTCCATCTCCCTCTTGGAAGAAAGCCTCAGTGGACTCTTTGAGTATTGACTCTTTTAACTCCACTAATATAGGATCAAGGCCTTGTTTAGACTTCACATCCATCACAAAGGACGATTCGAAACCATTATGAACCATGACACCACCCTTGGTGGAATCGGGCTAACCTATCCACATCACGAACCAATTTTTTCTTTTCATCCTCTACATGAGCCACACTACCCATGGACAATCTACTAAGAGCATCCTCTACCATATTAGAATTCTCGGGGTGATAAAGGACACTCATATCATAATCTTTTAATAATCCAAACCACCTTTGTTGACAAAGATTCAAGTCCTTTTGACTAAACACATATTGTAGGCTCTTGTGATCGGTGAAGCCATCCATATTGGCCCCATTCAAATAATGCCTCCATATTTTTAAGGCAAACACCACTACTGGTACCTCAAAATTATGGGTAGGATAATTCTTCTGATGGACTTTAAGTTGCGTTGAAGCATGGAATCACCTTACCAGTTTGCGAACGCACACATCCCAACCCAAATCTAGAGGCATTACAATACACCATAAAACCATTTGTACCTTCTGGTATGGTCAACACTAGAGCGGAACTAAGTCTATCTTTCAACTCTTGAAAACTTTTCTCACAAGCTTCCGACCACAAAAACATTGCTTTGTTTTGAGTCAAAGTAGTCAAAGGTAAACCAATGGGACAAAATTCCTGACAAACCTTCCATAGTAACCAGCCAAACCCAAAAAACTTCTAATATTGAAAGGAGTTAGAAGTCTAGGACAACTATTGACCGCATCAGTCTTCTTAGGATCTGCCTCAATGCCCTTGCTTAAAACAATATGATCAAGGAAAGCTACAGATCTCAACTAAAATTCACACTTGCTAAACTTTGCAAAAAGTTGGTGGTCCTTAAGAACTTGCAACACAATTCTCAAATGGTCCACATGATCATTCTCACTCATTGAATAGAACAAAATATCATGAATAAACACAATTACAAACATGTCAAGGTATTTCCTAAACACTCTATTCATTAGGTCCATAAATGCCGCTGGGGTATTAGTTAAGCAAAATGACATTACAAGGAATTCATAATGTCCATACCGAGTTCTGAAAGCCGTCTTGTGAATATCAACCCCTCTCACCCTCAACTGGTGATACCCCGAGAGAAGGTCGATTTTGGAGAAATAGCTAGCCCCTTGAAGTTGGTCAAACAAGTCATCAATTCTTGGAAGATGATACTTGTTCTTAATGGTCACTTTATTCAATTGACGATAATCGATGCCCAATCTAAGAGACCTATCTTTCTTTTTAACAAACAACACTGGAGCACTCCATGGAGAGATACTCATTCAGATGAGGCCCTTATCTAACAAATCCTTTAGTTTCTCCTTCAACTCTTTTATCTCTATCGGAGCCATTCTATAAAGAGGATAGAGATAGGCTGCGTATCCGAAAAAAGGTCAATACTAAAATCTATTTCCCGCTCGAGAGGAATATTGGGCAAATCATTAGGAAAAACTTCTGAGAACTCATTAACTACCAAAACCGACTCTAATGAAGGGGTTTTGGAATCCACATCCCTCACTATAACAAGATGGTAAATAAGACAAGAGACAAATTGACCTTTAGGCATAGAATTTCCTCCCTTCCACTCAAGGATAGGCTCCTTTGGAAATCGAAATCTAATCACCCGAGTCCTACAATCAATAGAGGCATAACATGCATGCAACTAATCCATACCCAAAATCACAACAAAGTCTAACATGTCTAGCTCTACTAAGTCCACCAAAGTAACTCTATGGGACAAGAAAACTGGACACCTTCTATACACCCTCTTAGCCACCACCGAATCACCAATCGGGGTAGAAACTGAAAAGGGGTATAATAACACTTCAGGGAGCATATCAAACTTCATGACCACATAAGGTGTCACAATGGATAAAGTAGCACCGGGATCTTAAAAGGAATATACATCAATATGAAATACTTTTAACATACCGATCACCACATCTGGGGAGCTCTCTTGGTCACCTCGAGTTTTAAGAGCATAAAAGCGGTTTTGCTTTGGAGCATTGGAGTTTGAACCACTTGGAGGAGCTTGCTTGTCTTCTCTCCCTTTAACCCTAGGCATTGAGTAATCTCTCATCTTGTTACAACTCTTTCCATAACCATAGCAAACTTCTGTGCCAACTAGGCACTTACCATCATGTTTCCTTCCACATTTTGCACAATTAGGCCTAACCACATAAGAATAGCCACCATTACCTCCTTGAGGTTAAGAGTTGGAAACCCTATCCTTATTAACCCCTGGAGCACTAGAGGAGCCTCGGTTGGAAAACCTTGGTTGACCTTGTCCATCTAACTTAGCATTGGAAAAGTTTCGATCACCAGTCCTAACTCTTTTCACCTCCCTATTCTTTTTCTTGAGTTTCTCTTCCTTTATTTGTTGGGCATACACCATAAGCGTGAGCTATACATATCATGATGGATAATTTCCGAACAACATTCCTTTACTACCAAGCCGGACACAGCCGTCAAAAACTTACTCATCTCATCCCTCGAATCCACCACTATATTTGGAGTATACTTGGACAATTGAGTGAACTTTAGTGCATACTTTTTCACGCTCATGCTTCCTTGATGAAGGTTATTGAACTCTTCCACCTTAGCTTCCCTCAACTCTCAGGTAAAGAACTTATCAAGAAACACCAATTTAAACACCTCCCACTCTATGGGACCCACTCCGACCGGCCTATTTCTCTTCCATTGATTATACCACATTTGAGCAACACCTTTCAATTGGTAAGTGGCAAACTCCACTTTGTCTACCGAAGTCACCCACATAATAGCAAGTACTTTATAAACCTCTTCCATAAATTCTTTAGGATCCTCCTCCACTTTGGAGCCATGAAATTTGGGGGGAGGGGGGAGGGAGGAGGAGGGGTTCATCCTTGTAAAGTGCATCACCCTTGAAGCCACCAAATTCACATCAGGATTGACCAGAGCTACAACCTATCTCTAGGCTTGAGCTATCACAACTTGAGTTTCAATCGTCAAATATTGGGCCAACATTTGAAAAGCCGACCTAACCTCCACATTCGACATAATTGAAGGATTAATCAGAGCTTGATTAGGTTGAGCAGCTTCTTCATTCACATTGTCACCCTCCATTATTCTAACGTTAGCCCTTCGTGTATTCATATCCTGGAGACACAATAAAAGGATTATGAGAGGGACTTTATAGGGTTAAACTCTATTGCACGACTTAAGATTAATGAAAGAAGTGTAGTTTCCTAATCATCTTGTAGGCTCTCATTCATAAGTGTGGCGCTTCACACTTATGATCAAGACTCTACTAGATGTGGCTTATGAGACATCATCCTAGAATCATTCTAAACATTGTACTCTGATACCAAGTTTTCACAACTCAGGAGTACCCCCTAGATGTGACACAGCGTATAAGACTCAAAAAAACCTCAGACAAGCCTTTTAGCGTATAATAACATAAGCATATAATAATAAAGAATAAAAATGCATTTCAAGTCTAAAATTTTCATAAAGAAAAGCGGAAGTCTAGACTTGTCTCAATATATTCCTCTATGACAATACTCGAAAGAAATAGGATCACAACCCATACAACATAGTCCGAAAATAAAATACAAAAAATGAACTACAATGAGATAACATCTATCCTCAAATCATAAGGACTAACCAACAAGCTAGGAGAATAAGCAAATCCAAGCTTTAGCCACAACGATGATCACCTTGAGAATCAGACACTACACATGGGGAAAATGTAGGAAAAGTAGGGGTTAGTACAAAAATGCACGAAGTATGATAGCCATGCATAAAACATTGAATACATGCTAAAAGGGACATTTCACTTGAATGCATGAAATTTACTATGTTAAAATGTCATTTTTGAAGATAGTGGAAAAGTATAAGTCATAAGCATAATCAACTCATAGATCATCATATCATAAGAGGAACATATTATAAATACCCTCAAAGAATAATTGTGCAATGCATGAATAAGATCCCATAATCTCACCCATACTAAGTAAAGCTTCTTGAGTAGCTATAGTCCATAATTCATATTCTTGTTCATACTATCATAGTGGGGAATTAGCCTTAATCGCCATAGACCATGTGAACTTACCATGGAATCTGGTGTCTACACCACACCGAAAAGGGGTTGTCCTACTTGCCTAAGGTAGAACCACACTCTTAGCTTAGGTGGATCCACTAGCTAAATAACCTATGAGGGCATATAGTTTATGGGATAAGGAGATTGCTACTAGAAACCTGGACTCAATTAAGGTAGAAGGTTTCCATCTCATGATGTACTTACTTTGGAAACTCGGACTCAACTAAGGTAGAAGGAAACCATTTGGAAAGCTGGACTCAACTAGTGTAAAAGCTTTCATTGTGAAGCTAGGCTCAACTAACGTAAAAGCTTCCATCTCATATTCAATATCCACTCTGTGCTAAGCAAAAATTCCCATGGCGTTCATATTCATGGAAGAATGTCTTGACACTCAATCTAACATAACTCATAAGATAGCTCATAGATTCAATAGGTGAGAATGACCTTTCAACCTTAGAATCATCATATTATGAGAAAACCTTTCACATCATTTCATATTCATACATAAGTGTGTATATGAGGATAACCTTTCAATAACAGAACAATTAGATCATAATCATAATCACTTTAGTCTCAAAGTGTTCTTAAATTATATACATAAATCTCATAATCATTCATAATTCTCGTACTTTGCCCTTCAAGGATCAAAGATCATATTCGATCAACACATCTAGAATTCACTACATTATACATGGATAATAACATTATTCAAATAACTCAATCACCACAAGCATAATCTCATAATATTCTTATTTCATCAATTCACCCACATCACAAGGCTATAATTTAGGAATATGGGGATTTTCATGATTTCTTGTGGATTTCAAAATAATAACCATAATAAATCATCAATTCAATCATCATATAAAGTAATTAAACCATTAGAATTTTGAAAGGACTCCATGACTTGGAGTCAAACCCTAGGTTTTGGGGAATTTCTATCTTCGAAATTGGGTATTTAAAGGGGCTCTATGGATGAAACCTATCCATGGATGAAGGACTACCACACCTTAACAATGAAATCCAATGAATTTGAGAAGAAAACCTTGCTCCTTGAACCCTAGCTCCAACTTCCTTCTTCTTTTTCTTTCTTGAAGTTCTTGAGAGAGAATATTTGGGGAAAATTTGGATTTGATTTGGGATTTTGGATTAATAATGAAGATGAATAAATTTAGTGAGTTTAAATCCTTATATAGGTGTTCTAAAATAGGCTAAAATGATCTCACTTAGTATTAATTAAAATCGGAAAAGCCCAAAGTGTCCCTATTTATTTCCTCAAAATAGTCTACAGGTGACAACCCATGACCCCAAGACAACGGTCCGTGGATAGACCCACGTGGCATGCTGGTGAACCATGGGTGGGTGACTGTGGCCTATTTGTGGGACTTGACCCACGACTACTCACTGACGGACCGTGGTTGGACCCACGGCCCATGCTGGTGAAGCGTGGTCTGGGTTCAGAGACATGGTCTCAGGGTCTTGACCTATGGCCTTCACCCAAGGGCTTGGTTTGACCCACGAGTCTTGGGTTCCCTCCATTGGTCACTGCCCAGGCAGTGTCTAGGGGACCTCCTCATAGACCCATGATTGATCCTTGGGGGTTGTAACTTGACATTCTAACACAAAACCCTATATTTTTAAGTACGGAGAGTTACATTTATGACTTTAACCCTCGTGTTATCTACTAGTTCTGGGTGTTACACCTTTAGTAAAGGAAAAGCTCCAGACTTGTGATTTGGAATACGTGCGGTCGGTCTACAGGTAGGCTAAACTTCCTTTCTATTTAGATTGATCTTAAATGCATAAATGCTTGTTTATTAAAGTTTAGTAGGGGCAGTTACTTGTTATTCTTATTTCTCTTCTTATATACCATGTTTTTGGATTGATTAGTATTATTTTGGGTTAATTACCATGCTAGTTGGGGTTTATGTGTGTTAGTGCATGTTGTTCCCGATTGATTCTGTTATTATTTTTGTAATGAGAATGTTCAGACGGACTAGATCCTAGTAGATAGGAATAGCAGACTTGAGTCTGATTCTAAGAGCCTTAATTAGGACGATCTCACACTTGTTGGACATTCTATTCTCACCACTTAATTTTGCGGCTCCGATGCATTATTGATGTTTCTATGCTTTCATGGTCACACAAGATTGGATTGTTCTAGTCTTGGAGCATTCTATTGATTCTTGTTGGTGGATGTTGTTTCATGGTGACTTGTTGATATATGAGATCCACTTTGGAGTCGACACTCCCCCGGGTCATTCTTACTATCTAGGAAACTTATGCTTCTCGAAGTGGATTGGCTGGCTGGGAAACCTTTATAGATGAGATTCTCTGTAGATTCGGCACACCCCCGGGTAACTCTTGCTTGTTGTGCTTGAAGTGGACTTGTTTATTGGGTAGCCTCGATTGATTCACTCTTAATAGAAAGGCTGGGAGTTGACTTGATTTGATAGTTCCTTGGGCTAAGAGCCCAACTTTTTCTTTGTGGTACTTTTCTTTTAGTAGACTTAGCTATTTTGTGTACCTATCGGGCTTATGGGGGTCTGTTCGGATTTTATTTAAACTTGCGCAAGAGTGTACCTTCTAAGCTTATAGGGTCCAATTAGGTCTAGTTAGTTGTTCTTAGATTTACTTTTGGTATGCTCGTTTGCTTTCTTTTATATCAACTTTGACCTCTGTTTGTGTATAGATTTTATATTTTCTTATTGCATGTACCCTTCTTGTTCGGTTGACCTATGATGTCTATTGGGTACCTTTGTTTTTGTACTCATGCTACACTTTGCATCTGTTTGTAAGGAAGGTCCTTGTACCAACTACCAACATTGCTTGATCGTGCCATCTTTAGCAATTTTTGAGATCGGAGAAATGGGTGAGCACTTTGTGTACTAGATCAACCCGTCTCCTTATGTATATATGCTTAGCTAGTATTTTGCCTTTGAGACGACTTATTTTGGTCCACTTTTGGGACATGCATTTTCATAATAGACAGCTATGTACTCTTGACGTCCAGGTTCTTGGAGGGATTCTCTTGTGTATAGATTTTTATGTTTCTGTTTCTATCTTATTTTATTGTCTTGTGTTAGTTATGCTTAATTCTACCCTTATACCCATTACTTGTCATTCTAGATATATGTTGGCTTACTTGTACATAGATAATACATAGTAGTCCTGTGAATAGGTGTGGAGATGTTTGTATCCTATCTTTGGGAGGCTACAGGGTGTCCAATGGAATTTCCTTCTTTTGTATAACTTTTATGTACTGTGTGTTACTGGTTTCATGAAATCTCACCTATTTCACTTTTCTCATAGGATGGCTCATACATGCCCATGGAGGCCTAGTGTTGAGGTCCACCTCCCCTGCTGAATAGCGGTGCCACACCACTCATAGATAGAGAGAGGGTCCCGAAGCCAACAGTGGAACCTCTAGCAGCTCAGGTTCTAGGTTAACCAGTGGGGGCGCGACCAACCCACCCACCACTCAGACTAACTATGGCGCCATATGTTAAGATAAACATTGTTTTGCTCTTGATTGTGCTTGGAGGCATATAGAAAGTCCAGCACCAGCATCATGGCAGTAGGATCTGTCTACAGTAAAGGCGTCTCGAGTTACATACCACTTTAGGGTACCTATCTCGTGATTACGGATGAAGCTATGCCGCTTGAGGAGCAATACATGCTCGCAATGTTCCTGAGGCTTTCACCTCTGAGGTTTTTTGGGCCCATGGGTTTGGATACCCATAAGTTTATGACTGCTTGCTAAGAGTGTCTTTACATATTTTTACTAATGGAGTACAGAGGAGCCGACTTCACTACTTATCAGTAAGATGGGCCAGGAAGGCACCGATTGTGTATCTTCATGAGACTAGACTAGTTCAGTCTCCTCCGGTCATTTGGAGTAAGTTTTTTATGACTTCTTAACTAGGTTCATGCCTCGTAGCATCAAAGATTACCTCCAAGATCACTACTCTAGGTTGGAAAAGGGCTCTATGACTGTGTCACAGTACGAGGCAAGGTTCCACAATCTGTCCCGCCATGCCACTATGATTATACCCACAAAGGAGGAGAGAGTCTAATGCTTTTTCATGGGTATAGGCTTTATCTTGAGATTGAGATTCAATTTTTGGTCTCTGTTGCTCGTTTCATTTTGGATATTGTTGACCACACCTATGATGAGTCGGGAATTTTGACTTATTTAGAGCTTATTATTCAATGAATTAGTGTCCTCAATTCCTATTTTGTGCTCATAACTGATGTTAATGTGTTGATATACATCAATGAAGGCTTAAGAACAAGCAAGGATATTACGACGTGAAAAGGAACAAAAAAGTTGGAAAAGCTGAAGAAAAGAGAAGCCGGAGCTCACAAAAATCACTAGATGAGTCGTCAAGTGGCCCTTTATCCTACCAAATATTCCAGGAAATAGCCCATTTGCCAAACCAACATGGCGAGCAAATGATTATTCAGTGATGCCCCAAATGGATTGGCCATAACAACCCATATCGTCTAAACTTCCAGAACATTGGATGCAAGAGCCAAGAAAAAATCAAGAAGAAGTGCAACTTGGTAGATCACTAAGTCGATCGGCGATCTTGACTTATTTTTCTGAGTTGACTGTGTGCTGAAATTTTTGGAAGCTTTTAGGAACGTATAAATTCATTTTTTGAAAGGGGAGGAGGAATTCCCACACATTGTATTCCTCACTTTTTGAGATCATTTACATATTTTTTTTTACATTATTGAACATTCTTGAAGAAGATTTGGATCTTGGATTTGAGGATTTAGGATTCTAAATTTGATTTTTACTTTGACTATTGCTGATATTTAATAATTTTAGATGGATAATCTTTTTAATAACAATTTCTTACTTATTGCTATGGTTGGCTAAAACCCCTTCCCTTAGGGGTGTGATCATGTAATAGATTACATAAATTAGATTGGGTATTATTTATTATTGGATTTAAATTTTTTTGAAATGGGTTGAACTGTTTATTTGTGTTTTAATTGATGAATTGATGTTGCAAATTTGATTCTAGTTTAGCTCTCTATTCTTTCTTGAGAATGAGGTGTAGAGTACAATGAATGATTGATATTTGTATTGATTTGCAACTTTACATCTCAGCTTAAGAAAGTGGGTTTCATTAAGGAATTGGGGTAGTTGGTATTGTTAAGCTTGTTGAGGTTGGAGAGAACTCACTCAAAACATGATAGTTGCCCTTTAAGATTCAACAACTTAAAGCAATTAATAATCACCCACTAAGCGAAATTAGTATACGATCACATTACTAAGATCCTCTCTCTAATCATTCAAATCCAGTGTTAGTTAAATTTTATTAACAATTGGTTACTAATTGCCCCTTCGATATTGATCATTGAAACATCATGATAAATTTTATGTTTCGTACCTTTTTACTTCTACAAAAGATTAGAACACATTTGTACTTCGTAATTAAATTCTTTGAAGTATAACTCCCTGTGGGATCGATCTCAACTCGTCGTTGGGTTTGTACTTGTTAGCAACTGCCTACACTTTGAATCGAAAGAAGTATAGTTGAGTGTTATCAAAAAATGACACCGCTGTCGCGGAGTGGTGTTTAGAATTCTTTTATTAAAGTGCTTTTGTGAACTAGTTTTGTTGTAGTAGAATTTTCTTATGTGTGTTCTACTTGATTCTCTAAACTGGTAAAGAAATGAATGTGAACGGGAGCTATGTAAGTCAACTTGGAAACAATGATGACATCGGAAATGTGCATGATGTCAATATGGATCAGCTGGGAAGTGCGGGTGTTATTCAATTACCCCAAACTATGGCAATGTCGTGTTTCATGTGACTAGCACTATGTTGTAGTCCTTGCAAAAGAAAGGTCTCTTTGGGGTAATTGCTCATGAGTACGCTCATGATCACACTCACAATTTCATGGATGTGTGTGGACCATTTTCCTTCAAGAACATCTCTCAAGAATCAATCCAACTGTGTTTGTTTCCCTTTTCTTTATTGGGGAAAGTGACAAAGTGGTTGACTGAACTATTAGGGAATACATCACTTCTTGGAAGGAGATCACAAAAGTGCTATATGAATGAGTTTTCCCTCCCTCGAAGATTGTTAAGTTGAGGGATAATATTTAGAACTTCAAAACAATTAATAGTGGTCCTATTCATGAGAAGCGATTGAGCTTTCAATAGTTACTTCTTCAATGTCAGCGATTGAGCTTTCAATAGTTACTTCTTCAATGTCAGCGATTGAGCTTTCAATAGTTACTTCTTCAATGTCCTACACATGGGTTACCGGACAATGTACTATTGCAATAATTTTATTTGAATCTTGACATGGTCAACAAAGGTGTCGCCAACCAACTTATTCGGGGAGGAATCATGAGACAACGTTTGACATAGCATCAGTTTTTCTTAATTAGATGACCAAAACTAATCTTGCATGGTACACAAGGGAAGATCATGTATCTCCTTTGAATATTGGGCTGACCAAGGAACAAATGGAAAAGAACAAAGAACGTGATGAAAACATGGCCAAGATAATGACTCAAATGGACCTAGTGACGAAACATGTCATGGGAGGTGGTTATAAGGTTGTGAACGCACTTTGTGCTAATAGTGGTGTGAGTCCTCATGAAGTACAATTTTAGGCCATGTACAATGAAGAGGTACAATTCTAGTCAAACCAAGCAGGGGGTCTCATCCGAGCTGTCCAAGGCTGGGTGGAAATCAAGGTTGGAATAGAGATCGTCATTATGGTTGGAGAGAATGAGATCAAATTTGGCGTGATTAGGGTGCAAATTGCAGAAAGAAAGAGATGGCGATAAAAATTGTAACGTTCCCCCTTATGAACCTCCAATGTCGAAGGAATAAAAAGACGATCCCAAACACTTTCAGACCGAGGATATGATTGCCCGCATCTTAAACAAGGTGGAAGAATCAGGTAAGGTACTCAAGGAGATGAAGGATGATGTCTCATCTTTAAATCAAACAATGACTATGTACTCAGTTTCCATAAAGCAGCTAGAGACACAAATGGTCAAATTTCAGCTCACCTAAATCAAAGACCGAAAGGGGGTCTTCCTAGTGATACCTTAGATAATCCGAAGAGTAAGGCTTGAATGCATAGCCATGTTGTGTCACGATGTTAAATAAGGCACTTCTTGGAAGGCAACCCAATTTTTATTTTTCGTTATTTGAATAACATTTGTTGGATATGCAGGTTGAAATTTAAATTTTGAAGGAAAAAGGCAATTGGGCAAGCTCAAAACTAACTTGGTGAATCTCCGTATGGCTCACTGAGCCCAATTAACTCACCTTTTCAAACAGCTAATAGGTTGATGCTCTAACCAATTGGGTGAGTTGATGTCCACTCGGTGAACTGCCGAGTGGATTAACGAAATTAGTGGGTCTCGCTGATCAAGGCGCAAACTAAAGGGTCAAAAGTCTTTCAGTCAATTTAAATTCTAATTCTCTTTTTTGAACTTTTCAACTCTTGCACCCTTACAATCAAACCTTATATGAAATTTTAAGTTTAGTTTTGTTGATGTTATCGTGTGTGATCGGAATTTGAAGTCTTTCCCATCCTCCCCTCTTTGGCTAAGTGTTTACTTGTCTGCATCTTAGGTTGGTTTTTCAAAATTTGCTCTAATTTCTTATTTTAGACTGAACATACCTATATGTAATTAATGGATGTTTTTTGTTCCTTGATTGTGTCCCAAATAACTCGTTGAAATTTAAATTGGAATCAAACATGTTAGATTTTTAGTTTAGCCTAAATTGGTTGAGTTTTGTGTTTCAATTTCATAAATTGTGTGTGTGGCATTTTGGTTTTTATGCAGGTGAAGTCAGATTAACCTGAATTCCACCAAACAACTTGAATTTTCATAATGATGGATTGGTGACGTTGTTCTCAAGGGCTAAATCATTGTTTTGTTGAATTTAAATCAATTGGGGGAAGTTTGAGTACCCCAACTTAAAGATTCATGGTGGGTAGGCTGGAATTGTATATAATTGTACTTGAAATGGTTTATCATAGGCTGTTAGGCGCAAATTGAAAATTGAGTTGGGAAGGGAACATGTTAGGCCATTCGATGGGCTGGGTCGAGCTCACCGAGTGACTTGATGAGTTGCCTAATGCCATCCTTTACCACTTAGTTGACCTGATTGTTGATAAGTTTTCTGTTACTTTCGACGATACGCTCGTCAAGTATACTCAGCAACTTGCCGAATGGCCTTAGTCTCGCCTTTCTAACTTTAATTTTGACTATTTATTTCTGTAACATTCGGTGAGGCACCCTTTGATTGCCGAGTAAACTCAGAGACTCGCCGAATAGTCTTTGGTATCTCCCTTTCGTGTTGAATTTTTGCTGAGTTTTTCTATTACTTTCAGGAAGTTCCCTCTTTCCTGCTGAATGGGTTCAGTAACTCGCCAAACTAGTTTATGAATTCTCCTGCAATTTTTTGAAAATGTTATTTCATTAAACTTTTGCAATTGCAATATGTTTTCGTTGGTGTTGTTTTACAAATATGGACAGAACAAATTACTGTCAAAGGGATCACCACCCGCAAGAAGGCTAAAGGGGTTGTAATTGCAACAGATGTTACACCTCCCCAATCTACTTACCCTAAACCTCCTTAGGCGAGTGGTAAGGGAATAGGAAAGATATAGGTGGTCACCAGTTCGAGTTTGAGCTCATCGGATAGTTTGGGGATCGACTCTACCCACTGCACCTTCTCTGGGTCTGAGAGTGAAGAAGTTGTGGGGTCCAGGACATCAGTAAATACATTGGCAACAGAGGGAGAGTTTCTAAAGTGGAGGTGCTCAGAACTGCATTCTGAAGCACTTTATGATCCATTGGCATGACCTCAAGCACCTCCACCACCTCCAACACATACACCAACACATGTACCTCAAGTCCCCCCGACCCCAGTAAATCCTCCCGGTCCATGAGTCGATTAAAGCTCATAGGTTTATGGACAGTTCTTTAGTAAAAGTGGTTGTTTATGTATGATGTGGTGGATAGGTAAGTAGGTGTGTGGGAGACGCTGCGTTTCCAGAAGTTCCCACAAGTCACCAAGCCCTGAAATCCTTATGTGCCTTCATGGGTTCGAGAATTCTAAGAGGGATATGCAATGTTTATCCCAAAATAGAAAAAAAAGCTAGGTCAATGGCACCAGTTGACTACGTAGAGGTGTGGGGTAAGAAGGTGAGGTGCAGCGGGACGAACATTAATGATGAGTTAAACTGCACAGTCTGTACTATTCACTCTTGCCAATAATATCAAAAAAAAAACTTTAGATGACTTAAAGTGGTGGCTTTCCCCATTGCTTTGTGATGGTACACCCCCATTGATAGAGGCGGGGGTTGTGATTGAAAAGAAAGATTTGAACATTGCGGCTTGGTACTTGTTTGGGTTTATCTATAGCACGTTTATGCCTTAAAAGAATAAGTCTATCATCTAGCATCCAAAGTTTGCACTGCTAGGGTGCATTATTGACGGGAGTAACTGAATCTCGAGTTGATAATTGCACAGGAAATGGTGATAAGGTCTAAACAAAATCAAACCTTATTTTCATTTCCAGTTCTTATTAGTGATTTGTTTCTCCAAGCTAGTGTGCCCTTTGTGGTGAAGATGGATAGTGAGGTGACTCCGGCATCGTCTACTGATATTTGGAGGATTGAAGGTAAGTACATGAAAGATGATGTTGAAAGAAAGAAGAAGGCTCTAGTAGACACTTCTGCGGTTATCGATATAGAGGCCATGGAGGCCGACACTACTCAGTCTATTCTAGTAGGGACGCCAGCATGTATACCTAGCTCCTCCACCTCTACTAAATTTGCTCCCAGTACTGCTTCCCGTCCCCCATGATGCGGGCCATGATAAAAAAAAAAAAGGAAACCTTGCCCATTCGGATAATGTGCGGGCTTCTCAAGTTCAGGTGGATGTGTCATCTATGATTGATAGAGTCATAGTTGTACACTCTCTCTCATACGAGAGGATCAGTGGAGACATTGGGAGATGATCATAGCTCATGGCCTGGCATTGGATGCTCTTATTACTCAGGTGAAGGTGTGTGAGTGGAGTGATGGATAGCCTGCTGAGTTGACAACCTTTAAGGCTAATATTTCTGGACTCCGACTTGATGTGGATGAGTTGAAATCCTTCAAAATCTCGATGGTGTGGGGTAATGTAAATGCTCCTGAGGACTTGAATTTAATTATGCTAGTCCCTTCTAAGATCCCTCCGGCTACTGTGACCGGAGATGATGTTGTATCTGATGATGATGGAGAGTCTGACACAACATAGACAAATGAGGATGAGCTAGAGGCTCATGATGAGGCAGTGTTCGAGGATTTAGAGGATTTGTGGGGTGACTTGGTATGGGTGGCCACAGAGTCCTTACTGTATGACACATTCATGATTGTCTCTACTGGGTCTCAGCCCACAAAGGATATAGTTGCACAGACGTTCAGAGTTGCAGTCGAGCTAGGGACTGATGCCCATGTTAAATCAAACCCAGATGCATAGAGTTCACCTCGGGCCTATCCTGACAAGGGGATTTTTACTCTCCATTTATTTTTTTTACTATTGATATATTTAGTTTTTATTTCATACTGAGGACACTACGTAGTTATTTTGGTGGGGTGAAGATATTCTTATACCTATCCTTTAAGTTGTATTTTGTTTTTATTTTGTTCTTTTGAATATTTTGTTGTTTTGGTGTTTTTTGTTCAAACTTCTCTATGAATGCTTTAATAGTGAATGTTGGTTTTGACTCATTAGTATCTCTCTTGTTTTCTTGATTGTGAATGTTGCAAATATTCCCTTGTACATTCGAGTGTTAGTTGTGGTCAAGACCAATGACTTGAATAGTGCTATTGATGAACTATATGTTTGTGCAAGTCCAATAAGGCAATTTGAGTTGCATAAGTCATGTGTGAACTCTTAGCATCTTATTGTGACTAGTCAAATTGTTGAAGTGAGTCTTGTAATGATCTTTGCACGCGAACTTAACTTGTATAGTTGTGATCGATAATTGTGTTGAGTGCCACGTGGTGAGGCTTACTTGAAAAGTGTGCATGATGATACCTAGGGCTTGCCCCGTTGGTCCGACTTACTAGCATTGGTGAATGAAAGAAATGATCTTAGGAATAAATTTGTTAGAGTGAACCTAATTTCTATACCTGTGTGAGATCACTTTATGAGTGTGTGAGCATAGCTTGGCACCATTTGAGCCTAAGCATTTCTTTGGATGAAACATGAATGCAAATGACCTTGTTCTCTATACCTAAAACCTTCGTGAAGCATTGGTTTGTTTGAATAGCCAACTTAGGCCAGAAGCCTAAGTTTTGGTTATTGTAAGAATGAGGAAAGAAATGGAGCAAGAAATTGAAAATTTGTCCTTGAAGCCATATGTGAAAAATGATGGAACCCCTCTATATAAAAAAGAGAGAGAGAAAATGGGAAAAAGAAAAAGAGAAAAGAAATGATAGCTTTGTATCCATTGTGCAATGTTGTAGAAATAAAAAAGTGTGTCTGATGAGCTATAACAAAAAGAATACTTTTGTGCGCTTTTAAGAGGCCAAGGATGAGTTTTGAAAATGAAAAGAATGAAAGAAAATGAAAAGAAGTAAAATTTGAGCCATGCTTCATGAAGGTAAAAGTAACTAAGCCAAAATGATAATACCCGTATACTCAGCCCAATTACAAGCCATGAAAGACCTTTGTGGTCTTGCATGAGCCAAGTGATGTGTTGGTTGGAAAATACAGGCAGGCCTATGGGTGAAATCATGTTTTCTTTCTCATTTATAGTGTGAGAGTTGATTTTGATTCCTTAATTATAATCCTTGATTGGCTTTGTAAGAACATGGAATCATTCTTGATGTAAGGGCTTTGAATACTCTTTTTGATCATGAATTGAACTCTATTTGATGATGGTTAGTCATAGTTTGAAACTTCAGTGTACAATTGAGCATTGCATGTGTGGAGTGAACCTTGTGTGCATTCATGTTGAGTGTCAAGCAACACTACTTGTAGACATCCATTTTGTCCTAATTGATCTTATGTATTACTTGAGGATAAGCAAAAGCTTAAGTTGGGGCTGTTGAAGAGTTGGGAATTTCGACTCATTTAGGGCTTATTATTCAACGAATTAGTGTCCTCAATGCCTATTTTGTGATCATAACTGATGTTAGTATGTTGATATGCAGCAATGAAGGCTTAAGAAAAAACAAGGACATTACAGTGCGAAAAGAAGCGAAAAAGTTGGAAAGTCTGAAGAAAAGAGAAGAATGAGCTTGCAAAAGGCACTCGGTGAGTCACTGAGTGAGCCTCCATCCCGCCAAATATTCCAGTGAAATAACCCATGTACCAAGCCAACTTGGTGAGCAAATGATGATTCGGCGATTCACCGAATGGATTGGTAATAACGACCCAACTCGCCTAAACTTCAAGAACAACTAGATGCAGGAGCCAAGCCAAAATGCGAGAAGAATTTCAACTCGGTGGATTGCCAAGTCGATCGATGATCCCAACTAATTTCGTAGAGTGGACTCTATGCTGAGATTTTGGGAAGTTTTTAGGAATGTATAAATTCATTTTTTGAAAGGGTGGGAGGATTCCCCACATATTTCATTGCTCACTTTCTGAGAGCTTTTACATATTTTTTATATCGTTGAACATTCTTGAAGAAGATTTGGATCTTCGATTTGAGGATTTAGGATTCTAGCTTTAATTTTGGCGTTGAGTGTTGCAGATTTTTGACAATTTGTATGGATAATCTATTTGGAAATAGTTACTTTTTGCTATGGTTGGCTAAAACCCTTTCCCTTAGGGGGCGTGATCATGTAATCGAATACATAAATTAGCTTTTGTGTATTGTTAATTGATGGATTTAATATTGTTTTAAAATGGTTTCAATTGTTTATTCATGTTTTAATTGATGAACTTACGTTGAAAATTTTGTTCTAGTTTAGCTTTATATGCCTACATTAGATAGAGGAATAGAGTAGAATGAATGATTGATAGTTGTATTGATTTGCATCTTTACAACCCAGCTTGAGAACGTGGGTTTAATTAAGGAACTGGGTTGTTTGGTATTGTTAAGCTTGTTAAGGTTCGAAACAACTCACCTGAAACATGATAGTTGATCGAGAGATGGCTATTATATTTAAAACCCATCTTACCTATTGAGATTCAACAACTTAAAGAAATTAATGACCACCGATTAAGCGAAACTAGTATTCGATTGATCACATGCCTAAGATCCTCTATCTAATCATTCAAATCACGTGATAATTACATTTTGTTAATAATTGGTTACTAAATCCCTCTTTAATATTGATCGTTGAAACTTCGTGATTTACTTTATATTTCAATCCTTTTACTTCTACAAAAGATTAGAACATATATTTACTTAGTAATTGAATTCTTTACTGTATTGATGAGTCTTAGATTTGGACTCATTTAAGGCTTTATCTATATTGCTTTAGTGTCCTCAAATGCTTATTTTGTGCCAACAACTGATGTAAAACCCTTTATCTTTAGATATATGGATTGAGGAACAAAGCTAGGACATAAATGAGAAATAGAGACAATACTAGCGAAAAAGATAAGGGCAAAACAAGCATGATGATTGTTGATGTCACTTGGCGACTCGCCAAGTTTCCAATCTATCGCCTAAAGTTACAGAACCCTGAGGCTGGATTAGGGGTAGCTTCGGCGAGGAGCAATTCCACTCGGCATAACGCCGATTGCATCGGTGATGGATTATAAGGTCGCCAAAACTACTAATGGATATCCAGATAAGTGTTGATGGGCGAGAAGAAAGGAAAACAGGTGCATCGCGGAATCACTTGGAGATTCCGATATGGCTCACCTAAAATTATAGTGGTTGGACTAAGAAGAGGTGAAAAAATGAAGGCGAGATGAAGGAAAATAGGCAAGTTACCGAATGGTCTATGAAGCCCGACTTACCTCGTTGATTGGTCCCAAACAGCCACACATCATACTTAATTAGATTTTTGCAAGAGAGAGAAGGTATATTCAAAAACGTGAGAAACAAAAGATAGAGAGAAAAAACACTACCATTGTGGGTTTCAAGTAATTTTAGCAAGGTTTTTCATTGTGAATTTGTAATAGAGAAGATTTTAGTTGATTTTAACTTTTGAATTTCATTTACCCAGTTTAGTTGATTTTAACTTTCGAATTTCATTTACCCAGCTATGGAAAATGTGACAGGTGTTGATTTTCATTTTTTCTTCATGATTGGCTAAAACCCTAACCTTGGGGGTTTGACAATGTGACCAGTTATTGCATTCCACTAAATGGGTGTTATCGATTAGCAATTGTTAGTGTTAATTTGAAGCGGGTCTAAATTATTATGGTGGTTTAACTTCATTATTGCATCTTTGGTGTGATATATTTCAGTGTTTTGTGCTTGAAAGAGAAGTACGGAACCAACGTACTAATTTGGCATCCTTAGTAGTAGGTCTGGACGATTTCAGCTTGACAAAGTGCAACCCAAGACCCAACCTTTGTATCTAGCTCGAATGTGTGGATTTGATGAGAATTGGTTAGCTTATGGATAGTGTTGAGGTTCGAGTGAACTCAACAGAAATAAAGAACTTATTTGAGAGAAAGTTGTTTTATTTATAATACATTCTACCCGCGATGAATTAGCATTATTGGTAATGATGTACACCCATTAAGTTGAATTCGGTAGTTGGTTAGTCAATCCCCCAAGTGTGTTCTAATTATCAGATTGTTTCTTGTTAATACTTTGAAGTGTGTTGGTAATGACATCCTGAAAATTTGATTATTAAACTCTTAAGTGTGTGCTGCTCAGCTACAATGGTCATCGTCATACTTTCGTATTTGAATTCAAAGAAAGCTACTCTTTGTGGGATCAACCCCAACTCAGTTGGGTTATATACTAACTAAAGATTGTTGACACTTAGAATTGGATGAAGTGTCCTTGAAACGTTAATCACATATCACTCCCTCTTAGATTGACCCCAACTCTTCGTTGGTTTTTACTTGTTAGCGACCGCCTACACTTTAAATCAGAAGAAGTGTAGTTGAGAGTTATCAGCCTACACTAATGAGCAACTACATTGTGAACCCCAAGAGGGTAGCAACAAGAGACTTTGCTACAAGGGCAACTACAGTGGGTCCCATTCAAAGTCCAGAGAAAGTTATGACTAAACCCGACAAAAGTCCCAGAAGGGTCAAGACAGTTGACCTGTTCAAGCCTCATTGTAGAATTTAAAGAGTGACAGTATAGCAAAAGTGAGGTTGGCTCTAGTCAGAGTCACGAGTATCATTCTTGTGATTCAGGCCATGATGTTTGTTCTTATGGGAGTCGATCATCTCTACGTTGCTTCAATTATGTAGAGTTGGATCACTCGCTATAGATTGCCCTTTGCCTAAGCTGATTGATTGTGTTCTACAAGCTGCTCCCCTAGCTTTACCAGCTCTACCTACTCCCTAGCTAGGGGTCGAGGTAAGGGTCAGGATGTAATCGACACTAAGGATATTTGGGGTGGTTCCTAGGGAGGCAGGTTTGGTAGGACAGATGGCCTAGGCAAAGGCATATAGGGCCATATCTATGCAGCTCCAACCAGGGCAGAGGCATTAGGGGATGTGATCATACCTACGATTCTTGTACGCCTACCTCAAATATATTCGATCAGGGTTCTACCTATTATTATGTGTCTATTTATTATGTTTCTCATATGGGGATGAGTTCTAAGCCTATACAAGTGTCGTTGCATGTGTTGAGCCCCTTCGATGAGTCTTTAATATTGGATCATGTGTTTCAATCTTGCATAGTTACTATCGAGGTGCGTGACACCTGTGCTGACTATATACTACTTGAAATCCTTGATTTCAACGTGATTCTAGGAATGGTCATACCCCTACAGTGCGGTCTTATATTGTTTCTTTAATACTGTTACCTTATCCATGCATGGTATTCCCTCAGTGGTGTGGCAAGGCTCCTTTAGTAGCATATGATTTGGAGTTATCCCTTTTATTTGGGGTTGGAGGATAGTTGCTAGAGGGTGCTTATCTTATTTTGCATATGTCGGTGATATTAGTAGGAGGTTCCTCTAGTTGAGTCCATTCAAGTTGTCCTTGACATTGTGGATGTGTTTCCTACCTACCTACCCCCCAAGAGCGTGATCTTGATTATCTCATTGATCTTGAGCGGGGTAGTTAAACCATTTCTACTTTGCAATATCGCATAGCTCCTACAAAGCTCAGTGTTCACCATTAGGACATCTTGGGTAAGAAATTAATCGATCCTATTGTATCGCGTTAGGGCGCTTCTGTTCTCTTTATGAAGAAGAGGAAGGTACAAATCATATGCGTATTGATTATAGGGAGATGAATAATGTGATAATGATGAACCACTACCCTATGGAAATGATTGATGATTTGTTTGTCCAACTTCAGGGTGTCGTAGTGTTTTCAAAGATTGATTTGAGGTTTGGTTACCATCAACTGAGGATTAGGGCAGCAAATATCCCTAAGACTGCATTTAAGACTTGATATGGTAACCATGAGTTCCTGGTGATGTCTTTTTGGTTGACTAATGACACTACCACCTTCATGGACTTGATGATGTGGGTGTTAAGGTTGTATCTTTATTCGTTTGTCACTATGTTCATAGATGACATTCTAATATACCCACGGAGTAGGAGTTATCATGAGTAGCATTTGAGGATTGTGCTCTAGACTTAGAGAGGTCGAAAAATTTATGTCAAAGTTCTCAAAGTGTGTGTTTTGGCTTTAGTTCGTAGCATTCTTGGGCATGTTGTTTCCAAGGATGGAATCATGGTAGATCTGTAAAGATTGAGTTTATACATGAATGGGCAAGGCCCACTTTGGTAACTAAGATTCATATTTTCATCAGATTAGTGGGCTATGACAGATTTTTTGTGAATTGATTTTCCACTATTACAGCACCTATGACCTGGTTGAATCCCCTAGATATTCCCTTTGAGTGGTATTAGGAGTATCAATTGAGCTTTTAGAAGCTCCAGAAGTTGCTGACTATTGCTCCTATATTGACTTTTTCAGTTAAGGGTAAGTGTTTCGTGCTATATTGTGACACATCCGGTGTTGGTTTGGATTGTGTATAGATGCATCAGGGTTGGGTTATTTTTTACACTTTGAGGCACCATAAGTTTCATGAGCGCAACTATCCCACTCATGACTTTGAGTTGTTGGCGGTAGTTTTGTGCTTACGATCTGGAGGCACTACTTGTATGGAGTTCTTTGTGAGATCTACATTGATCACTGGAGTCTTCAATACTTTATGAGTTAGTGGGCCCTTAGTATGAGGCAGCGTCATTGGAGTGAGCGTCTCGAGGACTATGACCTCTTTAGTCTCTATCTGGTCTAGGTGAATGTGGTAGTAGATGCATTAAGCCGAAAGATGGTTAGTATGTGCAATCTCGCGTTCCTGTATATTGTGGAGTGAACTTTTGCTTTGGACATTCAATCCTTAGCTAATTATGTGATTCAATGGGTTGTTTCAGATTCTAGACGTGTCTTAGCCTATGTGCGACTTTAGCCTTCCTTGCTTGATCAGATCTGTGGTTATCAGTTTGAGGATGAGGCCTTGGTGGCTATTCGAGATCGGATGTTAGCGGGTGATTCCAATTTGGCTACCTAAGATTCAAATGAGGTTTTAAGGTTTGCAGGTCACATTTGTGTTTCGAGAGTTAGGGGTTTAATCCAGCTCAAACTTCGTGAGGCCCATGATTCTACATACTCTATCCGTTCGTGCACCATGAAGATGTATCCTGAATTGGGGCAACATTATTAGTGGAGAGAAATGAGGAGAGATATTGTAGACTATGCGTCCAGTTGCCTGAGTTGCCATCAAGTAAAGACCGAGCACTTGAGAATTGGTGGTGAGTTTTAGAGATTCCCATTACGAAGTGGAATTTGGATCGCATCACTATATACTTTGTGGCAGGTTTACCTCGAACGTCTATAGGTGTTGACAGTATTCGGATCATGCAAACGATAGACCAAGTCAGCACACTTCCTCTTTATTTAGTCTTTATTCAACGCTAAGATGTTAACCCACATCTACATTTGAGATGTGGTTCATCTTCATGGTGTTCTAGTCTCTATTATATCATATCAGGGTGTTGAGTTGACTTCTAGCTTTTGGAGGACCTTTCAGGAAGAGTTGGGCACTCGCGTTGACCTAAACATAACTTTCCACCCACATACTGATGGTCAATCGCATAACACTATTTAGGTTCTTTAGGATATGTTGCAAGTATTTGTTTTGGAGTTTAGAGGTCAGTAGGACTAGTTCTTGCCCTTGGCAGAGTTTATGTACAACAACAGCTACCACTTGTCACACCCTTTTGTTGATAGTGGAAAGGGTTTTTCCATTTTAAGTGACAATATTGATTAGAGATTATTTTATTTATTTTATAGTAACCATTTGGAAATTATTTATGGTATTCCAAATCATGTTTTTGAATCCCGAATAAAAAGAAAATGACTCTTTATTTGGTATGTGAAAACAAAAGACCGGGTAAGGAATTATGTTGGCCGAGAGGAAGATATTAGGCACCCGTCGAATCTCGTGGTTCTAGCATGATCGCTTCTATTAACTTATACTTACTTTTAAAAAAATTGTATATATGGTTTGATGCTACAATTTGCTCACATATTTTATTGTTGAATGTAACACCCCATATGCAAAACACCAAAATGGCAGCTTTTCAAACTTCCCAGGTGCCAACCACGAGGGGCCAATCACGGCCCGTAGTATGGGCCACGGACTGTTGGTGTGGCCGTAGATTGGTCCCCCAAAAATTGTCTAGGCCGTGAAATAGGGTGTCACTTACTGACCATAGGTGGGACCATGCCCCATGGTCTAGGGGTGTATGGATTGGCCAAAAATCTCTGACCACCACCATCTACGGTCCATCACGATCAACTGTAGGTCAGGCGATGGGCCGTCGACTGTGTCCGTGATTGGTAGGTCGGTGGACTATTGTTAGTTACTTTTCAAGGGCAGTTGGGCCTTTTCCTAATGAATTAATTCCTATACTATGTCGCTTTTCCTATAATTAGAACCCCCTATATAAGCTTTTTCAACCCCCAAATTAACCCATTTACTTAATTCTTCCAATTTCACAAAAAGAAACCAAATTCTTCTCCAAATATTCTCTCTCTAGAAGAAGAAGAAGAAGAAGGAGGAGGAGGAGGAGAAGGAGGAGGAGGTTCCAATTCCACCATTGAAGACTAGAAATTGGAGTCATGGTATGATAGTTTCCATCCATGGATTCCTTTCATCCACGGAGTTCCTAAATCTCCCTATTTCAAATGGTAGAATTCCCCAATTGATTTAAATGATTGAATTAGGATCTTTTATGCATGAATTGATGACACATGATGATTTTACGATGATTTCCACATGAACACATGTAGTCCCCATGTTTTCAAGTTATGAATCATATGATCTGGGATTTTGATCTTCAAGGAAGAGTTTTATGAAATTGAGTATGTATTGCAAGATTTACATTGTATTTATGATGAAATCCATATCTAACCCATGTTTTGTAAGAGTTTATGATTGAAAGTGGGTTTTGACTTCAAGAGGTAAACTATGGACTTATGCATTGTTTATGTAATCTATGCAAATGTTTTAAGGGTACTTTGAGAGTAAAGTACCAATGATAATGTTGTGTTGTGAAAGGATATTCTCACTAAAAGACATACTGGCATGACATGAAAGGTTTTCTCAAATAGAAAGGATTCTTAGGTTGAATGGCTTTCTCACCTAATTGAATTAAAGACAAGGAGCTATCTGAATGAAACTAGCTTGAATTAGTTGTCCAAGGGCACCTTTTCATGAGTAATTAAGTCAAGTAATAAATGACTATTCTATGGGAATTTATGCTTAGCATCGAGTGGATATTGCTAGTGAGATGGAAGCTCTCTCGTAGTAGAGGTCGGGTTTCCAAAGTAATCTCATAAGATGGAAGATCTCCTGTTAGTAGAGGTCGGGTTTCTAGTAGCAATCTCCTTATCCCATAACTATGTGCCCCCATAGGTTGATTAGCTAGTGGATCCAGTTAAGCTAGTAGCTCAAGGTTCTACCTTTGGAAAGTAGGACACCTTTTTTCGGTGTGGGGTAGACAACAAATTCCATGTTATATCTCACATGGTCTTACATGTCGGTTAAGGCTAATTCCCCACAAGTAAGAATAAACTAAGGTTACTTCAAGAAGTATCGCATATGAGTTTAAAGCTTTTAAGAGATGAAGTTAGCTTGCATTGACCATAAATCTATCATATTATTGTTTTAGCTTGGTCAATTGCATTTCATGAAATGAAATGTCCCTTTTAGTATGATTTTAAATGTATTATGAATTGCTATCATACTTGGTACATTGTTTTGTACTGACACATACTCTTGCCTACATTTTTCCCAAATGTAGTGTCCGATATTCAGGGTGCTCAATTTTGTGGCTAGTGGGTGATTTTATTGAATCTCGAGCTTTGGTGAGTCCTCATGCTTCGAGGACGGGATTTTTTGTTTTTGTTCTTTCATGTATTTTTCTTTTGGACACGATGTATGGGATAGGCCCAATTTAATTCTATTTTATTAGATGGCAATGATGAGACAACAATTTAGACTTCTGCTTTTCTGTTATAAAATATTTTGAATCTGGACTATTTTTACCCTTATTGTTCTATTTCTTATGTTATGAGAGCTATGTGTCTTGTATGTAGTCCTTCGGGGTTCTATACGTCATGTGACATCTAGGGGGTACCCTTGGGTCATGACATGAAATCTATTAATCTCAAATCGGATGTATAAATGCATTCTCCATTTTTGAGGTATAATTACTTAGAAGCAGATTTGGTTTCTTATAATTACTTAGAAGCATATTTGGTTTCTTCTCTCAATTGCGTCGCCTTACTATTCTTAGTCTACTAATTTTTGTTTACATTAAAGCAAATATGATCATTTGTCTAAGGTTTATCGCCGCATCTTTGAATCTTTTGAAGTGTCTTAAAAAGATGTAGACTCACATTCTGTATTGAAACCCATTTGTTATATTTATTTCTCTTTTGTTAAAAATAAAAATAAAATAAAATTTATACTCGCGAATGTTAGAAGAATTTTTATTTATTACTTTTTGGGCTAATTCGCATCTCATCCTATTATCTTATAATTGGTGAGAGGTGTATTAATCTATATCTATATTACCTTAAAAACATGAACTCCTAACTTGAATGTATTATATCCCTAACATAGATTGTGAATTTTTTGATGAATTGTGACTTTTCTGATAAGTTGTGACTTTTTTCGAAGGGTAGTGATTTTTCAATGAGTTGTGACTTTTCCAAAGAATTGTGACTTTTTCAGTAAGTTATGACTTTTCCAAAGGGTTGTGACTTCTCAAAAGGTCATGATTTTTCCGATAAGACACACAAAAATACTTTCTCATACCACCCTTTGTTGACTATAAATAGAGGGGCTTCCTCTCATTTTTTTTTAAACCATAATTTTTTTAATCTTCTACTCTCCTTCTTCTTGCATTTTACAATATTTCATGAGATTTATTGTCATTGAGTGAGTTCTAATAAGGTTGTAAGTGATTCCTTTGCTCTTAGTATATGCTGATTACTGTCGAGTTTGTGAGTGGAAAGAAAGATTTCTTTTTGGTGAAAACAGAAAATGTACATTTTTGTCGGTGTATTACTTGTGTCATTAGTTGTATGACATCCTGGTGCTGCCTTTTCTACAATAATTTTATCATATCAAAATTAAATCAGTTGCTAATAGTGGTCCATTTGTAAGTTGCTAAGTGCATGGTTGTGGTGTTAACTCCCCTTTGATTATATGCTTCAATGTTCTACCAACAATAGAAGAATTAAGCAAAAAGAGGAGAAATTTTATCATGAGGATTACAGGTAACGTATCAATCCTTTTCCTTCACTCAATATTTCTCTGGTCTCTCTACGTTGCATTTTGTACCTTCATCTTTCCTCTTCTTTTTTAACAGTTTGTGAAGGAACACACCATCATTATTATTGTCAAAATGTGGTTGTCTTTACCTCCCCTTTTCATAGTGATCTTTGATGTTTGAGTGAACTCCCTTGTTCTTTTTTCCTCAGAGTTGTTGAATAATGAACTTCTCGATTGGCACTACCGAAAGGCCATCAATATGCATAATATATACATTAGTATTTAATGTTCCAATATATAAAGTTAACATGATGCAGTCTAAATTTTTTTTTTTTTAACAATTTCTCATTTGATGTAAATATATGCTTCTGCACATGTTTTTTAAAAATTATTAAACTTCCCAAGAGTTAGAGAATTGTCACAATTTGGTTTTTGATGCTCAAGACAAAAGAATGACTTTATTTATCAATGTTACTTATGTGATTTAGAATATTAGGAAGTTTGCTTCAAAATAGTTATTAGTATATAAAACACTGTCTTTTTGTTTTACTTATTTATTGTTTATTAATATTATAGTATTTTAGATGAAGAAATGCTTATATATATATATATATATGGGTAGGTATTTGTATTTAAATTAAAGTATTATATATGTCACAAATGTATTACCAAGTTAACAAGATCTTTAAACTTCAAAATATATAATTTTAAATTGTTTCAAGTTCTTTTAAAAAAAAAAAACTCACAACAAATGTGAAAATATGTTAATATATATGAATCATTTAAAAATTATCATTTACAAAATAAATTTTATTTTATTTTCAATAATATGGAATAAACATTTTCATTTTTTCCCTACACTAAATTAAAATGTAATAGCTATATAAAAATATAGCAACATTAATTAAAAGTCCTATTTATTTATGTTAGTATAAAATTTATTAGAAATACAACTGTTGCACATTAATTATTTAGTTATAACATTATAAATTAGCGTAGTTATTACTAATTATTGCAAATGTTGTTCACACTCTTTAACATTCTTTAGTTGTAAGATTATGAATTCTCATAGTTATTACATTAATTATTTCTATCTTTCATCTTTTCTTATCTTAACTTTTGACCAATAATTTTTCATATTATTAGACCGCCCTTATATTTGTGATAACACATTGTTGTTATTTTTTCTTGGACGAATCATGCTTTATTGAATAAATTGAAAATTATTTACAAGTATATGAACTACATCTTTGTTGGGTGTAAGATAAGTATCTGATTATATATATGATTTCAGAGTTAAAATATATTCTTTAATTTGAGTTTATAGTTTTTCTGGTAAAAAGAAAGGAAACATTTCTCAGTAAACTATGGATAGTCAGATAACTAGCTTTGATTTAATTATGCAGTCAATTGAGAAGTCAAATATGAGAGCCAACAACGAGAACTTCATTTATTATGTTATAACTTATAAAATAAAAATTAATATACAAAAAATAGTTCTAAAAAGTAAAATGTAGTTGTTCTCTTCACATGTACATATGACATCTGAATAGCTTAACGTGAAATACACGTGCAAAGACATCTTGTTAGATGACAAGAAAAATACACAACAAATATCATATATAACGTAATATTATTGAGATACGGACAATTACATGATTGAACCTTAGCAAATTGAAATAAGTATATGCATTTAGCTAATAAAAATTTTCATTAACAATCTTCATAGATTCACGTGAATAAGATATATATATAATGATCCACATTGAACATTCACAAAAAAAAATTTGTAATATTATATTGTGCAAAGCTTATTATTCAAGTCTTCACTTAAATAAGCAATACTATTTACTATAACAAATATTTTCTGAATTGACAATCACGTGCAACGCACGTGTCGAAAAACTAGCAAATTTTAAAGCTATAAATTTCAGACTTAGGCCAGAGATAATCCTAAGATTATCAGAATAAAAATGCATTAGTTTCTACGTAACATTTTTATAATCAAAGTATAATGTTCAACTCAATGCTTTATTAAAGTGCATATTTGTAAGTAATGCAGACGTTATAACATATTCACACCAATTTTAAACAATCATTTATGGCTGACATAAATACCTTGATTATGATACTATTAAATAAGTATAAATTAATACGAAAACACGATGAAATTAAACACTTATATTGATTAAATATTCACCGCCCTATTTATTTTCCTTTAATAAACTATTGTGAGCAGGGCGGATTTATGTGTACCCTTGGGGTGTTTCGGTACCCAGTGACCTCAAAATTTTTTTTTATATATATATATATATATATATATATATATATATATATATATGTCTATATGTATAATAAATTAATATATATTAACTTTTCTACCCACTATACAAAATGATAAACGGTTTAATTAGCAAAGGAGGTAGTTTGCCACACGAGCAATGTTGGTTTGAACCTCAACTCTAGCATTAATTTTTGGAAGCGTTATCTTTCATATTTGTTTTGTTGTTTGTCTTTTTCATTAATGGGTGAAGGCTTCTTTTTTTTTTTTTTTTTTTTTTTTTTTTTTTTTTCCATTCATTCTTATTTAATTACAAGTAGTCTTTATTAATTCAAATTGACTCATATTCACCATAATTAATTCTTAAGTTTTTTTTTTTAACTTTCTCTTCCACTAATTATTAATCTTTTGATATGAGTGTTGCGTGTTTATTCTTTATCAATTAATGAGTACTAAATTATGAACGTGACATAAATATTTTCATTCTTTCTTTTTTTCTTTGCTTTTTTTTTTTTTTTTTTTTTTTTTTTGTCTTTTTTATTAATGTGTGCAGACATTTCTTCTTCCATTCATTCTTATTTATTTACTAGTATAGTTTATTAACTCAAATCGACTCCTATTCATCATAATTAATGTTTAAGTTTTTTTACTTTCTCTTTCACTAATTATTAATCTTTTGAAATGAGTGTCAATTAATTAGTACTAAATTATAACGTGACATAAATATTAAGAATATATTAAATTACTATTTTTTAAAAAAATATAAGTTTTACAAATGATGAATATTATTATTAAAGTTTTTTAATTTAAAAATTATCTTCGCCAATGTTCTTTCTAAGTAAGATGACCAGGTTGAAACTAAAAATTGTGTTCTCTCTATTATATATTAGCAACAACACATAAAGTAAATGAAATGTGAATATTAAGATAACACTATTAGATGGTTTATACAAACTCAAATTTTAGTGTGAAAAAAATCTCTTTTTTTTTCTTCAAAGTTTCAGTGAATAAGGCTTTAATTCCTAGAAAGAAACAAAAATTGAATTGTTTAGCTATCTCTAATTTCAAAATATCTAGAAGAAAATACAACTAATATGCATGTTTGATAGATTTATTTATTAAAATCAAAAAAAGATAAATAACTCAAATTGTAATCCAAAATTAAAGCAATTGATCCGCTTATCTTACTTGAACATTGTGCCACCAAGGACCTCCATGTCTTAGGTCCGCCTCTGATTGTGAGCTCCAATACATATTCTTTAAGATTATTTACTCCTAAAAACAAGATTTTGAAATACAATTAAAGTTAACGTATATCTCATAAAATAACACATACGACATGAATCATGAAAATGCATAAGCAAAAATAACCTAAAGCACGCCATAAACATATTATTCCTTATCTTTTTCTTTTTTTAAATATTACATTTTTATCATAATTACTCCAAATCTCTAAAAGAATATTTTCAACCCCATGTATGTCATTTGGGTTTCTATCAGCACGAAAAAAGTAAAATAAAACAATGAATAGATAAATAAATGAATTAAAGGAAACATATAAAGAGGGAACTCAACACACTATTTCAACATGGAATTAATATGTAAAGGACGAAGTAATAGTAATAGTAACCACAAATTCATCTTAAATGAACCATGATAAAACAAACTTGATTTGCATAAAAAACATAAAAATAGTAACAAGGGAAACAAACCTTCTAAGCTAAGTTTTAGATACACAAACTAGCAGTCGTAAACAAGATCTCAGTCTGACTGCCTGCTCAATTGATTTTTCTCTACTATTGTGTGCTGATTTTTTCTCTCTCTCTTGTATACGTGTGTTTTTTATATCGGTTTTGGGTGTTCGTACGATGCTAATTAAAGGGAACGTGGGGGAGTGAGAAATTCTGGGGTGGTGGGGAAAATCGTACAAAATAATGGGTGACAGAAAAAAAAAATGGGAGGAGGATTTCTAGGAGGAATAAGTTAAGGGAGTTTGAGAGTAATTAGAATAAAGGGTGAGATAATTTAAATTTTTTTAGGATTCTTTTCTCTTCTTTTTCATAATATATACTATTCTTTTTATACTAGGTAAAACTTGAAGGAATAATTAAATAAAAAAACAACTAACAAATACATTAAACTCACAAGCTTATTTATTAAAATTTTAATATAAACAGACCATATAATTTTTTGTGATTTTCAAATTATTTTTTTTTAAAAAAACTACTAAAATAATAATATTTAAGTATAAAAAAAATTGTAAAATCTTAAGTTTGGTAAAAAATCATGTGTTTACAGTTTGACCCTCTTTGACTGAAAACCCAAAGAGGTTGCAGAAAAAGAAGTACACAATGTGACAAGTATTAACTGAACTCTTATCTGAATGGAAGAAATATGTGACTGAATCCTGGTTATGGAAATCCTACCTATCCCGCTTTATAAGGGAATCAGGTCACATGTAGTTCAATGATATGAAATGATGAGTCGGAAGTCAGGTGAGATCCCATATAGGCTTCACTTTATGAGTCCTATTTTTACATGAAAATGAAAGACAAAGAATTAAAAGAAAATACAATTACAAGATCCTATCAATGTAGCTTCTCTTGAATCTCAACTTAGGTCTTTATGTGTCCTATTTAGTGATCATAACCGACGCTAAGAGAGAGAATCCCAAAGCAAGTCTTACCAATATTCTACAGAAAATCGAGCAAAGTTTCCTTTGTTTTTAGGTCTATATTGAATTTTCCTATCTCAGAAATTCACAACACAACTAATAGCAACTATAAACCACAACACAAATCCATCAATGATCTAATTGTCATGCAATAAAACCAATCCATCTCCAAATTACAAAAAAGGTTCCAAACTAGTCACTTGACTACAATTTGAAGGACTAATCTTAACTCAAGTCAAAGGGATGACAAATGGAGCTACTCTAAGAGTTTTAAAAATATACTAAATAAACATACCAAATCAATAGTTCTCTTGCCACGCAAAGCAATACAAGGCTCACCAAATGCTACCAAATCACATGCTAGTTAAGGAAATCTTCTTCAATACCACTTATGTTCTCTGTAAAAACAATTAGAGAAGATTGAGACACTATCTTAGTGAGTAATAATACTTAACCACAACCATTTTAACGAGGGACAAGTCAGAAAACACGGTAGTATAATAATCATAATGATGAAATAATGCTCTTTCAGAATCAATAACAATGTTCAATCTTATGTGCCTCATATAAGAAAAATCAATATAAATACTTAATAGTAAACTGATAAAAATATTTCCATATCAAGCTCTCAACATATCCTCTATGATTTGAATAGTACGCTCAGACTGCCCATCTGTTTGTGGATGGAATGCAGTACTAAGGTCTACTAGAGTATTCAACGCTTCTTGAAAGGATCACCAAAGGAGTGAAGTGAATTGTGACCCTCTATCAGATATGATGGATATTGACACCCTGTGAAGTTGAACAATTTCATTCATAAATATATGGGCGTATTTCACTCATTATATGTAGTTTTTACGGATAAGAAGTGTGCTGATTTTGTTAGTCGGTTTACAATTACCTATATAGAGGCATAACCTCTAAGAGTTTGGGGTAGACCAACCATAAAATCCATAGTGATTCTTTCCCATTTCCACTTTGGAATTTGAAACTCTTGTAGTAACCCTGCAGGTCCTTGATGCTCTTCTTTAACCTGTTGAAAAGTCAAACAACTGGATACAAAATTAGCAATATCTTTCTTCATACCTTCCCACCAATATAATTGCTTCAGGTCATGATCATCTTAGTGGAACCAGGGTGCATAGTATATCTAGAGTTGTGAGCTTCTTCAAGAATAACTCGTCATAACCCACCTATGTTTGGTACACACAACATATTACCTAGTCGAATCATACCAGCACAGTCCACTATCATCTGCTTGGTTTTACCAGTTATGACCTCATCTCGATATCTGCAAAGTTGTTCATCCTCATATTGAGTAGTCTTAATGCGCTCTACTAATGAAGATCTAGCTTGCACACAAACTAGAAATATCTCTAAATTTCCCACACTATATCTAACACTTGTGCCTTTAAGTTTTTGCACATCATTTGCAAACTGTCTCTTTTTAGGAACTATATGTGCTAAACTGCCCATAGATTTTCTACTCAATGCATCAGCCACAACATTAGCTTTTCGAGGATGATACAAAATTACACAATTATAATCCTTGAGTAGCTCCATCCATCGCCATTGTCGAAGATTCAGATCTCTCTGCTGAAAAATATACATTAAGTTGTTATGATTAGTATATATCTCAAAATTTTCACCGTATTGATAATGCCTCCAAATTTTTAGAGCATATCACTACAGCCATCTCCAAATCATGAGTAGGATAGTTTTGCTCGTGCCTCTCCATCCCTTGAAGCATAGGCAATAACACGACCATTTTGCATAATAACACATCCTAACTCAACTCTCAAAGCATCACAAAATACCGTAAAACCTCTAGAACCCGATGGTAAGGACAATATGGGTGTTGTTGTCAAACACAATTTAGTTTTTTGAAAGCTTTCCTCACATTCTTTTGTCCACTGAAATTTAGCATTTTTCTGAGTCAACTTAGTCAATGGAGATGCAATTTTGGAGAAATCCTGCACAAAACGCCTGTAGTAATTTGCCAAACCCATAAAGCTTCGAATTTCTATAGGCGAAGTAGGTCTGGGCCATTTTTGCACAACTTTTGTCTTTTTGGAATCCACCTTGATCCCATCTTTGGACACCAAATGCACCAAAAATGTTACTGAGTCTAGCAAAAATTGACAAATTGAGAACTTAGCATAAAGCTTATGCTCTCGAAAATTCTATAACACTGTCTTTAGATGATTCTCATGTTCTTCCTGGCTTCAAGAGTATACCAACATATCATCAATAAAAACTATCACAAACCTGTCTAGAAATAGCCTGAACACTCTATTCATTAAATCCATGAATGCAGTCGGAGAGTTAGTTAATCCAAAAGGCATCACAAGGAACTCATAGTGCTCGTATCAAGTCCTAAATGTTGTCTTAAAACTGTCTTGCTCCCTGATTCTAAGTTGATGATAACTAGATCGAAGATCCATCTTTGAAAAGTGGACAGCTCTGTGTAATTGATCATATAGGTCCTCTATACGAGGTAAAGGATATTTATTGTGTATTATTACCTTGTTCAATTATCTGTTGTAGTCGATGCACCTTCTTAGAGACCCATATTTCTTCTTTATGAATAATACTGGTGCGCCCCATGGAGATATACTTGGTCAGATAAAACTCTTATTGAGTAAGTCTTGCAACTATTGTTTTAGCTCCTTCAGTTCTGCTGGTGCCATACGATATGGGGGGTATAGATATTAGCAATGTATCAGGAGCCAAATTAATACTAAAGTTAATCTTTCATAAAGGAGGTAATCGTGGCAAATCCTTAGGAAATACATCGAAAAATTCATTCACCACTGGTATCTTCTCCAAGCTAAGTGCTCCTTCTGTTGTACCACTTACCATAACTACAAGACCCATACAACCTTCCTGTAGTAATCTTTGAGCCTTCATAAAGGATATGATTTTTCCAACCTCAGGGACTTGACCCCCTTTTAAGACAAAAGTAGGCTCATTGAGTATTTTGAATTTTACTATCTTTGCATGACAACCAACACTAGCATAGCAAGGATATAACCAATCCATGCCCATCAACACATCAAAATCAATCATATCAAGTACAATTAGGTTAGCTAGAGTATTTCTACACTCAACTCTTATCTAACAATCACGATACTCATATTCAACTAACAAAGAATCCCCCACATGAGTAGAAACAAGAAAATGATGATTCTACATCTCTGGTTGTCTATCAAATCTCAAAGCAAAGTATGAGGACACATAGGAGTGGGTAGATCTTGGATCAATCAAAGCATGTGCATCAAAGGGACAAACTAAAAGAATACATGTAACTACCATATTTGAGAACTGAACATCATGTCTAGTAAGTGCAAAAACACTTGACTGACTTTTTCCAGCATTCCCTTGTCCTTGATTTCCAGTGAAACGATCTCTAACACCTCTACCTCTATTTCTTGTACCATTATTACTTGACCCATTATGAGTGGTCTGAGTAGGTGCAGCTATTTGAGCAGAAATTTGTGTGGGGTTTCTCGGAGGTAGAGGGCAATCCTTAATGTGATGCCCCAACTGACCACACCGAAAGCACCCTGCGGTTACAACATGACACTAGCCTACATGTGATTTTCCACAAGTCTAGAAGGATGGAGCAGTGGCATACATTTGTCCAAAATTAGGATGTCCCTATGCTGATGATTGTCCTTGAATACCCTGTACGTGATGTTTCTTGTATATGGACTGTGAAACTATATGCATCCCTATTGTTTTTGTCTTCCTTGATTCCCTGTTTTGTGACTTGCACCCAAGTCACCGCTGTAAGATCCCCCCCATCTTGGCCTTCTTACGTACATCATAGGTTGTAGGATCCTCTCGACCCTTGTCTTCAATATTTCTAGCTAGATCAACTGCTTCTGAATAAGTCATGGTACTTATATTTGGGATTAGGGGATTGAATAGACGACCAACCAACCCATGCACGAACCTCAGAACTTTATCTGCTTCAGTGGGTACCAACAAAGGAGCATATCTAGCCAGCTTACAAAATTTGACTTTATAAGTTGCCACATCCATATATGGAGTATGTACTAACCTCTCGAACTGAGTTGCATACTTTTGCCTCTGACTGTTAGGAACGAAATTATCTAAGAACAACTTAGTGAACTCATTCCACTTCAGTGGTGCTGCCCTAGTAGGTCGACCTAGCAATACAATCTCATACCAGGTGTTAGCCATGACCTCTAGTTTGTGTGCTGACAGCTCAATCGATCTCTCACTAGAACATCCTAGCGCCTAGAGCGCCTTGAATGTGCCATCTAAGAGACTTTGAGAGGATCAGCTGGACTATCAGAACCTATAAATTTTGGTGATTTCAACTTCAAGAATTCCTGCAAGGATACCTCTTTATTTCCAAAAATGTAAGTTTATGCATGTGCCTGAGGTGGTGCATGTGTCTGAGTAACAACATTATGTTTCATCTCTTGTGTATCCATTCTACTGACCAAACTCTCTATCGCTCTTTGCATGGAGGTAAGTACCCAGTAGTAGCATTTTTCAAGTAGTGATGGAGGTGGATAAAGCTCCTTTTCGGAGTGACCTCCCTTAAAGTTCTAGTAGTGGTGCTATGGTTCCCTGTGGTGGAATTGTGACCCTTACCTCGACCAATTCTGCAAGCTCTGTCCCTCCCCTAAGTTGAGAAAGTTGGCTTCCTGGCTGAAGTGACATTAGGTGCCTCAGGAATGCCTGTTATAGCTTTTTCATTAGATAATCAGGTTCGAGCCATCTGGTTAACTGAAACAAATAATGTTAGATTAATCTAGTTGGCCTAAACGTCACACATATGAGCAAGAATGAGAAAGAAAGACCAGACACATCCTATCATGTCCTCGTAGAATCACGATTATAGAAATGGCTGGCAACATAACCATAATTGAGATTTTATTCCCATTTATACTCTTCTTGTAATTAGTAGAAGTATTTCAAAATCAAACAGAGCATTTAAATCTTATCAAATCATATTATTTCAAAGTTAACCAATCACCTATCAAAATACTTTTTCTCAAATAAGTGTAAAACCCTTTCAGTAACAGTAATCATATCTTGTTAAGAATGAGATCATCTTAAATAATCTTTTCAGTATCATAGCAAGACATGTCCCACATGCAAATTCAAAACAGTCGGTAACACATTTACTTTATAAACCATGTAAAATCATGAAATTTGTAAAATACAAATTGTGGTAAGATTACTATTCACAACACTCCTGTTGAAATACCAAGCTTGCCAATCAATTTGTCATACGAATTCCTTTGGTCAATCTATAATCACATTCATATATATCTCGAGTTAGCTTCCTCATTACGTCTAATTCATACACTAAGATAAATATCTCCAACCCTTTTGGACTTTCTGATTGTTCATCAACCTACTATATTCTATGTATTGAGGTCAAGAGTAATATGATGCTTAATCTCCTAACTTCAGCCAATTTACATAACTTATTCATCTACCTTTGTCTCAAAATTGCAGCTTACAGTCCAAATTAATGCCTCTGGTTATAAAATTACAGCACCTAGAATAGATTTTCTAGATTAAGAGTCTCTCATGGCGAAACAACTAAGGATCGAGGTAAAATCATACAGGAAAGGGAATGATTTACCCCAAATCCGTAATATAAATATATATATTTATATCTATAACGAAGGGATGAAATAATACCTCATAATTTTGTCTTAAACAGGTTGGATTTTCTTCTCCATAAGTTACAATAAGCACTTGTTACTTCTTATCAATGAAACTACGTTAGTTGCTATGTTTCCCTTTCTTAGATTCACCCTCTTCTTTTTCTTTCTTAATTGCAGTGTTGTTGCTGCTTTTGTTAGGGCTTTTTGCCCTTTTTTTTTTTTTTTTTTTTTTTTTTTTTTTTTTTTTAAATAAGAGCTAAATGACATATGTGCCATTAATTTAATATAGGGTATTACATCATGCTTCACAAGTTGTGAGACATTGATTTTCATCTATGAGTAACCTTGAAGGTGAACTTTTTCTCCATGTACGCTCCTTGTACTCGGACTTGAATAATTACATTTTTCTTAGGGCGAACTCGTACTACTTGAATAGAAAATGAGCATGACAGTTGACTCCTTTCCAGATAAGATCTTGACCTTCATATGTGGATTAACCTAATTACACAAGTGGATTCCTGAAATTAAAACAACTAAAAGTAATAACACAAAAAATTTGCCCCAGTTTCTAATGAAGAAAATTTTTTGCAAACAATAAAAGATAGTGCTTAGATTTGAATCAAGACGTTGAATGACTTGAGATTTGTTGTGATGTATTCTTCAGATGGCTTCTGAATTTCTAAGCCAACTCTATTCCAAATGATGATCCAGTAAAATTAAATTATTTCAGTCTAGTCAAATTATCAATAAAGGTCATGCTAGTCCCATTTTCCTGGAGGGTCCTGCTAATGTCTTATTATCCAAGAGGGTCCTGTTAGTCCTATTATTCAGGAAGGTCCTACTAATGTCCCATTATCCTGAAAGACCCTATTATACTATGTCCCACTATCCAAGAATGTCCTGCTCATGTCCCATTATCCCGAAAGGTACTTCTAATGTCCAATTATAAAGAAGGGCCTTTCTATACAACATCCCATTATGCAAGAGGGTCGTGCTATAATACATCCTTTTATCCTGGATGTTCCTGCTAGTCCCATTATCTAGGAGAGCCTTGCTTCCTACGTCCCATTATCCAAGAAGTCCTGCTAATCCTATTATCTAGTAGGGCCTTTTATACTACATCCCATTATCTATAAGGGTCATACTAATGTCCAATTATCTAAAAGGGTTATGTTGTACTACATCATATTATCTAGGAGCGTCCTTTTAGTCCCATTATCCATAAGGGTTGTGCTAATATCCCATCATCCTAGAGGCCCTGCTACATTATGTCCCACTATCATGAGGGTCTTGCTAATGTCTCATTATCTAGGAGGGCCCTACTATGCTACATCCCATTATCCAGGAGGGTCCTCCTAGTCCCATTATCCAAGAGGGCGTTGCTATACTATGTCCCATTATCCATGAAGGTCCTGTTAGTCCCATTATCCAGGAGGATCCTACTAATGTCCGATTATCCAGGAGGATCCTACCAATGTCTCATTATACAGGAGGGCCCCCCTACTATACCATGTATCTTAGACCAAACAATATGAGTAAAAAATTATCCCACTGTGAACTAGAAATTTTTTGTGAGTGTTATCAAAATCATATATTATTTGCAGAGCATTCGAGAATAAAAGATCTCATCTCACATGTAATTTCTACCATTAATGTTTTTCAAAAATTAATCCATTTCATTGTAATTGAGTTTCGCAAACCTTTATCGCAATATTGTCATTTTTCTCCTTGTAGCCTAGATTTAACATCTAGGATTTTGGATATTTACTGTGAAAAAATCATATATCCTTGCATCAACAAATAAAATTAGTGAGTTTAAACACATGGTGGATGGTGTATTATTTTGGCTTTTAACGAGGATTTGCTCAAATACTTGTCATGTATCACTTTTTTCCAAACTATCAATGCTCGGCATTGATTGACAATACTTTAGACAAAAATCTTGACTAATTTGAGTGACTTAAATTCAATATATGCCTTTGTTTTACGATACTCATTATTTATCCTTCATTAAACCATTGCATTTTTCCTGAATCTGAGACTTGTCAACAGACGGTAATTCATTAACAAAATGATTTTCTTTGTGCAATCAAAGAGGTGGTAGCGAATTTTGAAATCCTTTTTCACTTTCTTGTCACACACTCGACTCGAGGACAAATGAAAACAAAGTCTTGAAAATGGAAAAACAATAAACAATACACAAAATAGAAGAATAGGATTTGATGAGAAAAATCCCTTTTTAGAGAGAGAAAGAAAAGAATAACTTATCTGAGTGCGGTGGCGGACTCTACTCATCATGACATGCACTTTGAATTAATTACCACAATTAGTCCGTTCAAACTATTCACCAACCTTTGTTGATAATCTAATTTTGACATAGAGTTCCAACATTTTAAAAAAGTCATTATCAATTTCAAACCCTTATAGTCACATTGCTCGTGAGGGTTTTCCCCATTAAGACTCTTATTTTTATTTCACTCAACTCACCTTCACCTTATGGTGCACATTAGGGTTTTCACCAATAAAACTCTCTCATTATGATTTCTCTCAACTCACATTCTCCTCACGTTGCCCATTTAGGACTTTGACCAATAAGACTCTCTCATTTTGATTTCTATCAACTCACTTTCTCCTTACAGTGCCTAGTTAAGGTTTTCATGAATAAGACTTTGTAATTTTGATTTCTCATAACCCACTTTCGCCTTATAGTGCCGAATAAGGTTTTTACTAATAAGACTCTCTAATTTTTGATTCTTTCATGAAAAAGAATATCTCTCTTGGTGTCATCATTTTGTACCCCTAACATGCTTAGTCTTGACATTTCAAAAGTTGATCCAAAGGTCTTTCTTTCATTGTAACATGTATTTTTCATAACGTTAGAAATAAAGGACAACATGAAAGCTCAAATACGACTTTTAATGATGGGGTTGACTTTCAACTTTGGGACAGATAAAAAACAACTTTTGCCTCAATTTTTTGCAATATGGAAATTTGGATTTTTTTGATTTGGTTAGACCAAAACACAGTAATTGTCATGACCCAAGGGTACCCCCTAGACGTAACATGACGTATAGAACCCCGAAAGACTCCATACAAGCCACTAAGTCCTCATAACATAAGAAATAGAACAATAAGAGTAAAACATATTTCAAGTAAAAAAAATGTTTTTCAGAAAAGAAAGTAAAAGTTTAGACACTTGTCTCATCATAGCCATCTATTACAATATCAAATGAAATTGGGCCTAGCCCATACATCATGTTCAAAAGTAGAAATACATGAAAGAAACTAAACATAGGAAATCCTTCCTCGAACCATGAGGACTCACCAACCTCGGGAAACAACCAAATCCAAGTTCTAGCCACAAAACTGTTGACCCTGACTATTGGACCCTGCATTTGGGAAAAATGTGGGCAAGAGTATGTGTTAGTACAAAAATATAACTATGCATAAAAACATTTAAAACATGTAAAAAAGGACATTTCATTTCATGACATGCAATTTACCAAGTTTAAAAATCATCATAGAGATAATAGGAAAACATAAGTCATAACATCATCTTTAATGCAACTAGTATCATATTTAAAGCTTTTGAAAACTTATGAGATACTTCTTTAAGAATTCTGTAGTTCATCATTAATCTTGTTATTGTAAGAATTGACCTTAACCGACATGAGACCATGTGAGCTACAACATGATCACCCAGTGTTACCCACACCGAAAAGGGCTCTCCTACTTGCCTAAGGTAGAACCAAGGTTTCTTAGCTTAAGTGGATCCACTAGTTAAGCATCCTACGGGGGCACGTTGTTTATGCAATAAGGAGATTGTTATTAGAAACCAGGACTTTCTATTGGGAGAGCTTCCATTTCAAGAGATTGATTCTAGAAACCCGGCCTTTCTATTGGGAGAGCTTCCATCTCAGTACAATATCCACTCGGTGCTAAGCATAAATCCCACAGAGTAATTATTAAGTCTTTTCTCAACTCATGTATCATGGAAGGATGTCCTTGACAACCAATACAAGTTAGTTCATTAGGATAGCTCTTTAGATCATGTGTGAGAAAACCTTTCATCGTCCATGATTACATGTAAATCTTAGATTCAATTAGGTGAGAAAGTCATTCAACATAACAATCTTCATTATGTGAGAAAACCTTTCACATCATGTTCATTTGTGTTCATGAGAATGTCCTTTCAATCAACACAACAACAATATCATAATCATTAATGTTTGCGTAATCAAGAAACAACTTACAATGCAAGTGTCTACGATCGTACAATAATAAAGAAACCTTGTCACAGGGAGTGGTTTTGACAATTAGTAGAAAAATAAAATTAAGTTCTAATTAGTCATAGTTGAAAACATTGTCGAATACAAACATACTAAATCTACGGGGTGACACAAAAGTGTCAATTAACAAGTAAATAAAAGCAAGCAATAATGCAAAGAGTACTAATGATGGATATAGGGTTCTTGGGATGTGATAGGAATACGGAAAAAACTAAACTATTAGGTACATGCTTTTGACAATAAATCTGTTGAATAATTGTGACTAGGCTAGACTATAATGGTGGTAAATTCTCTCTTGAGCAACTTACCCCAAATCAAATGGGTTCATCTCAGACACCCACTTGCCGCATGAAGAACAACCTCTGCCTTAGCCCACCCACTCTCTTGAGCTGAGTGTGTGGGAGAAGGACTAGGGCTCACTCTCTCAAGCTAAATCTCATGTCGATCCACTCCCACCGGCCATCAATTTAGTAGTCTTAGTTTTACAACTTCTCTCTCGAGCAAGCCGAAAACACAAAGGTGAAATCGTATTTGCAACTACAATTTCATTAAGTTCCACCACAACTACTAAAAGAAATCACATCTAAACAGCAAATAAATCATCAACAAGCAAGAACCAACAAATAATCTAATCCATATTCACAAAATCACACCCCAAGAATTTAGCTAGACATGTAAAAGAGATAGAAATTTATACCAATATAAGTTGCATTCAAATGGGTATGAAGATTTAAGTCTTAAAACAGCCAAATGTGAAGAATCCCCAAGACCCAAGTCCAATTTCTTGGAGGTTAAACCCTTTGAATCTTCAAGTTCTCAAAACCCTCTCATAATTGAGAACTCAAAAATAGAAGCCAAGTCTAAAAAATTACTATTCAAAGCTAAAAAAATCGATTCTAGAATAATGATTCTCAACGAGTATTTATAGTTTTCAAAAATCTATGCTATGAAGGATCACTCGGCGAAGTTAGTCGAAATCGCCGATCAACTTGGCGATCCGCCCTTTGGTCTAGTTCATCGCCGTCTTGCGTTAGCCTTCAACGTCGTCATGTTTGGATCATTGGATACATAGTACAGCTTCGCAAAACTGCTCAGCAATACCCGATGCTCCTTTGCATCACCGATTTGATCCTTTACTTCAGGACTCAGCACACTAGAACAAAAGTCGAGGATAAGACCTTTTGGCGACTCGCCAAATTGGTTCAGTGATTATCAGATCTTCATTTCTTCGATCTTTCAGCTACTTTTGTTCATTTTTGCTATGTAGTGTCCATGCTTTTCTTCAAACTTCAAATGCGTGAAACTTAAGGGTTTTCATCAGATATTGAGATAAAATATGCAGTTGAGGACTCTAATTCTATCAAAATATAGCCCTAAATGAGTCCAATTTGTGGACTCATCAATCATTGACACTTTACTCTCAAAGTGTCCTTAAAACGTTTAGATTTCATAAAAACATGCATAATCTCATACTTAGCTCTTTCAAGGTTCAAAACCTACTTTCAATCAACACATCTAGAATTCAAGCATTAGACATGGATTTCATTATAATTCATGTGATTCTATCACTATAGTCTAAACCTCTTTTCATGTGAATTTCATAGTTATGATGTAATGGTTATTCAGGGACATACACATGAGGTTTGACCTTATGTCGATAAAGTTCTTCTAGACACTATGATTTATTACCTATTGATAAATCATGGCAGACTAGAGAACTTTATAGACATGATGTCAAACCTCATAAGTATGCCCTTCAAAAACCATTACATCACAACTAGGAATTTTTTCTTGGCAAAGAGGTTGAAACTATGCAGATATCCATCGGCTCCAAATCTATCTTGCAATTCAACTAATGCAAAACTTAGTGTTAAAAGACCAATAAAGAAATGTATAAAAGCATCAGGTGCATGCACAAAAAATCTTGCATCTATAAGGCTCATACGAGTAGCAAATTATTTGCTATTAGCTCAAACTTTTCCATTCTCCACATGTCTAGCAACCTCTTTTTTCTCCACTTTGTTTTGAATCTGTCATATCCTCACGTGGTTTTTCTTTTTCATTGCACTTTTCTTTCTCCTTGTTCTTTTCACTCCTTTCTTTATCACATTATGCTCCTTTTTCCTTCAGTTGTCTCTTCTTGTCCCTTTGTCTTGCTTATTTTTGTTCGTGGTCCCTATCATGATCAACATTTGCTTTATCCTTCTGCCTAAAATTATCTTTCTAAAGCTTTTTTCCTTTTTCTCTTTTACTATTTTTTGTAGATCATATACATTTATTGTAATAATATCCAGTGGTTGTAGAAATTGAAAATATTCATCCATATTAGTATCATCCTACATTTGTTAGTTATTATTGGTTAGTTCATAGTTATCAAAAGAGCTAACTTTAATATACAAATAATATCAAAATTCCTGCATTACATTATCAAAAGAGCTAACTTTAATATACAAATAATATCAAAATTCCTGCATTTCTAGTTGCCTATTTGGCCAGGCTTCTTTGAGGCTAAAAGCACAAAAATGCACTCCTTCTACATTTGAGGTGTTTGGCAATACCAAGGTGCTTTTAAACAGTGGCAACACAAAACACAAAAATAATTTCTCCAAAAAAAAAAAATGTAAACGTTATTTTGATAAAGGAAGAAGCTTGGCCAAACAGGCTCTCGATAGGAATAATATTCGTTATCATTTACTTTTTTTTCTTTAATAGAAATAACAAGAAATACAAAGGAAAGCCTTATGCGGCAAAGGAAGGACATTTTCTGCTAATGTAAATTGTTCAATCAGTCCTACCAGATGAAGTAAACTTTATTCTCGACAATGTTTATGCACTAGAATACAACAACAAGAACATTCTCAGTGTAATCCCACAAGTGGTGTATGGGGAGAATAAGATGTAGGTAGACCTTAACCCCTCCCTACCTTTGAGGTATAGAGGTTGTTTTGATAGATCCTTTGTTCATAAGAAAGCTTATGCGTTGGAATGGTTACAGAGAAATGCTTACTTTGCAGAATTTAACTCGTCTAACAGCAACTATCTTGTATAGTTAGAGGACGAGCTTTATAAACGCACCCTCACCAAAAGTAAAGCATATCAAAGAAATTTAACTATTTTAGCAACACCAACACCCAATCGATCTGGGAGGATGGTGTATATGCAAATCTTTTGCAAGTCGAGGAGCTTGTTTCCAAACACACACTTGAATCAAGTAAAACATATCAAAGCTATTTAACTCATCGAACAGTCATTCATGGAGAGTTAAAAATAGAAACACAACATCAATTTCTCTACATAAAACTCTATGAGAAGATAAATTATGATTTGAACCAAAAAAATACCTAATTCCAAAATATAAATAGAAACACAACATCAACTCAGGAATGAGAACTGAATTAACTAATTTGTGATTTGTGAATTCTGAATTGTGAATTGAGTAATAGATATATTACACTTATATTTTAGCATGTTTCATTTATTTAATTTACTTAAAAATTTAAAAGTTCTTCTAAATTTATTACAAATTTGTTATATTAGAATTAGTAATAGATATACTACACTTTATATTTTAGTAGGTTTCATTTATTTAATATACTTAAAAAGTATAAAAATCCTTTTAAAGTTTTTCCCAAAATTTTTATATCAGAATAAATCATAGATATATTGCACTTTATATTTTAGCATGTTTCATTTATTTACTTAAAGTTAAATCCTTTTAAAGTTATTCCAAAATTGTTATATCAGAAGTAATAGTTGCAACAATAATACATGTAATGTTAGGAGTTGGGATACAAAAGAATAATAGTTCATAATTGTAAACAGTTATCATTTTGAACTATTACAATTTGTGATTCAAATAAAATAAAAAGTTGAATTAAAACTCCCTAATGCAAAAAAAATTTAAAGACTACCTCAATCTGCCCCTCATGGGACATGTTTTGCCTCATTGTCATCCCTAATATTATAGACAAATTTAGTATATCATTTAGGGAAAATTATACTGCCGTTTAATGTTTACGTCAAATGAAAATATGTTTTCATCCACAATTTTATCAATAAATTATAGATAACAAATTGTCACAACCCGATTTCTTGGTCATGATGACACCAACTACATCCCACTAGTAGTTAAGCCTAGCCCTTACCCTGAAGCCATAAGCAACAGACTACCAAGAGGAAGCTAACAACAAGAAGCATAAAGCTTAAAACAAAGTGAAGAAAAGATAGTCAACACAAAATAATATAAGAACCCTCTCAAGACTGGACATCAATCAATAGTTGAGCATCTAATCCAAAAATAAGAGTACAAGGCTTTCACAAATAAAAGGTAAGTATAGGCTTTCTCTGAATAAAATATAAAGACTAAGCCTAGCAAAAACAAACGAAAACTAGTACCTACTGACGCCTGGAGCTCACTCTAGTCTCTGGAACTCTTAGTTGCTCTGCAAGACTCCAAATCAATGACAATAACTTAAAGTATGATCTGCAAGGGACCAAAGTGTAGTACGAGTACAAAAAGGCATTAACCAACTGACCTCTTAAGATAACACAGGCATAAACAACAAATAATAAGGGGAGTAAACCAAAAATAACTAAACGGGAGATACTAAAGTAGAAAGGCAGTCAAAATAGAAACATGATACAAGGGGTAAGAAGCCAAGTCAAGAACGTACATGGAAAGCAAGTCAATGGCCTATTTGTAAGCACCTATGATACAAAGTCAACTAGCCAGAGTCAGGAGGACCTACAACCACAATTCTAAAGGCAGATCCTATAAGCTAACAAGTAAACATTAACAAAAAGTAGAATATAGTCAAACAATAACCTAACCGAACCCCATAAGCCCGAAAGGTACAAACAACAAACATAACCTAATTGACCCCCATAAACCAGAAGGTGCAGCCAATAAACAAGTATACTAGTGAAAGGTGTTGCATATGAATGCAAGGTAAGTAGTAGAACCATTGGTGACCATCTGAAAGCTTTAATTGCAAGCAATCCCTTAAAGGCGACACCCAACTAGACATTACACTCCAAGGGCGTAGGATGCCCAACTAGCAAGAGTAAACCCGGGGGCATAAATATATCAAATAAAGGTTGCCTAGTCAAATAGTAAGATCGTAGGGGCGTAAGCTGCCCAACTAGCAGGAAAAAACCCGGGACGAAAGTATATTAAAAGCATGCAAGAAGTGCGTCAACGCATCGAATAATAAAAAAAACTGAGCACATCCCAAATGCATCTTATTTATTAAGTAGGAAAGGAGAACATCGATGTTGCCTCATAGTCTCAAAAACAAGTAAATCAAGTTATCTAGGTGGTCTGACTCATGTTAAAACAAGTTTAGAATAAAAGTTGAGTAAAGTAGTATCTCTTCATGAATGGTAACTATGTAAATGCATGAGTCGGGATAGTACCACAAAATCCGTGAGATTGGACAAATAATGCAATACATGTCATCACCTGCACTCAGACATGACACTCAAGTCAAATAAATGTACAACTAGCCAAACTATACTACCAAAGGGGAGGGTACTAACCTAGGATCCACTGGTCCTCACACATAGTCTAGCGCTCAACACTATTACCAAGCCCAATAAGATTATAAAAGGCCTACCGCTAGCCTACAAGTAAAGGGTTAAAAGAAGAGCTTTCTAATCAATGGGGCGACACCCTACCCCAAACATACTCCAATCAAAGACTGAGCAAAACTAGGATCAACCCATGGCTACGATGAGCCACAAAGGTCACAAGCACCAACACAAGAAAACCTAAAACAAGCCCTACTGGGAGAAAATCCTAACTAAAAAGGCGAATAAACACAATCTAAAGTAACAAAGGTCAAACCTAGTCCAAGGCCACAACCCTAACAAGAATAAGAAAGATCATCTTCACCACAAGCGAAGCTAAAAGACTAAAATAAGGATTCCATCCCCGACACTAAGCCTAAGGCTCTACGAAGTCAAGAAAATATGGAATGAACAATGGTAAAACTAAATACCCAGCAAATACAATCCAAAATTACATAAAATCCATACTGGGAATTATCTAAGAAGCTCAATCAGCATAATAGACTGAATCCTACATTAAAGTTGATCATGCATGCTCCAAATCCACCACACAAGGGTTATCCACTCCTAATTAGCCTCCAAACACTTACGCACTATAAAATTATCGATCACCTTATCATTCAGGATGTTTAAACATTAAAATTGCAAATAAAAAATAGACACAATATTGAGGTAAAATGGTAATGTGGAACCCACACTAGAAATCTTGAAATTGGCTTCGTGAAAAGGCCCAATGTAGTGCCCCCAAACTTGTGTTCTAAAATGGAACACAATTTGGGGCTCGGAACAACTAGAAATTAATATATGCAACAACTACACACATAAGCTCAAAGAAGAGGACACAACAACTAAATAGACACAGATTTTACGTCAATTAGAGGTCCACCAACAACTTCTGAGCATTCCACCGTGAAGCCACAAACACTATGGAGCTACTAGACTTAGAATTACCTTAATTGGAGTTAAAATGACACAAAAATTGCCTTTGGAAAATTGGAGAATGGTGTTAATTGTGTCACTGGTCTTAATTAAAATAAAGGTGGTTATTAAGACCAATGATTTGGCTATCGCGAGCGCGGCCAACCGAGCTGCTAGACTCCGTGAATGCGGTATCCCTCACAGGAATTCTGCCAGGAGAGCTTCATGGCTCCACGAACGTGGCTAGTATCCCGTGAATACATAGGTGATACGCTCAAATTACACATCCCTAAAGAAATATAAGCAGTCATCGTCAAATAAAGAACCCAACTTGTAGGTTAGGGTTGATCCCATAAAGAATATGGTTCAGACTTAAACTTAACTAACGATTATATTCGTTTAGTCAAGCTATTTCCTAGACAAGTAATTAAAAAGGGGGGGGGGGGGTTGGAAACAAATAACTGATGGTTGTTTAAGTAACAAGTAAGCAAGATCCAAAATTTGAGCTATCAATATAAGAGAAAAACAAGGGTGTATGTGTTACCCATAAGCTCTTAACGTGGTAATCCTAATAATAGTAATCCTTTCCTAGTGTTTTACATGCAAAGTTGGTAAGATATGTATCCCAAAGTGATTGGTCCTCCAAATAGGGAAATTCACTTTGCACCTTAGTCCGGCCACGTGTGTATACTTTACTAACCCTTACCTTTACCTTAGATTAGACATCACATCAATGTATGGCTTAGTATTTACCCTCGCACCAATTGACATTAGACTATTAGATTGTATCAAACCAAATCTATTTTGATAATTCTTTTCTTATTAACTACCTCCTTGGTCCAGCAAGTAGCAATAGGGCAAGTTCTAACGTGTGCACTCGTTAAAAAGACTTCTAAGTGAAAGAATTACCAACTAATGCATCAACACTATTCAAGAATTACTTAGTTATTATTCATATGTTGTTAATTGCTCATGGTTCCCACAACGCTCGTTGTGGATTTAGCTACTCATGCTTGAAAGAAAACAATTCATGTTTTGATAAGAAGAATTCGTGAACTGACATTTAGAGTAGAAGAAATCCGCAATCTCCAATTGAATTTAAAAGTGAAAATCTTATAAACCAAAATCCGAAAATCAAATTGCTAAAATTGCAAATTAATTCCCAAAGAGAATATCAAGAATTAAAAGTAAACAATAATGTTTAACCCCCAAAAACGAGGTTTACATACCCTATTTATAGAAAACATGTCCTAAACAAAAAGGAAACAAATAAGGAAATAAACTTCTAGGATGCGGCTTTGATCGACGACTTGACCTACAGTCCATGGGTCCTCTTTTGTGGCTCCACAATTGGGATTTTAATCAGGACTGGAACTTCAACTCTCTAAACACCTTCTATGGATGTGCAGCACGGCCCGTAGGTCGACCTAACGTCTAGGGATCGCTTCATAGTTCTACACTTGGTCAGACTTCCCTGATGCTCCCATCTAAGTCTACCCATCGACGGACCGTCACAGGACCTACGGTCCGTAGGTCCCTCTGTGGGTGGCCACTTATGAAGAATTTTAGTTTTCATCTCACTCAACCGCAAACCAAGCATATTTCCTGCAAACACGATACAAAATACATTATTTCTAATACAATATGGCCCTAGACACATACAACTCTTAAGTGAAATGTATCAAAAATGTCGTAAACTCATGGTATATCCACATCCTCAACTTAAACATGTTGTTTGTCCTCAAGCGACACACTAACACTATAAACGACACTTGTGTAGAAGCAGACATACAAACTCAATCAATCACATGTACATTTCAATCCATTCCATTTTCTCAATGGAAATCTTTTCTCTTAGACTCAACAAAACAACTCATACGGATCAAAACATGATGTAGATAGACTAACATACATCACACCATACACCATTCACAATAACCAATATATCAATTTTCCAACAATGAAACTAGTGCCTCACTTCGAAAGAAATCCTTTTTTTCACTCACAAGAGATATGACTTTCAAGTTTTAACACTCACACTTAAAAGTGGCTTCAAGTATAGTTAGTGCTCAATACCATAGGATTGGCCTTATTTTCACTGCTTAGTTTCTCCAAACCAGTTGCTAGGATCACTATAGGAATTTATCAGCTTGTAATGTAGGCTCAGGGTCAGGTGTGGTATATTTGGGTACTTTTTAGTTACTTTCTTCCCTCCTTGACATTACATTGGCTTTTTACCTATTTTCTTAACCTATTTTTGAGACCCTTTCATTTAACTTTCTTTCCCTTGACTCTAATCAACACGAATGTGACTTTTGACTTTATGGCTCTTATTTTTCACTTTCTTTTTTTTTCTTTCACTTTATTTTTCTTTATTTCTTTCAGCACTTTTGAATATTCACTTTTTTGCTTCTTTTTGCACAAAGTCATTTTTTTTTATTTTCAGTTTCTTTCTTCAACACACAACTCTTTTCATACCCTTTTTCTTTTAGTTTCCTTTTTCACAGCCACCCACAACTTTAGTGTTTAGCGTGAGTAGAGGTGCACAATATTCGATGTAGGACCAGGGCAAAAATCAATGTAACTTTTGAATTAGCCACCGTCAACTTAGGATTTTGGCATAAGTCAAGGTGCACATGTCCAAGGAGGGATCCAGGCCAAAACAATTATTTTAGGGAAGGTAAATTTGGTGAATCGAAAAAAATGGACTATCTTAGGCTCAAATATTTGGATCAAAGGGAACATTGATTTCATTTGGTTGGATTATTTTAGGCTTAAGTGGACTAATTTGAACAAGGGCCTATGAACACTTCCCAACTTCTTAGCTTAGATTATCTTAGCAGGATCAATGGGGCAAGTTCTAGATTGGCACATACTGTCTGAACATTCAACTTTTCTCACACACTCTTTGGCACATTGTTTCATTATCAGATTACCTAGTTCAAATTTTAGCTTAAGTCATGAAGTCAAATAACTTCGTATCATGTCACATTGAGATCCAGCACATTGGACTTATCAAGCCTACAGACCTAGCACATTTCATCTTTTTGACAGGTATCATTTTGTTCATGCTTTTTATGTCATCATGATTTCATTTTTCTACTTACTCCTACACATACATTCCTACACATGCCGGTTCAATAGAAATTAAAACAGTCTCTGGGTGAAAAAGAACATAGGCAAGAAAACCCTAAGGGAGGATTATGAGTTGGGTTACTCAGACTTCACCCTATCACTCACAATCCATTTACCCTACCCCTAATAAAATAAAATTCAATTTGCCCCAATGCATAAAAAATATAAAGAGTAAAGGATTGGGTTAAGGACTTGTGGGGCATATACGCCAAAGACCACTCAAGAAGTAGGTGGGTTTAGTTTCCTAGAGCCTGCTGGATCAACACTTGGAACGCCATCAATAGCGCTCCCATCTACTATCCCAGCACTCTTAGTAGTGCTCTCATCAACTCTAATAACACCGTCAGTAGTGCTCATAACTCTAGATGGGTCAACCTCTATCTCCCTAACCCGCTACTTTCTAAGTTCCTTATAAACTATAGATGCCCACTGAGCGACCTCAGTCTGTTGGCACTCCTTCTTCATCAATCTCTCATCTTCATTAGCATTATAAGCAAGACCAGAACGGTGGTGCTTCCCAACAGTACGGGAAGAATATGGCGGTGGCATGCCATCACCAAATAGGGCACTCATCACTACATCATCAACTGGTTCCATAGGGGCAGACTATGGCTCAGTCTCTAAGGAGCGAGAAGTACAACAACATCAACACAGATGCTCTCTAACTCTTTTCAGAGGGTGGACACATTAACGGTCGGGGTCGGCCTCTCGAGGACTCACAACTCAAAGACATCCAAGCATTGATGAATGGCTTGGACCTTCTTGTCCAACATATGCTTAATCCGCTGCTCGACCCTCGCCTTAGACTCCGCTATAGCACGCTACATCCATGGCCTCACATGCTGAAACAGAGTAGCCATCTGTGCCTTTAGCTTCTGGACTCAGGCAAGAGGGATGGTGGTGGAACTGGAAGAATGGGTGGCTCTGGAAGAGCTAGGGGCCTGACTGGCGGCCGGAGACAGAGGAGCTTGGGCATCTACTGTAGTGGCTAGAGGGGCAGTGTCATCATCCTGCATCTGCTCTACATCTGCTATAAGATCATCGCCCAATGGTGGAACCTCAACGTGTGGCTCTCTGCGAGGGGAAGCTAGGTTTACGTCATCCTGGATCAGGCCGATGTCTAAAGTCTTGGTTTCCTGAAGCAACCTGTCACAGTGCCACACTTTTACACCGGAGTCCCTGCAATGATTGAAGATGAGGCAGGGGAAATACAAGATGGTAGTGGCCTTGAACGCCCTCTCATAGATCTTTGAAATCAACATGCAAGCAAAATAAATCTCGAGCCCTACTACTATAGCTGCAACCATCACCGCTCAGTCCCATGTGAGAATATTATGTGCCTAAGTAGGAGACACACGATTTTGAAATAGCAGCCAGAAGAATTTAGCAGCAAAGTTTAGGGTCGCTCTCTTAATACCTATGCTCGAGGTCTGGACCTACTTGGAACGCTCTCCATCAGTCGCAAGATGTCGGGCCAGCCATCTCACAAGGGACATACTCTACTCGGCATTCTGCTGAAATGCCCCACTCTGAACGATACCTATCTGATAGTCAAACTCAGCTATATTGATGGGCAGAATATGGTCCGGGCCATAGATGAACCTGTGGAAGGTGGTTTCAGAGATGCCAACAGTGAATTCCTGGATGAGTGTGTCCTCAAGCAGAGGCTAAGCGGCGAGATTAGCCCTTTTAGAGATAGACCCTTTTATAGTGGCTGTATCGGAAGCGTAGAACTCCCATACTATCTTCTTGCTATAGGACCCTACATGCCATCACTCACACCTATGCCTCTAAAAAATATCATGGATGGCGGGAGCGACACTCATCTACCAATCTACACATCCTACCATGCTCATTCAGCATTTGAGTAAATTTGGTACTGGCCGTCCACACACCACATGTTGGGCTTTGTAGCAACTGCTGGAGGATCAGAATAGGGTGTCACGATGGTATCCTCTGAACTATCAGAATCATATGAGCAGGCGGTGATGCCTTTGGGGTTGGAGCAGGAGTTGGATGCGGACTCGGAGTAAGCTGGTGATCTGATCAGTGTGGCCCCTCATCAGACTAGGGGGGGTAGTGACCACATTGGGAATCACCTGTCGAGATCGATCCTAAATAGTGCGTAGAGCCGTGGGGGAAGTCCTGGTGGGACGTGGAATGTACTCCACATTTGTATCCTCATCGATCAGCCGGAATGAAGGTGCTACAGATTTTGATTTTCCCTTTGTGGCATAAGTCGGAGCTTGCTAGGGGGCAATAGTACCTGTAGAAGCTTAGTTAGTACCATAACAAGCCAACAAAACACTTGGAAGAATTTTAGAACAAGAAATGAAGAAAAATGAAAAACTAAAAAAAGTATGGGAAGTAGTTGAACTGTCGACCCACGGTGGGTACCTACAATCCATCGAGGGATTGACGGTCCGTAGGTCCCCTTTGTAGGTCAGAGTAGCCAAAATTGGGTCTCTAATGTGGGAACCACGGATGTGCAGAACGGTCCATCGTGGAACGACGGACCATAGTCCACACCATGGTTCGACACTAAGCAAAAATTATGTGTGCTTTTTGCCAACAGACCCGACCTACGGTCTGTAGATAAGGTCTCATGGGTCAGTCTGTGTCAGGTTCTTAGATAGTTCATTTCTTGCATTCCTTTTCTTTCATAATTTTAAACAACTTGGGCCTATATATTCATTTGAACAAGTAATATGGTAGTGCATCATCCTTAGGGTTCCAATTTCATAGAATTTCACAAATTATCACATCGACACCTATGAACTCTAAGTCAAAACTTCCAATTCAGCTTGTTAACTTGAATTATTCAATTTTAAGTGACTACACACTCACATACCATTATACCAAGGGTGTTTCTGGCATATATTTTCACATACAAACACAAAATTAATATCCCAAGGTCAAGTTCAACGTTTTGATTTCAAATGGAAACTATGAAAAATTTTGATATTTGGGAGAAATAAGCATACCTTACAAGTATACAACAATGGTGAGTGTGTGAATGATTCCAAAGACACGTAGACGAACTTGAACACCCAACCCGGACCTCGAAATTGCTATGAGGGGAGACAAAAATGGTGGACTGAGTTTTTGAGAGAGAGATAGGGGAGATATTGAATTTGTGGGGGTATTATAGGAGTGATAAAGGAGATATGTAGTGAGTATGGTAGGTATATGGAAGGTTAGAAACGGTTGGGAGGGAAATATGGAAGTGGGGGATGTTTAAAATGAAGGGATTTTTAATTTATAAGTGGTCCGGGTCGGGTTGACAGAAACCTAATTTTGGACCCATAAGACCCCGTTGACGGTCCGTGGGTCGACCTACGGACCGTAGGTCCGGTTCGTAGGTCACTCTAGCATTTAGAATTGTTTGAAAACTTACTTGGGGTCTACGAATGCCATTCATGGTCTATGCATGGATCAATGGACTGTCGATGAGGTCTGTAGACCATTGCACAACTATTTTTCAACAGATTTTGCCTTTCACCCCTGCACATGTAGCTACCATTAAGACTTTCTTTTGACATTTTCTGGACACTTTTTAGACATGTACCCTATTCTATATCTAGCCGACACTAATACAAAAATAAGACACCTATCTAAAGAGTTACAAAAAATTAAAATAAAAGAAGAAAACTCCCAAAGCGAAGAGAAAAACCTATAGTTGGCTAGATTGTACATCTTGGGCTACCTCCCAATAAGCGCTTGATTTAACGTCGCGGAACAACACACGCCCCTTCATTACTCAGACTTCATCAAGATAATAGGCCTCAATAACGTCTTGAACACTCTCCAATTTTCCCATGTAGACTTTGATACTTTGCCCATTCACCTTGAACCTTGTTCCCTCCTTGTTCTCGAGCTCAACCGCTCCATGTGGAAACACTTAAGTGACTTTGAATGGCCAGGTCCACTTGGACTTGAGCTTACTAGGAAACAAGCGCAGCAATTAGTTTAATAGAAGTACCAAATCACCCATATCAAATTCATGCTTTTAAATCTTTTGATTATGATACTTCTTTATCTTCTCCTTGTACAAGGCTGAACTTTCATATTCCTTTAGGTAAAACTCATCAAGCTCATTCATGTCATTCACTTTTTCACTCGATGTGGCACCCCAATCCAAGTTCAACTTCTTAAGCGCCCACATAGCCTTATGCTCTAGCTCTACATGCAAATGGCATGACATCCCATATACAAGTTGGTAGGGGGACATATCTATGGGAGTCTTGAATGCGGTGCGATAGGCCAATGATCATCATCAAGCCTCCTTGACCAATCAGTTCAATTGGCATTCACAGTCTTTGCAAAGATTTTCTTTATTTCTCTGTTTGACAGTTCAACTTTCCCACTAGACTGCGGATGGTAAGGAGTGGCTACATTGTAATGAACTCCATATCTCTTTAGCAACGTCTTGAACAACTTATTACAAAAGTGGGAACCTCCATCACTGATAACCGCCCTAGGTGTACCAAATCTAGTGAAGATACTCTTTTTCAAGAATGCGGTGACACTTTTCCCTTCATTATTTGGAAGTGCAATTACTTCCACCCATTTCGATACATAATCAACCGCAACAAGAATATAGTTCATCCCATGTGAACTCACAAATTGACCCATAAATTCAATGTCGTAAACGTCAAACAACCCAATCACCAATATTGGATTCATAGGTAGCTCGTGCCTCTTTGAAATTCTGCCTTCACTTTGGCAACGATCACAAGACTTGGTGAAATCATGAGCATCTTGGTGGATTTTAGGCTAGTAATACCCACTCTATAAGATTTTATGTGCAATCCAAATACCACTATGATGCCCACCAATAGGCGATGAATTACATGCCTCTAGTATACTCATCATCTCAATCTCGGGCACACCACGATGAATAATCCCATCAACACAAATATGAAACAAGTAAAGCTCATCCCAAAAGAACTTCTTCACATCATGCTTAAACTTTTTCCTTTGATGGAATGACAAATCTGATGGCAACAAATCACTTGCCAAGTAGTTAGCAAAATTTGCGAACCAAGGAATACGATAATGAAAAGCAACCAAAACCTGTTTGTCTGGGAATGCATCATTAATTTCAACCCCATCACCTAGCTTGAGCATAGCTTCCTCGCCTAATCTGGACAAATGATTGGCAACTTGATTTTTTGTCCCCTTTCTATCTTTCACCTCAATATCGAACTCCTGCAGCAACAATACCCATCTAATCAACCTCGGTTTGGCATTTTTTTTTCCATCAAATACCTTAATGCAGAATGGTCAGTATGCACTATGACCTTAGTACCAAGAAAGTAGAATTGAAATTTCTCGAATGGAAAAAGCACAACAAGGAGTTCCTGTTCAATCACTGTATAGTTCTTTTGAGTCACATTCAGAGATTTCCTAGCATAGTAAATAGGATGAAGAATCTTATCTCATCTCTGTCCTAATAACACACCAGGCGCCACTCCACTCGCATCACACATCACTTCAAAAGGTTGCACCCAATCTGGTGAAATAATGATAGGTGCAGAAACTAGCTTTGTTTTTAAATCTCCAAATTCTCTTAGACAAGCATCATCAAAATCAAACTTACTCTCCTTTTCGAGCAGTTTGCACAATGGGTGTGCAATTTTGGAGAAATCCTTGATGAAGCTCCTATAAAAACCTGCATGCCCAAGAAAACTTCTAACACCTTTAACAAAGATAGGTGGTGGAAGCTTTCTTATTAACTCATCTTTAGTTCTATCAGCCTCTCAGAAATACGATGACCCAGAACTATCCCCTCTTTCACCATGAAGTGGCATTTTCCCCAATTGAGCATAAGATTACACTCTTCACACCGTTTCAATACCTTGGCCAAATGCATCAAACGAGTAATCTACCGTAGAGAAATCATCCATAAATACCTCAATAGTGTCCTCAACCATATCTGAAAATATCGACATCATGTAACACTGGAAGGTCGCTGGGGCATTACACAATCCAAATGGCATCCGTTTGAAGGCAAAAGTCCCATAAGGACCAATTAAGGTGGTCTTATCTTTGTCTTCCAGAGCAATAAAGATCTGATTGTAGCTTGAATAACCATCAAGAAAGCAATACCAACCCTTACCATCAAGGCAATCCAATATCCGATCCATGAACGACATAGGGAGGTGATCCTTTTTCTGTCCAAGCATTCAATTTCTAGTAGTCCATGAACACTCTCCATCCAGCAACTGGCTGCATCAAAAGAAGCTCGTTTTTCACATTAGGAACCACAGTACTTCCACCTTTCTTAGGTACACACTGAACAGGATAGACCTAACTACTATCTGCGATGGGGTATATATTACTCCAACATCAAACCACTTGATGATTTCCTTTTTCACTACCTCTTGCATAGGTGGGATTAGTCTCTTTTGGTGCTCGATACTAGGCTTGTGGTCTGGCATGAGTTGGATTTTATGAGAACAAATGCTCAGAGGAATCCCAATAATGTCCACAATAGTTCATCCAATAGCCCTCTTGAACTTCTTTAACACAAAAATCAATGTCTCTACTTATACGTCACTCAAATCGGCTGCAATAATCACCGATAAAATTCCATATCTCTCCAAGACTACATACCTCAAATGCGATGGTAGATCCTTTGGCTCCATGTTAGGATCTTTTGCACAGACAATTTTGCGGGTGGAGAGTCACAATTTTTCATATCCAGCTCCAATTTCTATGGTTTGGAATGAAATTTGAATCTATCAAGTGAGGCAACAAATTCATCATAGTCTTCAATACCATCACCCTCAAAATTCATCATTACTGCTGCTAGTGCATCAACACCCAACCTCTCTTCAATAGACAAATTAGAACCTCGTTCCACAATATGATTCACCACTTACTGACATGATATCACTTTCTTGCTTCATAGACCTACATATATTAAAAGTTATTTTTTCACTATTCAATTGAAACTTTAGCTGCCCTCTCTCCATATCGACCAAGCCACACCCAGTAGGAAGGAATGATCTCCATAGGATGATAGGAACCTCAAAATCAACCTCAGAATCAAGTATCACAAAATCCGCCAACCAAATGAATGACTCCACTTTCACGAGGACATCTTGGAGAACACCAATGGGCTTCTTCATAGTTCTATAGGCCATGAGTAGTCGCATCATAGTCGGTTTTGGAGCCCCTAAACCTAACTTCTTATAGAAAGAATAGGTAGTCGCATCACAGACTCTCCAGGTAGTGCAACAAAGTTGTTTAGTTTGTCCTTTTGATTTAGCTTCTTGGACAATGGAAATTACTTTACCATCAACACCTTATGCAATTGGTCTCATGTATGAATCGAGTTATATGGAAGCTCAGAAAACCATATCGCAACATCTCCAATTAATGATAGAGGGAAGACTCTCAACCCTATGACGTTCATATCCAACTCCTATCATCCAACATAATTCTTGTAGACACTCCTTAACTTAGCCATGTGCCCATTCAGATCTTCTGAAGCCATACAAGAAAACAACCCTCTTGTTGTAAGCATCTGCATCAGACTGCTGGTCACCAGAAACGTATGCCCTGGAGGTAGAAGAGGGAGAACAATGGGTCCTTCTAATTCCACTATATTGAAGTCGATCCTATATTTATCACGTAGTCTAGGCTCTAGTGGATTCTGTACCTGCAATGCATCGTCGAGTAAATTACCCCCAGGAACCTGAGCATTCTCATTATTCACTTCGTCCCCATGCTCCTCTATGATTGAATTATTATTTCCCACTTGATTTGCCATCCTTTTCAAAGTCTTGCTTAGTTTAGGGTCGTATAGGGTCAATGGTTCACCTCGACTCCGTGTACTTGGCATACACTAGAGTAGAAACCTATAGAAAACAAAAATAAAAGAAAACGTAAAATTAGGAAATAATTGACTAAAGTTCAATAATATAGTTAAACTCAATCCAAAATCTTGATTCCCTGGCAGCGGCGCCAAAATTTGATATGCTCAAATTACACTTCCATAAAGAAGTATAAGTGGTCGTCGTCAAATAAAGAACTCAACTTGTAGGTTAGGGTTGATCCCATAAAGAATATGGTTCAGACTAAAACTTAACTCACAATTTTATTCGTTTAGTCAAACAATTTTCGAGACAAGTAATTAAAAGGGAGGGGACGAGTTGGAAACAAATAACTTATGGCTATATAAGTAACAAGTAAGCAAGATTCAAACTTTGAGTTATCAATAAGAGAGAGAAACTAGGGTATCTATGTTCCCCATAAGTTCTTAACATGGTAATCCTAATAATAGTAATTATTTCATAGTGTTTTACATGCAATGTTGGTAAGATATGTATCCCTAAGTGATTGGTCCTCTAAGTAGGGAATTTCACTTCGTACCTTGGTCCGGCTACGTGTGTATATTTTACTAACCCTTACCTATACCTCAGATTAGGGATCTATTCAATGTATGGCTTAGTTTTAACCCTCACACCAATTGACATTAGACTATTAGTGTAACACCCCGTATCCAAAGCAAACAAAATTGCAAGTTCAGAAGCTACAACTGCCACCTACGAGCACCACCTACGGACTATAGGGTAACCAACGGTCTATGCTGGTGGTCAATGGTTCACACCTGTAGCCTCCCCCAAAACTCTGCCCAAAAATTCGGCTATCAACCCATGGTCAAGACCTATGAACCATAGGAGGACCCACGATCTATCCTGTAGTTTTGTGGTTTGCACATGCAACCCACCTTTCAGAAGCCTTTGAAAATTTGGCTAAGGGTCAAGCCACGCCAGGACCTATGGACCGTAGGTCAGACCACAGACCCTGGTCCAGGGCCATGGATCAGACCCTCAAAAATCCCAACTTCAGTATTGATCGACAGATGAACAACACAGACCATCAGTCAATCGATGATCCATCAGAATCGTCCGTCAGTCACTCCGACATCAGTTAAGTCGGGAGTCTTTCGGTCTTTTCCTATTTTGTTGGACCCCTTAACTATGTCGTTTAGACCCTAAATTAAGAGGTTTTATTCAGTTTAAGCCTACAAACATAATTAGAACTTACCTAAGTATAATAATTAATCAAAACATAGAAAATAGAGCGTAAAAGGAGAAAAGAGGTCAAGAACCCTAGTCCAAGAACGCAGCAAGATTCCATTAGTTCCAGCCCCTAAAATTGAAAGATTTCTCAGTGGAATTCGTTACCAGGTATGTGGAATTTCACTAGTGGGTTCCTTTCTCCCATTAGTTCCTAGTTTTCAGTCAGATTCTTGATTTCCTACTATTAACTTGACCTAGGGTTCTAGAACTATAGCAGACTATCATGAATTAGTTATTTGCATGTTCCATATATGATTATCATGTTATTACTTCATTATTTGCATGTATTTCAGTACCCTGGCTATGTATTTCTTTACTTCTTGAATTACACATGCTAGGTCAGATATTTAGAGTATTTCAGCTTTACATGCCTCAGTCTTGAATGTGTCATTATCAGTAAATATGCATTCTCCGTTTGCATGCCAGTTTTGAGCTATCCAGTGTATTACAGTAATTCATTCATAATGTATTAATCATTCAATCTATTGGGAGTAGCATAACAATGAGTTGGGCTAGGGTTAGTCACCCATATAGTCCCAAAACTACGAGCCACATAGGTTGTAAGTCCCCTCTGTGGGCCTCATTTTAGTGATCACTCCAGCATGCCTCTATAACTCTGGTAGGGTATACTGGGTCCTTTCGATGAGGCGTATACATCGGACTCCACATTTAGCTCATGTGGTTTTATTAGCAGTTATTAGTAGCTCCTATAGTTCAGTCAGACTCCATTGCATTGACCACATTTCAGTACAGTTATTATTCAGTCGCAGCATGTTATAAATTTGTCATTGCATTCAGTTATCTCAGTATCCAACGTCTATATCATTTTCAGATTATATTCTTGCTTTATTGCTTGTTCAATTATATGTTTATTTCAGCTTTACTCTAGCATGCATGCTCAGTACCTGTGCATACTCTGTGCTACATTTTCTCGTGATGTAGGTCCAGGTTCGCAGCATCCAGATCACGCTTAGATAGGTTCCCGATCTTTACTTCATCAGCTACAATGGTGAGTCCTCATTCTTCGAGGACAATAATCATGTTATGTTTCATTTTTCAGTCTTTTAGTTTCAGTTCTACTAGACTTAGTTGGGACCTTTCCCAGCATTTCTAGTCAGTTAGAGGCTATTTTCAGGCATACTTAGCTTCACCTTTGCATTTGAGTTTGGTATTTCTTTTGTGTTAAACTATCATAAGTGATATACTCAGTTTTAGTATATGGGTATTCCCCATCATTTCAGACTTTCATTACTATTTAGCTTCCGCATCAGTTTTTTTATTCTTAGTATGCTCATGTCATGTCAACAGGGTTAGCTTGGGATCACTTGTGATCCTTGGTCCCGTGTCTACATCTCGGGAGTAGCTCTGGGCGTGACAAACTTGGTATCAGAGCACTAGGTTTAAGAGTCCTGGGATGTCCAAAAAGCGGCACTAAGTAGAGTCATTTTCATCGGTGTGAAGTGCACCACATCTAATGAGAAGGAGGTTGAAAAGTATTTTAGGAAGAATCTTCATTTTCTTGTTACTTTTAGGTATGGTCTAATTTCGTTCTAACTAAAAATTCTATGTTTCAGATCATGCCTCCTTGTAGAGCTAATGCTAGGAATGAGAATGCCAAGAATGCAAATGCAGCTCCTCCAGTCCTAGATTAAGAAGTTTTGAATGTAGAATTCAGGAATGCCTTCCAAATATTGACTCAGAGTATGGCCAACTAGAATAATCAATGGGTTCCAATTCTGGTAAATGCTAATGTTGGGTAACCTGTAGCTAGAGTGCGAGATTTTGTTAGGATTAATTCGCCAGAGTTCTTAGGATTGCAGGTTGGAGATGATCCCTAAAACTTCATTGATGAGGTCAAGAAGATATTTGAAGTGATGCAGGTAATTGGGAATGATCGGGTTGAGTTAGCATTTTACTAGCTTAAGGATGTAGCTCATATCTGGTATACTCAGTGGGAAGAGAATAGGGGTACAGATGCAGCTCCTATCACTTGGGATTGCTTTAGTGAGACCTTTCTGGACAGATTATTTCCAAAAGAGCTAAGGTAGGCATAAGCTCAGGAATTTCTGAACTTATGGCAAGGTAGCATAAAAGTCAAAGAGTATGGGATCAAGTTTACCCAACTCTCCAGGTATGCTCCTCATATGGGTGTTGATTCCAGAGCTTAGATGAATAAGTTTCTATATGGAGTGTCAGACTTGGTGAAGACAACGTGTAGGAATGCCATGTTGTTGGAAATTATGAACATCTCTAGGCTCATAACTCATACTTAGCAGGTTGAGGGTGATAAGCTTAGGGAATGGGCTAAAGAGAACAAGAGGGCTAGGACAGGTAGCTATGACTATTCCCAATAGAAATCAGGTGGTGGTAATCGCTCGCAGAGTCAGCAAAACTTTTTAGCTCCAACACCTTCAACAACTAGTGTTCTATCTCCCAAGTTCATACAAGATCAAAAAGGTATGGCATCAGGATCTAAGTCTCAAGGGAGTGGTACAGGCACCAAAACCTACCCAACTTGCCCTAAGTGTGGTAAGAACCATCCAGGCAAATGCCTTTCAGGAAAGGAAGGATGCTTTGGGTGTGGTCAGTTTGGTCATAGGTTAAGGGATTATATTTCCAAACATGGTCAAGGAGGCATAGTCTACAATTTCATCAGCACCTGTAAGTCGCCTAACTCAGCAGGGTAACTCATCTTGTACAGGTGGCGGACAGCACCAGAATAGGCTCTATGCTCTTCAGGCTCGCCATGATCAGGAAGATTCTCCTAATGTAGTCACTGCTACATTATGAGTCTTTGATCTCAATGTTTATCCTTTGTTAGATCTAGGGGCTACTCTTTCCATTGTAACTCTTTTTATAGAAGTTAAGTTTGATGTTAGTCCATAAACTCTCTTAGAACCCTTCTCAGTCTCTACTCTAGTCGGTGACCTTATTATAGCTAGACGGGTATACACAAATTGCCCTGTCATAGTCTCCAAAAAGTCACCTCAGCAGATCTTGTAAAGTTAGAAATGGCAGACTTCAATATCATTCTAGGTATGGATTGTTTGCATTCATGTTATGCCTCATTCGACTGCAGATCTAGGATTGTTCGTTTTCAATTTCTGGACGAACGAATCTTGGAATGGAAGGGTAGTAGTTTAGCGCCTATGAGTGATTCATTTCTTACCTTAAGGCCAGAAAGATGATTTCTAAGGGTTATCTCTATCATCTAGTTCGGGTTAAGGATTTAGACTCTGAAACCCCAACTCTTGATTCATTTCCTGTGGTTAATGAGTTTCCAGAAGTGTTTCCAGAAGTTCTTCTTGGAGTTCCTCCCGACAGGCAAATCGACTTTAGAATTGATCTCCTTCCAGATGCCTAACCTATTTCTATTCCTCTTTACAAAATGGCTCCAACAGAGCTTAAGGAGTTGAAGGAGTAGTTGAAAGTCCTTCTAGATAAGGGCTTCATTAGACCTAGTATTTTTCCATAGGGTGCACTAGTGTTATTCGTAAAGAAGAAGGATGGCTCTCTAAGAATGTACAACGATTATAGGTAGTTGAACAAGGTCACAATCAAGAATAAGTATCCCATCCCCAGGATTGATGACTTGTTTGACCAACTCTAGGGCGCTAGTCATTTCTCAAAGATACACCTCAGATCGGGTTATCATTAGCTCAAGGTCAGAGAAAGTGACATTCTGAAGACAGCCTTGAAAACTCGATAAGGTTATTATGTATTTGTAATTATGTCATTTGGACTAACAATGCTCCTGTAGCTTTCATGGACTTGATGAACAAGTTGTTCAAGCAGTACTTAGAGTTGTTCATTATCATCTTTATTGATGATATCCTCATTTACTCTAGGAATGAGGAAGAATATGCAAATTATTTGAGGGTTGTTCTACAAACTCTAAAGGCTCGTCAGCTATTTGCTAAACTTAGCAAATGTGAGTTTTGGTTGCAGTCAGTTACTTTCCTTGGGCATATAGTGTCTAGCAAAGGGATTCGAGTTGATTCTCAGAAAATAGACACAGTGAAACAATGGCCCAGACCTACCTCTCCTACAGATATCAGAAGTTTCTTGGTTCTAGCAGGTTATTACAGAAGGTTTGTGGAAGGATTCTCCTACATAGCCTCTCCATTGACTAAGTTGACTCAGAAGAAAGTCAAGTTTAAATGGTTAGATGATTGCGAGAAAAACATTGCAGTGTTGAAAACTAGATTGACTAGAGCCCCAACTTTGACTCTACTAGGTGGTTCAGACGGATATGTTATATATTGTGATGCTTCTAGAATCGGCCTAGGTTTTGTGTTGATGTAGCAAAGTAAGGTTATAGCTTATGCTTCTAAACAGCTTAAGGTGCATCAGAAGAATTACCTGGCTCATGACCTTGAGCTTGCAGCAGTGGTGTTTGAACTGAAGATTTGGAGACACTACTTGTATGGTGTTCATGTAGATGTGTTCACAGACCATAAGAGCCTCTAGTATGTGTTTACCCAGAAAGAGTTGAAATCTTCACCAGAGAAGATAGCTTGAGTTCCTCAAGGATTATGACATAAGTGTGCATTACCATCCTGGTAAGGCGAATGTCGTAGCAGATGCCCTTAGCAGACTATCTATAGGTAGTGTAACACATGTTGAGGAAGAAAAAAGGAACTAGCGAAGGATGTTCACAGGCTTGCTCGTTTAGGAGTTCATCTTATTAGCATATCAGATGGTGGTGTAACAGTTCAGTATGGGGAAGAATCTTTTTGGTTGTGGAATTTAAGGAAAAGCAAGATATTGATCCGATATTGCTTGAGCTAAAGGGTGCAATCCTTCAGCAGAGAGTGAAGGTTTTCTCCCAAGGGGAAAATGGTGTACTTCACTATCAGGGTCGATTATGTGTTCCTAATATGGGCGAGTTGAGACAACAGATTCTTACAGAAGCCTATAACTCCAGATATTATATTCATCCAAGCGCCACTAAGATGTACCGCGATCTGCGGGAAGTCTAATGATGGAATGGCATGAAAAGAGATATAGAAGATTTTGTGGTTAAGTGCCCCAATTGCCAGCAAGTGAAGGTAGAACATAAGAGACAAGGAGGTATGACTCAAGAGATTGACATTCCTACTTGGAAGTGGGAAGTGATCAACATGGACTTCATCACGGGTTTACCTCGTACACATAGACAGCATGACTCCATATGGGTGATAGTTGATAAATTTACTAAGTCTTCTCACTTTTTTGACGGTCAAGACTAAAGATTCAATGGAGGACTACGCCAAGCTTTACATTAATGAGATTGTGAGGTTGCATGGGGTTTCTTTGTCTATCATCTCTGATAGAGGTCCTTAGCTTACCTCTCATTTTTTAAAGTCATTTCAGAAAGTTCTTGGTACCCAGGTTAACCTTAGCACAACATTTCATCCATAGACCGATGGTCAGGCAGAGCGTACCATTCAGACCTTAGAGGACAGGTTGAGAGCTTGTGTGATCGACTTCAAGGGTAGTTGGGATGATCAACTTTCTCTTATTGAGTTCTCCTACAACAATAGTTACTATTCTAGCGTTCAAATGGCCCTTTATAAGGCTTTGTATAGGCGTAGATGTAGATATACCATTGGTTGGTTTGAAGTAGGTGAAGTAGCCTTGATAAGGCTAGATTCGGTCCTTGATGCTATGGAGAAAGTGCAACTAATTAGAGATAGACTTAAGTCAGCCCAGTGTCACCACAAATCCTATCCAGATGTAAGGAGAAGGGAAATAGAGTTCCAAGTTGATGATTGGATTTTCCTAAAAGTGTATCTTATGAAGGGGGTGATGAGATTTGGCAAGAAAGGAAAGCTCAGTCCCAGATATGTAGGCCCTTATCGGATCTTGAAAAGGATTGGTAAAGTGGCTTATGAGTTAGAGTTGCCAGCAGAATTAGCAGCAGTACATCCAGTCTTTCACATTTCTCTCTTGAAGAAGTGTGTGGGTGATCCAACATCCGTAGTGCTATTAGAGAATGTGGTTGTGAAGCATAGCCTTTCTTATGAGGATATACCAATTGATATTCTTGATCACCATATTAGAAGGTTGAGAAACAAGGAAGTCGCCTAACTCAAGGTTTGGTGGAGGAGTCAGTCTGTAGAGAGAGCTACTTGGGAAGCAGAAGCAGTCATGAAGTCCAAGTATCCTCACCTCTTTCCTTCTGATTCCACTCCAGCTTGAGGTAATAGTTCCTCTCTAGTTTTTCATTCATTCATGCGTGAAATCAGTCTTAGTATCATGTTCTTCAGTTTGTACTTGATTTTTTAGCGTATTCCCCACTTTTTGGAATTTAGTTTAGTCATAAATCAGCTTTTAGTATTTTAGTTATAGGGAATGCAGTCCTCTCCCTCTATTTCAGCTAGTTTAGTCTTCATTCAAGGACGAATATTCCCAAGGGGGAGAATATGTAACACCCCGTATCCAAAGCAAACCAAATTACAGATTTTAGAAGCTACAGGTGCCACCTACGGGCACCACCTACGAATCGTAGGGTGACCCATGATTCATGATGTTGGTCTGTAGTTCACACCTGCAGCCTCTCCCAGAACTCTGCCCAAAAATTTGGCTAAGGGTCGACCCACGGTTAAGACCTACGGACTGTAGGAGGACTCATGGTCCATCCTGTAGGTCTGTGGTTTGCAGCTGCGACCCACCTCATAGAAGCCTCTGAAAATTTAACTAAGGGTCAAACCATGCCAGGACCTCCGAACCATAGTTCAGACCACGGTCCGTGGTCTTGGGCCATGGATCAAACCCTCTAAAAGCCTAGCTTCAGTACTAGTTGACGGATGAACAGCATGGACCGCCAGTTGATCGACCGTTCGTCAGTCTCGTTCGTCAGTCACTCTAAAAGTAGTTAAGTCGGGGGTCTTTTGGTCTTTCACTATTTCATTGGACCCTTAAGCTACGTCATTTAGACCCTAAATAATGAGGTTTTAGTCTGTTTAAGCCTAGAAAAATAACTAGAACTTACCTAAGTCAAAGCATTAATCAAAACTTGGAAAAATAGAGTGTAAGAGGAGAAAATAGGTCAAGAACCCTAGTTCAAGAATGCAACAAGATTCCATCAGTTCCATCCCCCAAAATCAAAAGATTTGTCAGTGGAATTCGTCACCAGGTAAGTACGATTTCACTAGTGGGTTCCTTTCGCCCATTAGGTCCCTAGTTTTCAATCAGATTCTTGATTCTCTACTATTAACTAGAGCTAAGGTATATAGAACTATAATTGATTATCATGAATTAGTTATTTACATTTCCAAAACAGATTATTAGGTTATTACATCGTTTATTGCATTAATATCAGAACCCTAGCTATGTATTTCTTTTGTTCTTGAATTACACATGCTAGGTCATATGTTTACAGTATTTCATATTTACATGCCTTAGTCTTGAAAGTGTCATTATTAGTATATTTATGTGCATTCTCAGTTTGCATGCGAATTTTTAGCTATCTAGTATATTACAGTAATTCAGTCATAATGTGTTAATCATTCAATCTATTGGGAGCAGCATAATAACAAGTTGGACTAGGGTCAGTCACCTATATAGTTCCATAACTACGAGCCACGTAGGTTGTAAGTCCCCTCTATGCGCCTCATTTTAGTGATCACGCCAGCATGTTTCTACACCTCTAGCAGGGTATATTGGGTCCTCTCGATGGGGCATATACATCAGACTCCACATTTAGCTCATGCGGTTTTATTATCGATTATTAATAGCTTCCATAGTTCAGTCAGACTTCATTGAATTGACCACATTTCAGTACAACTAGTATTCAGTCGTAGCATGTTACAATTTTGGTCATTGCATTCAATTAGCTCAGTATCCAGCATTTATATCATGTTCAGATTATACTCTTACTTTACTGCTTGTTTAGTTCTATGTTTATTTCAGCTTTACTCTATCATGCATGTTGATTACCTTTCAAGTACTGACGCATACTCTGCGCTACATCTTCTCGAGATGTAGGTCTAGGTTCTCAGCATCCAGATCATGCTTAGATCGATTCCCGATCTTCAGTTCAGGAGCTACAGTGGTGAGTTGTCATTCTTCAAGGACAAGTCATGTTATCTTTCATTTTTCAGTCTCGTAGTTTCAGTTTTGCTAGACTTAGCTTGGGCCTCTCCTAGCATTTCTAGTCAGTTAGAGGCAATTTTTAAACATAGTTAGCTTCAACTTAGTATTTGAGTTTTGTATTTCTTTTGTATTAAACTTTGATAAGTGATATACTCAATTTTAGTATATGGGTATTCCCATCATTTCAAACTTTCATTATTATTTAGCTTCCACATCATTTTTTTTTTATTTCTTAGTATGTTCATGTCATGCCAGCAGGGTTAGCTTGGGGTCACTTGTAATCCTAGGTCCCGTGTCCGCGTCTCAGGGGTAGCTCGGGGCGTGACAATTAGATAGTATCACACTAAATCTCTATTGATAATTGTTTTCTTATTAACCACCTCCTTGGTCCGGCAAGTAGCAACAAGGCGAGTTCTAACGCGTGCACTTGTTAAAAAGACTTTTTACCGAAAAAATTACCAATTTATGAATCAACACTATTCAAGAATTACTTAGTTATTATTCATATGTTGTTAATTGCTCATAGTTCCCAAAACCCTAGTTGTGGATTTATCTACTCATGCTTGAAAGAACACAATTCATGTTTTGATATGAAGAATTCATCAACTTACGTTAAGAGTAGAAGAAACCCATAATCTCCAATTGAATTTAAAAGTGAAAATCTTATAAACCGAAATCTAGAAAAACAAATTGCTAAAATTACAAGTTAATTCCCAAAGATAATATCAAGAACTAAAAGTAAAAAATGATGTCTAACCCCAAAAAATAAGGTTTACATACCCTATTTATAGAAAAACATGTTTTAAATAAAAAGGAAACAAAATAAGGAAATAAACTTATAGGACATAGCTTTGATCAACGACTCGACCTACGGACTGTGGTTCGACCTACGGTTCGTAGGTCCCCTCATTGGTCAACACTTAGACTTTCAGTAGAGGCTGGAACCTTCAACTCCCAGTTTATCAATGACGAATGTGCAGGACAGATCATAGGTTGACCTACGGTCCGTAGGTCCACTGTTCCATACTTAGGATTTTGATCAGGTACTAGAACTTCAACTCTCTGAACACTTTCTACGGATGTGCAGCACGGCCCGTAGGTCGACCTATGGTTCGTGGATTGCTTCATAGTTCCAAACTTGATCAGACTTCCTTGATGCTCCCATCTACATCTACTCATTGACGGACTATCACAGGATCGGCCCGTAAGTCCCTCTGTGGGTGGCCAATTATGCAGAATTTTAGTTGTCATCTCACTCAACCACAAACCAACCTTATTTCCTACAAACACGATACAAAACACATTATTTATAATAAAATATGGCCCTATACACACATAATTCTTAATAGAAATGTATCACAAATATAGTAAACTCACGGTATATCAGTAGGGCCAGCTGCCAAGGCATTGTGAAGGCAGCCCTGGGCTCCAAGAACATGGATGTCTAGGCCACGACCCTTCACAAATACGACCCTAGGTGCGCGACCTGATATCACTCAACTACACTTCATCAAATTCTAAGTGTAGGCGATCACTATTTAGTATAAAGCCAACAAAATGTTGGGGTCAATCCCAGAGAGAGTGATATGGTAGAGAATTCAATTAGGAAATGAAAGACGTGTTCTAATCGGTTGTAGGACTAGAATTTATTGAAACCATGAAAGTAAATTATAGGGGTTGACAACAAGTGTCAAATGGGGGATAAGATTTGTCTACTAACCACTACGAAAACAGAGGAGTAATCAAGTAGAGAAGGATTCTTGGGGATGTGATCGATTAATTTCCAATTTCACTATACAGGTGATTACTAATTACTGAAAGTCACTGAATCTTAGTGGGTAGGCTAGAATTTAGATGCAATATCTATCTCTCGATCAACTATCACGAATCAAGTGAGTTCTTTTGAACCTTGACAAGCATCACAATTATAAACAACCCAAAACTTCAATTTACCAACTCTCTCGAGCTAGATAAGTAGGATCAAATTAAGACTCACTCTCTCGAGCTGAACCCACAACAACCCAATCAGTACAATCGTCAATTGATAGCCTTAATTCTAAAACCTATTTCTCAAGCAAGCATAGAATCCTATACTAGAACTGTATTCGAAAATACAATTCATGAGTTAAAACTCAATTATCAGTCAAACCCACTTCAAAACAACAATTAAATCAGTAATTACTAACACCTATAAGCTAATTTAGACAATTAATTACATAATCATACCCCCCAAAATGGGGGTTTTAGCCACACATTATAAAAAGTAGGAAAATATTACTAACTATATTCTCCATCAGTTTGGTAACAAAATCCAAGTTTTTACAATGCTTCAATTCAACTAGCAATCGATACCCAATTAAAATTCTTCTCAAAAAATCTAAGAAAAACAATGTTTAGATTAATAACCCCAAAATCTAACAATGTCAACACACCCTTTTCTATTTTAAAAATCAATTTATACGTTCCTAGATTTTTTGCCTTCGGGGTCATTCGGCGGTATAAGTCGAGTGTCGCCGACCAAATCGGAGATGCGCCAAATGCTCCTCTCCATCACCTTTTTAGCTTGAGTCATCACCCTTTTTGTGCTGTGTTTTTAGGTGATCAAGGTCAGGCTCGCCAACCAGGTTGGCGATGTACCGATTGTCCCTTCTCATCGCCATTTTTTCTTGCATCTACAATAATTGTTTTGTAAAGTTAGGCAGGCTGAGACTCCATCGCCGATCCAGTCGACGTGTCACCGAAGAGTATGTTCCACCGCCGAGTTGCCTTTGTCCAATGCCTGGCACGCTGTAATATTAGGCGAGCTGAAGGACCACTCGGCAAATCATCGAGTGGTCTTGGTGATCGTTGACTTTTATTATCTTTAGCTTTTCTACTCCTTTTTCCTAGTAATGTCCTTGCCTTGCTCTTTTGCCTTCATTGCTGCAAATTAACATCTAAACATTATTTTAGAGCATAAAATAGGCATTGAAGACATTAAAACAATGAATAACAAGCCCTAAATGAGTCGAAATCCCAGACTTATCAACACTCCCAACTAAAACTTTTTCTTGTCCTCAAGTAAAACACAAGATCAATCAGATCAATAAGGATGTCTACAAATAGTTCTACTAAAGAATCAACATGAATGCACACAAGAGGTTTAAACTACTCATGAAAAGTTCAAATGTGCACTCTAAGTTTCAAACTGTGACTAACCATTATCAAATATAACTCAAGCTCCCAATGCTTGCTCCAAATGCAAGTTCAAGCTCAACAAATTCCCTCACATCAAGAATGATTCCATTCTCCCACAAAACTCATCAACAACTCAGAATTTCAGAATCAAAAAGCAACTATCACATTCCCAAAAATAAACACATGCATGATTCTACCTGTAGTCTTGCCCTTATTTTCTGACCAACATTACTTTCAGCTCACTCAAGATCACAAAGGTCTTTCAAGGCTTGTAACTGGGCTGAGGGTAAAGGTATGATCATTTTGGTTTAGTGACTTCTACCTTCGGGAAACATGGCTTGCATTTTACTTTTCCTCCTTCTTTTTCACACTTTGTGATTTTTCACAATCCACTCTATGTTCTTTTAAGCACGAGTCATTGGATACCCCTTTTATTTTGTCCATTTCATAAACTTTATTTCAACAATTCGTCTTTTTCAATACTTTCTACGTTCACGTTATTGTTTTCTCTTCTCTCTCTCTTTTTTTTCTAACCTAGAGGGGTTCCATCTTTTTCAACCTAGCTCTTCAACGACGACTTTCTCAAACTTCTTGACTTCACTCCTTTTTCACCATACCACCAACTTAGGCTTTTGGCCTAAGTTGGCTATTCAAATAAATCAATGCTTCATAAAGGTTATAGGTGATCGACAAAGAGGTCAAAGTTGTTCATGTTTCATTTAAAGAAGAAGAATAGGCTCAAGCTGTTCCAAGCATGGTTCAGACTCTCACAAGATGGTCACAAAGAGGTATGATAACAATTTTGGTTCACTCTTCACAAATTGTGCCTAAGGTCATCTCTATTGTTCGCTTACATTAGTCGATTGGACAAACGGGGCAAGTTCTAGGTATTAAGAAGCACAAATTTCAAGAAAATCTCACACATGGCATTCAACACAATTATCAAACAAGTCTCTACAATTCTCAACTTGCATGCAATGATCATCACAAAAGGTTAACTCAACAATCAACTTAGTCACAATGAGATGCTACGAGTTCACATGTGACTTATGCAACTCACTTTGCCTCATAAGATTTGCGCACACATATTGTTCAATCAAGAGTACTATTCAAGTCACAAGTATTTTGATCATAACCGACACTCAAAATTATAATAGAACAGCCACAAATAGAAACAACAAGAGGTGGCAAAAATTTTAATATGGGTCAAAATCAACATTAAATTTACCCCCATCCACCGAATACATCTAACATTGTCCTCAATTCAAAAATGAAAACTAAAGACATAATTAAAATGGAAAAGTATTGAATGAAGGGAGTGTGATTACAAGAACTCTTCACTATATGGCAAATCGGTGAATATTGCTTGAGACTGTCGAACCGCTCGATAAACTGCTGAACTGCATGTGGCTCACCAAAAGTTCCAAAACACTAGCCCTTAGGTGGGACCAAAAGGCAAGTGAACTCGGGCTTGCCGAACCATTTTGGGAAATCGCCAAACAGACTAGCAGCTTCGCCAAACATTCCAGAACTATTGTCCTCCAATCAAGAGCAAAAAGGCAGACCAAATTGTGACCACCGAATAACTCGGTGAACCTTCTAAATGGTCTTATCATCGGACAATCTACAGTCCCTGCACATTCATTACACATTATTCGAAAACAACTAAAGCTTGGGTTGCCTCCCAAGAAGTGCCTTATTTAACGTCCTTGCACGATGTGGAAATTCTTTTAAGCATCTCCAAATACAACACTTCAATTATTAATATTTCATGACATTCTCCAAAATAGAGCTTCAGACACTGCTCATTCACTTTGAAAGTTGGTCCGTCTTTACCTTCAACTTCAATTGCCCCATTTGAGAACACTCGAGTTACTTTGAATAGGCCAGACCACTTCGATTTAAGTTTACCCAGGAAAAGTCTCTAAGAATTGTAGAGAAAAATAAAATCCCCAACTAAGAACTCTCCCTGATGGATTTTAGCGTCATTCCACTTTTTCATTTTCTCCTATAAAAGGTTGAACTTTTATACGCCCTCAACCAAAATTAATCCAACTCATGAAGTTGATTCACTCTTCCTTTCGAAGCATTCTCCTAGTTCAGATTTAACACTTTCAACGCCCATAGCGCCTTGTGTTAAATCTCAATTGGCAGGTGAAAAGATTTTCCAAATACCAATTGATATGGTGAGATGCCAATTGGTGTTTTGAAAGGAGTGTGATACGCCCAAAGAGCATTATCTAGTTTCCATGACCAATCCATCTGATTTGCATTCATTAATTTTTGCCATAATACTTTTAATCTCTCGATTTGAAACCTCAACTTGGCTGCTTGTTTGTGGATGATATGGTGTTGCCACTTTATGCTTTAATCCGTATCTGCTCAACAACAATGCAAACATCTGATTGCAAAAATGAGACCCTCTATAGTTGATAATAGCACGCGGGGTACAAAATCTTGCAAAAATGTAGCGCTTTAAGAATTACACAACCTAACTAATGCTTGATGAAATCTAGTAGGTGAAACTAGAGCCTCATATGTGAGTTTGACGCTCAAAACTTGATTAAGTGTTGTTAAATGGTCTCCCAAGTGAAGGTTGAGGAATTGAGGGTTTTAACGTCAAGAGACGACTATAACGCCCGAAAACTAGTGAGTTGAACTAGTGTGTTGTAGAGTCTTGTAATGGAGTTTTGGAGTGTTGCATGAGGATTAAAATCAAAATAAATGACTTGCCTACTTAGAATGACATGTTTAGGGGTTAAATGTCTAGGTACAACTCCCCAAGGACCACCCAAGGGGTCCTTGAGGAGGACCCCAAAACTGTCCACTTTTGGTGGTTCACGGTTGGAAACCATGCCCATTAGATCAATCTACAGCTTGTGGGTCATGGGCGTGGATCAGACCTGCAAAATATGAGTCTCTAACCGAAACCACGGACTGTAGATCAATCTACGGTCCGTGGATGGTAAAGTCGTGAATGCTGCCAATTTTCAGCATTTTAGTTTTAAGTTAGGTGTTTGGGATTTGATTAGTTAATTAATAAAGGGCTTAAGGGGTCGGTTAGATAGTTAAATAACCACCTATAAATAGTTAATACACCCTAAACTAACCACTTTAAGTCATTCATCTAAAGACCCCAAAACTCTCTCCAAAAATCATCTCTCTAGAATAGTAAAAGAAGAAGAAGATGAAGAAGAAGAAGATGAAGAAGAAGAAGAAGAAGAAGAAGAAGAAGAAGAAGAAGAAGAAGAAGAAGAAGAAGAAGAAGGAGAGAAGAGGGCAGCAACCTTAGGCAATTTTTCCCATTGATTCAAGCTTTGTTTAGGGAATTCATTGAAGTTATTTGAAGCTTATTCATCCATGGGTTCTTCCACCCATAGATTCCCCCCAATTGTGAACTCAAAAACCCAATTCTAGCTAGGGTTGTGCTTGCATTGTGGGTAGGGCTTGGGTGTGATTCCAATCTAGTGGCTATCACCCAATTATGATTGATTTAACTTTGTTTAATGATATTATGATGATTTCATGTGATTTGTATGGTGAACCCTAACCTAATTTGATGAATGTGCTATTTGTGGGTTGATGCCATTAGAGGAAAGTTGAAGGTTCTTGAGTCATCTTTTTAAATCAATGTTTTGAGTAGTAATTGATCAAGATTAGGAATACATAGACATGAATTGAATTAGAAACTATACTACATGATTGATCTTTACTTGTAAAGATAAAATTGAACCTTTAAGGTAAATTAGGACTAAGACCACCTAGTATCAAAGAATGTGATTGAATGCCTTGTAATCTAGGTTCATAATATGCTTCTATGATGTAGAGTTATTGAGAATGAAGACACATAGTTGTGAATGTTGATCAATAGGTCTTTAGAGAGAAGCTAACATGTTTAACTTAAGATTCTAAGGCTTTGAGAGTAAAACCTACATATGAATCCAAGGCAAATGAATAGAATTCTGTTGAGAGACCTTTACCTACTTAGATCACTGTATGGATCATAGATGGTAGGAAATGATAGAATCACTTAGGTCATAATGATGTACTTGCCTAATTAAGAATTCTAGACATGATGCTAGGTATGGATATGAACTTAACATGAAAGACTTCTCACATAGTAATGGCTCTAGGGTTGAAGGACTTCTCCTAACTAATTGAAACTAAGGCTAGAGAGCCTTTATACCTTGGTCATGGATTGTGATAGTTTCTCACACATGGTCTAAAAGAGGTATTAGCATGGGTTGGTGGTCAAGAACACCTTCCCATTTACTTGAGTCCAAGTCGAGACTTAATGATTATCTTGTGGTATTTATGTCTAGCACCGAGAGGATATTGAAATAAGCTAGAGGTTCCCACCTAGATGAGTTTGGGCTTTAATGGAGGCTCCCACTTAGCATAGTTTGGGCTTCCCACATGGGATCTCTCACTTAAAAGACTATTGATTTCCCCAAGTGTGTCTCATGAGATGGAAGCCTCACCTAGTGGAGATTAGGTTTCTAGTAGCAGTATTTGTATCCCATAACTACATGCCCCGTAGGAAGTTAGCTAGTAAAACCAACTAAGCTAACAAAACGGTTCCACCTTGGCAAGTGGACCAACCCTTAATGGTATGGGTAACACCATGACAGATCATATGTTCTCATGTCGGTTAAGGCTATATCGCAATTAAACAAGATTGATAATGAACTAAGACTGTGCTAAATGTGGCATCTCCTAGAGTTCAAACCTCATGGGCCAAGATTATGCCTAAAGTAGCATCTCCTTGGGTCCAATGCAAATAATGGTCTAAGATTATGCTTGAAGGGGCATCTCCTAGAGACCAAACTAAATGAACTAAGAGTTCAAGCTTAATGAACTAAGATGTACTTCATATAGTATATCTTAGGGTTCTAGGTTTGAGGGACCAGTACAAGTTAGTAAAGGACCTCATAATGTTCAAAATATAAATGGACTTAGATATGCTTGAGAAATGCCTCATAGTGTCCATAATGATAAACGAACCTAGACATGCTAGAAGAAGTATCTCATAGGGTCCAACCTTATAATGAACTAAGATCATGCTTTAAGTAGCATCTCCAAGAGTTCAAGTTTAATGAACTTAGATTATGATTTAAGTATCATTTCCTAGAAGTTCCAATATGATGAACTAAATTGTACCTAGTATAGTATCTCTTAAGATTTAAACAAGAAGGAACTAAGATAGACCTAGTAAAGTGTCTCCTACTGTCCCATTCTTTAGAAAGAGGGCTAGCCTCTAAGTTAAGGAACATGAGTATGATGACCTAAAGAAGTACTTAGTGTGAGTAGTAGAATGGGATGTTACTCATGTCTTGCACAAGTATGACTAAAGTTTACCGTATGAGTGTTGGCTTACATGAGTGGTGCTTGATGGATTGTTGCTACACACTCTCTGAATAGGTATGGTTCATCCCAGAAATACCTCTTTACATCAAACAAGAAACGCTTTTGTTGGTAGAATTTTAGGCCCGAGGGTATTATTCCACACACCACATAGTTAGCAAAGTCAGCATACCGAGGTGAGTTGACTTGGGTTACCCTTATCAATGTTTCGTTAGGAAATTCAGCCACAATGTCCCTTTCATTGCAATCAACCAGGTTGGTTTCTAACCGAGACAAATGATCTGCCACTGAGTTTTCACATCCCTTCTGATCCTTCACATCGAAATCAAATTCTTGCAACAACAACAGCCACCTAATAAATCTTGCCTTTGAATCTTTCTTATCCATCAAATATCTAATGGCATCATGAATTGTGTGCACAACCACTTTAGCTTCCAACAAATACGCTTTGCGTTCCTCAAAAGCATACACCGCCGCTAGCAATTCCTATTCCATCACTGTATAATTCTTTTAGGCCACATTCAGTGTTTAAGTTGCATGATAAACTAGATGGAATACTTTTCCTTTTCTTTTACCGAGAATAGATCACAAATCCATACCATTGGCATCACACATAATTTCAAATGGTGTACTCCAATCGGGAGCAATAATGATTGGGGTTGATACCAATTTTTATTTCAAGTACAAAAACGCTTTGAGGCAAGCGTCATTAAAATGAAAGGTAAATTCCTCCTCTACCAATTTACAAAGAGGATGAGCTATTTTGGAAAAGTCTTTGATAAACCGCTTGTGAAAACTCGCATGACCTAGAAAACATCGAACACCTTTTAATAAAATAGGAGGAGAAAGTTTGGCAATAACCTCGACCTTCGCTTGATCCACTTGCATTCCTTTCCCCAAAATTTTGTGCCCCAAAACAATTCCCTCATTTACCATGAAATGACAGTTCTCCCAATTTAGGACTAGGTTTGTTTCCACTCACCTTCGAAGAGCCTGCCCAAGGTGTGCCAAACATGTTTCAAATGAATCACCAACGACTAAAAAATCATCCATGAAGACCTCCATTGAGTCTTCCACCATGTCTGTGAAAATGAAAAGCATGTAGCGTTGGAATGTCACATGATCATTGCACAACCCAAAAGACATCCTCTTGAAAGCAAAATTCTCATTGGAACATGTAAAAGTTCTTTTCTCTTGATCTTCTGGTGCAATGGAAATTTGGTTGTACTCAGAATAACCATCCAAGAAACAATACCATTCATGCCCCATAATCCTATCAAGTATTTGGTCCATAAATGGCATTGGAAAATGATCTTTATCGGTCCATGCATTTAGCTTCCAGTAGTCCATGCATACTCTCCAATCGGTGACCGGCCTCATAGGTATGTGTTCCCCTTTTTCATTTGGGACAACCGTGATGCCTTCTTCCTTTGTTACAAATTGTACGGTATTTACCCATTTACTATCCGCAATATGGCAAACCACGCATCCGTATAGCCACTTGATGATCTCTTTCTTCACCACTTCTTGCATAGGTGGGTTTAGTCTTCTTTGATGCACAACACTTGGTTTGCATTCACTATCCAATTGGATTTTATGAGTGCAAATCTCGGGGGGAATATCTACAATATCAACAATTGTCTATCCTATGGCCTTAATTTATCGTTTCAACACCTCAAAAAGCAATTTCACTTGCCACTCAAGCAAGTCTGCTGCATTGATAATGGGCTAGCTAGGTATTATTTGCTCCCAAAAATACATATGTATCTATAAATCCTACCTTTTCCATACTACCAGTTGTTCCTTCATTGACTATGATTTTCTAGTAGGCTGGATGACACCTTGACTTTCATCTTGATGGTAGCATCTAATCGACCTACCCATTTTGCTGATATATTTTTTTCAAGATTCTTACATTTAACATTTATTTTTGGATAGGATGTTGGGATCAATAAGAGAAAAATGGATTGAATTCTAGTTCCTCTTGGTGCTCTTGTTAAGTTTGTGCAAACGGGTATTCAATGTCTTGATCCGAAAACAAATTTGAGCTATGTAATGTAAAATTTAGTTCTTTTTATAACTCTAAACTAACAAATAATATTTGAGGGATGAAGGATAATACCAATATGGATGAAGACTTCATGTTTGTAGAAACTTTGGATCTTCTAACAAAAAATGTATCTCAACTGCAAAAAATAATTTAATAGTAAAATGAATAACCTCCAAAAGATAAGCCGAAAGCTAAAATAAGTGTGACCATGAATGAGAATCTGCACGAGGAAGGGATAAAGAGAAACAATAGAAGGAAAAAAAGCATGAACAAGATAGAAAAAAATTAAAAGAACAAAGAGAAAAGAAAGCGCAATGAAAAAGGAAACCCACATAAGGATATTATGGATTTAAAACCAAGGCGACAAATAGAGGCTGCCACATGTGAGAAAAATGAAAACGTCAGAGGAAATGCATTTTCATGCTGCTCATTTGCTACCTGACATGGATGTTTGTTTTGGTTGTGGTAAGAGTGGTCACCAATTGAGGAATTGCCCAACGCTTATGGCTAGAGGAAGAGAGGGCAAGCAAGCTCCTCCTAGTGGTCCAAATTCCAATGCTCCCAAGCAAAACTATTTCTATGGTCTCCAATCCCGAGGTGACCAAGAGAGTTGATGTAGTTACCGGTATATTAAAAGTTTTTCAACTTGATGTGTATTCTTTATTTGATCCGATTGCTACTTTATTTTTTGTGACGCCATATCGGCTATGAGGTTTGATCTTCCTCCGGATGTGTTGTTAGAACCTTTATTATCTCTACATCTATAGGTGATTCTATAGTGGCTAAGAGGGTTTATAGAAAGTGTTATGCTTCCTTATCCCATAAAGTTACTCTTGTTGACTTGGTAGAGCTTGATATGTTAGACTTTGATGTTATTCTTGATGTGGATAGGTTGCATTCTTGTTATGCTTATGTTGATTGTACAACTCGTGTGGTCAAGTTTCAGTTCCCAAAGGAGCCTATCCTAGAGATGAAGGGGGAAATTCATGCCTAAGGGTCGGTTTGTCTCATGTCTTAAAACTAGAAAGATGATCTCTAAAGGTTGCATTTACCATCTTGTTAGGGTGAGGGATGTAGATTTTGAAACCCCTTCTCTTGAGTCGGTTCCCTTCGTAAATGAGTTTTCGGAAGTGTTACCTGATAACTTACTCGATGTTCCTCCCAAGCGGAAAATAGACTTCAGTATCGACCTTCTCCCATATACATAACATATCTCTATTACTCCTTACTATATGGCTTCGACAGAACTCAAGGAGTTGAAAGAATAGTTAAAGTACTTGTTGGATAAGGGCTTCATCCGACCGAGTATCTATCCATGAGGTGCTCCCGTTTTAATCATTAGAAAGAAGGATGGTTCTCTTTGTATGAGCATTGATTATAGACAGTTGAACAAGGTGACTATTAAGAACAAGTACCCTCTCCTAAGGATTGATGATTTGTTTGACCAACTTCAAGTGGCAAGTTATTTCTCTAAGTTTGATCTCTGATCGAGTTATCACCAACTGAGGGTGAAAGATGATGACATTCTGAAGACAACTTTTCAAACCTGGTATGGTCATTATGAGTTCTTAGTAATGTCATTTGGATTGACTAATGCTCCAACGGCATTTATGGACTTGATGAATAAGGTGTTTAAACAATACCTTGATATGTTTGTAATTATGTTTATTAATGATATTTTTTTCTATTCAAGAAGTGAGAATTATCATATTAACCATTTGAGGATTGTGTTGCAAATTCATAAGGACCAACATTTTTTCGCAAAGTTTAGCAAGTATAAATTTTGGTTAAGGTTCGTGGCTTTTCTTCATCATATTGTGTCAAGCAATGGAATTGAGTAGACCCTAAGAAGATGGATGCGGTCAAGAGTTTTCCTAGACCTTTAACTCCTTCGAATATTAGAAGCTTCTTGGGTTTGGCCGGTTACTATAGGAGGTTTGTTGAGGGATTTTGTTCCATTGCTTCTCCTTTGATGGCCTTGACTCAAATGAAGGCTAAGTTTGTGTGGTCATAAGCTTGTGAGAAAAGATTCCAAGAATTGAAAGATAGACTTACCTTCGCTCCGGTGTTGACCTTACCGAAAGGTACATATGGCTTTATGGTGTATTTTGATGCCACTAGAATTGGTTTGGGATGTGTGCTTATGCAAAATGATAAGTGGTTGCCAATGCTTCAAGGCAACTTAAAGTCCATAAGAATAACTATCCTACCCATGACCTTGAGTTAACGGCGGTTGTTTTTGCCTTGAAGATTTGGAGGCATTATTTGTATGGGGTTCATGTTGATGTTTTGACCAATCATAAGAGCTTACAATACGTGTTTAGTCAAAAGAACTTGAATCTTCACCAAAGAAGATGGCTAGAACTATTGAAGGACTATGACATGAGCGTTCTCTATCACCCCGGTAAAGCAAATATGGCTCTTAGTCGACTGTCAATGGGTAGCGTTGCTCATGTAGAGTATGAAAAGAAAGAGTTGGTTTGGGATATTCATAGGTTTTCCCAATTAGGTATTCATTTAGTGGACTCCACCAAGGGTGGTGTCATAGTCCATAATGGGTCTGCATCGTCCTTTGTGATGGATATGAAGGCTAAGCAAGGCCTTGATCAAATTTTAGTTGAGATGAAAGAAGTGGTGCTTAAGAAATCTGTTGAGGGTTTCTCCCAAGGGGGAGATGGTATGCTTAGATATCAAGGTCGTTTATGTGTTTCAAATGTTGATGACTTAAGGGAACAAATCTTAATGGAAGCCCATAGTTTGCAGTATTCTATTCACCCAGGAGCCACCAAGATGTACAGTAATTTACGGGAAGTCTACTAGTGGAATGCAATGAAGAAAGATATTGCGGAATTTGTGGCCAAGTGTTCGAATTGTCAACAAGTGAAAGTTGAGCACCAAAGACCGTGATGTTTGTCCCAAGATATTGTTATTCCTACTTTAAGTGGGAAGACTTGAATTAATATGGACATTATAGTTGGTTTGCATCGTGCCCGGCAACAATACGACTCTATTTGGGTTATAGTAGATTGGATGAAGAAATTAGCTCATTTCCTTCCTGTCAAGATGTCTTATTCAGTGGAGGACTCTGCCAAGTTGTACTTGAGAGAAATGGTAAAGTTACATGGAGTGCCTTTGTCTATTATTTCCAATCATGGTACCTAATTCACTTCTCAATTTTGGATGTCATTAAAAAAGGGTCATGGAACTAAGGTTAAGCTTAGCACGATAGTTCATCCCCAAACTGATGGCAAGCAGAGTGTTGTAACACCCCTAAATGTTAATAAGAACGTGTATATTGATTTACCATTGTTAAACTATTTCAATATGGTTTACTTTCATTTTGGGAAACTTTAAAGTTATGAAAATTGCTAACTTGCTTAGCATAAATTGTTATCGTAAGTTAAGGGTTTGTATTGGGGTATCTAGAAAATATTCTATTCTAATTATGTATAACTAATTGGTGATGAGGCATATACATATAAATATGTAAATATGCATTTTGGGCAGCACAAAAAGGATAAAAATATAAGGTATGGCTGGCAGCACCTTTGCCAGCCAAGTGTCCCAAGTGATAAGCATCACTTGTTGACTACATAGTCCACTTCTCTTTGAATAATTTCGTGGAATGGAAGATTAAAACCCTTATAAACTAGCTTATCATCTGTTCTTCATCAAAATCACAAGAAAAATCTTGGTCGTTTGGCGGAAATTCAAGAGACAAACTACCTTGTTGGTAAGTTGCTGAAATCTGTTTCCGAGCTGGGTAGTGTTTGGTAAATTGTGTATATCTTGTGATATGGAAATCCGTTTTGGGTGAATAAATATGTTTTGGAAAGCTGATTCATGTACCTACAACTTTTATGTTTATGTAAAAGTCTGATTTAGTTGTTATGGATGTGAAAACTGGGACGCAACACAGGACAAGTTCTGTCCAGATTTCTCTGTTGTTGTAGCTGAGTAGGTTGTATTACGGTTAAAGTATCTCGTTTTGTATAACTCCGTTTTGGGTGAATAAAAATGTTTTGGAAAGCTGAGTCATGTATCTACAACTCTTATGTTTATGTGAACGTATAATTTAGCTGTTATGGATGAGAAATATGGGACGCAACACAGGACAAGTGTTGTCCAGATTCCGGGTTTAGAATTCCGGTAGGAACCACTGTTAGTGTATTGATGATATCTTTTTGTACAAAATGTATTTTTCAGTGATTCTTGTTGCGTTGCAATATTAAGAGATGTATCTACAACTTTAATGAAGGTTACAAAATCTATTTTTGCTTATTTCCAGTTCAAATTTAAGTTGCAACATGGGGTACTAAACTGTCCAGAATCACTGTTTTGAGAACAGAATTGTGTCTGTGTGGTAATCCTGTTTTATTTCGATATTATTGAGATATTAGGAATTAAAGAAGTTATTTAATTGCATTTTTAAGGTTGTATAGACTTGTGAACAAGTTGAGGAACTTGATACGTTGGTTGGCCTCCGGTTTGCTTGCAAAGTTTGTTGGACTATTGCTACGCTAAAGTATTGAGGTTTGTGTATAAACTTGTACTTGCACTCTTGTGATGGCTGGTATATATGAAATTTGATCTTGATACCTCAGCTATCTCTTGTCACTTTGCATTGTCGTGTTGGTATGATGCTTGTGCAACTCGTCCACTTGTATGGATTGTTTGATCACTTGGCACTCTTATTGGGACTATGTCCTTCTTGTGGCTGCGGCTTTGTCACTATTGGCAAGCCTCTTGATTCAGATCATTTGCCATTTTGACTCTGGATTTGTAGTTCGTCTTAGGAATGGAAGTTATCCATTTTAAGTACGAACTAGAAAGCCATTTTTAATATGGTTCTTGGTCTTCTTGATACAGGGCTTTGGTCCTTCTTGATACGGGGCTTCGGTCCTTCTTGATACAGGGCAGCGACCCTTCTTGATACATGCTTGTGCCGAGTGTGGCGACATGAAGTATATATATTGGGAGAGCCTTGCTATTGAAATTCTTGGAAAATGGTGCTATGAGCTTCTTGACATTTGTATCTTTGAATATCGAATTTAATACTTGTTATCTATTGTTACTTGATTTATTTATTATATTTCAAGTATGATGCTCATTGACTTGGAAAAGGTGGCTTGATGAATATTGAGGATTTCGACCCTATAGTTTTTACACCACTAAGCTTTATGCTTAGCGATAGTTGTTTCTATCGTAGGGGCTGATCGAGAGGAGCGATGAAGATGGCCATGGGCGATGGAAATTTTGAGAACCTTAAAGAAGATCACATTTGCATATAGGCATATATATTTTGTATAAATCTTGGTACTTATATATGATATATGCTATGTATATTTGCATTAAATTTTGAAGGCTAACCGTATCATGTGCATGGGTTGTAATCTAATTATGGCTACGTGTTTGGTTTATTTGGGGTGTGTAAGCCCAAGTTTTGTAATATGTTACATGTCCTACTTGTTTATAACGATTGTATAAAGCATGAACCCAATTAGTTGGGTACTCGAAAGTGAATAATATATATTATCATTACTTACTTGCATGAGGAAAAAATAAAATAAAATAAAATAAAATATATGAATGATATATATATCGTGAAATTTATGTGCATACGGTAAATGGAAAGGGGCCTTTACAAGTGTACTATCCAAAATTTTGAAGGTATGTTAAGGGCTTGTGTGATTTATTGTAAGTGTAATTGGGATGACCATTTGCCATTGATAGATTTTGCCTACAATAATAGCTATCACTCAAGTATCGGTATGGCTCCTTTTGAGGCCTTGTATGGTAAGAGGTGTAGATCTCCCATTGGTTGGTTTAAGGTGGGTGAAGTTGCCCTAATAGGTCCAGAATTGGTCCATGAGGCCATTGAGAAAGTTCTACTTATTAGAGAAAGGTTGAAAAAGGCTCAAACTAAACAAAATTCAAATGTCGATGTTAGAAAAAGGGATCTTAAAGTTAATGTTCATGATTGGGTTTACTTGAAAATCTCACTTATGAAAGGTGTAATGAGGTTTGGTAAGAAAGGGAAGCTTAGTCTCAGGTATGTAGGTTCATATCAAATTTTGAGACGTGTTGGTAAGGTTGCTTATGAATTAGATATGCCAAGTGAGTTGGCATCGGTGCATCCGATTTTCCATGTCTCTATGCTTAAGAAGTGTGTTGAAGATCCGACATCCATTGTTTCCCTAGAAGCATTGGGAGTTGATGAAAATCTTTCTTATGAGGAAGTTCCGATGGAGATTTTAGACCGGCAAGTTAAGAAGTTGAGAAATAAGGAAGTTGCTTTCGTAAAAGTGTTGTGGAGGACTTATTTAGTTGAGGGTGCTACTTTGGAGGCTGAGGATGATATGGTGTCCCAATATCCTCGTCGCTTTCCTTCTACTCCTATTCTAGCTTGAGGTAATGAGTTCCTCCTGGTTTGTTCTATGTTATGGAGTCATGGGTGTTTTATGTGTTCCATGATTTCCTTGTGATTATGCATGTTCATGAAAACTTTTTTTTTGAAAGACAATGAGTTTGTATGATTGATTTTCCTCATGTTGTTGTGCATTGAGTATGAGTTGCCTATTGACTTCATGAGATGAATTGATGAACATGCTTTAGCTATGCTTTTTTAGATTGAATTGTATAAAGGATCCATGAGATTATGTTGAGCATGCTTTTGAGCTTGGAGAATGTAGTTCCTCCTTAAAGATGTGAAATTTGAAATTTCATGCCTAATGGGTTGTTAGATGTAGTTCCAACTTCCTTGTGATGCATTGAATATGTTTAGTTTGGAGTTGATGTTTCCTCCTTTGTGGTATGCATTTTGATGATGTTGCATGCATGATGGTCTGCTAGTCTTAAGTCGTTACTTCAGTAAGGTGTCTAGAACATCATTCGAGGATTAATATTCCCAAGGGGGAGGATAATGTAACACCCCGGAATCTAGTAGACTAAACTTGAGCTAAGTATGGGAGGACAAGAGCCAAGGAAGAGGGCAAGGGCCAAGGAAGTGGGCTAGGGAAGCCTACCTTGGCATAGACACTGCCCCACCTACTCTCTAGATCATCGTCATGAACAACCAACTGCACCTATTGTTGACCTCATCCTCTTGGGTCTAATGGTTGTTGCTGAGGGACCAACTCTTCTTCTTCATCTTCAACTTTTACCTTGTTTGGGTTGTTTACAATATTGTTGGCACCTCTTTCCTGGCCATCAACATCATGTCTCAGTCTCTATCTCAGTCTATGTGCCTCAAGTTCTTGAGCATTCACCATTCTCCTAATAGATCGTGCAAGCTAGGTCAACGAAACAATAGTGAAACATTGATAAAGATCATAAATGAAAACTTACAATTCTGAAAATCACTCCGTTTTGATTAAGAGCTGAAATCCAAAATCAAACGTCGAACAATTGTCCAAAAGATAAGTAAAATAAATAAAGCTATCATCTCTGTCAATAAAAATTTGTCTCAAAAGTTGAATCAATGATAATAATAATTCTAAGTAACTATTTAAGTCTTAAATTTATGTCATTTAGTTTAGTTACCTATTTTATTTAGCTTTATTACACACCATACATTCCATGTACTGACGTCATTCAATTATGTATCATTCATTGTGTAGATACATGTATTCAAGATCATCAACAAGTTTTTCGTTGAGATCACAACACCACTCGTCAACTTTTGGTGAGGCATTCCTTGCTTTCAAAGGAATCCAGTCTTTTACTACTTTAGTAGTTTTGAGTAAAGTTGTCACGGGTCTTGTCTCGACACCTATCTTTGGACAATAGATGCTTCATAGATAGGAGGATTTTAAAAAGTCCTTTCAGTATTTTTTTTAGATGTTTTTCTAAACTTTATCAATTATATTCAGTATTTTCAGACAACTTTAAGATTCAATTAATTTCTTTAAATATTTTCTTCCATGTTAAGCTTATGTCTACTTTTATTAATCTTCCACTAGTAGTCATCCTTGTCAAGGGTGCACTTGGGGACCAGGATTGGTTTATGAGTGTTGGACACGTTTAGAGTGTAGCCTTAGGGCATGATAGTAGCCTGGCCTATAGGTCTATTTACGTTGCCGGTCATCACAAACAATGGTCATTATAACCTTTAGTGATTCACCCTCCCTAGACCCTATTAGGTCTATTGTTGTTGTCAGACGAGTTAAATTTGGCAAAGTAAATATTTTCATATAACCATTTGAGTGCATAAGCACTCTTTTGTGCTGAGATTCTATTAAAAGCAACATCTCACCTTAAAGTTAGGGGTTAATCTCATTCTTCTTCCCACATTTAGTACAAGTAGGCCTAGGCAATAAAGATCCACTACCATTATCTCCTTGAGACTTGGGGTTAGACACCCTATCTTTGTTGAACTTTGGTGGAGTATTGGAGGAACCTTTATCGGAAAATTTTTGTCGAAATATAGGTCGACCTTGTCCATCAGACTTAGCATTAGAGAAATTGTCATCTCCGGTCCTTGCCCTTTTTGCCTCCATAGACTTTTTCTTGAGTTTTCCCCCTCAACTTGTTATGCATGGATCATAAGATGAGAGATGTCCATGTCACCAATGAGCATGGTGGTACGACACTCTTTAACCACCATTTCGAATATACCCGACATGAACTTAATCATCCTAGTCCTAGAATCTGCAACCATAGATGGAGCATACTTAGACAATTGAGTGAACTTTAGATCATACTCCTTCGGACTCATACTTCCTTGACGAAGGTTAATGAACTCATGCACCTTTGCTTCCCTCATCTCAAGGGGAAAAACCTATCAAGAAAAGCGGATTTAAACACTTCCCACTCTACGGGAACCATTCCTACCGGTCGTGCTTCTTTTCATTGGTTGTACCACACTTGAGCAACACCTTTTAATTGATAAGTGGCCAATTCTGCCTTCTCTACTGGAGTCACTCCCATAATAGCAAGTACCTTATAGACCTCATTGATAAATTCTTGAGGATCTTCCTCAACTTTGGAGCCATAAAATTCAGAAGGGTTCATCCTCAAGAAGCCCCTCACTCTTGACGTCATCGTACCCATATATGGCTAACAAGGGATACAAGCTCTCTAATGTCTTGTGTCGTTATAGCTTGGGAAAACATTTGAATAGCCGACATAAACTCTACATTTGTTACATTCTTAGCTAAAGGATCTATCCGAGCTTGAAAAGGAGCTCCTTGTTCCATATTGTAACCCTTCATCCTTATAGCAGCCCTTCTTATAGTCATATCCTGAAGAACATAGGGCAAGGATTAGGAGAAAGATCTTATAGAGTTAAACTCTATGGAACGACTTAGAGTAATGAAAGAATTGGAGTTTCCTAATCATCTCGTAGCATCTCGCTCATGAATGTGGAGCACTTCACACTCATGAACAAGACTCTACTAGACGTGGCTTATGAGATATCATACTAGGACCATTCTAAACCTTGTGCTTTGATACCAAATTTGTCAGGACACAGGGGTACCCCCTAGATGTAACATGGTGTGTAGAACCCCGAAAGACTCTATACAAGCCATTTCGTTCTCATAACATAAGAAATAGAACAATAAGAGTAAAACACATTTCAAGTAAAAAAAAAATGTTTTTCATAAAAGAAACGGAAGTCTAGACACTTGTCTCAACATAGCCATTTATTACAATATCGAATGAATTGGGACTAGACTATACATCATTTTCAAAAGTAGAAATACATGAAAGAAACTAAACATAGGATATCCATCCTCGAACCTTGAGGGATCACCAAGCTCAAGAAACAACCAAATCCAAGCTCTAGTCATAATACTGTTGACCCTAATTATCGGACCCTACATTTGGGAAAAATGTAGGCAAAAGTATGTGTTATTACAAAAATGCACCAAGTATGATAAATATGCATAAAAACATTTAAAACATGTAAAAAGGGACATTTCATTTCATATCATGACATGAAATTTACCAAGTTTAAACATCATCATAGAGATAATTGTAAAACATAGGTTATAACAGCATCTTTAATGCAATTAGTATCATTTTTAAAGTCTTTGAACACTTACGGGATACTTCTTTAAGCATGCCTTAATTCATCATTCAACTTATTATTGTGGGAATTAGTCTTAACCAACATGATACCATGTGACCTACAACATGATCACATGGTGTTACCCACAATGAAAATAGTTGTCCTACTTGCCTAATGTGGATCCATGGTTTCTTAGCTTAATTGGATCAACTAGCTATACGGGGGAGCGTAGTTTATGGGATAAGGAGATTGTTACTAGAAACACGGTGTTTCTATTAGGGGAGCTTCCATCTCAATGGATTGCTTCTAGAAACCCTGCCTTTCTATTGGGACAGCTTCCATCTCATTACAATATCCACTTGGTGCTAAGCATAAATCACACGAAGTAATTATTAATTATTATGTTAACTCATGTCTTATGAAAGGATATCTTTGAAAACCAATCCAAGTTAGTTCATTAGGATAGCTCTTTAGATCATGCGTGAGAAAACCTTTCACCGTCCATGATTACATGTAAATCTTAGATTCAATTAGGTGAGAAAGCCTTTCAACCTTACAATCTTCATTATGTGAGAAAATTTTTCACATCATGTTCATATGTGTTCATGAGAACATTCTTCCAATCAACACAACAACAATATCATAATCATTGACACTTTACTCTCAAAGTGTCCTTAAAGCATTTACATATATTTCATTAAAACATGCATAGTCTCATACTTTGCTCTTTCAAGGTTCAAAACCTAATTTCAATCACCACATCTAGAATTCAAGAATTATACATGGATTTCATTATATTCCATATGATTCTATCACTGCATGCATGAATTCATAAAATTCCTCTTTCATAATCAAAAACCCACATCATAAGATCACAATTGAGAAATAGGGGAGTCACATGAGTTCATGGAGAACTTCATAAAAACCATAAGAAATCATCAAGTAATGCTTAATATAACTCCATTAAATTATTTAAATCAAGTCTGAAAGGAACCCATGCCTTTTGAATAAAACCCTAACAATTGGGGATTTCTATATTTTCAAAATTGCAGATTTTAAAGGAACTCCATGGATGAAAGGTATCCTTGTATGAAAGCTACCATACCTTAAGTCCAAGTTCTAGTCTTCAGTGGAGGAATTGGAATCCTAGCTTCAAAACCTAGGTTAAATCTCCTTCTTCTTCTTCTTCAAGGTTCTTGAGAGAGAAATATTTTAAGAGAAAGAACTTTGGGGATTATTTGGGTTTTGGATATAATGGCTTGAATTGGTTAGTTTTAGAGTTAAAATCACTTATATAGGGGTCCTAGGCTTAGGCAAAACAACTTATATTTAGTTTAGTTAAAACCAAAATTACCCAAATAACCCTCACTTGCCTCCCCACTATCCACCTTCAGGAGAGGCACCACGAACCATGGTCCTCACCACGACCTGTGGTCCCCTCCGTGGTAACGGACCAGTAGCTTGATAACCCTTCACTCTACTCCTAAAAAGTAACTCCTCTCCACAAGCCTTCCCACGAGCCATGAAGTTGCTCGTGAAGAGGGGGCTATTTTGGGCAATTTTGGAGAGGCTACCGCCTAGCCCACCACGAGCCGTGGTCCTCACCATGATACGTGGTTGTGGTCATGGTAGGTGGGAAGTTTCTATGCCAAGGTAGGCTTCCCTAGCCCACTTCCTTGGCCCTTTCCCTCTTCCTTGGCTCTAGGCCTCCCACACTTAGCCCTAGTTTAGTCTACTAGATTTCGGGATGTTACAGTGTTGCCTATGTATCTTGCCAAAAAAAAATCAGGTCAAACATAGCTTAGGTAATTTGTTTTTTTTCGAGAGGAGTCACAGAAAAAAACTAAATCTCAACAAGGGTAGCAACACATGACATAACATTTAGATATTGAATAAAGGGTTTCCATTATATCAACCTTTAAAATGTAAAGTTCAACATGATGACTTTAATACCAGCAAACAGAATCATATATAATATATCTTTACGACATCTGCATTAACAATCATTTCTGTTATTTTTCCTTCTATATATGTGAAGTATAGAGAACCATTGGAAAATACCTTCCCTACCACGAACGGTCCCTTCCAATTTGGAGAAAATTTGCCTTTTACTTCGGCATGGTGTGGCAGAATACGTCTCAATACTAATTGACCCTATTCATAACATGTGGGATGGAACTTTTTTATATATTCTTGAGCCATTATTTTCTAGTACAATTGACCATGACATACTGATGTCAATCACTTCTCATCAATCAAACTTAATTGCTCCTATCGTGTTTTGATCCTTTCATCATTATCGGTTTCAGCATTTATGACAATTCGGAGGGATGGAATCCCAACCTCTGCTCGTATAGCCGATTTAGTCCCATTTATGCCAGCAAATAGGGAGTAACATCTACTTAAGTACGAGCTATAGTGTGATAACCCAATAAAGCAAAAGACAACTTTTCATGCCATTGTCAAGAACCTTGTACCATTTTGCGGAGTATCTTTTTTATATTTTTGTTAGCAACTTCTATAGTCCTATTTGCTTTTGGACGATACGGAGTATAATTTCGATGTTCAATTTTAAATTGATGACTACCTTTTGCATTAAATGAATATTGAGATTCTCAGCATTGAGAATAATAATTACCTTCAGGATATCGAATCGGCATATGATGTTGAAAGGAATGAAATCCACCATGGCCTTTTTAGTCACTGAATTGAAAGTTACTACTTCCACCCACTTTTTAAAATAATCAAGGCACCAAAATGAACCTATGACCATTCGATGCTTTTCATTCAATTGGTCCAATCACATCCATTCATCATGCTAAGAAGGCCAAGAGGCAAACATTGAATGCAACTCTGAGGGAGGAGAATGTATCAAATCAATATGTATTTAGCATTAATGACACTTACAAATAAATTGTATGGAATCTTACTCCATGGTAAGACAATAATAACCTACTTAAAGTATTTTCTTGGCTAGGACATACCCATTTATGCGCGTTCCACAAACTTCGGAGTATATTTCAATCATGACCATTGAAGCCTCTCTACAATTTACACACCTTAGAAGACCAAATCAGGGGTTTTCTTGTCAAGAATTCCCCCACTTAAGAAAAAACCGCTAGCTACTCATTGAATAGTTCTTTTTTTTATTACTATTTGCATTTTTCGGACACTCTCCTGACTCAAGGTATGCTTTAATATCATGAAATCAAGGTTTACCTATCAAGCCCCGAGGCTACACCCTTGGCATAACACCGGACCTAGGATAACAAGTGACCCCAAGCTAACCCTATGTCTGGCATATATCAAGCATACTAAGAATAACTGAATAAAGCATGTACTATATGGAAGGTAAAACAATGGATAACTAAAAGTGGGGAATACCCAACTAGTCTGAATGTATAAAACATACTAAGAGTTTAATAACAACTTAAAGATGAACTTAACAATTCAAGCTAATTCTACTACTATGTCTAAAATGCCTCTAATTGAGTTGAGTTGATGGGACATGCCCCCCAGCTAACTCTAACAAAACTGAAAACTGAATAAAAAGACTAAAATTAAAAGCACGTCTATTGGCCTCATAAAATGAGGACTCACCACTAAAGTTGTTGAATGCGGAACGAGAATTGATCGAAGCATGATCTGGATGCTGAGTACCTGAACCTACATCATGGAAGGATGTAGCGTAGAGTATGTATCAGTACTTGGAATGTACTGAGCATGGAGGATATAGATACGAAGTTGAACAAATATATATAAGCTAAACAAAGCGTAACTGAGCAATGACATAAACTAAGCAAGAATGTAAATACTGAAACATAACTTAAAAGCTAAGCTGAATGCAATGACCAAGTACTAATCATGAGAATAACATGTTGAACTGAATATTGACGTATATATTGAAAACCTAGTCAAATGCAGTAAGATTCTAACTGTAGGAGCTACTATTTAACGACATAAAACCACCTAAGCTAAATGCGGAGTCCGATGTATATTCCACATCGAGAGGACCCAAAATACCTTGCCAGAGGTATAAAGGCATGACTAGAGTGATTAATAAATCTGATGCCCAACAAAGGGGACTTATAATCCTATGGGAGCACATAGTTTTGGAACTCTGAGGGTATGTTGAACCACAATCCACTCGATGCTAAGTCTACTCCAGAATGAATATGTATATGAAAAAAATTCAACTAAAATACTGAATAGCTCAAAAAACTGACATATTAACTGGGAATTACAGATTTATATACTGATAATGTGACATTCCAAATTTAAAGCATGATTATCTGTTTAACTGACCTAGCAAGTGTAATTCATGAAGTAGGAGAATCTACACAAACTAGAGTTCTAAATTTCATACAGGGAATTAACTGAATTTTCTAAGAAACAAGCTATTTCGATTTAATATACTACAATAGCTAAATCACAGTAAATATCCAATGTTTTTGAAACCTTATGACTAAACACGATATGGAGAATCAAGGAACTGACTGAATTCTAGGGACCTAATGGATGAAAGGAACCCACTAGTAAAATCCCATACCTGGTGATGAAATCTACGGAGAAATCCTTTGATTTCGAGGCTAAAACATGAAGAACACTGGTGCTTGTTCTTGAAGGAAATTGGCACTTCTTTCTCTTTTTTTCCCATTCTAATTTTGATGATTTTTGGAGAATGAGGGTTCTAGGTATGTATGACTAAGTTATTAGGCTTAAATTGAGTAGAACGACGTAGTTTAGGCATCAAAGGATGTAGTTTAAGTACCAAATGCATAGGGGAAAGGACCAAAATGACCTTGACTTAAATTATACGACTGCCACCTACTACATGAGTGACCAGCCATTGTTTGACCTACCAATTATCGGTAGGGGTCGTCGCTCAAGCTCTGCCCAACAAGGCTTCACTAAAACGAGCATATCTTTTTAATCTGAGATGGGATTTTAGAAAACTTGGTGGCGTTGAAAGAGGATTCAGTTATCTTTCATTTGATTGATCATGGGCCACCTAATTCATTTTATGCTAAAAGATATGAACATTTGAAGTTGACCCAATAGAAATTTTCCTCTAATTGGTTACTGACCCTCACCTACGGTCCGTAGGTCCAACCACGGACCATCCTGGTCGACCGTGGGTAGGGTCAGAGACCATAAACATTTCGTTCCCAATGACAGACCCCGCCTACAGACTGTGTGTCAGACCATAGACCATCGGTGGCTTCCGTGGTTCTTACACCAGGTCCTAGAAAGCTGCATGTTTCTATTTTCTGAAATTTGAGGTGTTACAAAATCTCCCCCTTGGGAACATTCGTCCTTGAATGAAGTCTAAACAAGCTGAGTATAGAGGGAAGGAGTTGGAATCCCTACCACTAAGTACTAGAAACTAATATCTAACTAAACTGAATTCCAAGAACATGAAAATATGTTGAAATGCAAGAACAGTTGAAGGAACAAGAGACTAAGACTGAATTTACACACGAGTAAACTGAGAGACTAGAGCGGAACTATTACCTAAAGCTGAAAAGGAATCAGAAGGAAAGAGATGAGGGTACTTGACCATCATGGTTGCTTCTGCCTCGCAAGTAGCTCCCTCCACTGACTAATTCCTCCACAAAACCTTTACTGAAGCGACTTCTTTATTTTTCGACCTACAAACCTAATGGTCAAGATTTTCAACTGTAACATCTTTATAGGTGAGACTATCTTTCACAGCCATACTCTCCAATGGTACTATTGATGCCAGATCACACACACACATTTTCAATAAGAAAATGTGAAAGACTGGACGAACCGCTACTAGTTCTGCTGGCAACTCTAAATCATAAGCCAAATTACCAACCCTTTTCAGGATTCTATACTGACCTATATATCTAGGACTGAGCTTCCCTTTCTTGCCAAATCTCATCACCCCCTTCATAGGTGACACCTTCAGAAAAACCCAATCATCAATTTCAAACTCTAAGTCCCTTCTCCTCACATCTGCATAGGACTTCTGATGACTTTGGGCTTTCTTTCATCTATCTCTGATGAATTGAACTTTCTCCATAGCCTCATGAACTGAATCTGGCCCAATCAAGGCTGCTTCACCTACTTCAAACTAACCAATCGAGGACCTGTATCTACGCCTATATCATTCCTCATACGGGGCCATCTGAATACTGGAATGAAAGTTATTATTATAGGAGACTCTATGAGAGGTAGGTGATTATCCCAACTGCCCTTGAAATTGATCACGCAAGCTCTCAACATGTCCTCTAAGGTATGAATGGTACATTCTGTGTGACCATCCGTTTGTGGATGAAATGCTATACTAAGATTTACCTGAGAGTACCAAGGCCATTCTGAAACGATTTCTAAAAATGAGAGGTAAACTGAGGACCTCTATATGAGATGATAGATAAGGGAACCCTACGCAACTTGACTATCTCATTGATCTATATTTTGGCATAGTCCTCCACTGAATCTATAGTCTTGACAACTAAGAAGTGAGCGGACTTGGTGACTTTGTCTACTATCACTCAAATTGAGTTATGTTGTTTGCCAATATGGGGTAAACCTGTAATGAAGTCCATATTTATCACTTCCCACTTCCATGTAGGAACTTTAATTTCTTGAGTCATACCTCATAGTTTCTAATGTTCTACCTTAACCTGTTGACAATTAGGATACTTAGCCACAAAGTCTGCTATGCCCATCTTCATGTCTTTTATCAAAAGACTTCTTGTAGATCACGGTACATCTTAGTGTCATATGGACGAATGGAATACCTGGAGTTATGAGCTTCTGTAATGATCTGCTGCCTCAACTCACCCACATTAGGAACACATAAGCCACCCTAGTACCGACCACACCATCTCCTCTTTGGGAGAAAACCTCAACTTTCTGCTGATGAATTGCACCTTTCAAATAAAGTAATATCAAATCAATGTCTTGTTTTTCCTTAACCTCCACTACTAACAAAGATTTTGGTCCATTCTGAACTATCACCCCACCATCTGATATGTTCGTAAGGCAAACTCCTAAGCAAGTAAGCCGGTGAAAATCTTTGGCTAGCACTTTTCTTTCTTCCTCAACATGTGCTACACTACCCATAAAAACCCTGCTGAGAGCATCAGCCACTACATTGGCCTTACCTGAGTGGTAAAGCACGTTCATTTCATAGTCATTCAGTAATTCAAGCCATCTCCGGTAACAAAGATTCAACTCTTGCTAGGTGAACACATACCAGAGGCTCTTATGATCTATGAATACATCAACATAAACACCATAGAGGTGGTGTCTCCAAATCTTTAGGGCAAATACTACGGATGAAAGCTCGAGGTCATCAGTCGGGTAGTTCTTCTCATGGACCTTAAGTTGTCTAGAAGCATAAGCTATGACCTTACCTCTCTGCATCATCACACAACCTAGGCCGACCTAGGATGCATCACAATAAATTACATAATCATCTAAACCACCTATTAGAGTCAAGATCGGAGTTGTAGTCAACCTAGTCTTTAGTTCTGAGAAGTTTTTCTCACACTCATCTAACCACTAAAATTTGACCTTCTTCTGAGTTAACTTGGTCAATGGGGAAGCTATGGATTAAAATTCTTCAACAAATCTCCTATAATAACTGGCCACACCTAAGAAACTTCTGATATCTGCTAGAGAGGTGGGTCTTGGCCAGTGTCTCACTGCCTTAATTTTATGAGAGTCTACTCGGATCCCTTCGCTAGATACCCATTACCGAGGAAAGTGACCGACTGTAACCTGAATTCACATTTGTTTAACTTAGTGAATAACTGGTGATATTTGAGAGTTTTCTCAACAACTCTCAGATGAGTTGTATACTCCTCCTTACTCTGAGAATAAATGAGTATATCATCAATAAATACAATAAAGAACTAGTCCAATACTTTTTGAAAACCATGTTCATTAAGTCCATGAAAGTTGCAGGAGCATTTGTTAGTCCAAAAGACATAACTACAAATTCATAATGATCATACCGAGTCCTGAAAGTTGTCTTTGGAATGTCACTATCTCTAACTCTGAGTTGATGATAGTCGGATCTGAGGTCTATCATAGAAAAGCAACTAGCACCCTGAAATTGGTCGAACAAGTCATCAAACCTGGGATGGGATACTTATTCTTGATGGTGACTTTATTCAATTAACGATAGACAATGCACATTCTAAGAGAACCGTATTTCTTTTTCACGAACAACATTGGAGCACCTCATGGAGAGATACTAGGCCTTATGAAACCCATATCTAGAAGGTCTTTCAATTTTTCTTTCAATTCCTTTAGCTTAGCTGGAGCCATTTTGTAAGGAGGAATTGAAATGGACTGGGTATCTAGAAGGAGATCTATTCCAAAGTTAATTTCCCTTTTAGGAGGAACTCCAAGAAGATCTTTTGAAAACACTTCTAGAAACTCATTTGCTATTGGGACTGACTCGAGAGATGGGGTTTCAGAGTTTGAATCATTAACCCAACAAGATGATAGATATACCCTTTGGAAATCATTTTTCTGGCCTTAAGGTAAGAGATGAATTGTCACATAGGCATTGAGTTACTCCCTTTCTACTCTAAGACTAGCTCATTTGGAAACTGAAACTGAACGATTCTAGTTATACAATCGACTAAGGCATAAAAGAAATGTAATGAAATCTACCATTTCTAACTCTACAAGATCTGCTGAGGTGACTTTATGAAAAACTGTGACAGGGCACTTTCTGTATACCCTGCTAGCTATAATAGGGTCACCAACTGGAGTAGAGACTAAGAAGGGTTCTAGAAGGGTTTCTAGACATGAATTAATACCACATAATTCCTTCCATTGCTAGTACCAAGTGTAGGCCACTCCCTTCTACTAATAGGTGGCCAAATCTGCACTCTCAACTTGACTGATTCCCATAATGTTTGTTACCTTTTAGATGTCATCAAGAAACTGTTATAGATCTTATTTTGACATAGACCCATGAAACTCTATGGGGTTTATCCGAGTAAAGTCTTGGATTCTTGTTGTAGCAGTGTTAGTCTATGGCAAAGCTGGGACCACAGCATACTGATTTACATAGGTAGTCATGACCTAAGCAAGTTCTTAATAAGTAGCCCAGAACTCGGCATGCATGACTTGCTCCTTCAATGTGTCTGCTAGAGTGGATGGTTGATTTCTTGCATTAGCTCTTAAGGGAGGCATTTTCAAAAATGTGAAGAGCAGGAGTTAGAAGGAGATTGAATAGAGTTCATACTCACGCACGATAAGAATAGCAAAGAAAGTGATTTTTTTCTTAAAAAACTTTGTAGCCTCCCTCTCATTGATGTGGTGCACTTCACAGCCACGAAAGAGACTCTACTTAGTGCAACTTTTAGATATGAACCTAATGCTCTGATACCATGTTTGTCACGCCCTGAGGCTACCTCCTTTCCGTAACATGGGACCTAGAATCATAAGTGACCCCAAGCTAACCCTGTGTCTGGCATATATCAAGCATATTGAGAATAACTAAATAAAATATGTACTATGCGGAAGCTAAAACAATGGATAACTGAAAGTGGATAATATCCAACTAGTTTGAATGTATAAAACATATTAAGAGTTTAATAACAACAAAAAAATGAACTTAACAATTCAAGTTGATTCTACTACTATGTTTGAAAAGCCTCTAACTAAGTTTAGTTGCTTGGACATCCCCCCGGCTAACTCTAACAAAATTGAAAACTGAATAAAAAGACTAAAATGGAAAGCATGTCTATTGTCCTCGGAATATGATGACTCACCATTGAAGCCATTAAATGAGGATCTCGAGAATCGATCTAAGCGTTATCTAGATGCTAAGTACCTGAACCTACATCATGAAAGGATATAGCGTAAAGTATGCATCAGTACTTGGAATGTACTGAGCATGCAGGATATAGATACTAAGCTGAACAAATATATATATATAAGTTGAACAAAGCATAATTGAGTAATGACATATACTAAGCAAGAATGTAAATACTAAAACATAACTGAACATTTAAGTTGAATTCAATGACCAAGTACTAATCATGAGAATAACATGATGAACTGAATGCTGAAGTATATACTGTAAACCTGGTCAAATGTATAAAGAGGTTGACAGTGGGAGTTACTATTAACCGACATAAAACCACATGAGCTAAGTATGGAGTCTGATATATACGCCCCATCGAGAGGACCCAATATACCTTGCCAGGGGTATAAAGGCATGATTGGCATGATCAGTAAATTGGATGCCCAACAAAGGGGACTTATAGTCCTATGGGGGCACGTAGTTTTGGGACTATCAGGGTACATTAAACCATAGTCCACTCGATGCTAAGTCTATTTCCAAATGAATATGTATATGACACAAATGCAACTTAAATATTGAATATCTCAAAATACTGACATGCTAAGTAAGAATACAATATTTATATACTAATAATGTGTCATTTGAAATCTAATGCATGATTATCTGTTTAACTGACCTAGCAAGTGTAATTCATGAAGTAGGAGAATCTACACAAACTAGGGTTCAGAGTTTCATACAAGGAATTAAGCAAACTTTCCAAGAAATAAGCTATTTCGATTTAGGATACAACAACAGCTAAATCACAGCAAATATCCAAGGTTTTTAAAACCCTAGGTCTAAAAACGATTTGGAGAATCAAGGAACTGACTAGATTCTAGGGACCTAGTGGATGAAAGGAACACACTAGTTAAATCCCACATACTTGGTGACAAAATCTACGAAAAAAATCCTTTGATTTTAGAGCTGAACTTGAAGAACACTGATGCTTATTCTTGAAGGAAACTGACACCTCTTTCTCTTTTTTTTTCATTTTAATTTGGGTGATTTTTGGAGAATGAGGGTTCTAGGTATGTCTGACTAAGTTATTAGGCTTAAACTGAGTAAATCAACGTAGTTTAGGCATCAAAAGGTGTAGTTTAAGTGCCAAACACATAGGGGAAATGACCTAAATGACCCTGACTTAAATATGATGAGTACCACCTACTACAGGACTGACAGTCCATCGTTTGACCTACCAACCATTGGTAGGGTTCGTCAGTAAATCTCTGCTCGATAGGGCTTCACTAAAACAACCATAACTTTTTACTCCGAGATGGGATTTTAGAAAACTTAGTGGTGTTGGAAAGAGCATTCAATTATCTTTCATTTTGTATGTCATGAGCCACCTAATTCATTTTGTGCTAAAAGATATGACAGTTTGAAGTTGACCCAACAACAATTATCCTCCAATTAGATATTGACCCTCACCTATGTTTCGTTGGTCCAACCACGAACCATCCTAGTCAAACATGGGTGGGGTCAGAGACCATAAACATTGGGTGCCCAATGATGGACCCCACCTACGAACCGTGTGTCTGACCACAAACCGTCGATGGCTTCCGTGGTTCTTGCACGAGGTCCTAGAAAGTTGCATTTTTCTATTTTCTCAAATACGAGGTGTTACATTACCTTCAAATTCCTCCTCACCATGTTGTAGTAAGCATGCTAATCACTAATATGTATGTTTATTGGGTCGATATGAGCTTCATCAAGACGTTGGAGCAACAAAGATAAAGTGGTCAATGCATCAGCAATATTTATTGACACAAACCATCAACAAAGATCTTATAAACAATGTTGATATGGTATGAGCTTTGGGTCACGAGTTTCTCCTTCTCCTTGAATTTGATGAACTAGCAAGTTTGAGTCTTCTAACACTGAGAATTCTTGGATGCCTATGTCAGTAGCTAATCTCAAACCCAAGATGTAAGTTTCATACTCTGATATATTTTTGGTATAATAGAATCAAAGTTGGGTTGTTATACGGTAACATTCCTCTTATTCAGACATAAGAACAACTCTTATCCCAACTGATTCATTGTTAGAGGCCCCGTAAAAGAACAAAGCACATCCTTGATTGTTATCGAGAATAACGTCATCAACTTATGATATCTCTTTGCCAAGAGAGTATAATTAGTTCATATTTTTCATCAACGGGGTTCTCTACCAAATGATTTGTCAATGCTTAGGCTTTCATTGTGGTTTGTGTCACATAGATAATGTCAAACTCTATGAGTAATGTTTTCCATTTTGCAAGACTACCCATGGGCATAGGCTTTTGAAAAATGTATTTTAAGGGATCCATGCAACAAATGAGGTAAGAAGTGTAAGACGGAAGGTAATGCTTCAAATTTTGTGTAAATCAAGTCAGGGCACAACATGTTCTTTCAAGAAGAGTATACTTAGACTCAGAAGCGGTAAATTCTTATTGAGGTAATAGATGGTCTGCTCTTTCTTACTAGTGACATCATGTTGACCCAATACGCAACCAAAAGGATTATTCAACAGTGAAATATACAATATCAACAGTTTGCTCGGCTCAGAAGGAACCAACATAGGCGGATTTAACAAGTACCTTTTGATTCTATCAAAGCCTCTCGATATTCTCTGGTTCATTTGACCATATCATTCTTTTTTAATAACTTAAAAAATGGCTTCACAAGTTGTTGTGAGTTGAGTAATGAATCTACTAATGTAGTTTAGCCTTTCTAGAAGGCTCATCACCTCAGTCTTGTTCTTTCACGGTGGTAATTCCTTAATATATTTTATCTTTGAATAATCTAAAGCAATACCTCATTGGCTAATTATAACCCCCAAAAGCTTTCCTGACGGTACTCCAAATACACATTTTGTAGGATTAACTTGAGATTATACTTGCGGAGCCTTTCGAAGAATTTCCTTCAATGTTTTACATGATCTGATTGCTTTTTTATTTAATGATCATGTCATCCATATAAACTTCTATTTATTTATACATCGTATCATGAAACATGATATTTATTTCTATCATATAAGTTTCTCATGCATTTTTTAACTCAATTGGTATGACTCGATAATAGTAGGTACCCCATGATGTGATAAAGATCCTTTTTCTGCATCTTCATCATCCATAATAATCTAATGGTACCCCACTTGTGATCCACAAAAGATGCAATTTCATGCTTGGAATAATTATAAACAAATTGTGGATGTTCACAATGGAAAGTCATCTTATGGACTTTCTTTGTTCAAATCATGATAATCAGCACATACTCAAACCTTGTTGTCTTTTTTTCTGATAGGCACGATAATGGCTAACCAAGAAGGATATTAAGTGACTCGAATGACTTTGTCTTTAAGTTGCTTTGTGATTATGTCTTTAATTATTACACTAATGTTAGTTTTAAGATTTCTCAACTATTACTTAACCGGTGGAAACTTAGGGTCAGTCGGCAACTTGTGAACCACCATGTCAGTGCTTAACCTAGGCATACCATCATAAGACGACATAAAAACATCCTTTTAATCAAACAGAGACTGCATTATATCTTTCTTTTGTTGTTGATCATGTACATTTATATTAGTGTAACATCCCACTATTTGAAAGAGTTGGAAGTAGAATGAACCATTTTTGGAAAGAATAAAAATCTGAAATTTGGCAAGTATGTTAAGTATGAGTTTTGGGTCAACCTCAAACGATCATAACTCCTGGGATAGGATGAGTTAGGTGGGATACAAGATATCAAATGAAGGTCTTTGAATTATTTTTCTAACACCACTGATTTTGCTAATTTTTGAGTTCGTATGAAGGAGATATGCTTGTTTGAAGTTGGGTTGTCTGGATAAGGAAAATCAACCAAATTTTAGAGAGGTATTTTAGTCATTTCATTACCGAATTAAATTATTTCATTTTTAGTAAGCTATTTGGTTCTTAACTGAGTTAGTTCAGTTTACGCAATTAATAATTATGTTGAGGCATTGAGAGAGGAGAAAAAAGGAGAAGAGTCACGAAAGTTTTGGAGATTTATTAATGAATCAAAGTGATTTCACCAAAGTTTGATCCATAAAGAGGTACGTGAGACTTTCATAGCGTTTGGTTCGTTAACCCAAGAGCCAATCATGTTTAGTTCAGCGGAATTTGTTCTTCAAAGTTGAAACTTTGATGCTCTTGAATTGGCTTTTGTTCTTGAGATTTAATGGGATTATTGAGTTCTTAATGGAATCGTATCGATTTTAGAGTCGTTTAGGATTAGATTCTTGTGTACATGTACTGGTATCTGAATCTAAAGAGGAATTAAGAAAAAGAATCAAATTTAGGAGAATTGGAGTTAGAAAACGAAGAAGGAAAAAGTTAGGCAGAAACAAGGTATCAAGTTCGCGATTGGACATGCTCTTTAGAAGTGGAACTTTTCTCTCCACACCACGGAGAGATTGCAGACCCCTATGCCTCAAAATTTATTTTGAGACCAAATATTCAAATGCATCTCCGTATCGCGGACTTACTTTCAGATAGTGATTTCTTGATCGTTTCTCATGTTTAACTATCTAAACGCACTCCTAAACATCACGAGATCTTTCCTATCACAAATCACAACCTTGAATTCATAAATCAAATTCAAGGTAGTGTTGAGAGTCAAGTCTTCAGGGTTCTTTGAGTCATTTTAATAAGTCTTTTACGAATCTTTTAAACTTGTTTTAAGACTAAAGCATTGAGATTGAGAAAGAGTAGAGCCGAGTTCATTTCTTTAAAAGGTTATATGGGGACTATGTATTCCCAAAGAGTAAATGTTTTCACATTTAAGATGAGAGGAAACACTGATTTCCAAACGAGTTTCATGAGTAGTTTTGAGTTCAATCTCTTTTAAGAAATAGATTTTTGAGTAATAACCTCAAACCACAAAGAAAGAGTTATGTTTTTAAACATATGATATGTGTATATTTTGGGATTAGTATTGAGCACCGATATGGGGACGATTTCATAATAACTCAAGTCTCCATAAACCATGTAGCCAATGTGGGTAGAAAGGGTCATACATTTTAGATGATTCCTTAATGCTTTTAACATAGACTAGTGGATCCACTTAGTTGAGGCGTTCTATATCCCAGCAAGTTATAGGACAGTTCTGGCAGCGTGGGCGAGACGTTGTATCATCACATAGCTCATAGTGATGGTTGTCAGTTAGAGAAATTCCCATAGAATTATATTACTTTATTATATATATATATATATATATATATATATATATATATATATATATATATATATATATATATATATATATTGAATTGTTAACATATTTCTCCAATACTTTGAGTTTCTACTTACTTTTTAAATGTTTTATATAAATTGCATCTTTACAGCTGTTTATTTCTGCATTGAGTTGAGTATCCATGATTTGAGTAAAGCAGAGGTAAGTGTTTAGAATTCAGTTCAAGCTTATGTCATGTTTAGTTTTTTCCCTCCCATGCTCGTACATTCAATGTATTGATGTCATTTGGGCTGCATCATTTTATGATGCAGATACAGGTAACTAGGATCAGTATCCAGCACTTCGTTGATCCAGTTGAGCACTCAGAGTCAGTTGGTGAGCCTCTTTGCTTCTAGAGGATACCCTTTTATTGCTTTATTATTCTAGTTTATTTGGATGTTGGGGGTCTTGTCCCGTTGTCCATCTTAGTTGTTAGAGGCTTCATAGACAATTAGTTATTGGTTCTTTAGTCTTGTTATTTCAGTTGTGTTGATTATAAGACTTGATTTGCCTTATGGGCTAGTTGAATTTTTTCTTTTATAAACATTCTATTTTATTCATGAGTTATCTTTGTTGAGTGAATTCTTCCGCTGCGTAGTAAGTCAGGACAAGGGTTAGCTTGGGGCCAACAATTGTTATGGAGTGCTAGTGCCGCCCAGGGTGTAGACTCGAGGCATGATACTTAGTCCTTAATATTTTCAAGATCTCTTAAATATATTGTCTCGGTTTCACTTATGTTTGGGTTTGATTTTTTCTCAAAAGATTTCAAATCCTTGCTTACTTCCTCAAATACTTCATCTTCATCATATTCGACTTCCTCGACTCATTAATTCAAAATTAGGTCGAAGATTAGATTTGATTTTAAGATCTGACAAAAAATTATGCATGCATGTCATATTACTAGAATTTGTACAGAAAGAACTATATAAAATAAAATAAATAAATCTATTAGACTAAAATAAAAATACCATTACATTTCGCTAAAATGGAATATAAAAAGTTTGAACAATACAATAAATCAGACAAAATCTCAATTACAACTCTTTAAAAAATCGGCTAACAGAAAGAAAACAAGACAAGCTACCAAGACTCCTTCTTAATGGGGAGAGAAGTAGCATTCCCAATTGTTAACCTGGACAACATGACCAATGACTTGCACATATCTTTTACAAGAGCCTTCTTTGATTTCAACCATATCGGCCTTGGCAAACACGTTTTAAAATTAATCAATCAGTTCTCCGTTAACCTCCAACACTTGGTTTGGGAGTGGTGACTCAAAAGATTCTACTGTGTAGGTTTCGATGAAGGATTTGTGTATGGGTGGTATTGGCTTGGTAAGTGACCATGCATCTTTTTCTTCTTCTTGGCCTTCATTTTGTCCTCGACTGTGGGTTTGTATCCAAAGTCAAAAGTTCCCAGGCTATTCAGTAGACTTACTGGATAAGCTCTCCCTTGCAAGAAGATCCCTAAGATTTTACCTGGTTCAAACACATGCTTCAACATTTTATTCACAATCATCATGGATGCCATAGGCCATTATGGTTTTGAATGAGATTCCCTTCAAGGATATGCTCAACAACCACTACCTCAAAATCTTGATAAGCCAGTGCCTTAATCACATTATTTACCATGACAAAGGGATGGAAGAGCTTTTGTAGATTGACAGGTCCCTCTCACTGTGAAAATTTACTTCTTGTCGGTCGTATTCAAACTTTATCATTTGATGAAATATAGAGGGGACTACTTCAACCCCATGCACCCATGGTCTCCCCAATAAAAGATTGTAGTATGCCTTGATATTCAACACTTGAAAGTCTACAGTGAAATTAGCATGCCCTATTTTTAGTACGAGTTCTATCTCACCAATGGCATATATTTTTGACTTATCAAAAGCTCTAACACATACTATTTGGTCGTACCCTTTCAGCACTAATATTCAATTTTTGCAGAGTTAATTGAAGGACAAATATTTGTCCCAGATCCTCTATAAATCAGAACTCGAGTGAAATAGGAAAGCTTACACTTTAAAGTAATATGAAAGCCTTGGTTATGTCCAGTGCCTTACACCGACAGTTCATCATCTGAAAAATGATTTTGTCAATCTCAAAGATTTTCCTAGAGATTTTCTCTAACTGACTTATTGTAACTTCATTAGGAACACATGCTTCATTCAAAATCTTTATTTTAGCTATACGATGTTCATCAGAGTGTGTCAACATAGTTAACAAAGAGATTTGGGTAAGAGTTTTCTTTAGCTATTCCACAATAGAATAGTCTGACAATTTCATCTTTCTTAAGAACTTCTCTGCTTCTTTTTCAATGGCGGTCTATTAATTGTCACTTTGTCATTTCTTTTTGTTTTCCTTAACTCCATAGGGGCATAGTATCTCCACGAATGGATCACTCCCTTACTTCATCTACTTCTTCATTGACTTCATTCCCCTTGTATGTCACTACAGTGGGTTTATAATTCCAAGGGACAATCTTGGGTTGGTTATTGGAAGTTGGAACACTAGCCTAATAATCGCAGGGGAATATAGGCCCATTGAATGATCAATATAGGCTTTCTCACCCCCATTTTGAACAACCATTTTTTCTTCTCTCTAACTTTCCCATACATCTTCAAATGCTCCTTTCATAGTTATGATAGGTGTGTTCGATAGGCTCAACTTTTCCAACATCTTTTGCACCTCTGGATGCACCGTTTTTGTCAAGCCAACAACATTCGTCAAATTTTCTATGTCAGTTTCAACCTTAGGGGTAGGCTTGTATGGGACTGCAAATTCTTCGTTGTCATTCATCATCTCTAGCATGTTTGTTTCAATATGCATCTACAATGGTTTTTAATTGATGCTTGGTCCATTCAGACTTTCAACTATAATTCGATGAGTATCGATAAAATCTTGAATTGACCTTTTCAAGTACCAGCATCTCTCTATGTCATTCCATGGGGAATTAGAACATTGTCGTATCTTTGGAAACTAGATTTCTCGTGTGGAGATTTGAGATCTTTCTATCAATAGGACTCCAAACATTCAATGCCCTTAATTTTTTGTACAAGCTAGCATATGATTATCCAATAGGGGTGAACTAATCCTTAGCACCATTTCATTCTTATACTCTGGTCTAGGATGATAAGGGATTCTAGCGGTATTTTGGTGAATTTTGGGGGGTGGTGGATGATTTTGAGTTAGTGCACGCTATTATGGGTTAGAAGGGGGTTGAGCAATTGGTTGTGCACTGAAAATGGGATATTGAGGATATGAATCTAGATATTGTGGGGTTTGGGAAGAAAAATAGTGTTGTGGAAAATACAATGGTAGCTACATCTACCCTTTTTTTCTTCCCTCCAATATTCCTAGAGCCATTTTGAAGCACTTGTGTTGTGGCTTTTAAGATAGCTTGGCTTACAATCTTTCTAGACTTGATGCCACTTTCCACCATTTCCCCAACTTTAATAACCTCGCCAAATGTTTTTCCGATGGCATAAATCAAGTTATGAAAGTAGTTAGGTTGTTGCGCTTGGAGAAATACGCCAATCATCTCTGACTCCTTCATTGGTGGCTAAACCCTAGCAGTTTGCTCCCAGCACCTAATAGCATATTCATGAAACTTTTCAATAGTCTTTTTCCTCATGTTGGCAAGTGAGGATCGGTATGGTACGATTTAAATATTATATTGGAAATATTGCACAAAACATCAAGTCAAATCATCCCATGTGTGCTAGTTGGAAATATCTTGATCTATGAACCATTCTGAAGCTATGAATAATTCCTTTTTGCCCTCAGAACCTCTCGGTTGATTACAATATCTCTTCAAATAAGCTATAGAGTTTCCATGAACATTGTCATTCTAAATTTTGGGATTTAAAACCGGCAGGCAAATGGATATGAGGAAACATGCACAAATCACTTAATGATATGCCTTTGTGGCCTCCTAATACTTGCATATCTCTTATACTCTAATTCAAACTCTTCATTTTTCTAGACATCTTTTTATGTTACCCCTTCTTATCAGTTTTCTCAACTTCGACAGGGAAACAATACTGATGAGTATGGGGTAAGAGCTTGGAATTTTAAGAGTTACTTCACTGGGTGTAAACATGATCATGTTGAACTCTTGGTGGAGGATCATTGTTAGATTTTGGCACCGTTGTTGGCCATGGGACAGTGTTAGTTAGCTTAGTGGGCATGAAGAGTGGATCACTTATCATAGGTGTACTCAAAGGGTACGTCCTGAAAGTTCCAGCGGCGTTGGATGTGTTAGCATATTCGCCAAATGCAGGTGGATAAATTGGATCACTTGTCGATATTTGGATAGGGGATGGCATATTGGTATTCATATACTCATGGATGCAGCTCCGTGGACCGCTCGTCGGGCCTGATAAGCTAGCGCCTGCTCTCACCCCAATATATGTGTAGGGGGAAGCACCAATGAAAGAAGAGGGCAGAGTTTGTCCATTCGTCCAAGCTCCATACATTTTCTCCATTTGTTGTCTCAACATCCTTACTTCCTCTAATGACACTGATTCTTGTGAACCCGTCTGATTTTGGACCTCATCATTGCCTAACTCTCTCAGTCTTTGTGGGTCATTTTTTTTCATTTTTACCTTTTATAGTATGGATGAGCTATCATCTTAACCACAAAAAAATGCCACCTTTAAGCTAATATGTCTCTCTTTCTTACGTACTGAACGGAGTACCAAACAGACTAGTGTTAAGAAATCTTTCACATTGTATCCACATATATATTTCTCATTTATAATACAAAAGGTCTTATATTTCATCATGGCTTATTTAGGCGTTTATCTCCTCTTAAATTATTTTGTTCAAAAAGTTTTGATCGAACCCATTGGGTTACCTATGCATCATGTTACTGCATATATCACGTCTTTATGTAGTTCGGGAATAAATGATTTTAAAGAAAGTTTTTTCACATATAGATATATACATTACTATTATTATTATTATATATATATATATATATATACATATATATAAATGGAAAAAAGAAAAAATAATTAGACAAAAAATAAGCATAACTTAAAATGTCATTTAGTATTTGAAATAGAAGTACGAAAGTGAAGAAAATATCACAAAACAAATGGCAGAAACTAAGACTTAACAAATACAACTCAAATAAAGTGCAGAAACGTAGACGAATGAAAACATGACTTAAACTAAAGAAAACGAGACAAATAAAACAAAGGTTTGTATAATTCCTCTTATCCCAAAGATCTAGTGGCCATGCTCGCACCCCAACATGCTTACTTATGGAGATTTTTGTCTTAAATGACCTCGTACATTCTTATATATCTCTTGCAATGAAGTCATAAGGTACTTAGCGAATTCGGGTACTTCTGCCAAAAAATGTTCATGGTTCATCTCTTGGTAATCTAGATTCATTCAGGCAGTGCGATCTGCCAAACGATGGACCTTTCATTGAAGTGAATTTCAAGTCTAATTCCATCCTAGTAACTGTTGATCACGGGAAGCCACCATTTCTCTAGCGCATCTTTCCTGAGTCGAGACTAACTCTAGTTCCTCTCGTAGCCTTCCCCTTTCAATGATTTGTCGGGCTTTCTCTTGGTAAAAAAATTGTTTGACTTTTCTAATCACATGCCCTCAGTTGTCGTTGTCGAGTCGCCGCAAGTTCCGCAATTTGTGCTCCCCTAATTGTTGCTAGATGAACTTGTCCTTGGAGCATAATTTATCTCTGAGCCTCATTTTCTCTTTCCTCTTCGATTTCTGCTTGTTTTTGGGTTAGAGATGCTCTAACGAGCATTAACGCTTGGTTTTCAAAAGGTAATCGCACATAGCCAACTCGACCCTTATTTTTATCTAACCTTCATGGTCTATTGGTCCTTTCAGAGATTTCTATGGCCTAACGTGCAACCGAGGTTGTTTTTCAAGACAATCAGAGTATCCCAGGTGATTTTCTCCCTTGTTCTGCTCTTTAATCATCATATCAATTTATCCATGACTATACAACCATCCCAAATCCTTTGGGCCAATCCCTCAAAGAGGGAGATCTTTGGTCCCATTTCTACATAATATCTTTCATATCCTTAGTGAAAAGTAGGACCTGACACTTGGCTAATAGATGTAGAACCCGCAATGGTACGTATGGCTGCACAACCCTTATACCCATCAATTATAATAAAAAAAAGGCAAACAAAATACATGCGAAAAAATGCTTTCCCTTCTGGAAGATAATTAAGGTGCGGTAGATATTAGAAAATCCTTGGGACGATAGTGTAGTTCTTTTTCTCAATTAAGACATTCACTACCCCGGTTAAACGGATGTTAATAATCCCGTCTCTCCTCGAAAAAACCATTGTTCCCAAAAAAGCAACCATAAAAGCAAAATGTATATGTTCTTTCCATGTTTCAAAGTTTCCCTTATTGTTGAGTTGCCTTCCGAACTTCTCAAATCCTTCTTCTTTTTCAAATCTATCATACAAAAATTGTAACATGATCCCTTTGCCTATTATTCCTCATTGACTTTGAAAATGTTCAAATGTTGAAAGCTTTAGTTGAAGGAGATGCTCCTTGGGGTTACAAGCTTCTGACGATGCAACCTCACTCCAAATTTGGTAAAACTGATTATTTCCTTTAAGGTTGGGGTTAATTCAAAATTCTAGAAATGAAAGACATTGTTTGTTGGATTCCATAATGATAACAGTGATTCGATCACATCCCTCATAAGGTCTAGTTCCACGATTCTAGTCAAGAAACCTAAATATTTGAATACTATACCTTAATCTACCAACCTTATGTCTTTCCACCATGCTCAAAGTTGCAAAGGAGTGCAATCTACAACCTGAAGTGGTATGTTCACATCTCTTTTTCTCTTCTAACACTTTCCTCGACTAGATTGAACCATGTTGTACCTATGGAAAAAGATGCAGGGTCAAAAAACACCCAGACCTACGACACCTAATTTATGGACCTATTAGAATCTAACTCAAAAAGGTGTGAAAATTATATGGAAAATGACGCAAAATATCTTTTCCAAAAATGGGACTTCAAGCAAAAAAAAAAAATAAATAAATAAATAAAAAAATAAAAAAAATTTATAAGTACTCATATTTATAAAGTGAATATATTTTTGTGTGTTTGTGATTCAAACGACCAAACTTAGAGAATATTTGTCCAAGAGATCACAATGAACTGTTCTATAAGTGTTAAATAGCTTTTCAGAAAAATATTTACATAAATAGCTAATTTAATTAAAAGTTGCCTTCGATTAGCTAATTGTATTCCCTTTAGAAAGTATTGTTGTAAGAGTCCAATCACAAAACAAACTATTATAAATATATTTTTAATATTAAGATTTATATATAAAATAATAGTTTCGACTAAATCTATTATTAGAAGTGCCTATTTTAAATTTTAGTCAATATTATTGGCAGATAAATCAAAGAAATTTTGAGTATGACATACTCTTAATATGACCATTCACATATAATTAGATCACCGAGTCAATATAGAGGATGATATATATGCCATAATAAATGATTTTCTGTGTATGAAATAAAACACTTGAGTGAGACTTGGCCCAAAAAATTTTAGAAATTTTAACAAATAATTAGAGGGTACATATCTATCTATATATCTAGGAGAAGAAAAAACACGCCACATATCAGCATCATAATTTTTTTAAAATTTAAATAATAAATAATTAAATATTATATAAATATTTAAATACACACTTTTAAATAAGAATAGACACATGTTGTCAACTTTAACAGATAATGACAAATGTCTTTAAAAAACATAAATTAAAAACACTTTTTAAAATTTGTTGACGTTAAACTTTTTTGTATTGATTTCTCTTTTTTATTGTTTAAATAAATTGAATGTGTTTTGTTCCTAATAAATTGCTCTTCCTAATTTTATTTTGATGAATTTTAAAAATATAAAGTTAAAATTAAAAATATACCTAATATATATATAATGGTGCAAAATTTTAGGAGCACATAACAATTCAATTCAAATTAAAAATTGACCACCGTAATTCTAAAAAACTAATCTATATCACATTATTTATTTATTATATTTGTCGAACTTCTAATTTTTGAAATAACTAGTTGGTAAAAATTAATATTAAAAAAATCTTATATTTTAATAATAATAATAATAATAATAATAATAATAATAATAATAATACCTAAACCGTCAGAACTATTTAAATTTTAAACTAATTATAATATTCAAATTATATATTTACTAATTAACTAGATCTATTAAATTGTTTAAAATTTTTATAATTAAAATTAGATAAATTATACAAAAACATATTTACTATTTTAAATTATTAATTGTGTCAAAACAACAATTTTGTTGCAAATTTTAAAAGTTCAATTTACAAAAGTTTCCTATTATTTAAAACACACGTGATAGTTTTAAACATAATAAAAATGTTCTGTTTTTCTTTTTTCTTTTTTTTTTTTCTTTTTTTTTAAATTACAGTTTATAAAGATAAGTTAGAATTTAAAATTTACCATGACAACTTAAGTGAACATGTATTTATCTGTTTCCCAATACTTTAGGTGTTATCGCTAATACTTCCACATAATATGTAATTATTAAATCAAAAATATAAATAATAGTTAGAACTTTAAATATAAACACAAGAATCACACACAAAACAACATTTTTCGGTAACCATATCAAATCAATTCTTACCCTCTTCAACAAAGAAATAATATAGTATTTCAGTATTTAACAAATGAGAACAATTCAACCGCCAACATGCATTCAAGGACAATGAAAAATCAACAAAGGCAAAGTTTAATCATATGTAAGTTTATTTTTCAATTCATTCAGTTTCTATGTATATAAAGTTCTTTATCTATTATGCAATAATTGCTTATTTCTTTAGTACTGAGTAATCAAAATAACAATAACTTAATTTCTCAGTTTTGACTTCAACATGCATAAATCAAAAATCCATAAAATATTTCGGTAAATTTATCAGTGTGTTTTTTGTCAAATAATAATAAGAAAGTGACATCAGGGACAAAACATGTTTTCATGCCTCTTACTCTTGAACATTAGTTCGAAACAAACTTTACACTAGCAATAAAATAAAGTTTAAATCATCAAATCTATTTTTTGACATGGTTTCTTGAATTAATGTTTGTGTAATTTAAAATCTTTCACTTCAAATGAAATAAAAATTATCTCTTTTTTCTTACATGTACTTCAAAAAATAATATATTCTTGTTTTGTATAGTGATATTTTCTAAACAATATATTCATATTTCGATTTATTATTGTTTATTTATTTTGTTTTGTAAGAATTTTTTCTAACTGTTTCTTCTTTGTTTTGCAGTAATGTTGAATTGTAAAATTTATGTGCTCTATATATTTTAATTTTGCAAGTATTTTAATTTTTTGTTGATATTTTTGAAAAACGAAATACTAAGTTGATATGTCATATTGTTCTCATTAGTTATTCTTTTTTATTTTTTTTAAATTCATCATATTTGATTATTGAATAGATAAATCGATGCATACGTGATCCATGAAATTAATATATATTGAAACGAAAGACTTAATATTGACAAAAGACCATTAATTTTTTTGTACCTTTAAATTTCAATTTAATTTAAAGATAATCACGTCATTGTATTGATAAAGTAGGATGAGATAATACAAGAAAATCACTTATCAAATCTCAATCTATTAAAAAGTTTTTTTTTAAGAAAAAAAGAGAATATTATTATTTCAAATAAGATTAGTGGAATATATAATAACATATATATAAAGGGTAAGGATAAGCTTTTTTTTTTTTTTTTTTTTTGTGAAAAGAGATAAGGTCAAAAAAGGAAAAGTAATTTATAATTTTTTAAAACTAAAAATTAAAATTATTTTAAATACAAAAATCTATGTAAAGGATAAGTATATTTTTAAATTTTAAATAAAAAAGAAGATAAAATCAGAAAGAAAAAAAAATTTAATAAACTAATTAAAAATATGTTGCTAAAATAACTAATTATATTGATCGATATATGTTTATGCTTATTTAAATTTATATTTATATATGCTTATTACTTATTAGTTTTAAAAGAAGTCCCTTTGTAAATTTTATATAAATGATATGTTAATAAAAAAAAACAGTTTTATAACTCCCCATTACTCATCCACTACTACACAGCCATAAAAAAAATCATGAAATATGAAAAAAAATTAAATAACAAAATTTTAAAAAATAATGAATTGAAAAAATAGGAAAGAAAAACGAAAATTCAAGTTGTGGGCCAGCCATTTTAATAAATAAAAAACTAAATAATTCTAACTATTATCAATAAAAAAGCAAAAAATGCACACGTTCTCAATTTCCTCAAATAAAGCAAAACAAATATTTTTTATAAATTTCAGTTGCATAAAGTCAATCAATTAGGAAGTTATTAACATAACAATATTATTTAAAAAATGTTATAATATTGTATTTATAAAAAAAAAAAAAATGTAGTGGGGGTTAAATAGTTTACAATTAGTAGGATCACTTAAAATTTATTTAAATATTATCATTTAATTTTGAGTTATGGATGGATAGTAATAGTTCCTAAAATATAGGTAACTAACTTTTTAAAAAAATATTAACTATTTCAAACATAAAATAAAAAAATCAAAATGTTAATAACATCCGTATAGATCATGAAATTTATTTTTCTTTACAGCTTTTTTCTCATATTTTAAAGTTTCTTCTACAGTTATTTTATTTTTCTGTATTAATTATATTTTTTTAGTATTTTATTAAAATTTATATTTCCACAATTCTTTAATCATAGTGATGGATAGCTATTTAGTCTAATTTGAGTTTTTATTTACGCGAGGATTTATAAATTTTATAGTGCATAAATTTCATAAGCCTTTTGTTTATGCTTATTAAATTAAAATGTGTTTATGCTTACTAGTTTTAAAAGGAGTCTCTTTGTAAATTTTATATATATATGAATACGATAATGAAAAGAAAAAAACAGTTTTATAACTCCCCAAATCCCATACATTACTACACAGTCCTATAATCAATAAAAAAAAAAGTCATATAATCAATAAAAAATTGTGTTAATAATATTTTATTTTTTCAGTATTTATTTTAAATTAAAATAAAATAAAAAATCATGAAATAAATAATTATGATTATTTTGAAATAATTATGTCAAATTAAAATATGTTTTAAGATTTTTTTCGATACATACCTCACCTTTAACCATATTATCATAAGTATTTAAATACTTTGTCTTATCAGTTGATCTTTTAACTAATCAAAAAATATAAATCACAAACTAAATATACAAATTATAAAAAAAAATTCATCCATTTTTAGTTATTATTAACAATTGATATTTGTTTATGCTTATTAATTAATATTTGTTTATGTTTATTAGTTTTAAAACAAGCCCCTTTGTAAATTTTATATAAATGTATACATTAATGAAATATTTACATAAAGATAATTACTTCAAAATCTAAATATAGTATATGTAGATAAACACAATTAGGGAACTCTTATTATGAAAAATGTAAAACAATTTATTTGTTTTCTATTTCTCTTTATGCATAATTTTTTTTGACAATATTATTTTTTTCCTTCTTCTTTGGATGTGACTTGTAGTTGTTGAGATAAAGTCACTATAATCAACTTCATACTTAGAATTAACACTATCAGTGAGATTTGATATATAGATATAGCAACTTTTTAAGCATTAATATCTCTTATCAATAATTATCGCAAACCATTAGTTTTTATTGATTTTTTCCTTTTTTTTTTTTTTTTTGTTTATAACTTTTAATAATTTTACGTTTTTATTTGCAGGATGATTGGTGTTTAATTTGCTAGATTTGAATCTTTATTTGTTATTATAATATATTGTTAAAGTTATTATGTATATATATTTAATGTGAAGCATTTATTTAATAATAAGTTAAATTTTAAAATTATCAAGAAATTAAAATTTATAATTACATTTATCAACTAATCACGCGGGTATACTAGTATAATTTAAAAAGAATTAATTCTAGCCTGAACGTGCTCTAAATTTGTTTACCCAACATGGACATGGAAATTTCAAATAAAAAATAATTAATTTGTAATAGTCAAACCTCTATGTTGTTGATCTAAAATCTTCGGTTCAAATTGACTACTCAAGATAGAAAAAACAATTATGTTGTTGATGAAGATTTTTAGGTCCAAATAGACTACTTTAGATAGAAAAAAAAATTAGGTTGTTTATAAGTATTTTTAGGCCTAAATCATATACTTTAGGTAAAAAAAGAAGCTTGTAGGGAAGTTTATATTATTTTGTAAAATTAACAAGAATAAATAAAAATATAATTATCATACTTGCGAAAAGTTTTCTATTGATTTTTGTAAATGACACAAATCAGTCGAAGAATTTATATATATATATATATATATATGACAAATTTGATTTTTAAATTTTTTTTATATATGTTTTTATTTTATTTAAGGAAGAAAAAAAAATAATACGAAAGGAAAAAATCAGGGATAAATATTAAAGAATTTATTTTAGAGGAAAAATCCGATAAAAAATCAAGGTCTTCCAACTGATATTTACAAATAACACGTAAAATGCACATGTTGGTCAAAAAGAGGGTCTTCTGTCCTAGACAGACTCGACCCCTGTGTCGAGCCCCACTAAGTCAAATGCAAATGATACAAATAAATGGAACCTACTAGAGATAAGCATGTCTGCATTTTATTTCTATTAGGTTTAAATTGGAAGAAGATAGCTTCTAGATTGACTTACCCGAGTGGATAGCTCGGGCCATGGAGAGGAAATTTATCAGTAGCAGTAATATTCTAATTTCATTGCTGGTCCAATCCAAACTAACATGTGTGACTAAAATCCTTCAATATGTAACAAAACACTCTAGCTTTATCTCAACAAAAAGTGGGTTGCATAACTTCATTCCCATCTACACTATTTTTTGAGACTCAGATGGGATGCACGAGAGAAGAAAATTTATAATATAACTCAACAATATCAAAGCGATAATGAGCAACAAGTAGCATATAAGGTCATCATACACAATATATCCATGAAAAAAAAATCAAATAAAAGTCAATATAATAAAGCTCGAATTCTATTTGGTCTCTAGTTGAGTAGCCAGAGATGTCACACCCCTTATTCGACTGATGAAAGGGTTTTCCACTTTAAGTGACAATATTTTTTTTGGATTATTTCATTTCTTTCAGATTTGCCACTTGAAATTGAGTTATGTTGTTCTAAGTCGCCTTTTTGAATCCCTAATTAAAAGAAAATGGCTCTTTATTTAGTCTGTGAGAACAAAAGACTGGGTAATAAATTTTGTTAACCGAGGGAAAGGTATTAGGTACCCCTCGAGTCCCGTAGTGCTAGCACGATCACTATCATTAACTTAGACTTACTTTAAAATACTTTAGATATATGGTTGTATAAAGTTTGCTCACATGTTTTATTGTTGAAATTTTTTAATCTGAAATTGGATGCATAACTACATTCTCAATTTTTGAGGTATGGTTACTTAGAAGCATATCTATTTTCTTCTCTCAATTGCAGCACCTTAATATTTTTAGTCTACAAATTTAAGTGTACATTAAAAAAAAATTAATATGATCATTTGGCTAAGGTGCGTCATTGCATTCTTGAATCTTTTTAAGTGTCTCAAAAAAATGTGGAACCACATTGTTTACTGAAACTCATTTGTTATTTATTACTCTTTTGTTAAAGAAAATAAATAAATAAATTTATACTCGTCTAATTTTAGAGGCATTTTTATTTATTACTTTTTGGGCTAATTCACATTTTATCTTAATCTCTTATTATTGGTCAAGGGTGTATTAATCAATTTTAAGGCTATAAATTCCAAACTTAGGCTAGAGATAATCCTATGACTATCAAAACAAAACTCCATTAGTCTCTAAGTAACAATTTTATAATCAAAGTATAATGTTCAAACCAACGCTTTATTAAAGTACAGATCTATAAAGTAATGCAGACATTATAACATATTCTCACCAATTAAAAAAAATCATTTATGAATAACACAAATAGTTTGATTGTAATACTAATAAATAAATACAAATTAATACAAAAATAAGATATGATTAAATACTTATATTGATTAAATATCCACCACCCTATTTTTTTTTCCTTTAATAAACTATTGTCTGTAACACCCCCAACTATTAAAATCGATATTCGCATTTTGATACACTATTCCTTAGTTACTTCAGTATGTTTTATTCTCATTTTAGGAACTCGAAATTTTGTAATATTTGCAAATTTGCATAATATAAATTGTGACAGTAATTTAAGGGATTGTATTGAGTTATTTACGTAATATACTAATTAAAATTACCTTTAACTTGAAAGGGAGGTGAGGTATATACATATAAGTATATATGTATACATTTTGGGTAACCAACCTTTTTACTTTTGGGCGACCAACCTTTTTATTTTTGGGCAGCCAACTTTTCTTTCAGCTATATCTATTAAGTTATAAACATCACTTTTATAACATATATTTTCACACCTCCTTTATAAGAAAACATGTTCCTTAACTCTAAGAAACCTAGAGAACTTTCTCTAGCCATATCACTCACAAAATCACAAGAAAACCTACTTTTGGTTGGGACACATCCTACCTTTTGGCTGGAAGTCAAAATCTGTTTTTGTGCTGAGTAGTGTTTAATACTTTTAGAATATCTCGTTCTCTAGAAATCTTTTTTTGCTGAATAAATATGATTTGGAAAGCTAATTCATATACCTACAAATCTTTTGTTTATATAAAAATCTAATTTTGTTGTTATCGATTTGAAATATGGGATGCAACATAGGACTGATTTTGTCCAAATTTCTGATTTAGAAAAATCCTGTATGTTCAACTGTTAGTGTTTTGATTATATATTTTTGTAAAAAACGTATTTTGCAATGATTCTTGATTATTCGAAACTTTAAGAGATATAACTACATCTTTCATGAAGGATATAAAGTCCAGTTTTCTGTTTCCTCTTCAAAAGTATGTTGCGACTTGAGGTACCAGGTTGGACAGATTCACTATTTTGGGAGCATAGTTGTATTTTTACATTCTAGGCTTACTTGTGATGATGATCCTGTTTTACATCAACATTATTGAGCTGATAGAAGTTATTTAACTGTATTTTAAGTAAATATATGTACTCGTGTACAAGTTGAGGGCCTTGATATGTTGGTCGGTCGATTTGAACTCTTGAAGTTTTGTTGGACTGCTTCTATGCTAAAGCCCAAGGTTTGTGTATAAACTTGTACTTGTACTCCTATTATATGCTTGTATATCTGAACGGTTATCTCGATATGTTGGTTACTTCTTGTCACATTGTATTGTCATATTGGTATTCTCTGAGACTTTCAAGACACTTGTGTAACTCGCCCACTTGTACGGATTACTTGATCGCCTGACATTCTTGTTGGGACTTTTTCCTTCTTGTGGATTTAATTTTATCACCATTGGCATGCTTATTGATTTGGATCATTGGTCATCTTGACTCTGGATTTGTGGTTCGTTTTAAGTATGGAAGTTGTCCATTTTATGTATGAACTAGGAAGCCATTTTTAATATGGTTCTCGATTCTCTTGATTAATAGTCTTTGACCCTTCTTGATATAGGGCTTCAGTCCTTCTTGATACTTGATTATGCTGGGTGTGATGGTATGATGTATATATTGAGCGAGCCTTGGTATTGGATCTCTTGGGAAATTGTGCTATGAGCGTTCTTGACACTTGGATCTTTAAATATAAAACTTGAAACCCTAGATATATTGTTTACTTGATTTATTTATTATGTTTCACTTGTACTACCCATGACTTTTGAAAGGTAACTTGGGGAATCTAGAGGCTCCACGCATATAGGTTTTACACCACTAAGCTTTATGCTTAGCGATAGTTGTTTCTATCATAGGGAACGTTCAAGGGGATACTTGAAGCTGACCATTAGAGACATAGTTTTGAGAGCTTTATGGAAGATCACATTTGCATATAGGCATCTATAATTTGCATAAATCTTGGGACTTGTACATGATTTATAGGTTGTACATTTACATGAAATTTTGAAGGCTAATTTGATCATTTCACCATGGGTTGTAAAATATGTATGACTACATGTTTTACTGTTTTGGGTGTGTAAACCCAAGTCTTGTAATGTATTAAATTTACAGTTTATTTTGAAGGTTTGTATGAAGCATGAACCAATCAAACTTCGGTACCCCAAAGTTGGTAATGATTTATAACTTGTCTGGTAGTAGTATAGATAATACATGCAAATCTCTTAGCGTATTTTTAAAAAAAATTATTTTGGGAGATTCTTCTACCATAAATTGGGACTCTTGTCTTTTTTAAATTTGAGATCAACTAAATTTCTAAATGACAAGCCTTTATACCTTTCACTTGTTATTTTGGACTAAATTCCTCTAATTGAATTATAACTTATATTTCTTAGATTAATATCTTTCAAATGATGACAGTATTATATTAGCTTTCCTGTTAAGTAGTAGCATCCTTCCGAGAGGGTTGCTACATTGTGAGCTCCAATACATATCCTTAAAGATTATTTACTACTAGAAAACAAGTTTTTGAAATTCCTTATAAATTCTCAGTAAAAAAATAAAAATTAACATGTATCTCACAAAATAACGTGTTGGATATGAATAATATAAAAATGCTTAACAAACAATAACCTACTGCTCGCCATAAACATATCATTCTTCTTCTGTTTTTTTTTTTAATATCACATTGTTATTATAATTACTCGAAATTGCTAAAGAATATTTTCAACCCCATGTATGTCGTTCTTGTTTCTATTTACAAATTGCAATCACAAGCATGAAAAAAGTAAAATTAAACAACGAATAAATAAATAAGTGAATTCAAAGTTACATATAAAGAGGAAACTCAATACACTATTTTAACATGGAATTAATATGTAAAGGACGAAGTAATAGTAATAGAAACCACAAACTCATCTTAAATGAACCATGACCAAACAAACTTTATTTGGATAAAGAAATATAAAAAGAAAAATAGTAACAAGGGAAACGAAACTTCAAAGCTATCTTTTAGATGCCCTAACTAGCAATTGTAAACAAGATCTCAATCCCGACTTCCTGCTCAATTGGTTTTTCTCTTCTATGGTGCGCTAATTTTTTTTTTCTCTCCCTACATTTTTTGTATGATTTTTTTCTCTCTGTGTACGTGTGTTTTTTATATCGATTTTGGGTGCTAGTCTGATGCTAATTAAAGAAAACGTGAGGGAGTGGGGGGATGAGATGTGGTTGAAGATTTTAAGGGTATCTGGTTGAGATTTTTTATGATAAAAAAGAGAAAATAAAAGAAATTAAAAAGAATAATAAGAAAGAAAAACGTGTGGGATGGGGAAAATCGTGCAAAATAATGGGTGAGGGAAAAAAGTTATTGGAAGGACGATTTCTAGGAGGAATAAGTTATAAAAGTTTTAGGGCAATTAGCATAAAGGGTGAGGTAATTTGAATTATTTAGGACTCTTTTTCACTTCTTTTTCATAATATATACTATTTTTTAATACTAGGTAAAAGTTGAATATAAATTAAAATAAAAATACATCCAACAAATACATTAAATTTACAAGCTTATGTAATAAAATTTAATATAAACAGACCACATAATTTGTTGTCATTTCAAGATCCTTTTTTTTAAAAAAAAAATAAAAATAAAAATAAACCTTCTAAGATAATAATATTCAAGTATAAAAATAGTGTAAAATCTTAAGTTCTATAAAAAATCACGTGTCTACACCATTTAAGCATTTAGATGGCCCCATTAGAGGCCTTTTATGGTAGGCATTATTGCTCTCCAGTTGATTGGTTTGAGTCCACAGAGCCTAGATTTCATGGCACAAACTTCATTCAGGAGTCTTAGGACCTAGTGAGGGTGATTAAGGACATGCTTCAGACTGCTAAAAGTAGGCACGGGATTTATGTTGATCGTAGGTGGCAGCCTTTGAGGTTTTTAGTCGGTGATAAAGTTTTCGTTCGTGTGACACCCATGAAGGGCGTGGTGAGGTTTGGGAGGCGGGACAAGCTTAGCCCCATATATATTGGCCCTTTTGAGATCTTATGAACAATTGGTGAGGTGGCATATGATTTGGCTCTACCTCTAGTATTCTTAGCTACACAATCGATTTTCTATGTTTCGATGTTGCACTTATATGTTCCTTATGAGTCTCATGTGCTCCTGTATGATGCAATAGAGTTGGATGACTGTGTAACCTTCGTGGAGGAGCCGGTTGCCATTCTAGCCAAAGATGTGTGGCGGTTGTGTTCGAGAGTCATTCCCATGGTTAAGGTCAGTTGGAGAAATCATCCAGCTGAGGAGGCTACCTGGGAGACCGAGCATGATATGTGAGAATAATTTACGAGCTTGTTTGAGCCTTCAGGTACTTCTTGACTCTTACATTCATGGACGAAAATTCTTTTTTGTAGTAGATGTTGTAAACTTGTAATAACCCTTTAAGTCATTTATGTGTTTATGCCTCATGTTCATTGTTTATAGAATTCATAAAGAGACCCCTAGGACTGATAGTTCGATCACTTGGTCGGCCGTTTTTTTTTATGCAAGTTTTAGTGTTTTCGAGCTTTTGAACCTTGAACAATCAAAAGTTTAAGAAGATTTCCTTAGAATCCGATTCTCACAATTCCATCAGAAGGGTAATTTAAGGCTTGTAGCATGGTTGGCATGACTCCTGAGGCTTTCAGTGCAAGTTTGTGCGATTAGGCATTTAAACTTTTAAGTTAAGGCCTAAGTTTGACTTTAGTCAAGATTCTGAGTATACGAGCTCGGATGAGAATTCAGTGTGTGCAGTTAGCTTCAGAGTATTGAGTTTAGTCTAGAGTGACCCTTTATTCAGATCTCAAAGCTTTTGGGCTAATTCCAAGCCCTCTTATGGATTTTGGCTTAAAACATAGTTTGGGGGTGGGACCCACTTTTTTTCTAAGATTAACTCGTATGGGAATTTTGAATTCTCCATTTATTCTAGAATATCAAATTTGGTAGGGTTTCATATCTCGTTTGCATGCACGGGGTTCCAAACAAATTCGTCACACCCCGTCACTAATTTTTAACTAGCCAAATATTAGCTAATATGCATCAGCGAGTGCAGGACAAAATGGCCTTCATGTTCGCAGAGGTCAAGCATCGTGGTGGCTACATTCGTGGGGTCCCTTCAACAAGCACAGCAACCCGATTCTCTCTTAGCCATGAGCGTGGGGACCTTAGCGCATTCGTATGGTCGCGTTCGCTGTGGACCCTCCGCATTTGCAAAGGCCTGTGGTGGTCTATCTTTAATTATAAAGGCAGACGTGATCAACTTTGATGGCAATTGTTCAGATAGTGATATCTTGATCATTTTAAGTGTGATTCGGGTGATTCAAAGTCCATGTGTTGGGGACTGTCGAGGCTACATTGGGAGTGAATTGAAAGTTTTGGGAAGCCTCCATTTAAGGTGAAATACATCCAAAGCTGTTGTCCTAGTCCCTTAGTTTAGCTTGAATGGATGGTTTTTGCATGTTCGTTGTTTCCTAGGTTTTGAACCCCCAATTGTGTTCCATTTTGGAACAAAATTTCGAGGCATTGACTTAGACCTCTTGATGGAGTCAATTTCGGAAATTGTGATGTGAGTCCCACAATTCCCATTTGACTCCGAAATTGGCATGTTTCCAATTTGTGTGTTTTTGGTGTCTAAAGTACCATATTGATGTTGTGATCTTATTTTTGTAAGTGTGGCAGCGTTCGGAGGCAGCTCGAAAAGAAAAAGTTTCGGCCTTGTCATTTGGAGTGCGTGCGATCGACCTACAAGTAGGTTACAACTTCCTTTCTATTTATATTGATCTTGAATTCATAAATGCATTTTTTGTTTTTATTTATTTTTAATTAAACAGACCCAACCCAAGGCTTTCACCCCTCGTGGCGGTCAGGAGTTGTGCCTAACACCCCCAAGCCCTAACATTAATATAAAAATAAACAATAGTACAAGGAGGGGGACATAAACCTTACCTCCTACCCTATGGTTTGTACATAACTTTGTCCTCCTAATAAGGTTGACCCACTTATACAAAATACTATGAAATTGAAACCTAGAACTATGCACTTAAGAGAGAACTCCTTTCAATACAAAAATTCTAGAAAACATAAATAAGGAAGACTATCCCCTTACAAAGTAAGAAGAGAAAACAACTGGACCTATTCAAAAGAGATATAACAAACAAGAATAGCCCATCTGAAAAGGAAAGTAGAAAACGAAGTATAGAGAGGTCTATACTGGTCGGCCAAACTTCAAAATCTTCAAGGTGGTTGCTTAATCCTTTTCATCTTCTTTTTTCTGAAATTTTCAATGCCCATTTTCTCCAAGAGATAACTACCCTTATCTAGAGAAGGTAGTTGTAAATGGGTGTAGTAATGGTGGATTATATCTGACTTGTGACTTCTTTTGCAGAAGAAATTTGATGTGCAATTAGCTTCTCTAAAAGTGTGAATGCATTTAAAATACTCCAGCTGACTGATGAGATTAAGGTCCTTGAGATGCTGCTAAATTTTCCAAGGAGGTTTGATTCTCTTGTTAATCCATTTGGTGAGAAGTTTTGAGTCAACTACAAAAATGATCCTTTTATAACCATGCTGCACAAACCAATAAATATCACGTGTTGTCGCTTGAGTCTCTTCTTGACAATTGGTGCCTATTCCCAAAGGTATAGTGAAAGCATAAACCATGTTCCCATTACTATCCGTTACGATACCTTCTCCCCCAATCTTTCTCGGATTATTCAGGGCACTCCCATCAGTGTTCAATTTGAGAATGTTGTTAGGGGGTCTGTTCTACTTGATGGTTCTGATTTTAGTCTCATGTTGGCACATCTCAATCATAAGAATCAACTACACCCAATTATTAGGCTAGTGAATATAAGGCAAAACTAGTTATGTGAATATGGTTTAAGTCTTTAAGGATCATAAACTTTACTCTAGCTGTGTTGGATTGTTTGCCTCCATATTTAACTGAGCACCTATGTTGGAATGTATGGGTCCACTAGTCTAGATGGGACCAGGTCCTCAACACAGTTACAATACTAGAAAGCAAACTAAATGCTAAAAGTAAAGATTACACACACAACTTTACGTGGAAACCTCCTTGCTCAAGGGAGTAAAACCACGACCTGTCTCACCTGAATTTTCAAACTGCTTTTACTAGTCTTCTCAAGAAAAAGTAAAAAACAATTTACAAAATGAGATTACCTTGCTAATCTCCATACTAAGCAATACCTCCTATTACTTAGACGAGACTAAGCAGATACAACACTACCTACTATACTAATCCTAACAGATTAATATAGACTTTGACGTAAGCTACTAAGTTACTCAAAACTTAAGTTCTTAAAATGATTCACACATGCTTGAAATGTTTCTAACAAGACGAAACAATTCCTACAATATAAGCACGATAACAAGCAAACAAAGTAACAGCTGGTACAAGAAGCACTTGAAACAATCGATCAGGTCCCTGCTATTTTAAAGCTTGAAATATCTCACTTTGAATGAATGAGCAATGTTGTTGTTTGTTGTTGCATATATATCATGAAGAATTATTATCAATTGTACAAACAACCTCATCACTTATGATTGGTGAAGTACACTGCGACTTCATCAACTTTCTCATGCATACAGCTTTTACAGCTGTACAACATATGACACTGGACGAGCATACTCTGTAGAGGACCAGGTCCCTACACTTGTGAGGAGATCATCAAAATATCTGGGAGCGTTAGCACTTATCATTTTCCTCTTTTTGATGATGACAAATAAACTACACGTAGCCTCATATAAGTGTAAAAACATTCATTCAAATACACAACTTTCCCCTTTATTCAGTGCATAATAACAAAAATGTTCCTTCAGTTCCCCCTTAGTTCAATGCTCCCTAATTCCAGTCAACTTTACAACAAACTTCCCCATTTTGACATCATTGAAAAGGTGAAGCAGTAAACATATTCAAGTGAAATGCATGACATTAAAGAATTCAAGGCCTTGGGCCACACATAACATGTGTATGTAAGCATAAAGAGACCATTAAACCACACATGAACAAGGCAGAAATAGAAATAACATTATATCACAAATACTGACCATTGTAGTCAGTCAAAAACACCATAAAGCCACAAGAGTTTTGAGTTAGAAGATTAGACAGAAAAGAGAAACTAAGGAAACAAGACACTTTTTAGGAAGGAGGAGGAGGGGATTGAGGGTGTGCATAAACAAAGACAGATGCTCATTTTCATCCTCATGAGCCTTGATAAGTTTCCTGTTGAGAGCCTTAACTTCCTCACTGAGTGAGGCATTTGTCTTCAACATCATTTCATTTTCATCCCTTAACTTTTGCAACACCTGCTCATTTCAATCACTAGAACCATGTCCCCTCGAAACTACCTTTTGTAATACAGACTTGAGTGTAGCAATTTCAATCTCCTTGTTATTCAGAAACTCAGTAATATCAGTCACTTCTCGTGTAAGAGCAGCTTACTGCTCTAGAACATCTGCCACTTGAGATCTGCCCCTAGCTTTTCCTTCAACACACTCACATTCCAGCAGGGTAGTAGCAATGAACATCTGTTTGGTGGTACCAGGTACCCCTTTTCCCAAAGGCACTTAGAAATGGTTGAATACAAAATTCAACAAGTAACCATACGGAATCCCATGTTTTTCCCTTTTTTGAGTCATTACCTTGTGCATGTGTTCCAGCATAATGGCAGGGAGGTTGATCTCCTCAAGTTCATCAAGCTTCTCCATGAGAAAAAGGTTAGCAGTAGATGCCACTATTCTTTTTTTTAGTTTTGGGCACCAACACTATGTTGATGAACTCAAAAAGCAACTAATATTCCACTTTGAGAAACTTTTTCGGTAATCCTTCTCTTTTGACATCTCCACATTTTGTGGCAAGTTTTGTGAAGTCACTAGATAGTTTACAACCTTCAATCATTCGAATTCCTTCCACAGGAACCCCTAAAATGATCCCCAAAATTTCTTCATCCAAACATATTTTGATATCCCTGACAGTAGTCGTGATTCCACCACCTTCCAAAAGTTCCATTTTGTAGAAATATTCATGCACCTCAGGTTCATGCAAGTACGTAACTGGTGTTTCAAAGAGATGGTTCCATCCTTGAATGGACACAACATCAAAAAGATTTGACATGCCAAATTTGGTTAGAATGTCAGGGTCAAACACTCTGCCATTTAAAACCTTTTGGTTTTCCGTTGCCGTTATCCGCTCCTCCCTTGTCATTTCCTTTTCTTCACTTTGTTTTTGAACCCTAGGACCTGGTCCCTTTACGGATTTTGATTTTTTCAGCCACCTAGTTTTTAACTTTCTCCCTTTTAACAAGAGATTTCTCTGCAGCCTTCTGTACTTCCTTTGTTTTTACCCGTTCTTTCTCACTTTCTTTTCTTTTCTTAGCCACATAAGCAACAACATCCTCAGACTCAGTATCACTAGACTTGATAGGGAGAGGTGTAGAGGTAGACCTTTCAAGTTCAATACTCCCCCTTCTCCTTTTGTTGGCCCTTGTTTGAACTGTGCTTGCTTCTATAGCGCTCCCCAAGACTTTTTGCATTTCATTCCTTGTAACATACTTCCTTTGTCCCCTTTAGGGTTGGACACAACCAACTTTCCCTTTCCTTTTCTTTGTCCCTCCTTCTCAGACTTATTAGGTTCAGTAGTGTGGTCAACTTCAGGAGTACCTATAACTGTTTCCAAAACAGGAACATTTACTTGAAAGGAGTGTGCTCCTCTCACCCCTATTTTGCTCCATTTAAACGAAACCTCTTCTTCTTCTTCCTTATCACTCTCAACGTCAAAGGATCTGGTGTTTGGTCAAACACAGGTTGAGTTCTGTGAGGGACCTGATCCAATGATCTCAACTCATGCTCCAGTAGAGTAGGTTGAGAGTCTCCTCTTAGTGAGGCTAATCTTTGATTGGCCACCAGTTCCGCCCCTGCGGCTAGAATACGCGATTCTAGACCCTTTCGCTCAGACAAATCCCCTTCAAATCTGTCAGATATAGTGGATGAAACAGCCATAGAACCAACTTCCATTTCCTCAGAGAGGGGCTCAACACTAGGTTTGCCACAGATTGCTCATGTGAGGCCAAAATACATATTTTTAATCATTATATGCCTCACATTTATTATTTATATTTGTTCTTTTCGAGCATAAATTTTATGGATTGTGCTAATAGTATATTTTATTTATAGTATTAAATTGGTGGAAATACAAAGAAGATTGAAGCTAAAAACGAATTAAAAATGTGATTGAAGAAGGAAATCAAGAAAACAGCTTAATGAATTAAAATAATATATTCCTATATATGGTGCAAAGTTGAACGGCAATTCAATTTGAATTAGGCTTGCTGCTGCCACGTGTCAGCTGACCGGTGCCCCTTTGCCGCCAACAATTTGGAGAAATCACGCGTACAAGTGCAAACCCAATTTGATTGGGTTTTTGTTTTCTTAATTTGTCTTTGAACTTAATTATTTATTTAGGGTTTCTCTATCTATAAATAGGGGATGAAAATTTATTCGTGAGGGAGCCAAGAATCAAGAAATAATACACAATATAAATTTTCTTCTAGCATAGGAACTTTGGAAGAGCCGTCGTGGAGGTCGGAGAATTGTGGTTTATTCTTTCTTCCCCGTTATTATTTATTTGTATTTGAGATTAATAAAAGATAGTTTAACTATTGTTCTTAACTTTTTATGATTAACACAAACATATTTATTTTAATAAATTTTAATTGTGTTTTTGAGATAATGATTAGCTAAATTTCATAACTACGGTTGTGAGAACCATGAGCGATTAACAAAGTATGAATAGTAACTAAGTAATTCTTGAATAGTGTTATTGCATGCATTGATAATGCTTACGTTAGAAGTCTTTTTAGCGGTTGCAAACGTTAAAACTCGCCTTGTTGCTACTTGTCGGACCAAGGAGGTAGTTAATAAGAAAAGAATTATCAACATAGATTTAGTGTGATACTATCTAATAGTCTAATGCCGATTGGTGCGATGGTGAAAACTAAGTCATACATCGATGTGATGTCTAATATGAGGTAACGGTAATGGTTAGTAAATTATACATACATAACCGAACCAAGGTGCGGGGTGAAATTCTCTAGATGTCGGACCAATGATTTAGAGATATGTAACTTATCACTTTGCATGTAATGCACTAGGAAATGATTGCTATTTCTAGGATAACCGCGTTATGAGATTATGGGGAAGACATTCCTAGTTATTTCTATTAATCTGAATATAAATAAATACTTAGTTCAAATCTATTTTTATTGTTTTTATTTTATTTCAATTTAAATCCCCCCATTTTTATAAAATAACTATCGAGTTAAATATTTTCTTTTGACAATATTCTTCCATATTCTCTGTGGGATCCACCCCAACTCATAGTTGGGTAAATATATTGCATACGATCGTTTATATTTCTTTTCAAGAAGTATATTTGAATGTTACCAAGAATGGCGCCGCTGCCGAGGAATGTGGCTTAGAAATTGTCTTTAGTATTTTTTTTGACTTGTATTTTTTTTTTATTTCTTAGGATTACTTTTAAATAATTTTTTATATTATTATTATTATCATATTTGTTTTACTCTTCTTGAGATGTCATCTGAAAAAGTATGTAGTGATAAGTGTTTTTGCAATTCTTGCCCTTCTGATTTTATGGGTTCTTATAGGTTAGTTTTTTCTCAACAAGATAAGTTGTATGGGGACATGGAAGATTTGTTAATACTTTGCTATAAATCAATATGTAAGCGCAATAGTGAATATGCCTTTGAATTTGATCTCTATTATTTAGATTGTGAGTTGAGTGCAAAGATTAAATGTTATGACACCCAACAATTTAGTATTAATATGTGTGAGGGAGAAAAAATACTTATAAGTCAACTTGAAGAGCTAAAAGTTGAGGGTCAATTGCTTGATCATACTTTTATTGATGTTGTCATTGTTGAGAAGAGTACACTAGAGTTATGTAATGAAGTAGATAATATTATTTTTAAAAACTCTAGTATGTGTAAATATGAGGGTGTACATAATAATACAATTCATAAGTTAGGGCGCACTAGACCTCATTCCAATCATTTTTTCACATTATGTTTAGATGATGAAATATTAATCGAGCCATCTGAGCCTATAGAAGAATGTATGGAGGAGGAAAATTGTATCAATTTTCTTGAATTTATTGTTCTAACATCGGAGAATTACATTCCTCACTTAGGATCCAAGAAGTGTATAATCCGATATCTATTGCTTGGGACCTTTATTTTTATACCAGCACCCCTTGAGAGTATTAGAATAATTGATGTGAAATTAGGGGTGCAATTCATATCTTCTAAGTGGAAGGAAAAATAGTAAAATTGATGGTGTCGTGCCACGACGTTAAATTAAGCGTTTATTGAGAGGTCACCCAATTAGTAGTGTAACTTCTTATTTTATTTTATTGTTATTTTATTATTATCACTTTTTTTTTCTTTTCTTGTTTTTGCAGATTAGGGGAAGTCTGAGTACCCAAATATATATATATATATATATATATATATATATATATATATATATATATATATATATTGAAGCGAAGGAGCATATTTGAGCTTAAGTGTGGGGTGACGACCCTTGATGAAAATTAAGAGAACATGCTACTAGCTAGGCCTAAAGGCCTCAGGGAATTTTCCTAACCCTTGTTTTAAATTTTATTTAATGCTTTGGGGACATAGCATCTTTTTAAATGTGGGGTGGAGGAATAAATTCCTAGTTTTTACCGTTTTATTGAGTTTTTTTTTTAGGATAGGTTCCTTGGCTTTTGTTTTCGGTTCTTTTCCTGAGGATAGTCCTTTTGAACCGAGTGTATTTTATTTAATTTTTTAGGAATAAATTTTATTTTTATTTTTATTTTGTTTGGAGAGAAAAGAAAAGACTCTTTCGAGTTATGTGATACTTAATTTTTGGGCCTAATTTTGAGTAGAACTTTCTTGTGAATGCTTGATTGCTAGATAAATTGCAAACTTTTTGACATCTAGGTTCATGGTTGTGACTTAGTATATAGCTTATTTTATTTTGTAGTTTGTTATGATCTTGTCTCACTTAGAAGTGGAATTGATTTATCTTGATTGATAGTTGTGCCATGTGTGGTGAGATTTTGTTTATTCTATGTTTTGCATCTTAGTTTAGAACTTTCCTTGCATGTTATTGAAGTGAAATAAAAAGAGTTGCTTTGTTTAGGAGATGATAATAGGATTTCTTTGATTTGTCTGGTAAATTTTAGCCTTTTTCAGATATTTTATCACTAGTTAGCTCTTTTGAGCCTGTAGCCTATTTTTGGTAGTCATATTTTTCCCTAAACTATTTTGTTGAATCCCTTGTTTTTGCACCTTGCTTCATTGAGCATTATAGCATAGACTTATTCTAATTATTAATTCTGAGAAAAAGGGATGGTTGAGTGAAAAGGTAATCAATGATAGCTACAAAGTGCTTAAAAGCCCTCTTTGAAAGAATGTGAGATGAAAAAAAAAAGAAAAAAAGAATGTGACATGAGAAAAAAAGGTTACCTTGATGATGACCCTGGTCCTTCCAAGGACATCCAAGGACATCGTGCACCTTAACGCATGTAAAATACATAAGTTGAGGATGGCTATTATGAAGGAAAACTTAAAAAAAAAAAAAATTAATGATTGAAACATTCTTGAGATGATGAGAATTACTTGTGAAATAATTATTGAAGAGAGGGCTAAAAATAAAGAGAGGAAAATAATGGGTGATGAAGTCTAAAAATTGCAAAGTGCTTAAGGAAGTGTAAATCACTATTATATAGTTTTCCTACCCGTTCCCTAGCCTACATTACAACCCGTTAAAGTCCTATTTGATTCTATTCAAGCATGCTTAATTAGTGGAGATGTACATAATGGGCAAGCCAATGGTTCTTTGTGCATACATGTGAATTTTATTTGTGAGTGTGAGAGTTGTCCTTGATATGAAGTCTTTAATTTAGATTCAATCTTTTGAATTGAGTGTGTAGACTATTTCTTTTTGTGAGGGCACTTGTTTCATGATAGATAGGTGATTTTATTAGCTTTCTTTGATGAGAGTAGGTGAGCAAACTTAAATTTGATGAGTTCAAAGTCCTTCCTTGAGGTTAGGAGGTTAAAAGTTTGTTGTTTATTTGGATGTCCTGCATAATGATTGAGAAGTGTACTTGATGTTTTGAAATTGATATATGACCTACTTGTTTGTAATAACCAAAGTGACATTGCTAGTATGCCTCACATTTATTATCTATATTTGTCCTTTTCAAGCATAAATTTTATGGATTGTGCTAAATAGTATATTTTATTTGTAGGATTAAATTGGTGGAAAAACGAAGAAGTTTGGAGCTAAAAACGAATTAAAAATGAAAGATTGAAGAAGGAAATAAAGCAGTCAGCTTAATGGATTAAATGATTTAAAATAATATATTTCTATATATGATGCAAAGTTGAACGCCAATTCAATTTGAATTAGGGTTGCTGCTGCCACGTATCAGCTGACACGCGCCACTCTGCCGCCAATAATTTGGAGAAATCACGCGTACAGTGCAAACCCAATTTAATTGGGTTTTGTTTTCTTGTTTGAACTCAATTATTTTATTTAGGATTTCTCTATCTATAAATAGGGATGAAAAATTGTTCTTGAGGGAGCCAAGAACCAAGAAACAATACACAATATAAATTTTCTTCTAGCTTTAAAAACTTTGGAAGAGCCGTCGTGGAGGCCGGAGAATTGTAGCTTATTCTTTCTTCTTTATTATTTATTTGTATTCGTGATTAATAGAAGATAGTTTAGCTATTGTTCTTAACCTTTTATGATTAACACAGGCATATTTACTTTAATAAATTTTGATTGTTTTTTTGAGATAATGAGTAGCTAAATTTTATAACTAGGGTTGTGGGAACCATGAGCGATTAACAAAGTATAAACAGTAACTAAGTAATTCTTGAATAGTGTTATTGCATGCATTGATAATTATTTCATTTAGAAGTCTTTTTAGCAATTGCAAACGTTAAAACTCGCTTTGTTGCTACTTGCCGGACCAAGGAGGTAGTTAATAAGAAAAGAATTATCAACATAGATTTAGTGTGATACTATCTAATAATCTAATGTCTATTGGTGCGAGGGTGAAAACTAAGTCATATATCGATGTGATGTCTAATATGAGGTAACGGTAAGGGTTAGTAAATTATACACATGTAGCCAAACCAAGGTATGGGGTGAACTTCTCTAGATGCCGGACCAAGGATTTAGAGATACCTAACTTATCACTTTGCATGTAATACACTAGGAAAGGATTGCTATTACTAGGATTACCGCATTATGTGCTTATGGGGAACACATTCCTAGTTATTTTTATTAATCTGAATATAAATAAATACATAGTTCAAAGCTATTTTTATTGTTTTTATTTTATTTCAATTTAAATCCCCCCATTTTTATATAACGATTATCGAGTTAAATATTTTCTATTGACAATATTCTTCCATATTTTTGTGGGATCGACCCCGACTCATAGTTGGGTAAATATATTGTATACAGTCATTTATATTTTATTTCAAGAAGTATATTTGACCGTTATCAATTGCTCCTCTGAGTTTTGTGATTTTTCACCAGATAAAACCAGGGTAGGGGAACATGCCAAGACAACCTCAGAAGGAAGAACATGGGAGGCTATGACTTCAGTCGAAGGAGTGATAGATTCATCCAATTCACCAACTCCACAGACTGGAGTTGAGGGAGATTCTTCTGGAGTTGGAAAGGAGAAGTTGAATGAACTAGGGTTTTCAACTTCTTGGGAGATAGGGATCTTTGAAGAAGAATCAACTTTAGTCATTTTGAGAGAAAGAGAGCAAAGCTTTGGAGAGGGGATAAGTGAATTTCTAAAGGAATTGTTTGAAGAGATTTTGTAATTGACTCACTAAGAGAAGTAGTATATAAAACCCAAAAAGGAATCGGGTCCCCAACATTAGCGACCTTTGGTTTAAAAGAGAAAAGACATTTGAAACTAACGCGATGAATGGGCGAAAGACACGTGGCAGTGATGTTGACAGATAGACAGTGTAGCGTAAGTGATACTCACCTCATGAGGACCAAGTCCCCTTTTCGATTTGCATCCCCGCCTGTGTGATTAGATCTTCCCTTCAGCTAAACACACCGTGAGTGTATACCTACATTAAGGTACCAAAAGTGAATTCTTAAGTGACAAACATTAAACAAGTATAGATATCTGCCCTCCTTAACATAATCAAAATAGAAGATTTTTGTGCAAACTTGTCAAGGAATAATGTAATCTTGTGCATTCCCAGCCTCATCCTATTTTTAATGAAACGTTCTTTACTCAAGGGCTTTTTAAAGATATCAGCCAGTTGATCTTCTATTTTGCAGAATTTCATCACCACATTTTGCTTCTAAACATTATCCCTTAAGAAATGATGCCTCACATCTATGTGCTTTGTCCTCTTGTGCTGCACAGGGTTTTTGGCCATATTTATTGCACTGGTGTTCTCACACATTAGAGGAATTGTATCTGTGAGAACACCAAAATCCTCCAATTGCTGCTTAATCCACAAAAGTTGAGCACAAAATGAAGCAACAGTTACATATTCGCCTCTATTGTTGACAATGCAACTAAATTATGCTTCTTGGTTCCCCAAGATATCAGTGATAATCCAAGAAAATATGCCATTCTTGATGTACTCGTTCGATCAACAATAAAGCCTGCATAGTCAGCATCTACAAATCCAATTAGATCAAGTGAGTTACCTGTTAGCTAGAAGAGGACCAGGTCCTGAGTTCCCTTCAGGTATCTCAGTATTCGTTTAGCCGCCTTTAGATGTGACTCTTTTGGTGCATCTTGAAACCCTGTGCACATCCCTACAATAAAGACTATGCATGGCATGCTTGCAGTAAGATACAAGACTGACCCAATGATTCCCCTGTACATGGTCTGATCAACCTCAAGTCCATCTTCATCCAAGTCAAGTTTTACACTTGTGCTCATAGGAGTATCAAGAACTTTTGCTTCTATCAAATTAAAATTTTTGAGCAGGTCTTTTATGTATTTCTCTTGGCATATAGAGGTACCCTGAACGGACTGTTTGATTTGCAAGCCTAAGAAGAAGGTGAGCTCCCCCATCATGCTCATTTAAAATTCACTACTCATCAAATCAACAAATTCTTTGCACAATAAATCTGTAGTGGCTCCAAAAATAATATCATCCACATAAACACGCACAATCAACAACTCTTTACCTCTGGATTTTAAGAACAAGGTATTATCAATTTTACTTCTTTTGAACCCATTAGCAAGAAGGAATTTTGACAGGCATTCGTACAAAGCTTTGGGAGCTTGTTTCAACACATACAGAGCCCTGTCCAATTTTAGCACATAATTTGGCAATTCTGCATCTTCAAAGGCTGGGGGCTGTTTGACATACACTTCTTCTTTCAGATTACCATTTAGGAAGGCACTGTTGACATCCATTTGAAAAATTTTAAATTCCATGTGAGCAGCAAATGCTATCAATATTCTAATGGCTTCCATTCTGGCTACATGAGCAAAAGTCTCATCATAGTCAATCCCCTCCTCTTGGTTGTACCCCTACACCACCAGCCTTGACTTGTTTCAAGTAATGGTTCCATTCTCATCAAGTTTGTTTCTGAAGACCCATCTTGTTCCAATGACAGTTCTGTTGAGAGGTCTGGGACCAAGTGCCAAACTTTGATCCTCTCAAATTGATGAAGTTCTTCTTGCATTGAATTTACACAATCTGCATCATGTAAGGCTTCTTTGATGTTCTTTGGCTCAATGGACGACATGAAAGCTGAATATGCCACTAGATTTCTTGTTCTGGATCTAGTTTGTATTCCAGAGGCAAGTGGGTAAATGAGATTGTGCAGTGGATGAGAAGATTGGTGTTTCCATCCGAACTTTTCGCTAGACTCTTCTTATGCATCATCATTAGATTCAGTATGATCATCTTTTGGACTTTGAGATGGAGGCGCTTGGGTAGTGACAGAAGGACCAGGTACTCCTGTGAGATCTGCACCATTTTATTCTGTAACCTGTTGGTTTCCAGGATTTTGGATTGCCTTGTCCTCTCTTTCTTTGATCAGCTCCTCTATTTTATGGTCTTCCTTATGAGCATCAATTTTCTCAAATTCATCAAATGTCACATGCATGCTCTTTTCAACATATAAATTTCTCTTGTTGAACACCCTGTAAGTCTTGCTGGTAAAGGAGTATCCTACAAACACCCTTTCATCACTCCTTGCATCAAACATTCCTAAGTCATCCTTTCCATTATTTAATACAAAACATTTGCAATGGCTTAAGGTAAGCAATTGAAGGCTTTCTATTGTTCAACAATTCATAAGAAATCTTCTTCATCATAGACCTGATAAGACACCTATTTGTAACATAGAATGTTGTGTTGACAGCTTCTGCCCAGAAGTTCATAGCAAGCCCTGAGTTAATCAGCATAGTCCTTGCAATATCAACCAAAGTCCTATTCTTCCTTTCAAGCACTCTTTTTTGCTGAGGAGTTCTTGGTGCAGAGAAATTGTGATTGATTCAATTTTCAGCATAAAAACTTTCAATTTGAGAAATTTCAAACTCTGTGCCATGATCAGACCTGATACTAGCAATCTTGGAGTTGACCTTCAGTTGAGTAGCTTTGGCAAAGGTAATCAGAATTCTGGCAGTTTCATCCTTTTTTCATAGAAACATATTCCAGGTGTACCTAGAGAAGTCATCAAAAACTACAAGAATATAGTTCTTACCTACTCTGCTTTGAATTTTGATAGGTCCACATAGATCCATGTGGAGAAGCTCCAAAGTTTTGATTGTGCTCACTCTATTCTTTGCCTTGAATGATGATCCTGTTTGTTTCCCTCTTACACAGGCATCACATACTTTATCATTTGAAAATTTCAGCTTTGGTAATCCGTGGACCAGGTCCCCTGCAACAAGATTTTTTATTAAAGAGGAACTTACATAACCTAGTCGTTGATGCTAAAGATTTGTATCATCAGCTTGAGCACTCAAGAATGAAAGGCTGTCCCTTTCAATAGAATCAAGATCAACAATGTACATATTCTTGACTCTTTTTACAGACATCACAATTTTCTTGGTTGCACAGTTTGTAACAACACACCCATCAGACATGAATTTGACTTCATTTCCTTTGTCGCAAATTTGAGATACGCTTAAGAGATTAAACTTCAGACCATCCACATAGTGTACACTGTCTATGGAGTGATATGCTGTTCTTCCTATCTTGCCAATACCAAGGATAAAACCTTTCTTTCCACCGCCAAATGACAGACCACCACCTTGGTGTGCTTTCAAAGAGAGGAAGTTTAGAGTGCTTCCAGTCATATGCCATGAGCATCTACTATCCATGTACTAGCACTGATTGCTCCCTCTCTTCTGCACAAGAATCACTTATTAGACTTAGGAACCCACTTTAGATGGAGTTCCCAAAAACTGTCAAAAGGCTTAATGAGAAACCTTCCTTTCCATGGGGGTAAAGTATTCTTACTAAAATGGTAATCAGGATCAGGTACCCTTTTTTTTTTCTCAACAACTTTTCTTGACTTAAGAAACTTCTCTTGACTTTCTTTTACTTTCATCTGCTTCTCACACTTCTCTTTCAGATGACCATTTTTGCCACAGAAGGTACACAGAAGGTTGTTTGAGACTGACATATATTTGCTATGTTGATTGTAAGGAGGCTCTATCTGTCTACACCTTAACCACTTTCTACTGTTGAACTGTTGGCTTGCTAAGTTAGTGAGGATCTTAGAAGAGTCAGTCCACTTGAGAGAGTGGTTCAGTTCTTCTTTGATCTTACTTAAGTCCTTCATTAGTTGAGAGCTTATTTCTATAGAGGCAACTAACCTAGACTTAGAGGCCTTGAGTTTCTCTTCTAGTTCAACCTCAAAGTTACTGAGTTTTTGCTCCCCACACTTAGAGGTACCAGGTCTTTCATTTGGTTCCAGACTCTCAGTCTCAAGAATACCTATCGTGACACTCAATTCAGACATTTGAGACTTAAGAGTTGAGTTTTCATCCTCACACAGACTCAACAATTTATTTTTCGTCAAGTTTTTAGAGGTTAGTTCATCAATAGAATCAATCAATTGAGCAGAAAGTTTTCTCAATCTATTGATAGGAAGAGTATCTAGATCATTTTTGAGATCAATACGAGTAACCTCATTTAGATCCTCTTCATCGTCAGATTTTTCCATTAGAGAGAAAATGGAGTTGTAGATAGTCTCATCATCTTCTACAGCCATCATTGATACATCCTCCAGACTTTCTATCTCTTCTTCAGACTCACTTGATGCGTTACCCTACACTGCCATAGCTTTCTTCACCAGTTGATCAGTATGAGCTTTCCTCTTGCCAGTCTTAGACCTGGTCCCTTCTTCGAGGTCTGAAATGTTCAGTTTTTGGCTTCTAACTAGGGAAATCCCTTATAAAGTGACCAGGTTTGCCACATTTGTGACAAAGATCATTTGCATTTGCATCTCTATTAGTCAAAGCTTTCTTTTTAAAGCCTCATGCTTCTTGATGATCTTCTGAAACCTTCTTGTGACATAGGCCATTTCATCATCCTCCTCAGTCACATCATTTTGAGAAGTTTTCAAAGCGATTGATTTCTCCTTCTTTCCTTCCTTCATGGTCATTCCCTGTTGCTTGTTGAGTTCATAGGTTTGAAGATTGATAATCAGTTCATCTATGGCAAGTGTCTTCAAATCTTTTGCTTTAGTTATATTATTCAGCTTGTTTTCCCAAGACTTGGGAAGCACCTTGAGAATCTTTCGAACCTGTTTGCTCAAAGGAATAGGTTCACCAAGACATCTCAGCTCGTTGGTCATAGCAGTGAATCTTGAGTTCATCTCGAAGATTGTTTCACCTTCCTTCATATAAAAATTCTCGTACTGAGTCGTAACCATATCGACCTTCAACTCCTTCACTTGTGTAGTTCCTTCATGAGCATTTTAAAAATAGTCCCATATCTCCTTGGCCGTCTCACAAGTTGAGATTCGGTTGTACTTGTCTGATTTGATTCCACATACAAAAATCTTTTTTGCCTTATAATTCTTTTCCATCTTCTTCCTATCTGCTTCATTGTACTCTTTTCTGGTTTTGACAACTATTGTAGTGAGCTTTCCATCTTTCACTTCCTTCGTAGGAATGTATGGCCTGTCAAGAATCATGTCCCACAACTCAATTTCTTCAGCATTAATGTAATCATGCATGCAATTCTTCCACCACCCATAGTAATGTCCATTAAAGTGGGGTGGTCTGGTAGATGACTGACCTTCTTCCATATTAGGTGGAGCTGCCATTCCCTTTAGGATCTATTCTTTTCTTGGTGTTAACCAAACTGAAAAGTGAAGCACTGATACCACTTGTTGGAATATATGCGTCCACTAGTCTAGATGGGACCAGGTCCTCAGTACAGTTACAATAACAAAAAGTAAACTAAATGCTAAAAGTAAAGATTACACACATAACTTTACGTGGAAACCTCCTTGATCAAAGGAGTAAAACCACGACTTGTCTCACAAGAATTTTCAAACATCTTTTACTATTCTTCTCAATCAAAAGTAAAAACAGTTTACAAAATGAGATTAACCTACCAATCTCCATACTAAGAAATACCTCCTATCACTTAGACGAGCCTAAGCAGATACAACACTACCCATTGTACTAATCCTAACAGATTAATACAGACTTTGATATAAGACACTAAGTTACTCACAAATTAAGTTCTTACAATGATTCACAGAAGCTTGAAACGTTTCTAACAAGACGCAATAATTCCTACAATATAAGCTCGATTACAAGAAAATAAAGTAACAGTTGGTGTAGGAAGCACTTGAAGCAATCGATCAGGTCCCTGTTGTTTTGAAGCATGAAGTATCTCACTTTGAATGAATGATTAATGTTGTTGTTTATTGTTGAATATATATCATGAAGAATTATTATCAATTGTACAAAGAACCTCATAGATTCTGATTAGTGAAGTACACTACGACTTCACCAACTTTCTGACGCAGACAACTTTTGCAGCTGTACAACATATGACACTGGACGAGCATACTTTGCAGAGGACCAGGTCCCTGCACTTGTGAGGATATCATCAAAATATCTGGGAGCGTTAACACTTATCAACCTAGTTTTCCATTAGTTCCAACGAATAAAATTGGGAAGTGATTAGATGAGGAGTTTATGAATATCATTCTTGGGCTTCATTCCCCACCAATTCATCAGATGTTTTCTCAAAGAAACATGAGCATGGGTAAGACCTAGCAGGCTGAAGAAAAATCTCCAAACGTAATTGGCAAAATTACCATTGAGAAAAATATGATTTTCTTGTCTTGTTTTTGTTTGATAAGTTCCTAGGAAGATGAGCAAGAAAAAATTTCATTGTCATTGATATTCCAAATGGCTTAATCTGGAATCTCTTATTGGTAAATAATTCTAGTGGAAAATAGTTTAGGAACTAATAGTGGAGGAACCCACTGTCTTACCATAGCCTCAAAACATTGCTCAATTTAGGCAGAAATACTACTAAAGCTTGAGACATGACTTTAGGCATGATTGAACCACTGAAGAAGGCTTGAACTATAGTGAGTATATCTTCTTTAAGAATTTTCCAACAAACCTGATAGAATTTCCCCCCAAAGCGATCAGGTTCAAAAGTTGAATTGGGATTCATGGACTGCACCACCTGCTGCACCTCTTCCATTGTAAGTGACTCTTGTAAAACTTTATTTTGCTCAGGTGTGACCATCCTTGGAATGCACTGTAGTATCTCTTCTATAGTCCTATGATCCTGCCTTAAGAAAATTTTCTAGAAATAGTTGCATGCTACCTTAGCTATACTGTCATCTCCTTGAACCCATTCCTCTTCTTCAGTGCATATTTTGTGAATAAAAAGTTTTGTCCTCCATCCTCTGATAACATTATGGAAGTATTTAGAGTTAGTGTCCCCTTCTTTAAAGCAATGGAGTTATGTTTTCTGTTGGAGCATAGAGTCTTCCAGTTTGAGATACTTGATGTATTTTGCATTATTAGGATGTAACTTTGGTCTATTCTCCTCGGCGTTCTCCAAAACAATATTATTTTCAACAATTTTGACCTTCTCCTCATAGTCCTTAACTGTGTTGAATATGTCTCCATATTCATCTTGATAGTTGCTCAGAATAGAGGCAAGCCTTTTCATTTTGCAATGTAACCTATACATGGGGTTATCAGTTGCTTCCCTTTCCCAATACTCCTTGAAAATATTCATAAACTTTTTCTTTTTTGTCCAGTAGTGCAAGAATTTAAAATACCTGCAGCTCTGTTCTTGTCTCATAGTAATTTCCATAAGCAAAGGACTATGATTAAAACCCACAATCGGCACATGAGTAATTGTTGTGTGGGGTATGTCTTCTAAGCATTTGTCATTAGTCATAGCTTTGTCCATCCACTTCCATATTTTATCCTTCTCAGCTTATTGATTGCACCAGGTAAATAATGATCAGTATACCCTAAATCCACCAAACCACATACTTCTATATTACTGAGAAACTTAAAACTTTTATTCATATTTTAAGAAATACCTCATTGTTTTCCTTCTGTGGATGTCATCACATTGAAATTACCAATATTACACCAAGAGATGTTATTGGTAGAAAATTGCAGAAGTTTATCCCTGAATGGCCTCCTGAGATGGTCTTTGCATTTGGCATAAATAAAACATATCATGAACTTTCCCTTGACCTCAACATATTCTAAAGAACAAGTGATATGTCTTCAGCTTCAATAATATGGCAACCCATATCTTCATTCCAAAATATACAAATCTTACCATTTTGATTGAATAAGGCTTTATCTATATTGAGTTGAATTTTGTACTTGTTGATTTAAGTATTCTCAGCAAATGGTTCAAGAATCGCAATCATAGAAAGATTGTGCATTTTCTTGAGGGTTTGGATTCTTTCCAATGAGCCTTGGGTGTTGATAGTTCTAGCATTCCAACAAAGTTTTTAATCATTAAAAACCTCTACTTTTGGATCATGAATTGGATCTGCTGGAGGTAGCAGATGTACTGGTGTAGGCCTATTTGAAATTTTATTGCATCAATTGTCTACTTCTAGGAGATTGTCCTTGCTAAGCAATGACATCCTAAATTTCCTCTTGGATTTCATTATGAAGAGTGGATCCAAAAGCCATAATATGATGGGTAATTGATTCTTCTTTTGCATCATCTTGCTCATCCAGGACTGTGTATCTTGTCATCCTCTGAATTAAGGACCCCACATTCATCCTTCTCCTTAATATTAACCATGCTAATACCTATTTCCTTATATTTCACCTTGTGAGGTTGTTGTTGTTGCATTGTTTCCATGTTAAATTCATTTAATTAATTGTTTTTTTTGTTGTTTTCTTTTAATTGCATCCCTTTTCATATTGCTCATTCTATCCCTTGATTTGTTATTAAGAGGTTTCATTTGAGAGTTATTACCATCTAGTTGGTTTTGAACATTTGAAGTCCCTTGATCATCTTTTTCTTCTGAAGTATGCATAGGAGAATTGATATCTTGCCTTGGGTCTGAATTATCTCCTCTCAATTGTTTCCTGTAAATTATTGAATCCCTGAGTGCCTTGTAATCATATTTGGAGTGGCTAGAGAATTCTGAACTAGAGTAGTCTCATCAATTTTACTGTGAGAAGTATCCTGAATCTTCAATTCTTTCTAGTTTCTTCCTTTTTCTTTCTGAATGGCCTAATTAATTTGATTGTGAGTAGTGGTAGCAGGGGCTTTGATGTCACAACTAGGGTCAATATTTGTGTTCTCGTGCATATCATGAGTTAATTGCCCCCCTTTGGACACCCATTCCTGCAAGTTAGCATGTTTCTCCTGCACTCACCCGTCCGTCCCTCCTTTAACTTCATCAGTCATAGCCAATAGTAAATTTTCATGGGGGTATTTAGGAATTGGGAGCTGTTATATTCTAGGCATTTTGATGATCCTCACAAATGTAGGGACCTGGTTCCTGCTAGAGTACTCTCGTCCAGATTCAAATTAGTACAATTGTAAAGCTCTCATGTCAGGTGGTAGGTGAAAAGTGCAGGGTACTGCACCAATAGTAAGAGAGGGCAAGACTGTATGTTTTAGTGGCTCACAATTGCAGGGACCCGGTCCCTGGCTAAGTTCTCTCATCCAGATCTATAATGGGGTACAACTGTAAAACTGTCGTATCAGTGGTTGGTAAGGCGTCAACGTAGTACACCAATCAGAATGGACGAAGTTGTTTGTCCAACGGTCAATAACTCTTTATGGTTGACTTAGTCAACATGACAAACAACAAATTAATTAATTCATTCAAAAGCAGAGAGAGCCAGCACGTCTTCTCAAGAACTTACTAAGAAAGGTTTGCAAGGGACTTGGTCCCTGCAAGACTGCGTATGTAAAAGGACAACCAGACAGCTGTTAGAAAAGTTGCCACTTATGATGTGGTAGGTGCACGTCTTTCCAGAGAGGCAGACTCTCAGCCGATGAGCAGTTCCAAGGAGTTTGTGTTCATTTTGATATAATCTCTTAACACAAAACACAAAATTAAATTTTGACAAACAAAAACTTGGACAAGCTTGAAAAGAGAAGGCCATCTTTAAGGAAGAACACTACTCATATTAACAAGCGACCAGATGGAGTGATGAAGCATCTTGTTGTATTTTGAGTTGTGTATTTTATGTGCTTAAATTGTAAATCTTTTCCTATGGTATAAAGGAATTAGATTTTTTTCTCTATTCATCTAAAAATCTAAGTTATTTAAGGGTAACTGATTTAGTGGGCACTATTGTATCTGCTTAGTCAAATTCTAAGTTAGTTAGAGTTAGGTAGCTTAGTGGGCAGTGTGGTATCTGCTTAGTTTCTTTCTTTGTGGTAGAGTTACTACATTGAGGGGGAAGGGATTTATAGGTAAATTCCTAGGTTGCAAGAAGTTATAATCTGAATCGTTGCTCCATTTGAGTGAAATGGAGTTTGGGTTGAAAAGCCAATGAGGAGAAGTCTTGGTTTTCACCACCATTGAGCAAGGGGATTTCCATGTAAAACTCTTATGCATGTTTTACATTGTGCTATTTATTTTCTGCACTTTTACTTCTGCACTATTATTTTATCGAGGGACCTGGTCCTGAAACCACTGGTAGGTGCTTACATTCCAACAATTGTTATAAGAGCTTGGGCTCTCTATTTGGCACCAAGAGAGAGATTCATGCGAAAAATGTATCTAAGCTTGCAAGAAGGTCGGTCTCCAAGGAAACTACCTCTTATTGATGGTTAATACTATTGGTGGTGGAAAAAATGCATGTTTTTCTATATAATGGCTGAAGATTATGAGTTGTGGGATGTTATTTGTGAGGGTCCCTATGTGCCAACTATAGAAGTAAAATATGTGGATGTTACAAGGGTCGTTCTCAAAACCCGACGGCAATACAATGACTTTGACAAAAGGGAAGTTGAGAAAAATCACAAGGCTAGGAAACTCTTAATATGTGGAACTGGAGTAAATGAATATGATCTGATTTTATATTGTGAATCAGCTAAGAAAATCTGGAACCGCTTGAGAATATTGTACGAAGGTACTGAGCAAACAAAGAAATCTAAGTTAGATCTCTTCACTACTCAGTTTGAAAGCTTCACGATGGAAGAAGGTGAATCTATTCAAGAAATGCATACTAGATTCTCCACCATCAAAAATGAGCTCATGTTCCTAGAAGAACCTGTCACTATGTGGAAGCAGGTCACTAAGATACTGGAGATTCTTCCCAGATCTTGGACTGATGAAGTTGATATTGTCTATGAAGTTGGGGATCCTAAAGTACTATCGTTGAATGCTCTATTTGAACATCTTCAAGCTCAGGAGATGCATAGAAGAAAGGATGGTCTCATGGTTCAAAGAAAAAATAAAATAAGGGACTAGGTCCATGACAAGTGAAGCAGAACAGAAAATTTTGACTATGTTGTGAAAGAGGCTCTTGTTGTCTGGGGTGATTCCTCAAGCGACTCAAAAAGGTCAAAACATCCTAAAGATGCATTAATGCTTGCAGTCAAAGATGATGAAGATGTGTTTGATGCCACGTTTACTTTTATGGCAAAATTTGATTATGAATAAGCTGAAGAAGAGGTGACCCTTTATGATCTTAAACAAAACTTGTATGTTTACTCTGTTAAGAAGTTGAGAAGTCTAGCCGCTATTTTGATTGACTCTATCATTGAGTTAACAACTGAAAAGGATCTCATGAACAACAGCCTAGATATCCTTCATGAAGAAAAGGTAGCCTTGGTTGACCAAATGTGTATTGTGGAAGAACAATTGATAGTTCTAGAAACTGAAAATCTAGAACTTAGGGAAAAATTAAAGATGCTGAGTGAGATGTGTCAAAAGAAATGGAGAGGCTAGAAACTTGCAAATCTATCTTGAAACCAGTTTGAATACTGCTGAAACAAAAATTATTATGGCCTTGGAGAGAAATAATCAGTTAGAGAGGGACCCGGTCCGTGCCAAAGAAAAACTGAACAAATCTCTCAAATGGACCACCTCTTCAAAATTGCTTGCCAATCTTACCAATCAGGGTTAAAATGATGTAAAGGGTTAGGAAATTCAAGCAAAAGTCCTTCTTACAATATCCATCGCAAATATGTGTCCGTGTCCGACAATTTGTTGTGCTTTCATTGTGGTCATGATGGTCATTTGAACAAGGAATGTACATCTTGGAAAAGGACCAAAGATATCCTCTCAAACTATTCTAAATAGAGGAACAAGAAGAACAAGGGACCTGGTCAACAGAGGAACAAGCAGAAGAAGGGACTTGGCGTGCTCCTAGTCCTAAGTTGAAGAAAACCAGTCCGCCTCACTGGACAAAAGATTTTATTATTACTTCGTTATCTGGTTACTGGGAACTCCATCTCAAATGGGTTCCCAAGGCTAACAAGTGGTTCACTATGCAAGTGAGAGGACGTAGCATCAGTTAGTGTTGATTTATGAATAGTGGATTCCCAAAGCACACGATTGAGAATACTAAAAAACCTTCTCTCTATCAAGGCACTTCAAGGTAGGGGTGTCTCTTTTGGCTATGGCAAGAAAGTATATTTTTGGTGTATACAAGATTTCAAAGTCCATGGAATACTTTTTTGAAGTTGTGTACTATGTCAATGGGTTGAAGTACAATCTTCTAAGTGTTTCCCAGATTTGTGGTAGAGAAAATTGAGTTAAGCTCTTATCAGATAAATGGGTGTCACGAACTTGCTCTCTCAGGTGATGATCTTGATAGAAAAGAGATGCAAGAGCATGTATATTGCTAATTTGAATACTGCTCGTAGTGATAGTCTCACTTTGCTTAGTGCTCAAGGTGAGAATGTTGAGGTATGGCACAAGAGATGTGCTCATGTGAGTACTTCTCTACTACACAAAATTATGTCAATGGATCTGGTCCTCAGTCTTGTCAAAATAAATTTGCAGATGACAAAGTTTGTAAGTTTGTGTTAAAAGGAAGCAAATTTGACAATCCTTCAAGTGGAATATGCAGGCTGTTAATCTTCCAAAGGGCTTTCGGGCTGAAATGTGAATAGAACATGTTTTGTGACCAAAATGATGATATTGAGAAGTGTAATCTCAATGATGTTGAAAGAGTATTTGTGCGATACTTTTCCTCCAGCAAGGCATATCCTTTGTATAAAATGTGTGCATCAAAAAAGTTGTTCATGTGCTTTTTGATGAGTCTTGAAGAATTGAGAAGTAAGTTCCAAAAAAAAAAAAAAAAAAAAAAAAAAAAAAAAAAAAAAAAAAAAAACAAAGAAGCTTTTGAGATGGAAGGGTTGCTTCAAATTCAAATAGACGGTCTAAATAGTGAGCTTGCTGAAGAAAAACCTCTTTATGAATCCAGCAATCTCAAGGAAGCTGATGCAGATGATGAATCTGATGAGGGACCCAGTCCGTTAGACATTGCTCAACAAAGATGGTGCATTTCAAACTGATAATTTTAATTATGAAGGTAAGAATGAAAAATTTGATCAAGTTCGGTTTGAAAGAAGCAAAGTATGACACTTGGTTCCCCAACAAGCTGATAGGTTGTCGAAATTTATCTTCAACAATGGCTTCAAAAGTGGTAAAATTGACAAAACCCTCCTTTTGAAATAGTAAGGAAAAGAATTACTGATTATTCAAGTACATATTGATGATGTTATCTTTGAAGCAACCTTTGAGTGGTTGTGTGAAGAGTTTGTTGCACTCATGAATAGTGAGTTTTGAAGTGAGCATAATGGAAGAATTAAATCTCTTCTTGGAGCTGTAGAGCAAGCAAACCTTAAAAGGTACCCTCGGGTGTCAAGAAAAGTACATCAATGAGCTGCTCAAATGGCTTAACATACTTGAAGTCAAGACAATGTTAAGGAGGGGTAATGTCATCATGAAGTTTTGCAAAATGGAAGATCAAGTGGCTGACATCTTCACTAAAGCCCAAAGTAAGGACTAGTTGTATACTCTCGTAGGAACTTAGCTATAGGGAATAAGATATCATAATGTTCAGGGAAATTGATGTCTGGTCAAAGACAGGGACCTAGTACCAGTTAAGAGAAGTTGCTTAAAAATGTCTCATGTTATGGATGCCTAGACAATTCTTACTCCCATGGGCACTAACTTGAAGCTGGATGCGGATGAGCCATGTTTAGAGATTCCATTCTTGTACAAAGGAATCACATCTGAAGGCTGCTAAGAAAATCTTGAGACAGTGGAAGAAGACAGGGGACCCGGTCCTATTTTGTCCATCAGGAGACTTTTTGATTTGGAGTACATGGTGATGCTGATTATGCTGAGTATCAAGTTGATGGAAAGAGTACCTCAAGAGTGTCTTATGCTATAAGTTGATCTCTCACTCACGGGGAACTAAAAGGTAAGATTTAGTTGCTCTTTCAACAATCGAGGCAGAAAATGTAGCAAGTGCAGCTTGATGGGTTCAACTCTTATGGATCAAGCAACATCTTGAAGCTCTTAGAAGACCTAGCTGAGATAATCAAACTAATGTTGGGAATGTTGGAACCTTCTTGAATGGATCCTGCCTAAAGCAATCAACTCTCTCATGACTATGCAAAAGGAGCAGGTATCCTTGTTTATCAGTTATATATGTTTTAGCAAGTTCAGTTTCATAACTTTTGTAGGTATACACACATGGAAAAAGGCTGAAGGAAAAGGAAGGTCAGGATAGATCTAGGTAGTCACATTCAAACTACAGAGAGGGACCCGGTCCATTCTCAAAGGTTTGCACTCTTAACATTGTAGTTTGAATTATGCATGAGAACCGTTGCAATTGCCACATGTCTATCATTCAGGTTGTATCATCCTTTGAGTACCAAAATGACACTTCCTTTATCTCCCTTTATACTCCATATTTCTTTTCAAATCCCCTTCTAAAATTAGAAATTTTCAAAACCTTTTTTTCTACTTTCTCAAAAACACTTCAAATGTGTAAACGCTCTATTCCTACTTGAGAATTTTCTGATGAAGATGTTTTTAAGTGTGAAGAGGGACCAGTTCCTACAAGAAGAAAGAAGATGGTGAGAAAGATGATGTTCAAAAAGAAAAAGGTTGATATTCTGAGAACTCAAAGTATTTTGAATATGAGGGTGTCTTAAAAAAAAACCAAAAAAAAAAAGAAAATGAAAAAAGAAATTGGTTCCTCAATTATTTATCTATTCATCTCGGAGGCCTTGTAAAATGAAATAGTGTGCCTAAATGCTCAGTTTATGAAACAACACTATCAGAGGGACTAGGTTGAAAAAAAAAAATGAAAACTGGCAGCCTTGAAGGTTTAAAATGAAGCCTGTGTAGCAAAGATTGTGAACTTCAAGAGAGGCTTCTGAAGGAACCATGCTAAGGGATATGCTCCACTAATTCTATTCTTTCAATCCCTTTCCTCTAAGTCATCCTTTCTCTTCCTAAACTTTCTATGTAGGTCCTTATTCCTCTTTTTCTATTGAAACTGAGTAGGCATTGTTCTGGTTTTCATTCGTAGTCATATTTGCCATGCTTTGTTGGTTGATCTTTTATTTATGGATGAAAAATGTCTTGTTTCTACCGACTTGTCTCATTACTTTATGCATTTTTACTCATGCTCAGTGTTGCCAAAGTGGCCATGAATTTTCTTGAACTGCATTTTTGTCAACTTGGTTTATTGTTTTAACCCTTTTTTATGATGTCCAAAATGGGGAAACTTGTTAAAATTGTTAAGGTATGAGATCAATGATGTTAGCTACTTGAAGAAGACATGGTCATGATGATAGGGGGAATCTTAAGGTATGATATCAATGAAGTTAGCTACTTGAAGAAGACATGGTCATGCCAATAGGGGAAGAAGTTGAACGAGTTGGTCATCATCAAAAAGGGGAAAATGCTATTTTGATGTTTTAATGATTTGACAAACCTCGGGGATTTACTTGAAGAGTTCTTGTTAATAGGGGGAACTGGTGAATAAGTCTGTTATCATCAAAAAGGGGGAAAATGTTATTTTGGAGCTGATGTTTATTTTTGATGATTTAACAAGCTTAAAGATCTAACAAGGAATCAGATCCTTGTTATTGGGAATGCTGACAGTGAAATGAATGAATAAACTCAGTGTGAAGAATATTTGTGTGTCATCATCAAAAAGGGGGAAAATGTTATATTCTAGGTGTTTTGATGATCCTCACAAATGCGGGGACCTAGTCCTTGGCAAAGTACTCTTGTCCAGATTAAAATTACTACCACTGTAAAGTTGTCATGTCAGGTGGTAAGTGAAAAGTGCAATGTACTACACCAATAGGAAAAGCGGACGATATTGTCTGGTTCAATGGCTTACAATTGCAGGGACCTGGTCCTTGGCTGAGTTCTCTCGTCCAGATCTATAATGGGGTACAGTTGTAAAGCTGTCGTGTCAGAGGTTGGTAAGGCGTCAGTGTACTACACCAATCAGAATGGATGAAGTTGTTTGTCTAATGGTCAATAACTCTTTATGGTTGACTTAGTCAACATGACAAACAACAAATTAATTCATTCATTAAAAAGGAGAAAGAGCCAACACATCTTCTGAAGAACTTACTAAGAAATGTTTGCAAGGGACCTGGTCTCTGCAAGACTGCGTATGTGAAAGGACGACAAGACAGTTGTCAGAAAAGCTTCCACTTCTGATGTGGTAGGTGGACGTCTTTCCAGAGAGGCAGGCTCTCAAACAATGGGTGGTCCCAAGGAGTTTGTATTCATTTTGATATGATCTCTTAACACAAAACATAAACTTAAGATTTGGCAAACAAAAACTTGGATTTTCTCTGAAAATTCACAAGCTTGAAAGAGAAGGCCAAGTCAAGAAAGAACACTGCTCATATCAATAAGGACCAGATGGAGTGTTGAAGCGTCTAGTTGTATTTAGAGTTGTGTATCTTATGTGCTTAAATTGTAAATCTATTCCTATATTATAAAGGAATTAGATTTTTTGCTCTATTCATCTAAAGTCTAAGTCAGTTAAGGGTAACTGATTAGTGGGCAGTGTTGTATCTACTTAGTCAAATTCTAAGTTATCTAGAGTTAGGTAGCTTAGTGGGCAATGTGGTATCTGCTTAGTTGCTTTTTTTGTGGCAAAGTTACTACATATAGGGGGGAAGGGATTTATAGGTAAATTCTTAGGTTTCAAGAAGTTGTAATTTGAATCATTGCTCTATTTGAGTGAAATGGAGTTTGGGCTGGAAAGCCTGTGAGGGGAGGTTGTGGTTTTCGTCGCCCTTGAGTAAGGAGGTTTCCACGTAAAACTCTTGTGCCTAATTTACATTGTGCTATTTATTTTCCGCAATTTTACTTCTACACTGTTATTCTGTAGAGCGACCTAGTCCCGAGATCACTGGAGGGCGCATACATTCCAATAGGAGCATTGAGTCAATACATGTGGTCTTGGAAGCTTTATTGTATTCCTCCCTTACACTGAGGATTTCTGCATTTTGCATAGTGGGGGATGTTTGGGATTTAGCGAGGGGTAAAACCTTACCAGACTCATTTCCATTTTGCTCTTCCTGTGCTGGATTGTATTCTATAATTTGGTCTTATTCCTCTTCTTGGGAGTTGGCTTGATCCTGCACAGTCTTATCAATATAAGTATTATGAGTAGTGATAGTATTTTTACCTGCCTTACTATGATTATGTGGATGTTGTTTTGTGTCTTCCTTCTCTTGAGATGAATCAGGTCTATCATCATTGTTATGATTGGTTTTTTTATTCTTCCTCTTTTTAGTTTGCCATTGATCTCCTTGAGTGTTGCTTGTCATTATTGCATGGAGTTGTTGGCTTATGTTACCATTAGTGTTGGCTGGTTCCTTGTTGTTCTTCATAGCTTGATCCCTGTATTCCTTCTTTTCTTGATCAATTGTTTTTACTTCTTTTTTCATTCTCAAGCTCTTTCTTTCTTTTGTAATAATCATCCCTTTTTTTGATAGTACAAACATGTATTTGGTATCCTTGGTGCTTCCAATAAATACCAAAAGTTGGAACACTCTCATATTGTATAGCTTTCCATTTTCCCATGTTGAGATCCTCTTCATCAATACCCATCCAAACGTGGGGATGCCTTTCCTTAGCTAGTTCAATCTGAACCTTTACCTTAGCTACACTTCCCCTAGTCTTTTGGATAGAGTTTGTATCAAGATACAACACTTTCCCAATAGGTTTCGAAAGAGTAGTGACAAACTCTTTGCTGTAGAAATGACAAGGTAGTTCAGGGAGGGATATCCAAATTGAGACTATTGGTGTTTCTTCATCAGGTCTAAAGGTTGGATTCCAAGTTTGGATCCTCATCAATTGACCTTCAATGGTCATGTTCTATTTAGTCCACAATGTGATATAATCTAACTCATTATCCAAGTCAATATACACATGTCTTGCATTAAAGTGAGCGACCTTCACACCTTTAGACAATTGAGTTTGAAGGATGAAATTTTCATGATCAACTCCACCTTAGGCATTGTATTAGTGAACTTTACAATTAGAGTATATTTTATATCTAGAAGCTAGCTTAATCATAAAGTCATATTTTTTGAATATAACAACATGTAAACCTTGTTTGGTAGTACTAGTAGGAGGGATGAGGTTTATAGGGATCTCATTTTCGGCTTGGTTCTGTTTAAGTTTGGCTGCAAAGGATTGGATAACAGTGTATAGAGCTGGTTTAGTTGTAAGGTCATTTTTGGGGTTATTTTTGCTGGTATTAGGTCTTTTGAATGGATTGATCATTGACTACCACAACATTTTGTGTGCTTGTTCTGTTACTGCTAGAGGATGAACCTATTTATCAAAATGGTTGGATACTCGAGGATAATTACCCTTAGGAAAAAAGTTATTTCTATCATTGGTTTGTTAATTATTGAGGTTGTGCTCCTAATATTTTCCTTTTTATATATGATCAATGAAGGTACCCATTTCCTTGGTGTTATGAGTTTTGTCTTGTGCCAAGTGAACTGCAACATTTCTATTTTTATCATTTGCATTAATTTGCAAATGAGCTTCATTAGTGATAATAATTTGATTAAAATTGGAACTAGGGAGCTTACCTGCCTATGAAATCTCCTTTTGCTGCTTTGTCTTCTCTTATTCCTTCCTCTTGATGTGTTGATCTTCCTGAGTTGTTTTTTGCACCATATCCTCTTCCCTTTGATCCTTTTCTTGACCCTTCAATTTGTCTTGATGAATTTCTATTGGATTTGGCAACGTAATAGTTGGATTCACCCCAAAAGAGAACTTGGATATTCTTAGGCTCTCTACTTGATGCATACCGTGTTGTTCTTCTAGTTGGGCTTTCATACTACTCATACTCTGCCCATTTTGTATCATTTCATTTCTCTTTTTCTTGTTATTTAGAATATTTTTCTCTTCTTGTGAGTGTATATTGCTTGTTGGTAATGTAGACCCATCTCCCTTCTCAATGCCAATTTGGAAAAAAGCTTGTTCCTTATTATGTTTCACCAAAGTTCCGGTGATTTCGTATGGGTTGTTTTCATCTTTAATTCCTTTGTCTTACTTGCTGGATATGGCTATGAGATGCTCCTCTAGATGAGGAGAAAAATCCCTAGAGGTTAAATCCACTTGAATCTCCTCCAAAGCAGGTCAAATATGAGGGCACATTTAAGGCGATTGCAGTGCAATTCTCGAAGCATTCACTTCTTTAGATTTCTCAATTATACTGGTAGAATCTTTTGAGATTTTTACCGTAAGTAGATCAATTGTAGGAGAATCGATTCCTTTGTCCACATTTGCAGGAATCAAAGCATTTGCTCATAGGATTATTTTCGCATGCCTAATTTAACTCTCTCTCCGAAATGGCAACTTCGAACGCTTTATCTCTTCGCAAATTCAAGGATTTGTAAGTGGATTTAGATGATGATTCTTGTTGTGTTTTGTTGTTCTCTTCCAAGTAACCCTTTTGGCTTTGGTGTGGTGGTCTGACAATCTCTACCGGTAGTCTAGCAACCATTTCGTTAGACAAGCAATATTACCGTTAGATTGTTGGTTATTAGCAGTTAGGCTTTCTCATCAATAGCCGTTAGGTTTCCTTTAGAGAAAATTCTTAGAAAGAAGTTTTAGAGAGAGAAAAAATTGAGAAAATGAGGAATGGATCATATATGCATGTTTATTAGATTAAATTAGGGGGTATGTACCTGGTTATTTTTATTTCTCTTCTTAGATACCATGTTTTAGGATTGATCGGTATTGTTTTAGGTTTAGTACTATGCTAGTTGGATCTTAAGTGTGTGGTTGCTTGTTGTTGTGTATTAATTGATATTTTTGTATTGAGCATGTTCGACCTTAGTTTAGGGTTAGACTAGTATTGAATTAGACATGCGATCCTTATAGCCTTGTTTTGTCTCCGATGTCATTTCAGATGACTAGATCCTTGTAGACTTGAATAGAAGACTTGATTCTGATAGCATGAGTCTCAGTTAGGGTGATCTCACAACCTTTTCAATCTTCTGTTCTCTCCCCTTATTTTTGAGGTTGTGATGGTTATTAGAGGTTCTATTCTTTCGCGTTTACACGAGATTGGATTGTTCCACGCTTGCAACCTTCTGTTGATTCTTGTGGGTGGACGTCGTTCCACATTGACTTGGTAATGATATATGAGATCCTTTTCAGAGACGATACGCCCCTGGGTCACTCTTACTAGATGGGAGGCTGACGCCCCTAGGAGTGGACTAAATGGTTGAGCGGCCATGATATATGAGATCCACTTTAGAGTTGAAATGCCTTCGGGTCACTCTTGCTAGCTGAGTTGGGAGTGGACTGAATAGTTGTGTGGCCTAGATTGATTGTCACTCTTGCTAGCTGGGCTTGGAGTTGACTGGATTTTATGGTTACTTTGGCTGGGAGCCCATCTTTCGCTTTATGGCTCTCTTCCTTCATGAGTGTACCCTCTAGGCTTATGGGGGTCCAATCAGGTTTAGTTAGTTGTACCTAGATTTACTATCGGTATGCTCGTGTGCTTACTTTCATTTCTATTTTAACCTCTGTTGGTGTCTAGATTTTATCTTTTCTTATTACCTTTACCCTTCTTAATCAGTTGACTTATGATGCCTACTGGGTGCCTTTGTTTTGATACGCATACTACACTGTGCATTTGTTTTATGATGGAAGTCCTAGTACCAGGTACTGGCGGTGATTGTTTGTGCCATCTTCAACAATTTTTGAGATCGGAGACGTGGGTGAGCACTTGGCATCCTAGATCAACCTGTCTTCTTCTATATATATGTTTACATAGTATTTTGCCTTATGAGACGGCTTGTTGTGGTCCACTTTTGGAACTTGTATTTTCTTATTAGACTACTCTGTACTCATGATTTCCATGTTCTGGGAGGGATTCTCTTGTATATAGATATTTGCGTGCTTTCCTTTCTACTTTTGTTTTATTGTGTAGTGCTAATTTTGTTAGTTATACCCTTATACTCATTACTTGTCATTCTGAGTACGGGTTGACTTACCTACCGGTGGGTTATAGTTGGTTCCATTATGAGTTGAAGAATCGGATCGTGATATCCATTTAGCATAAGAAGGAAACATTTTACCCATGACGATTCTCACTTAACCTAATATTATTAGTATTTTAAATTCGATACTATTATCAAATCGAAGCTTAAAAGATCTTTGTATTGGTTTTTAGCTAAACTTATTACTCTTTTTCCTTTGTGGTAACAAATAATAAATGAGTGTTCTGAAAAATCTTAAATATTTGTGGGAAAATCTATCTTTATATGTACTTTTTTTAGGGAAAAGGGTTAAAAATACCTCTCAACTTTATTTATTGGTTGACTATATCCTTGCCATTAAAAAGAAGTTATTTTTACCCCTGCCGTTACTAATTTCATTATTTATACCCGTCAATTGGATGGAAATCCCAAATCAGCTAAAAATACCCAACTTCGATTGAATGATCCGATTTTCTCTTTTAACCTGACCCACTAAAACCTAATTAAATCCCAAACACATCTTCTAATATTCTTCCTCCATTGAAACACCATCGAAGATAACTTGACCCCATTCATGGTGTTTCTTCACAACCGTTGGTCAAACTCATAGTAATTACTGGATCCTCACTTTAGCTCATCTTACTCGACCCATGTCAGCAAAAACTTTAGCTTTTAGGCATTTTCTTGATGCTCATTTTTGCGTAAGTATTATTGCCTGACATTGAATTCAATTGAATTCTCCCATGGGAGATTCAGTTATGTATTTGATTTTTCTAATGAGAGTATTGATCTGGTGATTTATAGGAAGTATGAGGAATTAGTCCATCACATGTTGAAGATTTCTGTTACAATACGAGCCATACATATACGAAGGAAGAAGTGGTGAGCCATAGATTACAATTGTGTGAAATTCTTACATTCTTTGGTGGCTATTTCTGTTCTATTCCTTTCAAGGTTTACACTACAACCAAATGCACATTCATGGAGTGCAACTCTTCAATGATATTCGGGATATAAAGCATCAGAATTGAAGGAATGTATTCTTATCCTACATGACTTTATAAGTTTTTTATCAAATGTGAGAGAGAAAGAGAAGAGATGGGTTTGTTGTTATTTGTTATTTAGTATTGTGGGTTGGGTTTGAGTTAGGGTTAAAATTGGGTAATTTCAATTGAAATTTAGTATAAATGATGAGATTAGTAACGGCAGGGGTAAAAATAACTTCTTTTTAACAGCAAGGGTACAATCAACTAATAAAACAAAGTTGAGGGGTATTTTTGACCCTTGTCTCTTTTTTTATTTATATTTAAATATATATTTGGCCATGGAATTTGTTCAGATTTCAAAATTTATTCTTTAAATATTTCAAAGTTCCAACTAATTTTTACAACGTCCACTCGTAGAATTTCCTTTTTTTCTCAAGTTAAATACATTTCCCTAAAAAGCATCAAAAGTCACAATTTTGAATTAAAAATTTATACTTAATTTATAGCTTATAGACCACTATATTGGATTTTAGTTAAACTTATTATTCAGTTTCACCTTGTGGTAAACAAAATTTATTACATTAGAGTTAAAAATCATATTATATATGCTTGTGAAAATATCTTTTTCCTATAATAACAATCCCTAAATCCATTATGTCACAACAACAACAAGAAACTTTTTTTCTTGGTAGAAGAAGAAGAAGAAAAGGGTATAATTTTAGCGATTGTAGATGAATCAAAGAAGCTAATTCTTTGTGTTAGTATCTTAATTAATTGACTATGTAAATTTTAATTTTTTCGATCTTGTTCTTGAGGAATCGATTTCTAAGTTGTTAGTCCTTTTTAGTTTTAATATAACACCTGGATATTTATTTTCTTGCTATTTTTTTTTTTTAATTATGTTAGTCATTACTAGTTAAGAATCACACTTGGGTATTTACTTTGTTGCTATTTCTTAATTATTTTTTTGTTATAATTGGTTGTTTGAAATAACACTTGGGTATCTACTTTGTTGCTCTTTTTAATTGTCTATTTGTTCTTTGCTTGGTTGATGTTTCATTAGAAAAAGGAGTAGAATGTGAAGGATCAGTTTCAATGAATATAGATGATCAAAAAGGTTAGTACTTTGTGTTATTAACTCTCCAATGTAGATGAAAAAAAAGATTAGTACTTTGGGTATCTAGTTTTTTATTTTGCTATTTTTTATTGTATGTATATGTTGTTGTTTTGTTTTGATTATATAACTTTGTTTATCCTACCAAAACTATAAGTTTAATTTCTAAGAAGAAAAAATAATTATTAAACGTGCTATAAAAATGGGAGAAGAAACTCACACTAGTAATGCTTAGGTTTCGTAGACTATTTCTTCATGTTTCCAAAAGGAAAACCTAAGTATGAGCATTGTTATTAAGCTAGTATTTTTCCCTTTATTTTTTATTTAGTATCTCACAAGTTTAGTGTGAAGAATTACAAAATAAAAACATAAAGGGCACAAATGTGTTACCTTTGTAATCATGATTTTATAAGGGCGACTTTGGAATCAACTTGTACATTCTGACTAATTCTATGAGATACATTTATGTAATTCAAGATAGGAAGGACACATTAACTTAGAAACAACAAAGTAAAAGATAAAATAAATACACAAGTAAAGAAATCACTTGACAATAATAGCTATAAAAATCTGAAACATTCAATTAAAGAACCAAAACAAGCATCAATTATATAAAGATACCCTCAAGAGGATTGTCCCATTAATATTGCCTAGCAACAATGTCTTTAGCCCTCAACACGATAATCTCTCTTATCAAAAAAAATAAGGCTTAGCCTACTTAGGCATAAAGACTTGTGTTCAATAATAGAGCCAGGAATCTAGCAATGGTTCAAATTTTAAAATTTAAGTTTCTTTTTTTATAAGTAGGTGCACCAAAAACTTTAAAATCAAACCCTATATAATATATAGCTTTCACACTTGGAAGTTTGTTCCCAAAGTATATCTAAACATTAAATGTTGTAATGTACTTTAGGTTTTTACTGAAAACTTAATTGAACACACAAAATCACTCAAAAGAATTCAGAAAAGACAAAAGGTTAGAGACTAACAAACTTGTGATATAACCAAGCATGAAGTACACTCTTGAATATCAAATCCTTACTTGAAGAACACGTTACTTGGCTCTTCCAATGACCATCAAAAAAGGATTTCCTAAAAGTACAGTGTGTGCACCCAAGTGTGTTACCTAGTGGTCAATGAAATGGGTTTAGAACCTAAGATCTTAGGTTCAGAACTAAGTGATTTGTTTCTATCTATTCTAGCCGTGTTGGGACAGAGTTGTTAGGTACCTATTGCTGGTGGGAGTTGATAAATATCTTATGGAATTAGTTAAAGTGTGTACAAGATGGCCCGAATACAATCATGAATATAAAAAAAAAGGTTTCATTAATGTCAAAATACCAAGTAGGCAATATCATGTGGTTTCAGGAAACATAAAGTACAAGTGATCCTCTATTTAGACAAAATTACTTTCAAGGTGATACGATGACCAAATCACACACTTCTAAGGTGTCAGTAGAGTCGAAAGGAAAGAATATCCAATTTGGGTAAAGAAAACAACCTTTTACACCATTTTAGCTCCTATCAACATAAGATGCACTCTCGAAAAAATCCTGAGTATCTTCAAATGTATATAAATAGTAAAAAAAGAGGTCACAGAAAAATAACTTCATACAAGGTTTCTTGATATGTATATAAATAGTAAAAAAAAATGTCACACAAAAATAACTTCATTCAAGGTTTCTTCACATGAAATATGACTATTAATTTCAAGATCACAATCAAATCTATTATAAAAAAAATCAAATATTGGAGCATTCAAAGAAAGAAAGAAAAATTTGTGGACAAGTATCACCTTCTTTGTCAACATTTTCATGATCCATACTGTCGTGTGTGACACTCACACTACCCTTTGATGGGAGAATCAATTACTAACCCAATAATACCCATCAAACCCATAGGAAGAAGACAAATAAAGAATTAGAAAAACTGAAAAGTAGTTAAAAATAATTGAAGGATTGAGTTCTCATAAACTCAACCAATTAAAAATATACGCTGCATAAAACAACTCCTAGAATTTGAACTCATAGCACCAAACTCTAAATAGTCAATAATGGGGAAGCTAGAAGCATAAATTTAATAGTCTAAGTGTCTATGTTCGAAAATATGGACAAAGAAATGGAGAAGGATCCATGGTAGCCCAAAAGAGTAGCTCACCCTTGAATTCAAATGGTCACACATCTCTCAATTGAGGTCTCATATCAGCTGTCTAAAAATGACCTATACTCAACAAGAAAAGAGAAATTGCAGTATCAATACACAATCAGAGTGTACTAGTAGGATCATAAAGTCAATTCCAAAATATGAATATACACAAATAACTACAAAATAGTAAAATAGGCCAACACATACACATACCAACAATCACAATACAATACAGATTCCCAATAACAATATCCTAAATCCACCAATGCATAAATAATGTCCCACATGGTCACAAATGCACATACATTGTCCTCTCATGGAACCCACACACAAATATTTAGTGGTCAGCATGATACCTAAACCAACTAATTTTAGTATTTGTATAAGGTATGGTACTTGAGCTAACCATTAGTATTCCTATACTGGCATGGTACCTGATCCAACTAGCAATCAGAAAATCATGGACAATCACTATAACAATGAACAATCATACTTGGATAAACAAGTAAAATAAATAGGTTAATTGCATGATATTATCAACATGATGTCATTTAATATTCCTCCCTTAGGTTTTTCCAACATGTATTGCACAAATGAATTCATAAAGAAGTAGACATGCATACATACATAACTTGGAAAATACACAATCATGATCTACCTCGAATCAAGTCTTAAAAAGACTAAAGAATCTGAGCTTTTCCTTTTTTTAAAGTGCTTTGGCTTATTCTTAGTCTAAACAATAATGAAAATTACAACACTCATTCAGTAATGGCCTATCAATATATGGATTATAACCAAATCATAAACCCTAAGCTAATTCATGATCATTCTACCAAACAAGGGTGTTTCCCACAATTAATTAAAGTCAAAACCCCACCCCAAGAGTAATACCTTAGATTATAAGGCTTAAGAATTAAATTAAAAGATAGGGGAAAAACGAGCTTGCCTTTACCAAATAAGTTGGTGGAAAAACAACTTGGAACTGACCTAAATCGTCTTCCTTTCTCCCAAGTACGAAGTTGAAGAAAATAAGAGGCTTTGAAATTTTTTGCATAGGACCATGACTTACCTCACTATAGCGGCCCAACATGCTATAGTACCATCGCCATAGTGGCTCCCCCCACTATAGATCTTGCACATATGTTCCATTATAGCTACGTAAGGTCCACTCTAGTTGCTTGCATGGAATTAGAAACTTGGAAACCTACCAAAAATTCCATATTTTGCAACATATCTTTGACGTCAAGATCACATCAAGCTCGATACTAGCATTTACTCATTCTAATTCGATTGTGAAAAGCCTTATGGATTCCTTAATGTCTTAGCTACTAGAAAAATTCAACCAATCCTATAAATATAACCCAACCCATTCTCAAATTTCCCTAAAAACTTATAAAACACTAAGTCTTTCTTCCTGTGCTTCTGCCTTCGAAGTGTTCCTTCTCTTCACTTCTATTTCTTCAAATCTTCGACGCTAAACTAGCTCATATAACTTAAAGAGATGAAGCTCTCACTTTCCTGAACAATGGACTTAGCACAATCTTTACCCATTCCTATTTTCTTAATGGACTCAAGAAGCATGCTACGAAGTAGATTTTAAACATGTTGTCAATTTTTCTGACAATCACTCCATCTACTCTCTTCATCACATGACAACGTATTATCGTTTGTTTCTCTTTTTGGTAAGGTAAATCATTTTATTAACAAGTGAGGGAACCTTGTATACAAGTTATATAAAAGAACCTACACCACAATATGATTCTCAATAAAAGTGGTACAATCTTTTATACAGATAGGGACCTTAAAATTACAATTAAAGAAAACTAGAGAGAACACTACTTTGCAATTTTAAAAACATTTTCTCCACTCTTTCATAAGCCATTCTATTTCTCTCTTTCTAAATAACCACATAGTTGCTAATGTCCGTGCTTCTTTTCCCTTCTTCCTTCTTATGTGAGTCCAAATTTTCAAAGCCTTTTCAATTGTGTCCAACGTTACCCATTGCATCTTAAACAAGTTAAGGGCCACCCTCCATAGCCTATTAGCCACTGTACAATGGAAAAATAGATGATATACATGTCCACCCCCACTCGTGCACATAAAGCACCAACTAATATAGGTAAACCTCCTTTTCGTTAAATATTTTGATGTGAAGATCATGCCTCTTGCCGCCAACTACATAAAGAAACACACCTTTCTCATTTCAAATGGGGTCATGATGAAAGGAATAGTCTTCTGTCACAAGAAAAGTCATATAAAAAGATATGATAGTAAATAAACCATGCTTGCTCTCCAAATAGCTCCATATGTCTAGTATGTTGTTGGTGTGTTCAACCATACAAAAATTTCTCCATCTCCCAGTCCTAGAAGTTTCTTCATAACAAATCCTAGTAAATCACCCCTTATATATATATATATATTAGAAAAGGCTTCCTTCAACTTTTTCTACCTACAACACTTATGTTCCCAAGAATAATTTTGCTTCCATCTTCGACCTTAAATGAAATATGTACACTAAAGTCTTATCATACCTTTGTGATACTATGCCACCCCCATACCTGAAAGAAGATGTATACTCATGACCTCATACATATCATCTATTACCGGCCCCTCCTCCCAAATGTATTTTCCTGTACCCCAAATCTACATATCCACTTCCTTAGAAAAGTTTGAAATAAATAACTTTAGATCATTCATCCTGATTCCTCTCCACTCCTTTGGAGGTGTAATTCTCTCAAGTTCACTGAATGAAACTTCCTAATTCCATTTGTTGTAACTCATAAAAAGTTTCACCAAAGTCTTTCCAAACTTTTAGTACCTTTGCCACCCCCTCCCCCCAAAAAAAAGAGGTGTGAAATATGTAGGAATGCTAGAAAGAGTTCTACATATTTTGTAAACCATCTAGTCTCTTATCAACTCTCCCAATCATTGGATTCCACAATGCTAGATCTTTACTCAAAGGTAAACCCAAATATGTAGCTTGTAGAGTACCCACTTAACAAGTTAATAACTCTACCATCTTCTCAAAATATTATCCACAACTCCACTTGTGTGATCTCACATTTTTCTTAGATTAATCTTAAGGCCAGATTTAACATAGGAAAAAATAAGAATGTGTTAATGATCTAGCTCTATGTGGGATACATTTGCATCACAAAATACCAATATGTCATCTGTAAATGAAAAGTATGTAACTGTCACACTTTTTGGCCCTCTCATAGAAGAATCAAATCCCTTCAATAGCCAACCTCCACGGACCCCTATCAATAATATTGCTCAAATATTCACCAAGATATATAACATAGGAGACAAAAGATCCCCTTGTATCAAACCATTGAGCACCCAAAAGAAACCGCACAAACTTCCATTCAACAACACAAAGAATTTGGCCGTGGAAATGCAAAACTCTGATCCATCTCCTCCACTTATCTCGAAAAATAGATGGAATCTAATAAATCCCAATTCACATGATTATATGCTTTATCAAGGTCCAACTTAAGGTTGCCTTATCCGAAAATCTCCAGATCTATACTAACATTCAACTCCCAAAAACTTTTCATCGATTACTACGCATTTGCTCATCTCTAGGTGCCTAGGCATCCATCATAATCCTTTCCTCGTTTGAACCTCGACCTTGGCTTCTTTCTGGAACAAACCACTTCATTAGCCACCAAAGATGCATCCATAATCTTTCTTCCCTCCACAAAACTATTGTGAGATGTTGACACCACTTATTCAAAACCCTTTGTAGTGGGTTATCATATTTTTGAGAACTTTGACCCAGTAAAATATTCTTCTAGAATATTTTTCATCTTCAACCATCATGTCTGTTGTATTCTTAAAAAAACCTATCAAAAGCTTCTTTAAAAATCTTTTGATGCACCAACAATCAATTTTTTTGGTAGTATTTCATTCACAAACAATCTTGTTCTCCATCAGGCCCTAGTTCTATTACCCTCCTCTAAAGTATGTATTATTGGTTGTACCTTCATAGACAATCTAATTTATTCATAAATTGATTTTACCGTATAGATGCATATGACTCCACCTTTATGTCATGCAGTGATGAAGTTTCAAGTTTCATTATCTATTTACTACATATTTTGGCAGTTTTCAAAACACTCTTCCATTAGATTAGTTTGAAGTACCTTCAGTCTTCTCTAATAGTTTTTTGAGCAATCTGAATCGTGTAATGTCTTTTGTAGAAATCATTCTGTCCTTTACACTGGGATGGATCACGTGCACATTACTTAAAAGTCCTCTGTTCCACAATTTGGAATTTTACATTAAAGATTTTTCATTCTTTAGGACCGAGATTGCGATTTTTGTACTGTTGAATTTAGATTACTAAAGTCTTATATTTTTCAATTTAAAACTTTTATTGTCATTCCTTCAACTAGTGTGAGTGAAACATAACTCTGTCATAAATCTATTCAGCATTGATTATTAAGATGACATCATCCGGTGAAGGCGAATACCCTTTCCACCCAACATCCAAAATTTCCATATGTCAATCTTGTAAAGTAAAAATAAGTATCACACCAATTGTATGAAAACAATTACTTTATGTTTTGTGTCACGCCCCGAGGCTACCCCCTAGACGTAAAATGGGACTTCGGACCATGAGTGACCCCAAGCTAACCTTTAGTCTAGCATGTAACAAGCATACTGTAATATAACAAAGTAAACACATACTATGCGGAAGCTAAAAATGGTGGACATCTGAAAAGGGGGAAAACCCAAGTAGTCTAAATATATAAAATATATAATAAAAATTTAGTGATCACTAAAACAACACTTAACAACTCAAGCTGAATCTACTACTATGTCTGAAAAGCATCTAACTAAGTAGAATTGGTGGGACATGCCCCCAGTTAACTCTAACAGGACTAAAAACTGAAAGTAAAGACTGGAAAGTAAAGCATGTCTATCGTCCTCGAAGTATAAGGACTCACCACTGAAGCTTTTGAACTCGGACGGGGAATCGAACTAAGCATTATCCAAATGCTGAGCACCTAAACCTACATCATAAAATGATTTCGTGCAAAAGTATGCATAAGTACTTTGAATGTACTGAGCATGCAGTATATAGATATGCTAAGATGTGTGATATAAACTGAACAGTATAATATTGGCAATATAGACTAAGCATGGCAAAAAGTTGTACTGAAGTATAACTAAAAACTGAGGTATATGCAAGGACAAAGTACTAATCATGAACATAACATACTTAATTGTATACTTAAGTAAATGTAAATAACATGGTCAAGGCAATAAGAATATGACTATGGGAGCTAAACATAGAGTACCATGAATATGCCTCATCAAGAGGACTCAATATACCTTGCTAGGGGTATAGAGGCATGACTCTGGCATGATCAGTAAAACTGATGCACAACAGAGGGAACTTTTGAACCTACGTTGGCACATAGTTCTGGAACTGTAAGGGTACACTGCACCCTAGTCCAACTCGATGCTATGTCTACTCCCAATTGAATATGTGTATAACTAAAATACAACTGAGATACTAAGTAGTTCAAAATTCTGACATGCTATCTGAAAATGCAACATAAATATAATGAAATATATGGCATTTTAGTTATGAAGCATGATTTTCTTGTTGATCTACATAGAAGTATAATTCAAAAGTTGATAGTTGATATAAGCTAGGGTTATGAATTCCATATAAGAAAATTACACTAAAAACACACAAATCATGCTATTTAGACCATGGGAACTATAACAACTAAAATCACAATAAATCATCAAAATCAAAAACTCGTAGGTCTGAATAGTTTAAGAGAAATTGAAGAGTTGACTAAATTTTAGGGACCAAATAGGTGGAAGGAACCAACTAGTGAAATCCCATATACCTAGTGATGGAAACTACAGAGAAGTCCTATAGATTTTGGGGCTGAACTACGAAGAACACCTCTGTTCGTTCTTTGGAGTAACTAGCGCCTCTTTCTATTCTTTTAGTTCTAAGTTGGATGATTTGAGGAGAAGGAGGATTCTAGGTTGTTTTTGACTAGATTATTAAGCTTAGTTTGAGTAAAATGACATAGTTTAGGCATCAAACAACATAGTTTAAGTGCCTAACTCATAGGGGAAACGATCAAAACAACCCTGACTTAAAAGCTGATAGACCTCTTTCACAGGCTCATTCATGGACCATGTGAAGCACCATGGGTTGTATGGGGAACCATGGTTCCTCACAGAAACTGGGGTGGTAGTGGGTCATTTTCAACGAGCCACTTAACGGCTGGTGTGGGGTTCTGTGGACCGTCTAGAGGGATGTTGTTCTTCATAGTGCCTTGGGTGGTTCTAGTTTGTTCTTACGGCCAACTAACGGCCGTGAGGAGTTCCACGGCCTGTGTAGGGGTCTGTGGTCTTGCATATTCTTGCTGGGTGTGAACCACAATAAGGGTGACAGATCATGGTCCTATTCATGGATCGTGGACCCCTCCGTGTTCCATCATTCCCCCCTTGTTCAGTCTTAGTTAGATTTATGAAGTGTTACAATATCTCCCCTTTGGGATCATTCACCCTCGTATGAAGACTAAACAAGCTGATTTTGGAGGAAAGATCTGAAATCCCTACCAACTGAGTACTAGAAGCTGATATCTAACTTAACTGAGTGCCATAAATAGGCAAATATGCTACAATATCAAGGATAACTAGGCGAAAATGATACTAATACTGAATTACATAACAGTAAGCTGAGAGAATGGAGAGGAACTATTACCTTAAGCTAAGTATGAATCTAAAGGAAAGAGGTGAGTATAATTTGCCATTATGGCTACTTTTGCTTCCGAAGCCTTCCCTCTATAGACTGACTCCTCTATAACAGCTTTACTGAAGCGGCTTCCTTATTTCTCAACCAACGAGGTCGAGAATTTCAACCGAAACCTCTTCATAGGTGAGTCTATCCTTTACAGCCATAGTATCTAAAGGTACTATCGATGTCGGATCCCCATACACTTTTTTAACATAAGCCCCTTTACAACCTTTTTTAGGATTTTGTAAGGGCCTACTTACCTGAGACTGAGCTTCTCTTTCTTGCCAAATCTCATCACCCATTTCATGGGTGACACTTTAAAAAAAACCCAATCATTGATTTCAAACTTTAAGTCCCTTCTCCTCACATTTGCATAGGACTTCTACTGACACTGAGCTGTCTTTAGTCTATCTTTGATGAGTTGAAATTTCTCCATATCCTCATGAACCGAATCTGGCCCAATTAATACTACTTCACCTACTTTGAACCAAACAACTGAAGACATGCATCTACACCCATACAGTGCCTCATAAGGGGCCATCTGAATACTAGAATGGGTGTTGTTATTATAAGAAAAGTCTATGAGAGCTAGGTGATCATCCAAATTACCCTTGAAAATGATCACGCAAACCCTCAAAATGTCCTGTATGGTCTAAATGGTACGCTCTGCCTGACCATTCGTTTATGGATGAAATTTGTACTGAGGTTTACCAAGCCCTTTCTGAAACAACTTCTAGAATTGAGATGTAAAGTAAGGACCCCTATTTGAGATGATAGACAAGGGAACCCCATAAAACTTGATTATCTCGCTAATGTAAATTCAAGCGTAATCCTCCGTTGAATTTGTAGTCTTGACAGCCAACAAGTGAGCTAACTTAGTGACAGTCCACTCTCAATGGAGGTTTGTTCTCTACGAGTATGATGTAAACCCATAATGAAGTCCATGTTTATCACCTACCACTCCCATGTAGGAATGCTAATGTCTTGATTCACACCTACTAGATTTTAATGTTCTTACTTTAAACTGTTGACAGTTAGGACACTTAGCCATAAATCCGCGATGTCTCTCTTCATGTCATTCAACCAAAGGATTTCCCATAGATCACGGTACATCTTAGTGGCACCCAGATGAATAGAATACCTGGAATTATGGGCTTCTGTAAGGATTTGCTTTTGTTACTCACCCACATTTGGAACATATAACCGACCCTGGTAACGAAGCACACCATCTCCCACTTCGGAGAAAACCTCAACTCTCTTCTAATGAACTACACCTTTCAACTAAAGTAATATAGGATCGCTATCCTATTTTTCCTTAACCACTACTACCAATGAAGATTCATACCCATTCTGAACTACCACACTACCATCTGACATGTCTATAAGGAAAATTCCTAAGTGATCAAGCCGGTGAACATCTTTGGCTAATTCTTTCATCTCTTCCTCAACATGTGTTATACTACCCATGGATAGTCTGCTGAGGGCGTCAACCAGTACATTGGCCTTACTTGGATAATAGAGCACATTCATGTCATTGTCTTTGAGGAATTCAAGCCATCTCATCTAACGAAGATTCAACTCTTTCCGGATGAACTGTGAATACATCAACATGAACATTATACAAGTAGAATCTCCAAATCTTTAGGGCAAACACTATGGCTGCAAGCTGGAGGTCATGAGTAAGGTAGTTCTTCTCATAGATCTTAAGCTTTCTATAAACATAAGCTGTGACCTTACTTTGCTGGATCAATACAAAACCTAGGTTGACCCTGGATGCATCACTATAAACCACATAACCGCCTCATCCATATAGTAGAGTCAAGAAAAGAGTTGTAGTCAACTTGGTCTTCAGTTGCGAGAAGCTTTTCTCACACTCATTTGACCACGTAAACTTTACCTTCTTTTGAGTCAAATTGGTCAATAGGGGATGTTATGAATTAAAATCCTTCCACAAACCTCTGGTAGTAACCAACCAAACCCAAGAAACTTCTGATATTTGTCAGCGAGGTAGGTCTAGATAGTTCTTCACTACCTCAATTGTTTCAGAATCAACTCAGATCCTTTTGTTGGATATGACATGACCAAGGAAAGCGATGAGCTATAACAAAAATTCCCATTTGCTGAACGTAGCGAATAATGGGCGATCTTTGAGGGTTTGTAGAACTCCTATCATATAGGTCATATGATCTTTCTCAATCCAAGAATAAACGAGGATATCATTAATAAAAAAGATGGAGAACAAGTCCAAATACTATTTGAACACCCTGTTCATTAAGTCCATGAAAACTGCAGAAGCATTCATTAGTCCAAAAGGCATAACTACAAATTCATAGTGACCATACCGAGTCTTGAAGGCAGTCTTTGGGATGTCACTCTCATTGACTCTAAGTTCATAATAGTCAGATCTGAGGTCTATCTTAGAAAAGCAACTAGAACTTTGAAGTTGATCGAACAAGTCATCAATCCTGGGGATGGGATACTTATTATTTATTGTGACATTGTTCAACTGACGATAGTCAATGCACATCCTTAGAGAATCTTCTTTCTTTCGCATGAAAAACAGTAAAGCACCCCATAAAGAGATGTTAGGTCTGATGAAGCTCTTAGATAGAAGGTCTTTCAACTATTCTTTCAATTACTTAAGGTCAGTTGGATCCATTCTGTAGGGAGGAACAGAAATAGGATGGGTATCTACACGGAGATCTATTCTAAAGTCAATTTCCCTTTCAGGAGGAAATCCTCATTCACAATTGGGACTGACTCAAGAGTTGGATTTTAGAGTTTAAATCCTTAAACCAAACAACGTTATAGATATATCCTTTGGAAATCAATTTACTAGCCTTAAACTGTGAGATAAATCGACTTATAGGCACTGAGTTACTACCTTTCCTCTCTAAGACTGGCTCACTTGGAAAAACCGAACCATCCTAGTCCTACAATCAACTAAGGCATAAAGGGAATGTAACCAATCCATGCCTAAAATGACACTGAAATCTACCATTTTTTAACGCTATAAGGTCTGTTGAGATAACTTTCTAGGAAACTCTGGTAGGGTAATTTCTATATACCTATCTAGCTATAATTGTGTCACAAACTAGAGAAAAGATAGAGAAGGGTTCTAAGAGATTTTCTGGACTACACCAAAGTTTACTTCCATATAGGGAGCTTTTAAAGAAAGTGTAGCCCCTAGATCTAACAATGAATATACATCTAAATGGAAGACTTGTAGCGTACTAGTGACCATATCACGAGAATATTTCTGGTCTTGGTGAGCCTAAAGAGTATATACAATTTATTTTGGCACTGAGCACCATTTCTACTAGATGAGGCACCCTGTTGAATGGGGTGACCTGCTGGCGCTGCTAAAGTTGTAGAATGAGCCTTGTTACCTCTCTATCCTTTCTTGGAAGAAGGGAAATCCTTCAATCTTTAACTAGACATACCAAATCCAAAGCACTCCTCTACAAGAAAGACACTCACCAGGATGGTTGTTACTAAGATTGGAAAAGTCCAGTTACCTAAGGCACTCCCCTGAGACATATATTCTGATGCACTAGCTTTCTATTCCTATTGAAACCTAGGGAACAGAGTGCTAGTTGATGAAGGTGTTGGGGTTGTACACCTCTGCTTTCCACAGTCCGACCTTTGCTGAGTGTATTCATAATTTCATGTTCTAGCCTTTTTGTTGTCCTTATCCATTTCCCTAAGCTTATCTCCCTCAACCTACCGAGCATGAGTCATTAATCTAGAGATATCCATATCCCCTAACAGCATAGCATTCCTGCACTCGGTCTTTACTAAATCGATTACTCTGAACAAGAACTTGCTCATTTATTCTCTCGAATCAGCAACTGAATAAACCATAAATTGGACTCATTTAGGGCTATATTTTGATAGAGTTAGTGTCCTCAAATGCATATTTTTCCTCAATATCTGATGAAAATCCTTATGTTTCAAGTATTTAGAGTTTGAGGAAAAGCATGGACACCACTTGGCAAGAAAGAACAGGTCGGCTGAAGTGAATGAGAAATAAAGGCCTGAAGATCACCGAGCCAAGTTGGTGAGTCGTCGATCAGCATAGAGATCACCTTTTGTTCTAGTATGGTGAGCCTTGAAGGAAAAGGTCAAGTTGGCGATGAAATAGAGCAATAGGCGAGTCGCTGAGCAGTTCCACGAAGCAATACCATATTGCCCAATGACCCAAAATGCGAAGATCCTGAAGGCTAAAATAGGTAGGTGATGAAATTGACCAAACGACAGATCGTCGAGTGTATCAGCAATCCCGACTAACTTAATCGAAGGGTCCTCTGCAGCATACATTTTCAAACACTATAAATACTTGTTTAATTTTCTAGTTTAGTATCATCTCACTATTATTATTCAAACTTTTTATAGTTTTTAGAGAGTTTAAGTTTTAGATGGTTTTGGAGACTTTGTTCTAAGACCTTGAAGATTCAAAGGGTTTCAACTCCAAGAAATTAGGCGCGGGTCTCGAAGATTCTTCAATTTTGACGTGTTTTAAGGCTTAATCCTTCATGCCCAGTTGATGGAAACTGATATTGGTATAATTTTTTTTATCTCTTTTACATGCCTAGCTAAAACTCGAATTCTTGGGTGTGATTTTATGAATATGGATTAGATTATCTGTTGGGTCTTGCTTGTTGATGGTTTTTTGGTTCTTTAGATGTGATTTCATTTAGTAGTTGTGTATGAACTTAATGGAATTGTAGTTGCAAATATGATTTCATCATAGTGTTTTTGGCTTGCTCAAGAGAGAGGTCATAAAACTAAGACTACTAAATTGATAGTCGGTAGTGTTGGGTCAACATGGGTTCAGCTCGAGAGAGTGAATCCTAGTCCTTCTCCCGCACATTCAACTTGAGAGAGTGAATGGGCTAAGGTGGAGGTTGTTCTTAATGTGGTAACTCGGTGTTTGATAAAAACTGAGTTGATTCAAGGTAAGTTGATGGAGAGAGAATTTATCCCCACTATAGTCTAGTCTAGTCACAAATAGTCAATAATTTACTATCAAAAGCATGTATCCAATAATTTAGTCTATCTTGTATTCCTATCACATCCCAAGAATCCCGTCTTTGTATCTCATTTTCGTATATTTTTGTTATTTTTAGTTGTTAATTAATACAAAAACCCCATTTATAATTGATGCTTCCATCACCCCTTTAGATTTAGTATGTTTATATTCGATAATGTTTATAGCTATGACTAATTAGAACTAAATTTTATTTTTCTATTAATTCTCAAAACCACTACCTTGGGACTTGACCCCAATCCTTGGTTGGGTTACTTTACTATTGTACGATCGTAGACACTTGAATTTGAAGTTGTGTCTTAATTACACAAACATCAAAATGGCGCCGCTACCGGGGAGTGGTGTTATTTGAGAAATTTGAGTTTAGTAAAATTTTTATTCTTCTAAGTCATAGTTTACTTACTTAATCTTTAGTTTTGTTTTGTTTGTTTGTGTGAAGATTTCAAGAAGTATGAGTGTGAACGGTAGTAATGGCAGCCAGGTGGGCCACCAAGACGACATCAAAAATCTCAACGATGTCCAAGAGCCCAACGGTAATGATCCCTATATCATTACTGAGCACTATGTTGCAACTAAAGGGACTTTTCAGTGGATTGGCTCATGAGGATCCTCACGAGCATCTTCGAAACTTCATAGATGTGTGCAGACCATTATCTTTCAAAAACATCTCTCAAGAGTTAGTCCGATTAAGGTTATTCCCTTTCTCTTTGATGGGAGAAGCATGCAAATGGCTGGCGGAGTTGCCACGCGAATTCATCACTTCTTGGGAGGAGTTGGTCACCGCATTTAATGTGTGATATTTCCCTCCCTCGAAGATGATGAATCTTCGGGATAGTATCCAAAGCTTTAAGCATTTGGAGGGCGAGCCAATTCATGAGACTTAGCTTCCATTCAAAATGTTGGTGCTCCAATGCCCGACTCATGGTCTGTCAGATAATTTTTTGCTGCAGTACTTTTACCGAAGCCTAGACTTGATAAACAAAGGTGTCGCTAATCATCTTTCACCTGGAGGCCTGATGCAGCAACCGTATGTACTAGCAGCCCAACTTTTAGATGGCATGACGACCATAAACAGAGCATGGTACACCCGTGAAGATCAAATCTGCCCTATCACATTCAAGCTCTCTAAGCAGAAGATGGAGCAAGATCATGAGAGAGACCAAAATGTGGCCATGATCATGACACAACTTGACATTTTATCCAAAAATTTCATGAGGGCTGGTGCCCGTGGTGTCAATGCCGTTGGAGTCGGGTGTGTAAATCGTGAGGAGATGAAGTTTGAAGCCTTGTATAATGAGGAGGTAAACTTTCTAGCGAACCAAGGCGGTTGCTATCATTCAAACTACCGGAGGTAGGGTGGTAACCATGGTTGGGCTAGAGAGGGTGGTTGGAAGGATCACAACAAAGAATGGAGGGACCGAAATCCTAACTGAAAGGTTGGGGAGAAGGATAGGTATGTGCCTCCCCATGAGCGCCAAAATCCAAAGGATTCGAAAAGTGGTAAGTCTGAGGATATGCTCTTTCATATCCTCAACAAATTTGAAGGGTCAGACAAAATTTTGAAAGAAACAAAAGAAGATGTGTCCACCCTTAGCCAAACCGTCACCTCCTATTCAGTGTCGATAAAGCAGTTGGAGACCCAAATGGGTCATATATCATCTCATCTCAATACGAGACAGTAGGGGGATTTGCCTAGTGACATTATGGCTAACCCCCTGAATGAGGTTTGAAGGTGGACTTGCATCATGCTGCGACGTTAACTAAGGCACTGTTTGGGATGCAATCCAAAACCCCTTATCATTTTTTATTTATGTTTTGCTAAAATAATGGTGTGTTGTTTGTATAGGTTGAAGTGTAGAAAGTATTCAAAAAAGTGCAGGGTGGCGAGAAACAGGTTTAGTGGGCGAGTTGCCGAAGTGATCGGCGAACCCAACCTAATCCGCCGTTTGACTCAAGACATCATCAAATTGGAGTTTGTAAAACTTGGTGAACCTAGGGAATCCTATAGGAACTAGAGGCCTTGTAAAATTTGGTGAGGCAATTGACCACCCGGCGTGTCGCCGAGTGGCTCAGCGAGAACTAGATGGTTTTGTAGGCCAAAGGTATAAAAGTTGAACACTCATTCACTTTCCCTCACTTTTTATCTACCCAAACTCACACCTACACTCTAGTTTCTATATTTCTTGTGTTTTTAGAATATTATCAGTGTTGATTTGTGCTTAGAGTTGGATTACATTGCTGCCTAGAATTTTGATCTTCTCGTAGTCAGCACTAAAGGTTGGTTTCCTATGCCCCGAGTTCATCATAGCAAAAACTGTGCTTATTTTCAATTAATTTTATTGAGTAGTTGTGTATTAGGCCTCTCCGATAAGCTTAGATTGTTTACATGAATGATTTAATATGATAATCTTGCTCGAGTAGTTGTAGCTGTTGAATTCCCATAATTGTATGCCTTAAACTGGATTAAAATTCAAAGGGTTGTGTTTGGTTGCTATGGGTTCTCCCTTAATTGTACTAGTGCATACTTTGATTTTGCTTTCAGGGGTTATGGGGTGGAATTCGAGAAGTTGGGTTGGAAATAGGCACGTTGAGCCGTTTGGCGAGCTGGGTTGAGCTAGCCGAACCACTCAGCGTTTTACCTAATGTCCCCATCTCGCCCTTAAATTTTATTCTCTATGTGTTGATGGGTTCTGTAACTTTTGGCGAGAAGTTGAAGGTTGCCAAAGACCTTCAACTACTCGCTGAAAGTCTCTTTATATCCTTGTCAACTCTCCTAGATCTATGTGCACTGTAGCTTTTAGCGGACTAACCCTAGATCACCGAATTATATTGGCAACTCGCCGAAAGAGTCAGCAAAGCGTACAAACAACTGATCTCCGATGCTTTTGTCAAATGTTTCTCTAACTTCTCTTCAATATTTTGCAGATATTACTAAATCTAAAGTTGTTGAAAGAATAACGCCACTCAAGAGATGTCCAAAGGGATTGCGATAAAGGAGGATGTAGTTGCATCAAAAGGAAAAGCTTCAAAACTACCTACAACTACTGGGAAAGGCAAGGGCAAGAGACCCACTTCTACCAGGAAAACCATTACCCTGGACCCTAATATTCCTTTATGGGCCAGTAGATTTTGTAGAGCGGTGAATGTCTTTCTGGCAGACTCACACTCAACAAACCTTGGTGAATTCGACACTACTATTCCCCCTGAGGTGACCTAGGGCACTAATGCCCAGGCTCAGGGTGAGGTATCGGGCACTAATGACCAGACAGACGGAGAGACTACATAGACATGACCCCCTTTTTGCCACACTCTCTGTTTTGCTTTATTTCACTGTTGGATAATTTTTATCTACATTTGAGGAAAAGTGATTTTAATTATGGTAGGGTTTGGCCCACCTTTCTGTGCAGTATATTCTTGTTGGGTTGTGAATCATAATGTTGTGTTTTATACTACTTTTTGTGGAAGGTTTGAGCTTGTGACTCCTTTTTCTTTAAATTGCAAATGATTTTGACCCTTCCAAAAAAATTTCGCCACCTCTTGTACGTGTAGAGTGTGGCTGTTCTTTAGCAAATTTGAGTCTCAGTTTTGATCAATATCGATGGCTCAAATAGTGCTTATAATCAAAAAAACATGAATGTGCGGCTATGATGAGACGACGTGAAGTTACATAGTCAATATGTGAACTTTTTGCATCTCGTTGTGACTAGCCAAGTATCAAATTGATTCTTTAGTGATGAGTGTTGCACACTAGTGAAAGTGTGAAGTCTTGTTTGACTTTAGTGTCGATGCCTTATGTGATGAGCTTACTGTGAACCATGCATGACAACACCTAGAATTTGCCCCGTTGGTCCGGTCAACTAAGTAAGGCTATCTCTTGATATGATCTTAGTTAACTTCAAAGAGTGTGAGCCAATTTAACATATACCTCTTTAGTGGCCTACCATAGGAGTGTGTGAACCTCTTTTGAACACCCCTTGAGCCTTACCTTTCTTTGGATGAAACTTGATGAAAACAAGACCTCTCTTAATCCACAACCTATAATCCTCTTAATTTGTGGTTGATTGAATAGCCAACTTAGGCCAAAAAGCCTAAGTTGATGGTGTGGTGCAAAGATAAGGGCAAGTCAAGAAATGGTAAAAAAAAGACCCCTTTACCCATGGTGTTGAGAAAAATGGTATCCCTCCATACAAAACAAATAAAAGAGAGGAGAAGAATGAAAAAGAAAAAGAAAAAGTCATGGAATAAAGTTATGATAAATGTTGAAAGAAATGGGGTTCTGAACAATCCATGGAGAGTTAATAATGGGATGACTTACGAGCACTAAAGAAAATGATGATAGAAGAGGAAAGTGAGTGTTGAAAGCACCACATTTCATAAGGATGAAAGACACTGATCCTAAATGACCATACATTTAGACTCAGACCCATTACAAGACTTGAAAATACCTTTTTGATCTTGAGTAAGCTGAAGCAATTGTTGATTGGAAAATACGAGCAAACCTATGAGTGAAAGCATTGTGTTTTCTTTGTGAGAGTGAGCGTTGCATTTGATTCCAAAACTTTAAATGATTAAACCTTTGTGTGGATATGGAATCATCCTTTGTGTGAGGGCATTTGAGTACTTTAGTTAAGCTTGAACTTACATTTGAAGCAAGTATTGCGAGCTTGAAAATCTTTGATAATGGTGTGTCACAACTTGAGTCCTTGAGTGTACAATTGATCCTTACATGAGTAAGTTGAGTCTTGTTGTGTACATTCATGATTAAGTCTTCTGTAGCACTATTTGAGATATCCCTTTTTGAACTGTTGAATATGAGTTTTACTTAAGGATAAGCAAAAGTTTAAGTTGGGGTTGTTGATGAGTCCACAAATTGGACTCATTTAGGGCTATATTTTGATAGAGTTAGTGTCTGCAAATGCATATTTTGCCTCAATATTTGATGAAAATCCTTAAGTTTCAGGTATTTAGAGTTTGGGCCAAAGCATAGACACCACTTGGCAAGAAAGAACAAGGCGGCTGAAAAGAACAAAGAAATGAAGGCTTGAAGATCGTTGAGCCTAGTTGGCGAGTCGCCGATCAGCTTGGAGATCGCCTTTTGTTCCAGTGTGCTAAGCCTTGAAGGAAAAGGTCAAGTTGGTAATGAAATGGAGCATTCGGTGCGTTGCCAAGCAGTTTCACGAAGCAATACCATATCACTCAACGACTAAAAAAGTGAAGAGGTTGAAGGCAAAAACTAGGAAGGCGATGAAATCGACCAAACAGTGGATCACTGAGTGTATCAGTGATCCCAACTAACTTCACCGAAGGGTCCTCTGCAGCACAAATTTTCAAACACTATAAACACTTGTTTAAATTTCTAGCTTAGTGTCATCTCAGTATTATTATTATTCAAACTTTTTACAGTTTTTAGAGAGTTTAAGTTTTAGAGGGTTTTGAAGACTTTGTTCTAAGATGTTGAAGATTCAAAGGGTTTCAACTCCAAGAAATTGTATATGGGTCTCAAAGATTCTTCACTCTTGAGGTGTTTTAAGACTTAATCCTTGATACCCAGTCTATGGAAACTAATATTGGTATAAATTTTTATCTCTTTCACATGTCTAGCTAAAACCCCAATTCTTGGGGTGTGATTTTGTGGATATGGGTTAGATTATCTGTTAGGTCTTGCTTGTTGATGATTAATTTGTTGTTAAGATGTGATTTTGTTTAGTTATATATGAACTTAATGGAATTGTAGTTGCAAATACGATTTCATCTTAGTGTTTTTGGCTTGCTCAAGAGATAGGTCGTAAAACTAAGACTACTAAATTGATAACCGGTGGAATTAGGTCAACATGGGTTCAGCTCGAGAGAGTGAATCCTAGTCCTTCTCCCACACATTCAGCTTGAGAGAGTGAATGGGCTAAGACGGAGGTTGTGCTTAATGCGGCAACTATGTGTTCGAGATAAATTGAGTTGATTCGGGGTAAGTTACTCAAGAGAGAACTTACCCTCACTATAGTCTAGCCTAGTCACAAATAGTCAACAATTTACTATCAAAAGCATGTACTCGATAATTTAGTCTATCCCGTATCCGTATCACATCCCAAAAATCCTGTCTCTCTATCTCATTTTTGTATATTTTTGTTGTTTTTAGTTGTTAATTAATACAAAACCCCCAATTGATAATTGACGCTTGTGTCACCCCTTTAGATTTAGTATGTTTATATTCGATAATGTTTATAGCTATGACTAATTAGAACTAAATTTTATTTTTCTATTAATTCTCAAAACCACTCCCTTGGGACTCGACCCCCAGCCTTCATTGGGTTACTTTACTATTGTACAATCGTAAACACTTGAATTTGAAGTTGTATCTTAATTACACAAACATCAACAGCCATATGTGGAGCATACTTGACAGTTGGGTGAACTTCAGTCCGTATTCTTGGACTTAGATTGAACCCTTCTTCAAGTTTAGGAATTCCTGGGCCTTAGACTCTCTCAACTCTCTCGAGAAGAACTTGTCCTGAAAAGCTCATGCTAAATCAGTCCCACATCATAGGAGTTTCAATCTCACTCTTGTTTTCATTCCACTACATGAACTAGATATGAGCCACATCATTGAGTTCACAGGATCCTAGTTTAACACTCTTAACACCAGACATTTGCATTACTACAAAAAATCTTCTTTGCCTCATCAATAAAGTTTTATGGGTCCTCACCACCCTTTGACCCTAAAACTTTAGCGGATTTTTATGAACAAAGTCTCTAACCCTAGCTGCAGTTTATCCACCAATGGTGTTTGCAGGAACTAGGTCATGCTGATTGTTCTGGTTGCCTACAATCTAAGACAAAAGCTCGATCTCATTATGGAACTCTGCATTTGTTACCTCATGCTATGGAACTAGAGTAACTTCGTTAGCATTCTATATGTTAGCTCTGTGAGGAGCATGATCTGAAACACATAACGACACATTAGAGAGGATAATTAGACTCACACTTCACACACGATAAGAATAGCAAAAGAAGAGAAGGTTTTCTTAGAACACCTAGTAGCCTCCTTCTCATAGGTGTGGCATACTTCACACTCATGAAAGAGACTCTACTTAGTTCGGCTTTCAGACACCCTAGGAATTTTGAACCTGATGCTCTGACACCAAGTTTGTCATGCCCTGAGGTTACCCCCTAGACATAAAATGGGACCTAAGACTATGAGTGATCCCAAGCTAACCCTGAGTTTGGCATGTAACAAGCATAGTGAAATATAACTAATTAAATCACATACTATGTGTAGACTAAAAAAAGAGGATAACTGGAAAAAGGGAAAAACCCAAGTAGACTGAATATATAAAATGTAATAGAAATAAAATGATGACAGAAACAACACTTAACGACTCGAGTTGAATCTACTACTATGTCTGCAAAGCTTGTAACTGAGTTGAGTTGCTGCGACATGCCCCCAGCTAACTCTAACATGACTAAAAACTGAAAGTAAGGATTGGAAAGTAAAGCATGTCTATTGTCCTCGAAGTATGAGGACTCACCACTAAAGTTGCTTAACTCAGACTGGGAATCGAACTAAGCGTGATCTAGATGTTGAGTGTCTGAACCTATATCATAAAATGATGTAGCACAAAAGTATGTGTCAGTACTTTGAATGTACTAGAATGTAGTATATAGAGATGCTAAGCCGAGTGATATAAACAAAATAATATAATACTGGCAATATAGATTGAGCATGGTAATAGGTTGTACTAAAGTATCACTTAAAACTGAGCTAGATGCAAAGACCAAGTACTAATCATGAAGATAAGATGTTGAACTGAATACTGAATTTTAATAACATGGTTAATGCAATAAGAGTATGACTATGGAAGCTACTATTAACCGCTATACACCACGTAAGCTAAAAGTGGAGTCTGATTTATATGCCCCATTGAAAGGACCCAATATACCTTGCCAGGGGTATTGAGGGATGACTGTGGTATAATAACTAAAATTGATGCCCTATAGAGAGAATATCTAAAGCTACGTGAGCACGTAATTCTGGACTGTGAGGGTATGCCAAACCCTATTCCAACTCGATGCTAAGTGTACTCCCAACTAAATATGTTTATAGCTAAAATGCAACTGAGATACTAAGTAGCTCAAAATACTGACATGCTATCGGAAAATGCAACATAAATATACTGAAATATATGGCATTCGAGTTTTAAAGAATGATATTTTGGTTGATCTGCCTAGTAAGTATAATTCATGAGTTGAAAGTTTATAAAAGCTAGGGTTATGGGAACTACAATAGCTAAAATCAAAATAAATCATCAAAATCTGGAAACCCTAAGTCTGAATAGTTTATGTGAAATTAAGGAACTCACTGAACTCTAAAGACTTAATGGGTGGAAGGACCTACTAGTAACATCCCACATACCTAGTTTAGGCAACTATGGAGAAATCCTTTTGATTCAGGGTTGAACTTTGAAGAACACCTTTTTCGTTCTTGGAGAAATTGGTGCCTCTTTCTCTTCTTATATTTTCTAAGCTGGATGATTTTAGGAGAATGAGGGTTCTAGGTTGTTACTTAATAGATTATTAGACTTAGTTTGAGTAAAATGATGTATTTTATGCATCAAATAACGTAGTTTAAGTGCCTCACTCATAAAGAAAAGGATCAAAACAACCGTGACTTCAAAGTTGACAGACTTCTTTCATGGGCCCATTCACAGAATGCGTGAAGCACCACGGGCAGTATGGGAAACTGTGGTTCCTCAAAGAAGTTGGGGTGGTACTGGGTCATTATTCACGGGCCACTTCACGGCCTATGTAGGGTTTGATGGATCGTATAGTGGTATATGGTTCCTCATAGGGCCTTGGGTTGTTTTGGTTTTTTCCCACTGCCAACCTTATGGACCATGTGTAGTTTTATAGCCCGTGTAGCAGTCCATGGTCCTCCACATTATTGCTAGGTGTGAACCATGACGAGTCGTGGTCCTATTCACGGCCCCTGGATCACTCTGTGGTCCACATTTTCCCCCTTGTTTTAGTCTTAGTTGGATTTTTGAGGTGTTACATTTTGTGTCATGGTTGTATTTCAATCATGAGATTCGATGGATCAAAGCAGTCTAAAGACAAAGGATCAACTTAATTAAAGAAGTGTAAGATCATCTCAAATGTGGAGGTGAACAATTTTAATTAACAGAAGTGCTTGATTGCAGAAATTTAAGACACCTCGATGACTTATTCAGGGTTACCACGGTGAGCATCATAGGAGGGCCTCGATGACTTATATATGGTTACCACTAGGAGAATCATAGGAGGAAATATGTTGTTGGGAATCCAGTGATTGGAAAAGTTGAGAAGATCACAAGGTAACAAAAGAGTTACTAATGAAAATGAGGCAAGAATGTATTGATCTAGAGCATTGTATCTCATGAACGGATACTAATGATATCAAATACTTGAAAAGTCTATAAAGGAACTATTGTAAGATTAAAAAATGGAACAAAAAAGTTACATACAGAAGGAAAAGTATTTTATTTATAAAATCTTGTATGTTTGGTATATTTCTATGTATTTTGTATCTTGAAAATAACTAGTAACATTCTTATTTATAAAAGTTAAAATAAAATTAAACTAGGAATAGGAACTACTTTAACTAACAAATCCTAATTAAACATAAACAAGTAAATACCATAAATAACAAATCCTAATCATTAGGAATCCTACTCCACCTTTGAATTATTATTTATAACATCCCCCTGTAATTTTAAGTTGTATACTCTTGCCTCCTCCTTATTGTCATTTTTGTTGTATTGAAAAACACTTTTCTTCAATTTTCAATTTCTCTCTTGTCATTGTTGTTGTATTGGAGAAGTGCTATTCAATCTTCAATTGCCGGAGTACTTCTCTTCAGTTCACATTTATTTATTTTTCTTGGTTGTGTCGAAACACATTATCTCCAACTTTCAAGCGTTGGGTCACTTTCTCTCCAACTAACAAACTTTTTTTTTGTTCATTGTGTTGGAGTACTTATCCCCAACTTCCAAGTGTTGGAGTAGTTTCTCTCCAACTCACAATATTTTCTATCTTGGTTGTGTTGGAGCACTTCCTCTCCAACTCACGATATTTTTTTATCTTGGTTGTGTTGGAGCACTTCTGTACAACTTCCAAGGATGATGTCCTTCCCACCAACACCTTTTCTTTTTCATTGTTTTTTATGGTGTTGGAGCACTCTCTCTCCAACTCTCGTTGATGCCCTTTCAATCAACTCCTTTTCTTTTTGTATTTTTTTGTATTGGAGTACTCTCTCTCCAACTCTCGTTGATATCCTTTCCACCAACTCGTTTTCTTTTTGTTTTTTTATTTTTAGTGTTGGAGTACTCTCTCGCTAACAATAGTTGATGCGCTTCCCATCAACTCTTTTTTTTTTTTTTTTAATTTCTTCTGTTTGGTTGCACTTCTTTAAATCTACAATAGTTTTGTAAGTCTTTGTTCTTTGCATGTTTTTCATCAACATGACTATTGGCCAGATGGGCAGCATATATGGGTCATAACCGCTCGCCGGCAGCAGAAACTCTAGGATCTTCTACCAAGATTGTAGAAGCTCTGTTATCAATTTGAAGGAAACTATTTTATTTATAAACACTTGTAACTTTTGTATATTTATGTGTATTCAGTATTTTCTGTATCTTGAAAATAACAAGTAACATCCCTATTTATAAAAGTAAAAACTAAATTAAACTAGGAATAGGAACCACTCTAACTAACAAATCCTAATTAAACATATATGAGAAAATACCATAAATAACAAATCCTAATCAATTAAGGATTCCTACTCGATCTTCGAATTATTATTCCCAACACATACAATGAATCATGAGGTTCAAATATTGGATATAAACAGAAGATAGCAAGAAGGGGGGGGGGGGGGGGACTAGATCCACCCTAAGTATGTGATTGTGCGGATATATCATGGAGAGATATGAAGCTTAGCAATGGCATAAATTTTAACTTGATAGTGAAATAGTTCAAATTCTAGGAGGATAGGTACTGTGATGATGATGATGTTGTGAGAATTTATTTATGCACTTTTGAAAATATTTTTGCCAAAAGGATATGATGACTCATCATGTTTACACGACAGGACACAAAATTAAGTATTCATTGGGATTTGAAGTTGAGAAAGAGCCACAAGATTGGGTGAGAAAGATTCCGAACCATGATGACTTTTTCTTTGTAAATAAATCTTCGTATAGTTGGAAGAAGGAACTCAAGGAAAGGAAGGGGGTGTTGGACTTATGTACTCCTTAATTCGTCTAAGGAACAATGTCAACGAAAGTTTCTTATTGGGATTTGAAGTTGAGAAAGAGCCACAAGATTGGGTGAGAAAGATTCCGAACCTTGATGACTTTTTTTTGTAAACAAATCTTCGCATAGTTGGGAGAAGGCACTCAAGGAAGGGAAGGGGGTGTTGGACTTATGCACTCCTTAGTTCATCTAAGGAGCACATATGAACGGCTAGTTCCTTTATTTGTAGTTCTAAGTTAGGTATTAACGTCAAATAGTAATTCAATAATATTTAGCTTAATAATTATTAATTCACAACTTCAAACTACAAAAGATTACAACCTTAGGTAACCTAAGAAATTAAAAACTCCAATTCCTTAACTCAAGACAAACCGCTACAGCTTGTGTTCCCCAAAGTCTTCAGGTTCCCCAACCAAAAGATCAAAACTACACTATACAACTCTAAGTAACTAAAAACGACAACTTAACAAGAGACCCAAACAAAATAGAATAAACTCTTCTTTTGTGTTCTTCTCAACAACTAAAATCATCAATCAAGAACTCTCTCAACACATAATTGTGTTCTACTTGTATCTCTCTATATGTAAGTATGCAGGTTTCTTTAGAGAACACCCTACCTTATTTATAGACCCAAAGATCTTCCTTTCTTTGACTTTAACTCAAATAACTTTGTAGTGCCTCCTACTTCTTGTATGAGTTGGAATCATACGAAAAGTTTGGTTATTCATTATACGTGCTTCCCTTTCCTTGTAGAATTTAGAATCATTACACAATACAGTTATCGCGGAAATCAGCCCACATCATTCAGTGCTTTTAGATGTATTATTCTTGCATGGAAAACTTCTTTGTTTAGTAAAACTAGTTTGAAGAACTTGTTCCTCGTTGGTGATCGATGTTTCTTTGTCAATCTTCAAAATCATTCTTGACTCAATAGAGGGATTGTTCATGCTGAATTTCTAGTTCCACAGGTAACTTTAAAAGAGAGGATACATGTTAGTTTAGATTTCTAATGAGCCAAGGGAGGTTAATTCGTTCATATGATTGGCAGTAAGGAGGTATTCTAAGCACACGAGTAAATGCAGATAACTAAGTTACTAGCGCTTAATATGTAAATGTTGACAAGTTAGTTGTGGTACTGTCATATGGTGGATCACACTGAACCTCTTTGGTATACTGTAGTTGATGCCTGCTACATTAAGGACATAATGACCGATTAAACTTTACTTAAAAAAGAGAAGAAGATACACAGGAATGTTGCTCCTTTAATCCATGGCTGCTTTGGTCATTGAGGAATAGGATAGGTCATTTTTGTTTAAGTGAATTATTGATGAGGTTACCTTCAGGTAAGATGAATGGAAATCACTCTTCAATTTTTCTCTAGGTTATAGTACTTGTTAGCTTGAAGTTTGTTTATTGATATATTTCTTCCAAGTAGATGGTAATGAAATTCACTTGAACAACACTTTTAATCAGGCCTTTCTACTTTAAAAAAAAAAAAAAAAAAAAAAACTTGTAGCTAAAATATTACCCCTTTATTAATTGAAGAATTTGTAACTCTTATCATATGGTATTTTGTAGACTCACATAGATTCATTTGCAGATTCTAATGTCCAAGATTCTGGATTTAAAGAATCCAAGCTTCTGGTCGACAACTGGATGCTGAAAAATCGACTCATTTTTCTGGCAAGGAGGCAATTGGTGATTTAAAGAAAACATCACCAAGTTTGGTTTTTTTTTAATAGTATCTAACAAGGAACCAAGTCTGATAGTATCTAGTCTTTCTTGGTTGGATGTTCTCAAGACAAGGAAAAGAAGTGTTGTTGATTCAATAGATGGATTAGCAATGAGATGTAAGTTTTTTGCCTGCGGTTGGTGCATCAAAGGGAACTCCTGTAGATTTCTTCACACAAAGCAGCATGTCACTAGCCATGAGACAAGAAAAGTTCCACATGACAAAGGTAACCTTCAACTATATATTTGTTAGCGTATTGGGATGACGTGCCTTATGCCTTCCTTTTTCTTTATAGGTTTGGAACAAAAGTCACTACTAGATGGTTCTTCTCATTCAAGAGAAAATCTAGGATTGAGAGGCGGCAAGGATAGCCTCCATCCGAATTCCCAATTGGGATACACCTCTAAGTCTCCAACATTTCCTTCTTCAATAACCGGATATTCTTGGAATAATGATTTATCATAGGACACACTATACTCATCTTATTACATAACTACTGATGATTGGGAGCCATCTGTTCCTTTTAAACCATCATTCTTACTTAGTCAAATAATTGGATATGCTAAAAGTATTCTTTATGATGGTACTCTTGATAGTATTGATCAAAGTAGTGTATGAGATGGATCCTTCTTTGTATTAACCAATCATATGCAGACAAATGTTGATACAACTTCAATAGGAACCAATAAAGTTCAAATGTCTAGTCATAGTGATATATTCCCTGAGGAAGATTTGCCTAGTGATGATACAACAGCTGCTCATCAAGAAAACATGAATACCTTTTCAAAAAAAGACAAGCATTTAGAATCTGAGAGGTTCTCATCTGGAAATGAAATTGATATTGACAGCAAATGTGTGAACAGAGTCTCAACCATTTTGAAGAATTTCCATGCTCCTCTTGTGGAATATATGTTAAAGAACTATTAAGGCCAACTTGGAATGAAGGTCTCATAAGTAAGGATTCTTACAAGAAGGTAGTAAAGAAGACAGTTGATAAAGTTGAAAACTCTTTGCATCCAAATCAGATTCCTAATATGGCTGAATCATTCGAAGAATATTATGTTTTATCTCTCCAAAAAACTTACTAACATCATTGAGGTGAGGTATAAGAAATTTGTTTGTCCATGTGAATTATGTTTGTCCCTGATTTAACAAGTATTTTTTGTTTACAGGCGTATGTGGAAAAATATGGTAATATTAAATGAGGTTCGTGCAGAATAAGGTGTATGTGGAAAAATCTCGAAACTATTATATTAGCTATGGCAAGCATATTACCAACAAAACATAATTTTGTGCTATTGCTAGGGGTTAGAATGAAGACTTGGAAACCATTTAGTTTAAGTGATATCTTTATGTGTTGAAAGAAATTTTATATTGTGTTTTCTGAGTTATAGCTTCAACTGAAGTCAGCTATCGTATGTAACTTCTCAATGGTCTTATAGCAAAGACACTTCTTAAATATGTTTTGGCGTTTCAGGTTGTTAGAACGTTGAGTGGTTGCGTTAGATACATAGAGCAAAATTGATGAGTAGGTTGGAAAGTTTACCAGCATGATAAATGTCCCCCCTCCCCTCCCCCCCTTTTCAAATAAGAGATAATTAGTCCTTATCTCTTCTCAGACAAATTTCTGGATTGAGTATGGTTGGGTCGGTCCGCATGGGCGAACCATGACCTAAAACTTGTGTCTCCCACTATGCACATAGGGGACAAGACCCAAGCCAATACGACATCAAGTAGACAAACAATTCATACAACAAATAGTTTGTGCGACATGTGAGTATCAAGAACTTAACTTTAAGGTTTTACAAGCCCCACATAGGAATCCAATCACATGGGAAAAGAATTCACTACTTATATAAGAATACTATTACTCACAATTCCCATACTTCATTTACTACTTCAATATTTACTTATTCGATCCATCATCCTCTTAAAGAGGTGAACTCGAGTGCATGTTTAACTTTAAATTCACACAATTACACTCAAATTTAATAGTCGGCTTAAGTATACAACTAAACTTATTCATTTTAATCATCATCTATCTGTTCCAGATAAACACCTTTCCTAGACATGCACTTCATTGCAAAATAACTCATAGCTATTAGTAACATACTAAAGTAGCAACACTGATCGAAACTTCAAGAAACAGTTAAAGGTCAAAGGATATTCCAATGAAAAGTTCTTCAACTTTGCGGGGTCACATGCAATATGAAAAAGCAGGGAACCATTCTTTCATTAAACCTTTGACGCTTGTCACAAGTGGTATGACACGTGCTACGATGTTCTCACCTTATACTGGTGCATGTGTCTTATTCTTTCGATTATCCAACATACCTTGGTAGAAACACCTCTAGATGTTTAACCCCAGTTTCTCTCTTTAGTGATCCTTAAATACATTTTCTTATAGAGACTCTTTTCTAGTTTATAAAACAAATCATAACATGGTAGTGAAAATCATCTCTTGACGTTCTCTGGCGTAAGACGCTATTGCTCGTGTGAGAGAGAGCCAATCTCGAGACTTGTCCAACACTCTTTATTTCTAAAACATTATCACATGCATATAAGATATGAATATAAATTAAATAGCTTACAACAACCAAGTTGTTTCATAATACATAAATATTATCATATCCCACACAAACCTAGACCCTTAACTTGTTTCTCAAACAAATCTCCAGATATCGCCTTTGTAAAAGGATCGGATAATTTCACGAGTAGGAAGGTATTGTATATTTACCTCTCCACTTACTTCTATGTCTCTCACAAAGTTAAACTTGATGTCAATGTGTTTGGTCATGCTATGATACTTAGGATCCTTCATGTATGTGATAGTCGCTTGACTGTCACAATACAAAATCATGGGACCCTTAGACTTCTTTGCAATATTCAAATTCTTAAAGAATCTCTTTAACCATGAATCAAATTCCATCGTTAAAAGAGCTGTGAAAGTTTGTTTCTTACTTTTCCATTAAATAGCACTACTATTAAGTAAGAAAGCACGACCGGTGGTTGATTTTATATCACACCGGTCACCAGCCCAATCAACATTTATATAACCTCTTATGAATAAATCAAATCCACAATAACATAGTGAATGATCTGCATTTTATTTCGTGTATCAGAATAGTCTCTTTACTACTTTCAAATGATCTCTTCTAGGATTGGGTTGGTACATGCTTACCATACTACAGCACAACAAATGTCTTACGAGTATACATCATAGCATACATCAAACTCTTGGCAACACTAGAATATACAACTCAGGATATGTCCTCCTTTTCTTTTTCAATCTTTGGACACATTTCAAGGCTTAAAGTTTCACCCCTTGCTATAGGAATATCCATGGATTTGTAAATATTCATTCGAAAATTTTACAATATTTCTTTATATATGTTTATTGAGTTAAACTCAAAAATTTCTTGGAACAATCTTTTTGGATCCTAACACCCGATATATAATCAGCTTCAACCATATCTTTCATATCAAATGATTTTGAAAGTCATGACTTGACAGTTTTCACATACTCCAAATTATTTCTAACTTATAAAATATTATCTACGTAAAGAAAAAAAATTACAAATTTTTCATTGGACGTTTTCACATAGATGCAATGGTGTTCATTGATCATGATTAAATCAAATGAAATCCCCTCCTTATGAAATCTCAGGTACTAGTGCCTTGAAGATTGCTTTAGGCCATAAATTGATCTTTTCAATTTACAAACTCTCTTTTTTAATACTTTATCAATGAAACCTACTCATTGTTATATGTAAATTTCCTCATTTAATTATTCATTGAGAAAAGTAGTCTTCCCGTCTATTTGGTCTAATCCTAGATCTAAGCGCGCAATAGTAGCTAAAAGTAATCGAATGTAGGTAAACTTCTCAACTGGTGAAAAAGTTTCCTCATAGTCTATTCCGCATTCATGAGTAAAACCTTTTGCCACCAATCATACTTTGAGTCTTTCTGTCATGCCCCGAGGCTACTCCCTAGATGTAAACACAGGACTTAGGATCACGAGTGACCCCAAGTTAACCCTGAGCTGGCATATCATAAGCATACTAAAAGATTACTGAATAAATATACTATGCAGAAGCTTAAACAGTGATAACTAAAAGTGGGTAATACCCAATACACATTTGAATATAAAACTAAAAATGAGTTTAACAATAACTGAAAGATCAAACTCACACTAAAACTGAATCTAAACTATGTCTGAATAAAAGTCTCTACTGATTAGAGATGCTGAGACATGTCCCCAACTAACTATAGCGAAAACCAAAATTAAAGACTAAAAATGGAAAGATAACATGTCACTCATGTTGCTAAACTAGAGATTGGGAACCAATCTATGCATAATCTGAATGTTAAAGACCTAAACCTACAACACGAGAAGATGTAACGCAGAGTATGCGTCAATACTTGAAAAGTACTAAGCATGAAGGATAGAATAAAGATAAATAAACATATAACTGAAAAAAGCTAAAAAGCAATGATATAATATGAACATGTTAAATAGGCTAAACATGCTGAATATGAACTAACTAAATGTAGTGACCATGTTTATAGCATACTGGGATTGAATATTGAACTGTAACTGATAACTTGGTCACTACACTAGAATCTGTCTATGGCAGCTACTAATAACTGACATAAAACCACATGAGTTAAATATGGAGTCCGATGTATCTGCCATATCGAGAGGACCCAATATACCTTACCAAGGGTATAGAGGCATAACTAGCGTGATCACTAAGTAAAATGTCCATAGAGAGGACTTACCTACGGGGCACGTAGTTCTGGGACTATGAGGGTGACTGACCCTTAGTCCACTCGGTATTAAGCCTACTCCCAACTGATTATGTAATTAACACATTATAACTGAATATCTGTAATACTAAATAGCTTAAAATACTAACATGCTAACTGAAAATGCAACATTAATATACTGATAATGAAACATTCTTAACTAGGGCATGTATAATTGAATAAACTGACCTAGCAAGTGTAATTGATGAACTAAACCAATCTACACAACTAGGGTTCTGAGTTTCAGGAAAGAAGGTAAGCAACAGTTCCTCAAAAACATGATAATCTGATTTGGATAGTCTACCAACTGAATCACAACAATATTCTGAATTTCTAGAAACCCTAGGTCTAAAGATGATGTAGAGAATCAAGAGTCTAAATGAATTCTAGGACCTAATGGGTAAAAGGAACTCAGTAGTGAAATCCCACATACCAAGTGACGAATTCCACAAAGAAATCTTTCGATTTCGGGTTGAAATCAATGAAAATCTATTGTGTTCTTAGAGAGGGGTTTGGTCGACTCTTTCTCCTTCTTTTCATTCAACTTTATGAATTTTTGGAGAATGAATTAACTAGGGTAAGTTCCAATTAAGTTACTAGGCTAAAAATAACAAAAAACTACGTAGTTTAGGGGTTAAACAACGTAATTTAGAGGTCCAACGCATAGGGAAAAGACCAAATGACCTCTGACATAAAATTTGTCGTGGCCACCGACGGTCTCTGGACTGACCCACGATCCTTCCTGGTCTACCGTCGATGGGGTTCTGGGAGTTGAAATCTGGGGTCCGACCTATGGCCCTAGACCACAGACCGTGGTCTGACCTACGGTTTGTAGGTCTTGGCATGGGTATACACTTAGCCATATTTTGTGGGCTTTCTGGGGAGAGGCTGCAGGTGGCCATCCACGGACCCCACCTACGGTCTATGGGTCTCCCTACGGTCCATGGGTGGTGCCCGTCAGTGGCACCTACAACTTCAGGAATCTGTATTCTAGTCTTTCTAGGATATGGAGTGTTACACATTCTATTGACCCATACGATTTACATTTAACTTTGAGAATCCATTTGTTCCCAATAGATCTATGTCCCTGAGGAAGGCCAACTAGATCCCAAACTTTATTGGTTTTCATGGATTCTAATTATTTTTTCTCTGCTTTTGACCATTCATCCTTTTTGGGGCTCGATAAGTCTCTGTCACAAAATTAGGTTCATCTAATTCTATAGGAGATACCAAGAAAACATAATCTATAATCTCATAAGATCATTTTGATACATCTTTTTCTTGTACTCTTACGTAATTGAGTTCAGATTCCTCTATAGGATTTTGGGATTCAAAACTCTCACTTGGACCAAGAATTATCTCTTGATCCATTGATTTATAAACTATGTCCGAAGATATTATCTAATCCTCTGAATTTAATATTTCATAAAGAGGCTCACCTTCATCTATTTCACCTCTTTGGTAAAAATATTTTTTAAAAATCAGGCATCATATAATACAATTTCAGTAATATGTCCATCTTCAAATTCTTCAATGAACACATATCCTTTGGAGTGTTTAGAGTATCTTATAAAGATGCATTTCCTTCCTTTTGACTTATTTACTAAACTAACCAAAATGATCCTTAATATATATAGCACAACCCCAAAGTCGTAGATCATTTAGGTCTGGCTTATGACATGTCCAAAGCTCATAAGCAGTGGAAAGTAATGCTATTGAAGGAACTTTGTTCAATATATAGGTTGTAGTCAATAATGCAGCTCCCAAAAAAGAGAGGCAAATTTGGTTGTGCCATCATTGATCTTGTTATGTTCAATAATGTTTTATTCTTTCTTTCAACTACACCATTTTGTTGAGGTGTATAAGCAGTAGTTAACTGCTTGATAATACCCTTTTCAATACATAATTCTTCAAATTTTTTTGATAAATATTCACGTCATTTGTTGGTTCTTAAAACTTTTATGCTTTTATCTAATTAATTTTTAACTTCACTCATATATCTTTTAAAGCACTCAAGTTCTTCAACTTTATGAGAAATCAAATAGACAGAATCAAAGCACATGAAATTGTCATTAAATGTGAGGAATTATGTGCACCAAACCTTGTCCTCACATTCATCATACCATAAATATCGGAATGAATCAATTGAAGCGGGAACTAAGCTCCTTTAGTCTTCCCAAATGGCTTACATGTAGTCTTTCCAGCAAGACAATTTTCACAAGTATGCATATCAAATTTGGTGAAAGAACATGAATGTCCTTCCTTTGTCGATCTATTCATTCGATCTTTCCCTATATGACCTAATTTGGCATGTCAAATCAATATCATTGTTACTTGAATAACATGCCATCATACAACGGTCAACATAATAGTCATAAGTTGAATGATTACAATCTAAAATGATCAAATGAGCATACCAAAGTCCAAAACCATCTAAAATATTCTAACACCATTAAGACTATAAAACAAATCAAAACCATGTCTAAAAGAACAGACACAACCACTAAGTTTCTTCAAATATCTAGAGAGCATATAGGACATCAGGCAATATAAAAGAATGGTCACCGCACAAGTCCACTTTGCAAGTGATAATCCCTTCAACTTCTAGTCTACCATTATTTCCTACATAGATCAACCTTGATTTAGATGAAACTTTATTAAATTCCACAAACGGTTCTCGATCTCGACTCACGTGGTCGGTGGATCCCGAGTTTACAATCCATATAGGGTAAGATTTAGTTAATAAAGAAGTGCTAGAAATATATGTAGCACTTAGAGATGTATTCAGAAATGCTACCTTCTTTTGGCTTGGTAAAGTCATGAGCAAAACTCTCCAGCACTTGGCAATTATTTTGCTCTTGTCTCTATTCTTGAAAAACTATTTCACTTTTTGAAAGTTGGCTTTTTCTTTTTCTTAGAGAGTCCTTCTCTTGTCTTTTTGTCTTTCCCATTCCTTTTCCAATTCTTATTGCACTTGAAGATTAAAGACTTTTTTCCACTTGACTCTGCCAGAAAGGAATTAGAAGAAACTTTAGTAGCACCAAGTCGCTCAACATCAAATTCAGCATGGCGGGAAACATTACAAAAGATTTTGATACTATCATTATGGTTCAAGTTAAGCTTCAAATGTTCCTAATTATTGGAGAGATCGGAACACTGCCTGAAGTTGTTTCTCATCTAGATGAACATGTTTAAATTCTTGAGTTGATCTATCATGTTTGACATCACCCTAAGGTGTTGTTTGACATTTTGATCATGACGAGTTTTGTATATACCAAATTTGATAGTCAAGTGTCGGAGGTGGGTTACAGATTTATGACAACGCTCAAAGTACACTCAAAAACAATTAAAAGAGTAAGCAGTCATTAGCAATAAAAATACCAACCTACAGAGTCGGGGTCGAATCTCACAAGGAGTGATATAGTACATGGAAATTAAGAGTGCAAACAAATTCACTGTAGTAATTAGAACAAGTGGGTGGATGATTCCACCAAATTCACGAAAAGGGTTTTGGTAACAATTATCAAAATTAAATTAAAATCAGGGATTCAAACAACTAAGAGACGATCTAGGGGTGTGGGGATATGTATCGATGTCAAATAAGGGTACATGTGTTTGCTCAATAATTCTAAACAATAATGGATAGGTTGGTAATCTTCAATGACACTAATTTTCTTTTGATCTCAAAGCATCATATCATAGAATCTCGTTTCGGTATCATATATGTGAATCATAAATCAACCCAATACCTTACTACAATCTCTCTTTCGAGCAGATTTGGCAAATACAATTGAACCACAAATTTTTTTTCTAGCAAACTATAGAAATCAAACATAAACTACATACATCAAGCTATTTGTCACTTCAATTAATATCTTACAAGCATCAATAGAAGATCTAGATTAGGATTAAGTTTGGAACCTATAAATTATATTCATGCTAAATAAACCCAAATTGATGGAATATCAATAAAATAGAGCAAGACACAAGACCTACTAAATTAAATCAACACACAACCCCATCATCATTCCCTTAGAGTTGGGGTTTTATCTCAGTATAATAAAAGGAAAAGAAAGTATACCAATTATGTTTCCAGTCATTGGAGAGTTGAAATTAAGAAATAATATTCAACACCCACTTTTATTTGAACCATTAAATGTCAATTACAAGGTTGTTCAACAACCTTAAACACAAAGAATACTTCTCAGAGTGTTAAAAGAACACAATTTCTAAGTCTCAAAATCTGTTGTAAATTTTTAATACAAAATCTGATACATTTTATTTCTCCCTTAGGCTATTTATATTTTCTCCAAAATTTTCCCAAAATTCCATTTTTGATCCGTAAAGTGAAATTAGTCAGGCACGCATTTCTAATTTGATGGATCACTGATTACCTCTTAGCTTGCCCTTCTTTTGCTTCAGGCTTTAGGTGTTTCAACCTCAGCTGGTGAACTCATTCATGTTAGCCTTTCTTATTCAGCGGGTCGTTGATTACCACCTTGTTTACTCTTTTAGCGTTAATTTTTTACTCAGGATTCTGTCCCCTTCTATAAAACCTTGGAAACTAGAAAGCCGAGTTGGAAAAAAAAGATACAAAAAGTTTCTGAAGCAATGAACTATGACTCCTATATATGGACCATAAGAAGTCATGTGGGTCGTAGAAAGGCAATTATAAGAAGCTAAGTTGAGGTTTGGAATCTGAAGTTTCTGATATTGAACCCACGATTCGACAGGATGAACCATAGTAATTCTCATGAGCTGTAAAGTGAAGTCGTAGGATGGATTTAGAGATATGGTTGGAGATCTCACTTCCACAAAAGGAACTAATGGGTAATAGTTTGTTCTACAGGTCCTATGATGCTCATGTAGAAAGGCTTCAAACTTAGTGAACTTTTGGATTAAAAGTTGAGTTCTTCAGATAGGGTCTACGAACCATAAGAGTTTAGATGGACCGTAGAAAGGTCTCATGGGAAATAATGTAAAATTTGGGTTTTTGAAGTTGGTTCCACGGTTGACCAGTGCGGATTGTAGAACGTTCTATGAATTGTAAGTCCAAATTGTAGGAACCATTCGACAATTATTTTTAAGGCTTTTTGGGTCTTTTCCTGTGCATATAATACCTATACAATGTGTTTGTATCCCTATTTCTATGTCTTATAACTATCTTTCTATTCTTAAAACTAACCAAACTCATTAATTCCATCAAATTCCCTAAACCCACGAAAGTTCATCCCCTCCAATTCTCTCTTAAGGTCAAGAAGAAGAAGCTAGGGTTCCAAGTCAAGTCTCATTTTTCACTATTACCTTTGGGCTTTGATCCTCCAGGTTTGTAGGGCTTCATTAATGGGTTCCATTCACACATTGAGCTCCAAGTTTTCTCCAATTCTCCAAGTTCAATTTTAATCAAATTGATTAGGTTTTCAGATAATTCTTCATGGATTCTTATTGTATGGATTCAATTTTTTAATTTTGATCATTTTATGATTGTTTTAACTCAATTACATGATTTCCAATTGAAATCACATAAACCATGCATTGATCATGATTTTGACTATGAAGACAAGAATTGAAGAAGGAATTACAAACTTATCAATGATGTTTTCATGAAACTTATGCATGATTTATGAAAACAAAGATTTGATGATCTAGGTTGCTTTAAGATAAGCATCAATGAAATTGTGAAAGCTTTTCTCACATATGCATGAAATTGTAAAAGGTTTTCTCATATTAAAAAATATTAATGGTGAAAGGTTTGTCGCACATGATTTAAGGAGATACTCTATGATGTTTTGGCTTTGATTAGTGACTTAATTTTTCTTTTCCGTGGATGATGATAAGTTTATGTTTATGATAATTCTATTGGGATTTTTTACTTAGCACCGAGAGGATATTGAGATGGAGGTTCTCCCATTAGTAGAGGCTGGGTCTTTAGTAGCAATCTCATTGTCCCTAACTGTGTGCCCCCATAGGTTTGTCATAAGTGACCTACCTAGTGGATCCACCTAAGCTAGAAGTTTAAGCTTGTTTCCTTGGAAAGCACTCTTTTTGGTGTGGGAGCAAGACACTAAATTCCATGTTATAGCTCACATGGTCTATGTCGGTAAATAGTACTTATCCCAAAAAATGAACTAAGTTTTTCTTAAAGGCTTAATTAAACTTTACTCATGATTTTACGATGCATGGACCATGTTCATGATTTATGATTCTTCCTTAAATGATTTTACTATGTTTAGCTTGGTCATGTTTTCAATATTGCTCCTTATTGATCATATTTTTCATATTTTATGCATATCCGTCATACTTAGTATATTGTATTTACTAATGCATACTTGTGTCTACATTGTTTTACTAACGTAGGTTTCAACGATCTTCCTCCTCCCTTTTGTGGCTAGTGGAGTGCGTTGTAGATTTGAAGATGTGGTGAGTTCAGAGGACCATGTCACATTTATTGCTTGCATATTTCTTTAGTTTTCAGATGATGTACGTGGTGTACGAGTTACATCCCGACCACGCCTTTTGATATATTGGAATGACTTGTCAAGACTTCTGCTTAGATATCAAATGTTTTAAATTGACATGAGATTCTCTTGTTTCTATTGTATTGTGTATATCTATGTCAAGTTGCTTGTGTAGGGTCTCTCGGGGTCTTATATGCTATGTCATGTCTACGGTGTACTTTGGGTCATGACAAACTTGTTATTCAGAGACCAATGCTTTAGAAAAGGTCCTATGATGTATGACAAACCGCATTGAGTAGAGTCTTGTTCACGAGTGTGAAGTGCGTCACCTTTAATGCTACAAAACATTTAGGAATCTCCACTTCTTTCATTACTCTAAAGTCGTACCATAGAGTCTATCTCTATAAAGATTCTTCCCTAATTTGTATTCAATCCTTTTCGGAATATGGCCCCTCGAAGAGCTTACGTGAGAAGGAATGCGGGTGAAAATGTAGACCCCGAGGTTCGTCAAGTTCCGATTGATCCTTTGGCCTAGCAAGTGATTCATGAAAACTTCCAAATCACTTTCAAAGTGTTGGGTCAAGCTATGATGGGTCAAGCAAATAGAGAAGTTGTTGCTCCCATGAACCCAAATGTGGGTACGACAATGGCAATGATAAGGGACCTCACTAGGATGAATCCTGATAAAGCTTAAGTTATCCTCAAAAACATTAAGAGAATAAGAGAATATTGTTAATAAAAATACCCATCTAAGAATCAAGGTCAAATTCCACAGAGAGTTATATGGTGCAAGGAATTCTATCAAGAAATGTAGAGTCTAAATCAATTCATTTGCAGCAAGTAAGATTAACGGGTGGATGATATAACAAAATTTACGTAAAAGGGGTTCGTTATCGAGAATTGCAATTAAACTAAAACTGTAGAGATTCAAATAATTAGAAAATAATCTAGGGGTGCGGGAATTGGAATTTATGTAATATAGAGGTAATTGTGTTGCTAAATAGTACTAAACAGTCATGGATAGGCTGACTCATCTTCAATTACACTAAACTTCTTTCTATCTCATAATATCAATTAATAGAATCTCCTTTCGGTCTCAACTATGTGCATTACGATTCAACCCACTACCTTACATAATCTCTCTTTCATGCAGGTTTGGGGTAAAATAAATCTGACTCATAACTTCTCTTTCAAGCAAATCATTGACATCAAACCTTGATTGCATGCATTGGACTAATTACCCACTTCAATCAATCTCTTTTGAGCATCAACCGAAGATCTAATCTAGGATTAAGTTTGCAACCTTAATGTCACACACCAAATGTTGAGAGGCATGATCGACACCTAGTGTCTTCCTTGACAGAGTGGATGAACTAAATCCTAACAAAATAACACAACCTGCGACAAGCTAGGGCCATCAAGGCAGAAAGAACACAAAATATTCATAATATATAAGTAAGAGGGATAATATAGCAATTGACAAGGTCACTTAATGCTATCATCTACACAAAAGCAAACTGAACAGACACAATATATAGACAAGGCTGACAATGCCTAAAACTTAAAAAAGAAACACATCTGATAGCTAGGTCGTTAAGGGCATACAAAACCCACTACTTGTTACAACAATCTACAAGCCTCTACGAGTAGGATAGCAATCAAAGGATTGGAACAGGGCCCCGATGTACTCGTCAATAGTATATGTTCGCATCCCAAAATATGTTAACTCCGGAGGATGTGGATCTTAAAAACCAAGTTGAACTTCAACCAACTAGCAAAAATCCTGGTCTACTTGTCGACCAATACCTGCAGGCATGAATGCAGTGCTTTAGGCTCTGGGCATCAGTTCAAAATAATGTATCGAGTATTTAAGGCAACACATCAACAAAAACAACATAATTGAATTGAAATAAAGAATGCTAAGATGCTAGGAACTAGTAGCTTGCCTACCTGCCCTGACTCATTTTACGTTTTAATAACGTTAATAACATATTAAACCCCAAATGTTTTGTTTCCAGACTACCACAATAATTCAGACCATACTACATACCAATATGAAACACAATGCGATGCGATGTGATAGAGGCGAACACCCCGATCCAATACATGTGATGTAGGCAAAACACCCCATCCAATATATGTGATGTAGATAAGCACCCCGATCCAACACATGTTGTGCTGGCAAACACCCCGATCTCATGCATGTGGTGTAAGAAATGGAAATATCATGAGTAATGTACCTAACCGAAACTGCAGATGTTTACAAAAAGATATTATGCCATTTGATTGGATCTGTTCATGTTATCAAGGTCAACAAAGTGTTAATGGCATTAGTTTCTTTAAGAGCACACTTTATCATAACTTCTAGTACTATTTTCTCTCTGATTTTAACCATGCAGTATATAAATTTGTAGTAGCTACTGGTAAAACTTTTCCAGTAATTAAATGATACTCCCTCTCCCTCTGTCCCTAATTACTTGTCCACTTTTCCATTTTTAGTTGTCCCTAATTACTTATCCATTTTGATAAATCAAGAAATGACAAAGAAATTTTCCCTGTTATACCCTCAATTTATTACTTTGAAAAATGTAGAACTTCTTGAAAATCTTAAGTTTTTAATTCATCCAAAAATCTTAAGCTTTTAATTCATCTACCTCATAATTAATAGGAGTAAAATGGTAAACTCACTATATCAAGTATTGTTTTCTTAATAGGTGTGCCAATTCAAAAGTGGACAAGTAATTAGGAATAGAGCGAGTACCATTTTAATAACAAGAAGTCTTTTGTGAATTCATTATTAACAGACCTCTATACTGAAACACAAGTATCTCAAGTTTAAATTCTTTTCAATTACTATACCGTACCTCATAATCATAGCCATAACCCATGATCAGTCTGACAATCATTATAATTTGATTATCGCAACAACACACAGACCTCGTTCTACTATATACTTGACACGAAATAGACATTACCCGGATATAGTTCGTTCTTAGCAAGAAAAACGTTAAATATAATTTAGAAATTTATTATCGATTGTTGATAACACGCTGGATTCGGCATATCACAAATCCTGTGGAATCATGCCAAAAAAAGAAAAGAAGAAAAAAGAAATTGTCACGCCCCAAAATAGGGGGCGTAACTGACACTTGATACCCTATTCGATCAAGTTAGCCACTGGAACATACTAGCTAACCAAACTGTGAGACAAAAGATCGGTCACCACAACCTTTGAATAGTGAAGCCTGAACAATGAAAGTCATGACCTGAATGACAATAAATCATAAAAACAATGGTAGACAAGCCAAAAATAATGATGTACCAGCTAGCCTATGAGGCCGTAACTAAAGACATGCCTATTTACACACACATATCTATACATGCCAAGCCTATGGGTTGGAGACTGAAACCTTCAAAAGAAAACCTTGAATATTGTGTCCATAATAGCGTTTACGAGTGACATAAGCACTGTAGGGACAAGAATAAGATGGAGCTTACCAACGTGTGTCACATGTGCACCAAAATCCTAGCGGGCGATCAAAATCCCTGCTTGAAGTTGCTCGCACAAAACAAAAGAATAGCGCCCCCAGGCAATGGAAAGTCAATACGATTAAAATGGTACTAGAATGTAAGGTGTAAAGTAGAATCATAAGTAGCTGATGTAAAAGGGTAATAGGGATACCACCTGAAACTGAAACTCAAATAATCTCCATGGCTTATATTTGACCTCCTACTATTTAAATAAACATGGTATGCTCAATTCTTCGATAGCACACTGGATTATAAAAATCACAAATCCCATAAAATTATGCCAAAAAAAGAATAAGAAAGAAATATCCTTAATATACCTTCAATTCAAGCTCAAATATTTATATATATGTAGCAGGAGGGTGTCTTCTTTGTAATCTTCATCCCTTATCCATCCAACCGACAGATTATCTGAACTTTCAATAATTTAAAAACTCCTTTAGTATAGAAAGTGAGAAAAAAAAAAAAAAAAAAAAAGAAACCGACAGTGGGCCCACAAATTATATTTAAAACGTAAAACAACAAAATCAATGGATAACTTCCATTTTAATTAATTCATTTGTGACAAGTCACCTGATACTTTTTATCCAAAGTCACAAGTGTACATATGGGTCATTAGTTAATATTTATCACATTGTACAGGTACTTAGGTATTGCGTAAGTTCATGGTAAAATACATATATCTTTTGCATACACTGCAATTAATGGGAAATCATTTTGAATAAGGTCTATCTAATATAATACTAATTTTTTGTATAACTTGACTTACTATCTCTATTAAAATACTAATAAATTGCAAACTTTATATGAAAAAAACACAAGAAAATATATTTTAACTAATACATAAAAAAATTTCCATAAATATTTGAGACATTTAGGAACCATGAAACTATATATGTAAGTTCAGTACTATCTAATCACGCCCGATGTTACTATAAAATTCTCGAACTAAGGCTAGCAAAAATTTGATACAAGAAGGACAACCTTAAACACTCGGAGTGTTACAGTCTTACCCCCTTAATATCATTCATCCTTGAATGTGAAATATAAAGCACAAGTGAGGCCAAAATCCGTGAACAAGAAACACTTGTACTCATTACCCAACTTCTTCGCAACCGACGAGCTGACTTAATCGAAACAACCCTGGACCTACCAAGGCGTAGACATGACCAACCAAACAATAAAAATATATACCTGGTACGCCACTAGATGAATGCTCTAGATTTTGCTGACTTGTCGAGGCGAATATCCGATTTGGACTCCCATTTGAAATCACTGCTCCACCTCTGCCCCGACCCTGACCACTACAAGTCTGTGATCCCTTCTCAATTGGACTAACAAGTAATGATGACCCTGCCACTGAACCAGTAGGATGTGCCATATCACTCTACCTACGAGTTGGGTAGTCCCTTATCTTGTGGCCCTCTTGTCAACATGAAAAATAGGACACGAGACTCTCCCGACATCTCCCATGGTGTAATTTATGGCTCTTTGTGTAGTCACCAACTCAGCCAAGAGATGTACCGTATTTCTTATATCCTGATCTGTCCCAATAGGAGGAGGAATCGGGGGTCTAGTATCTCTAGGAGGCTCTTGTCGTGGTGCAAATGTCGGGTTAAGCTGGGTTGGATGGGGTAGAGGAATACTCTCATCCTGAGCCTCTAATGGATCTTTCACAATAGGCCACACCCTATTGGTTCTCTCACCTGCAACTTCATCTAACGTATGGCTGATTTTTCTTCTTCGAGTGACATGCATCTCTGCACAAATATTACAAACGTGAACTTAATCCCATAGCTCCTAAGACTTAACCTTTTGCACAATTTGGAATGAGAAGAAAGAGTAACCACTCCTATATGCTTCATAGCCTCACGATTATAAATGTGGTGCACAATACACTCAGAAGCATGACTCTACTAGAAACGGCCAGGGTTGCTCTTGGTAATAGTAAAACAACTAAACTAAACTGTAATTCGAATCAAATCGATTAAAAAACTGATATTTGGTTTGGTTTGGTCAGGTTAGGTTATAAATTTTACAAATCGATACTATTTGGTTTAGTTTTCATTTTAGTAAAAAAGAACTGCAAAAATAACCAAACAAAGAAATATATATATATATATATAAATTTTATAATTATTTATACATCATTCTTAAACAAAATATAAATGTTTTGCCAAATTTAATTAAATTAAGTCTTTAACCTTACAATTTTCTCGAGCCGAATAGTTGATTTTAGTCCAACTATTACAACCCTAAGTTCATGTCCATCAAAATTCATTACTTTAGTCTTTACCTACCATACCTTACATAAAATAGTTACACTTTCTCTTTAAATTGAATCATTTTGTTCGTGTAACAATAACTCTAATATTGCTTAATTGCTTAATTTGGTCCACAATAGCTCTCATGTGGATTATTCATGTATTATGTGTCTATGTCTATCAATATATGTATGTCCTGAAAAAATTTAATACTTTCAAACAAAAAAGGAACCAAACCGACAATAACCAAACCGACAATAACCAAACCGAAGGTTATTTTTTCGTTCGGTTTGGTTTTGGAAATTTAAAAATCGATTAAATTAGTTAGTTTTGGTTTTAATCAATAACCGAACCAAATCAAACCATGAACACCCCTAGACACAACTTGTAGACTCCTTGGGTTACTATCTTGCTCTGATACCAAGTCTGTCACACCAGAAATATTGAGAGGCATGACCAAAACCTTGTGCCTCCCTTGACTCAGTGGACTGACTAAAACCATACAAAATAACATAACCTGCAAGAAGCTAGGGCTAGCAAGGCAGAAACAATACCATATATAGAAATAAGAGGGATATTATAGCAACCGACAATGTCACTTAAAAGCATAATTTACACAAAATTAAACGGAACAGAAGCAATATATAGACAAGGTCGACAAGGCCTAAAACTAACAATAAAACATCTCATAGCTAGGACGTTAAGTCCATACAAAACCTATGACTTGTTACAAGAGTCTAAAAGTCTTTACGAGTAGGATAATAGTCAAAGGATCGGTATAGGGCCCCGACTTACCCTTCAATAGTATCTGTACAAAACCTATGACTTGTCTTGGTACTCATACTACATCATGCATCTATTTCATGATGCAGGTCCTTGTACCTGCTACCAACGATGATTGTTTGTGCCATCTTCAATAATTTTTGAGATCGGAGACGTGGGTGAGCACTTTGGCGTCCTAGATTTGCCTGTCTTCTTCTATATATATATATATGTTTAGCTAGTATTTTGCCTTATGATAGGGCTTGTTGTGTTCCACTATATTAGATTTTAGCTAAACTTATTACTCATTTTCACCGTGTGGTAAACAAAATTTATTACATTACAGCTAAAAAAACATATTATATATACTTGTGAAAATATCTTTTTCCTATAATCACAATCCCTAAATCCATCCTGTCACAACAATAACAACAAGAAACATTTTTTCTTGGTAGAAGAAGAAGAGGGAAAAAAAGGTATAATTGTAGCAATTATGGATGAATAAAAGAGGTTAATTCTTTGTGTTAGTATCTTAATTAATTGACTATGTAAATTTTTAATTTTTTTCAATCTTGTTCGTGAGGAATCAATTTCTAAGTTGTTGGTCCTTTTTAGTTTTAATATAACACATGGATATTTATTTTCTTGCTATCTTTTTTTTTAAAATTATGTTAGTTGTTACTAGTTAAGAATCAGACTTGGGTATTTACTTTGATGCTATTTCTTAATTATTTTTTTGTTATAATTGTTAGTTTTAAATAACACTTGGGTATCTACTTTGTTGCTCTTTTTAATTGTCTATTTGTTCTTTTCTTGCTTGATGTCTCATTAGAAAAAGGAGTACAAAGTGAAGGATCAATTTCAATGAATATAGATGATCAAAAAGGTTAGTACTTTGTGTTATTAACTCTCCAATGTAGATGACCAAAAAGGGTAGTACTTTGGGTATCTAGTTTTTTCTTTTGCTATTTTTTATTGTAGGTATATATGGTTGTTTTGTTTTGCTTATATAACTTTGGTTATCCTACCAAAACCGTAAGTATAATTTGTAAGAAGAAATGCAATTATTAATCCTTTTTTCTACTATCTAAACAAATATCATATGTGTAGCATCATTAAATGTGCTATAAAATAGGAGAAGAAGCTCACACTAGTAATGCTTAGGTTTCATAGACTATTTCTCTGTGTTTCCAAAAGGACAACCTAAGTATGAGCATTGTTATTAATCTAGTATTTTTTCCCTTTATTTTTTATTTAGTATCTCACAAGTTTAGTGTGAAGAAATACAAAAAAAGAAAAAAAAACATAAAGGGCACAAATGTGTTACCTTTGTAATCATTTTTTATAAGGGTGACTTTTGAATGAACTTGTACATTTTGACTAATTCTATGAGATACATTAATGTAACTCAAGATAGGAAGGAGACATTAACTTAGAAATAACATAGTAAAAGATAGAAGAAATACACAGGTAAAGAAATCAATTGAAAATAATAGCTATAACCTAAAACCTTCAATTAAAGAACCAAAACAAGCATCAATGTCAAAATACTAAGTAATTTCTTTCTATCTATTCTAGCCATATTGGGACAGAGTTGTCAAGGTACCTATTGCTGGTGAAAGTCAAAGTGTGTGCAAGCTGTAACAAACACAATCATGAATATAAAAAAAAGTTTCATTAATGTCAAACTACCAAGTAGGCAATATCACATGGTTTCAGGAAACATAAAGTACAAGTGATCCTCTATTTAGATAAAATTACGTTCAAGGTGATACAATGACCAAGTCACACACTTCTAAGATGTCAGTAAAGTCAAAAGGAAAGAATATCCAATTGGGTAAAGAAAACAACCTTTTACACCATTTTAGTTGTTATCAACATAAGATGCACTCTCAACACAAGACTGAGTATCTTCATATGTATATAAATAGTAAAAAAAGATGTCACACCAAAATAACTTCATTCAAGGTTTCTTCACATGACAGATCACTATTAATTTCACAATCACAATCAAACAAATTATAAAAAATCAACTACTGGGGCATTCAAAGAAAGAAATAAAATTTTGTGGACAAGTATCACCATCTTTGTCAACACTATCATGATGCAGGCCATTGTGTGTGGCACTCACACTATCGATTGGTGGGAAAATCAATTCCTAGACCAATAATACCCATCAAACCCATAGCAAGTAGACAAATCAAGAATTAGAAAAATTGAAAAGTCGTTAAAAAAAATTGAAGGATTGAGTTCTCATAAACTCAACCAATCAAATATCTACATTGTAGAAAACAACTCCTAAAATTTGAAGTCATCTTACCAAACTCTAAATAATCAATAATGGGGAAGCTAGAAGAATGTATCACCCTTGAATTCGAATGGTCACGCATCTCTCAACTGAGGTCTCATATCAGTTGTCTGAATATGACCTATACTCAACAAGGAAAGAGCAATTGCAGTATCAATACACAACCAAAGTGTACTAGTAGGAACATACAGTCAATTCCCAAATATGAATGAAAGCGAACAACTACAAAATAGTAAAACAGGCCAACACATACACATACCGACAGTCACAATACAATACATATTCCCAATAACAATATCCTGAATCCTCCAATGCATAAATAACGTCCTACATGGTCACAAATGAACATACATTGTCCTCTCATGGAACCCACACACAAATTTTTAGTGTATCACCATGGTACCTAAACCAACTAATATTAGTATTCATATAAGGTGTGGTACCCGAGCCAACCATTAGTACACCTATACTGGCATAGTACTCGATCCAACCGGCAATCAGAAAATCATGGAAAATCACAATAACAATCACAATGAACAATCATACTTGGATAAACAAGTAAAATTAATAGGTTCAATGTATGAGAATATCAACATGATGTCATTTAATATTCCTCCCTTAGGTTTTCCCAACATGTATTGCACAAATGAATCTATAAAGAGGTAGACATGCATACATACATAACTTGGAAAATACACAACCATGATCTACCTCGAATCAAGTCTTGAAAACACTAAAGAATTTGAGCTTTTACTTTTTTTAAAGTGATTTGGCTTGTTCTTGGTCTAAACAATAATGAAAAATACAACATTCAATCAATAATGGCCTATCAATATATGGATTATAACCAAATCATAAACCCTAGATTAATTCATGATTATTCTACCCAACAAGGGTTTTTCCCATAATTAGTTAAAGTCAAAATCCTACCCCAATAGTAATACCTTGGATTATAAGGCTTAAGAATCAAATTTAAAAATAGGGGGAAAACTAACTTGCCTTTACTAAAGAAGTTGGTGGAAAAATGGCTTGGAACTGTCCTAAATCGTCTTCCCTTCTCCCAAGAACGAAGTTGAAGAAAATAAGAGGTTTTGAATTTTTCTGCATAGGACCCTGACTTACCCCACTATAGCGGCTCGACATGCTATAGTAGCATCACCATAGTGGCTCCCCCCCACTATAGATCTTGCGCAGATGTTCCACTATAGTGGCGTTATGGCCACTCTAGTTGCTTGCATGGAATTAGAGACTCGAAAATCTACCAAAAAGTCCACATTTTGCAACATATCTTTGACTTTTGACATCCCAAACTTTCACGTCAAGCTTGATACCAAAATTATTTACTCATTCTAATTTGATTGTGAAAAGTCTTATGGATTCTTAATGTCTTAGCTACTAGATAAATTCAACCAAGCCTAGACATATAACCCAACCCATTCTCGAATTTCCCTAAAAACTTACAAAGCACTAAATCTTTCTTCTTGTGCTTCTGCCTTCAAAGTGTCCTTTCTCTTCACTTCTATTTCTTTAAATCTTTGAAGCTTAACTAGCTCATATAACTTAAAGAGATGAAGTTGTCGCTTTCCTGAACAATGGACTTAGCTCAATCTTTACCCATTCCTATATTCTTAATGGACTCAAGAAGCAGGCTATCAAGTGGATTTTAAGCATCTTGTCAATTTTTCAGACAAATTCCTCCATCTACTCTCTTCATCACATGACAACGTGCTATCATTTGTTTCTCTGTTCAGTAAGGTAAATCATGTTATTAACAAATGAGGGAACCTTGTATTCAAGTTATACTAAAGAACCTACATAAAAATATGATTCTCAATAAATGAGGTCCAATCTTTTATAAAGATAGAGACCTCAAAATTACAGAAAAGTAAAACTAGAGAGAAAACTACTTTGCAATTTTAAAAACATTTTCTCCACTCCTTCATAAGCCATTCTATTTCTCTCTTTCTAAATAACCACATAGCTGCTAATGTCCGTGCCTCTTTTCCCTTCTTCCTTCTTATGTGAGTCAAACTTTCAAAGACGTTTTAATTGTGTCTAACGTTACCCATTGCATCTTAAACAAGTTAAGGGACAGGCTCCATAGCCTATTAGCCACTATACAATGGAAAAATAGATAATATACATGTCCACCCTCACTCATGCACATAAAGCACCAACTAAAATAGGTAAACCTCCTTTTTCTTAAATATTTTGTTGTTAAGATCACGCCCCTTGCCACCAACTTCACAAAGAAACAACCTTTCTCATTTCTAGAATTTCAAATGGAGTCGTGATGGAAGTAATATTCTTCTCTCACAAGAAAATTCATATAAAAAGATATGATTGTAAATAAACCATGCTTGCTCCCCGGCTAGCTCCGTGTCTACTATGTTGTTGGTGTGTTCAACCATACAGATATTTCTCCATCTCCCAATCCTAGAAGTTTCATCATAATAAATCCTAGTAAATGATCCCTTCATGAGACCTTCAAATTTGTTTGATTGTCATATCTTTTTTAGGTCTCTTTCAGAGGAAACATATATATATATATATATATATATATAGAGAGAGAGAGAGAGAGAGAGAGAGAGAGACTATTACCCCTTTATTAATTAAACAACACTTACTCAGGCCTTTCTACCCCGTTATACTAACTCGTGCGGCAGTATAACGCTTGAACAACACTTAATCATGCCTTTCTACTCAACAAGAAACTGTAGCTAAACTATTACCCCTTTATTAATTGAAGAATTTCAAACTCATATCATATGGTACTATGTAGACTCACATAAATGCATTTGTAGATTCTAATGTCCAAGATTCTGGATTTGAAAGAATCTGTCCTTTTGATCAACAACTGGATGCTAAAAAATTGACTCATTTTTCTAGCAAGGAGGCAATTGGTGATTTAAAGAAAGCATCACCAAGGTAGGGTCTTTTTTAATATCTTAAATTTCCATATAGTTTAACAAGGAACCAAGTATTATAGTATCTAGTCTTTCTAGGTTGGATGTTCTCAAGACAAGGAAAAGAAGTTTTGTTGATTCAATGGATCGATTAGCAATAAGATGTAAGGTTTTTGTCCGCGGTTGGTGCATCAAAGGGAACTCCTATAGATTTCTTCACACAAAGCGGCATGTCACTAGCCATGGGACAAGAAAAATTTTACATGACAAAGATAACCTTCAACTATATATTTGTTAGCGTATTGGGATGACGTGACTTATGCCTTCCTTGTTCTCTATAGGTTTGGAAGAGAAGTTACTGCTAGATGGTTCTTCTCATTCAGGAGGAAATCGAAGATTGAGAAGTGGGTTTGGAGAGTGCTTCACCGCCTCAATTTTTTTAGAATCCACTTAGATCCCTTTGTTGGATACCATATGACCAAGGAAAGCGACGAACTGTAACCAAAATTCACATTCGCTGAACTTAGTGAATAACGGGTAATCTTTGAGGGTTTGCAGAACTACTCTCAGATAGGGCGCATGATCTTTCTCAATCCAAAAATAAATGTGGATATCATCAATAAAAATGATGGAGAACAAGTCCACATACTATTTAAACACCTTGTTCATTAAGTCCCATAAAAGTTGCAATAGCATTCGTTAGTCAAAAAGGCATAACTACAAATTCATAGTGACCATACCGAGTCTTGAAGGCTATATTCAGGATGTCACTCTCCTTGACTCTAAGCTGATGATATTCAGTTCAGAGGTCTATCTTAGAAAAGCAACTAGCACTCTGAAGTTGGTCGAACAAGTCGTCAATCCTGGGGATGGGATACTTATTCTTTCTTGTGACATTGTTCTCAATGCACATCCTTAGAGAATTTTCTTTCTTTCGCACAAAAAACACTAGAGCACCCCAAAGAGAGATGTTAGGTATGGTGAAGCCCTTATCTAGAAAGTCTTTCAACTATTCTTTCAATTACTTAAGGTCATCTAGATCCATTTTGTAAGGAGGAACATAAATAGGATGGGTATCTTGAAGGAGATTTATTTCGAAGTCGATTTCCCTTTCGGGAGGAAATCTGGGAAGATCTTCTGGAAACTCATTCACCACTGGGACTGACTCAAGAGGGTGATGTCAGAGTTTGAATCCTTAACCCAAATAAGGTTATAGATATACCCTTTGGAAATCATTTTACTGGCCTTAAGGTAAGAGATAAATGGACATATAGGCACTCAATTACTGCCCTTCCTCTCTAAGACTAGCTCACTTGGAAACTAAAACCAAACCATCCTAATTCTACAATCGACTGAAGCATAAAGGGAATGTAACTGATCCATGCCTAAAATGACAATGAAATCTACCATTTTTGACTCTATAAGGAACGTTAAGGTGACTTTCTAGGAAACTGTGGTAGTGCAATTTTTATATACCTATCTAGCTATAATTGTATCACCAACTAGAGTAAAGATTGAGAAGGGTTCTGAGAGATTTTATGGACTACACCGAAGTTTACATCTATATAGGGAGTTTCAAAAGAAAGTGTAGCCCCTGAATCTAACAATGCATATACATCTAAATGGAAAACTTGTAACGTACCAATGACCACATCACAAGAATCATCCTGGTCTTGGCAATACTAAAGAGTATACAACTTATTTTGGCATAGACCACCACCTGTACCAAATAAGGCACCCTGTTGAATGGGGCGACCTGCTGGTGCTACTGAAGTTGTAGAATGAGCCTTGTTACCTTTCTATCCTTTCCTAGAAAAAGGTAAATCCTTTACTATATGACTAGACCGACCACATCCAAAGCACCCCTCTCTTCTAGCAAGACACTCACTAGGATGGTTGTTACTACACTTTGGAAAAGTTGGAAAAGTCCAGTTACCTGAGATACTCCCCTGAGACATAGATTTTGATGCCCTAGCTTTCTAATCCTATCGAAACCTGGGGAACGGAGTGCTAGCTGATGAAGGGGCTGGGCTGTACACCTCTGCTAAAATTGTGAATGATTTCCAATGCCCGACCTTTGCTGAGTGTATTCATAATTTCCTGTTCTAGCCTTTTTGTTGTCCCTAGCCATTTCCCTAAGCTTATCTCCCTCAACCTGCCGAGTATGAGTCATTAATCTAAAGATATCCATATCCCCTAATAGCATAGCATTCCTGCACTCGGTCTTTACCAAATAGGATACTCTAAACAAGAACTTGTTAATTTGTGCTCTCGAATCAGCAACCATATGTGGAGTATACTTCAGAGTTGGGTAAACTTCAGCTCGTATTCTTGGACTTAGATTGAACCCTGCTTCAAGTTCATGAATTCCTGGGCCTTAAACTCTCTCAACTCTCTCAGGAAGAACTTATCTAGAAAAGCTCCTGTTAAATCAGTTCCACATCATAAGAGTTACATTCTCACCCTTGTTTTCATTCTAATGCGTGAACCAGATATGAGCCACATCCTTGAGCTCACATGATCCTAGGTCAACACTCTAAGAACCAGTCATTTGCATTACTACAAGAATCTTCTTAACCTCATGAATGAAGTTTTGTGGGTCCTCACCAACCTTTAACCCTAAATCTTTAGCGGATTTGTACGAACAAAGTCTCTAACCATCATTTCATTTGATCCACCAGTGGTGTTTGCAGGAACAAGGGAGTGCTGACTGGTCAAATTGGCTACGATCTGAGCCAAAAGCTCGATTGCATTATGGAACTCTGAATTTGTAACCCATGCTTCAGGAGTAGAGGAACTTTGTTAGCATTCTATGTGTTAGCTCTGCAAGGAGAGTGATCTAAAACACATAACTATGCATTAGAAAGGAGAATTAGACTCACACTTCACACATGATAAGAATAGCAAAAGAAGCGAAGTTTTTCTTAGAACAACTAGTAGCCTCCCACATAGGTATGGCATGCTTCACACTCATGATAGAGACTCTACTTAGTACAGCTTTCAGACACCCTAGGACTTTTGAACCTGATTCTCTTACATCAAGTTTGTCACGCCCCAAGGTTACCCCCTAGACATAACATAGGACCTAAGACCACGAGTGACCACAAGATAACCCTAAGTCTTGCATGTAACAAGCATAGTGAAATATAACTAATTAAATCACATACTATGTGGAAGCTAAAAAAAGTGGACATTTGGAAAAAGGGAAAAACCCAACTAGTCTGAATATATAAAATGCAATAAAAATCAAGTGATGATTAAAACAAAACTTAATGACTTGAGTTGAATCTACTATTATGTCTGAAAATCCTCTAACTGAGTTGAGTTGCTGGGACATGCCCCCAGCTAACTCTAACAGGACTGAAAGCTAAAAGTAAAGGTTGGAAACTAAAGCATGTCTATTGTCCTCGAAGTATGAGACTCACCACTGAAGTTGCTTAAATCTGTCTGGGAATCGAACTAAGCGTGTTCTAGATGTTGAGTGCCTGAACCAACATCATAAAATGATGTAGCGCAAATGTATGTGTCAGTACTTTGAATGTACTGAGCATGTATGATATAGTTATGCTAAGCCGAGTGATATAAACAAAACAATATAATACTGGCAATATAGACTGAGCATGGTAATACGTTGTACTGAAGTATAACATAAAACTTAGCTAGATGTAAGGACCAAGTACTAATCATGAAGATAACATGTTGAGTTGAATAGTGAAGTAAATTTTAATAGCATAGTCAATGCAATAAGAGTATGAATGTGGAAGCTACTATTAACTGCCATACATCATGTAAGTTAAATGTGGAGTCTAATGTATACGCCCCATTGAAAGGATCCAATATACCTTGCCAGGGGTATTGAGGGATAACTGTGGCATGATGACTAAAATTAATGCCTTATAGAGGGGACTTCAAAACCTACGTGGGCATGTAGTTCTAGGACTGTAAGGGTATGCCGAACCCTATTACAACTGGATGCTAAGTGTACTCCTAACTGAATATGTATATAGCTAAAATGCAACTGAGATACTAAGTAGCTCAAAATACTGACATGCTATCTGAAAATGCAACATAAATATACTGAAATATATGTCATTCGAGTTCTGAAGCCTGATATTTTGGTTGATCTGCCTAGTAAGTATAATTCATGAGTTGAAATTTTATAAAAGATAGGGTTTTTAATTCTATACATTAAAATTACACTAAATTACCAAGAATCGTGTTATTTAGATTATGGGAACTACAACAACTAAAATCAAAATAAATCATCAAAATCTGGAAACCCTAGGTCTGAATAGTTTATGTGAAATCAAGGAACTCACTGAACTCTAAGGACTTAATGGGAGGAAGGACCCACTAGTAACATCCCACATACCTAGTGAAGGCAACTATGGAGAAATCCTTTTGATTCAGGGTTGAACTTCGAAGAACACCTTTTTTCATTCTTGGGAGAAATTGGTGCCTCTTTCTCTTCTTATTTTTCTAAGTTGGATGATTTTAGGAGAATGAGGGTTCTAAGTTATTGTTGAATAGATTATTAGACTTAGTCTGAGTAAAATGACATAGTTTAGACATCAAATGATGTAGTTTAAGTGCTTAACTCATAAAGGAAAAGATCAAAACAACCCTGACTTAAAAGTTGACAGACTTCTTTCACGGGCCCATTTACAATCCACGTGAAGCACCATAGGCAGTATGGGCAATGTGGTTCCTCATAAAATTTGGGGCGGTACTGGGTAATTTTTCACGGGCCACTTAACGGTTTATATGGGGTCTGATAGACCGTCTAGTGATTTGTGGTTCCTCATAGGGCATTAGGTTGTTCTGGTTTGTTCCCACTACCAACCTTAAGGCCCATGTGTAGTTCCATGGCCCATGTATGGTCCATTATCCTCCACATTATTGTTGGGTGTGAACCACGATAAGGGTAATGAGTCGTGGTCCTATTCACGGCCCCCGAACCCCACTCTGGTCTATCTTTTCCTCCTTGTTTAGTCTTAGTTTTATTTTTGAGGTGTTACATTTTGTGTCGTGGTTGTATTTCAATCATGACATTCTATGGATCAAAGCATTCTAAAGAAAATAGGATCAACTTAATTATAGAAGTGTAAGACCATCCCAAATGTGGAGGTGAACAATTTCAATTAGCAGAAGTGCTTAATTGCAAAATTTTAAGACACTTTGATGGCTTATTCAAGGTTACCACGATGAGCTTCATAGGAGGGCCTCAATGACTTATCTAGGATTACCACTAGAAGAATCATACGAGGAAATATATTGTCGGGAATCCGGTGATTGGAAAAGTTGAGAAGATCACAAGGTAACAAAAGAGTTACTAATGAAAATGAGGCAAGAATGTATTGATCTAGAGCACTGTATCTAGAACTCGTGTAGTTCAGGTCTCCTCAATGCATACTAATGATATAAAATAGTTGAAGAGGCTATAAAGGAACTATTGTAAGATTAAAAAATGGAACAAAAAGGTTACATAGAGAAGGAAAAGTATTTTATTTTTAAACTCTTGTATCTTTTGTATATTTCTATGTATTCTGTATCTTGAAAATAACAAGTAACATTCCTATTTATAAAGTAAAAACAAAATTAAACTAGAACTAGGAACCACTTTAACTAACAAATCCTAATTATACATAAACAAGTAAATACCATAAATAACAAATCTTAATTGATTTAGGAATCCTACTCCAACTTTGAATTATTATTTCTAACATTCCCCCATTTAATTTAAAGTTGTATACTCTTGCCTCTTTCTTATTGTCATTTTTGTTGTATTGAAAAACACTTTTCTTCAATCTTCAATTTCTTTCTTGTCATGGTTGTTACACTGGAGATCTTCTCTTCAATCTTCAATTGTTGGAGTAGTTCTCTTCAATTCTAATTTATTTATTTTTCTTGGTTATGTCGAAGCACTTTCTCTCCAACTTTCAATTGTTGGAGCACTTTCTCTCCAACTCACGATATTTTTTTCTTCATTGCGTTGGAGCACTTCTCTCCATCTTCCAAGTGTTAGAGAGAACACACGATATTTTCTATCTTGATTGTGTTGGAGCACTTCCTCTCCAACTCACGATATTATTTATCTTTGTTGTGTGGGAGCACTTCTATCCAACTTCCAAGGATGATGTCCTTCCAACCAACGTTTTTCATTTTCATTGTTTTTATGGTGTTGGAACACTCTTTCTCCAACTCTTGTTGATTCCCTTCCATGAACTCCTTTTCATTTTGTGTTTTTTGTATTGGAGAACTCTCTCTCCAACACTCATTGATGTCCTTTCCACAAACTCCTTTTCTTTTTGTTTTTGTTTTTATTTTTGGTGTTGGAGTACTCTCTCGCTAACTCTAGTTGATGCCCTTCCCATCAACTCTTTTTTTTTTTTTTTACTTTCTTGTGCTTGGGTACACTTCTTTAAATATACAATAGTTTTATAAGTCTTTATTCTTTGTATGTTTTTCATGAATATATCATTCGTCTAGCCTTTGTCAACATGATTATTGGCAAGATGGGCGGCATATATGGGTCATAACCGCTCACCGGCAGCAGAAACTCTAGGATCTTCTACCAGAATCGTAGAAACTCTGATACCAATTTGAATGAAAATATTTTATTTATAAACTCTTGTATCTTTTGTACATTTCTATGTATTCAGTATTTTCTGTGTCTTAAAAATAACAAGTAACATCCCTATTTATAAAAGTAAAAACCAAATTAACTAGGAATAGGAACCACTCTAACTAACAAATCCTAATTAAACATATATAATAAGATACCATAAATAACAAATCCTAATCAATTAAGGATTCCTACTCCATCTTTGAATTATTATTCCTAACACATACGATGAATCATGAGGTTCAAATATTGGATATAAATAGAAGATAACAAGAAGGGGAAGGGGGGGGGGGGGGACTTGAACTACCCTGAGTATGTGATTGTGAGGATATATCATGGAGAGATCTGAAGTTTAGCAATGACATCAATTTTAAGTTGGCAATGAAATAGTTTAGATTGTGGAAGGATAGGTACTGTGATGATGATGTTGTGAGAATTTATTTACGCACTTTTGAAAATATTTTGTCCAAATGAAGATGTTGACTCATCAGGTTTACACGACAGGACATAAAATTAAGTATTCATTGGGATTTGAAGTTGAGAAACAGCCACAAGATTGGCTGAGAAATATTCTGAAACTTGATGACCTTTTCTTTGTAAACAAATCTTCGCACGGTTGGAAGAAGGCACTCAGGGAAGGGAAGGGGGTGTTGGACTTAAGCACTCCTTAATTCTTCTAAGGAACACATATGAACGGCAAGTTCCTTATTGGGATTTGAAGTTAAGGAAGAGCAACAAGATTGGGTAAGAAAGATTTTGAACCTTGATGACTTTATATTTGTAAATAAATCTTCGCACAGTTGGAAGAAGGAACTCAGGGAAGGGAAGGGGGTGCTGAACATATGCACTCCTTAATTCTTCTAAGGAACACATATGAACGACTTGTTCCTTTGTTTGTAGTTCAAAGTTAGGTATTAATTTAAAATAATACTTCAGTAATAATTAGCTTAATAATTATTAATTCACAACTTCAAACTACAAAAGATTACAACCTTATGTAACCTAAGAAATTATAAACTCTAATTCCTTAACTCAACACAAACCCCCACGGCTTATGTTCCCCAAAGTATTCAGGTTCCCCAACCAATAGATCAAAACTACACTAGACAATTCTAAGTAACTAAAAACGACAACTTAACAAAAGACCCAAACAAAATAGAATAAACTCTTCCATTGTGTTCTTCGCAGCAACTAAAATCGTCAATTAAGAACTCTCTCAACACGTAATTGTGTTCTGCTTGTATCTCTCTATATGTAAGTACACAGGTTTCTTTAGAGAACACCCTATCCTATTTATAGACCCATAGATCTTCCCTTCTTTGACTTTAACTCAAATAACTTTGTAGTGCCTCCTACTTCTTGTATGACTTGGAATCATACGAAAAGTTTGGTTATTCATTATGGTGGATGGCACTATGTAACACCCCTAAATGCTAACAAGAGGTTCTTGTTGACTGACCGTTGCTTATTACTATAATATGTTTTACTCTTATGTTGGGAACTTGAAATTTTGGTGATAATTGCTAACTTGTTTAGCATAAGTATATCGTAATTTATGGGATTGTATTGGGGTATTTATGTAATAGTATAATTAGAGTTATGCATACTTTTAAAAGGAGGTGAAGGATATACATATAAGTGTATATATATGCTTTTTTGGGCCGCACCTTTGAAGGCCAGCTGTCCAAGTGATAAACATCACTTGTGTGGCTATATATTGACACTTCTCTAGTGAATTTCGGTTCCTTCAAAGCCTAAAACCTTAGAACCTTAATTAACCAATTGTTCATCAAAATCACAAGAGAAAAACTTGGTTCTTTTGGCTGGAATTCGATAGACACACTGCTTTGTTGGTAAGTGCTGAAATCTGTGTCTAAGCTGGGTAGTGGTTGGCAATTTGTATATATCTTGTTCTCTATAGCTTAGTTTACTGTGCATAAATATGTTTTGGAAATCTAATTCACATAGATACAACTCTTATGTTTATGTGAAACTCTAAATTAGCTGTTATGGATACAAAATATGGGATGCAACATAGGATAAGTTCTGTCCAGATTTTGGATTTAGAAATCCTGTATGAACAACTGTTAGTGTATCGATGATATCGTTTTGCACAAAATGTATTTTTTTGGTGATTCTTGTTGCGTTGAAATATTAAGAGATGTATCTACATCTTTCATGAAGGTTATAAAGTCTAGTTTTTCCGTTTTCCTTTTCAAATCTAAGTTGCAACATGGGGTACTAGACTGGCCAGAATAACTGTTTTGGGAACATAGTTGTATTTGTGCAGGCTGAGCTTACTTGTGATGATAATCTTGTTTTATTTCGACATTATTGAGATATTAGGAATTAAAGAAGTTATTTAATTATACTTTTAAGGTTGTATATACTTGTGAACAAGTTGAGGACCTTGATACGTTGGTTGGTCTACGGTTTGAGCTCGCGCAGTTTTGTTGGACTGTTGGTACGCTAAAGTATTGAGATTTGTGTATAAACTTGTAGTTGCACTGTTTAACTGCTGTATATTTGAAAGTTGATCTCGATTCCTTGGTTACCTCTTGTCACTTTGCATTGTCGTGTTGGTATGACGTTTGTGTAACTCGCCCACTTGTACGGATTGTTTGATCACTTGGCACTCTTGTTGGGACCTTGTCCTTCTTGTGGCATTTACTTTGTCACTATTGGCATGCCTCTTGATTCGGATCATTTGTCATCTTGGTTCTGGATTTGTAGTCCGTCTTAAGAATGGAAGTTGTTCATTTTAAGTACGAAATAGAAAGCCATTTTTAATATGGTTCTTGGTTCTCTTAATTATTGGGTTGTGACCCTTCTTGATACAGGGCGTTGGCCCTTCTTGATACTTTTTTGTGCCGGGTGTGACGACATGAGGTATATATGAGGCGATCCTTGTTATTGAATCTCTTGGAAAATGGTGCTATGAGCTTTCTTGACATTTGTATTGTTGATTATCGAACTTGATACTTGTTATATATTGTTACTTGATTTATTTATTATGTTTCAAGTATGCTGCTCATTGACTTGAAAAAGGTAGCTTGGTGAATTTTTGAGGACTCCGACCCTATAGTTTTACACCACTAAGCTATATGCTTAGCAATAGTTGTTCCTATCATAGGGGCTGATCGAGAGGAGGCGTGAAGCTGGCCATTGGGGATGAAAATTTTAAGAACTTTAAAGAAGATCACATTTGCATGTAGTCATCTATATTTTGTATAAACTTTGGGACTTATACACGATCTATGTGGTGTATATTTGCATGTAATTTTGAGGGCTAATCAGATCATGTCCATGGGTTGTAATATAAGTATGGCTACATGTTTTGTTTATTTGGGGTATGTAAGCTCAAGTTATGTAATATATTACATTTCCTACTTGTTTTGAACGATCGTATGAAGAATGAACCCATTTAGTTTGGGTACTCGAAAGTTGAAATTTTTTTTATAGCATCATCTACTAGCGTGGGGACAATATATGCATTAAAAATATTTCGTGAGTTATTGGCATATAGTAATATGAATGGGTCGTTACACACTGAACCTCTTTGATATACTGTAGTTGATGCCTCCTACTTTTAAGGACGTAATGCACGATTAAACTTTCATAAAAAATAGAAGAAGATATACAGGGATGCTGCTCCTTTGACCCATGGCTGCTTTGGTCATTAAGGAATAGAATAAGACTTTTTTGTTTAAGTGAATTATTGATGAGGTCACCTTCAGGTAAGATTAATGGAAATCACTCTTCATTTTTCTCTAGGTCACAGTAATTGTTAGCTTGAAGTCTTTTTTATTGATATATTTCTTCCGAGTAGATGGTAATGAAATTTGCTTGAACAACACTTTTAATCATGCCTTTCTACTTAAAAAAAACATGTTTCTAAACTATTACCCCTTTATTAATTGAACAATTTATAGCTCGTATCATATGGTATTCTGTTTACTCACATAGATGCATATGCAGATTCTAATGTCCAAGATTCTGGATTTGAAAGAATCCGGCTTTCTGGTCGACAACTGGATGCTGAGAAATTGACTCATTTTTCTGGCAAGGAGGCTATTGGTGATTGAAAGAAAACATCACCAAGGTTTTTTTTTTTTTTTTTAATGTCTCTTAATTTTCCATATAGTTTAAAAAGGAACCAAGTTTGATAGTATCTAGACTTTCTAGGTTGGATGTTCTCAAGACAAGGAAAATATGTGTTGTTGATTAAATGGATGGATTAGCAATGAGATGTTAGTTTTTTGCCCGTGGTTGGTGCATCGAAGGGAACTCCACTAGATTTCTTCACACAAATCAGTATCTCACTAGCCATGAGACAAGAAAAGTTCCACATGACAAAGGTAATCTTCAACTATATATTTGTTAGCGTATTGAGATGACATACCTTATGCCTTCCTTGTTCTCTATAGGTTGGAACAGAAGTCACTGCTGGATGGTTATTCTCATTCAGGAGAAAATCTAAGATTGAGAGGCGGTGAGGATAGCCTCCATCCGAATTCCCAATTGGGATACACCTCTAAGTCTCCAGCATTTCCTTCTTCCATAACCGGATATTCTTGGAATAATGATTTATCACAGGACACACAATACTCATGTGATTACTCAACTACTAATGATTGGGAGCCATCTGTTCCTTTTAAACCATCATTCTTGCTTAGTCAAATGATCGGATATCCTAAAAGTATTCTGTATGATGGTATTCGTGATAGTATTGATCAAAGTAATTTAGGAGATGGATCCTTCTCTGTATTAACCAATCATATACAGGCAAATGCTGATCCAGCTTCAACAGGAACAAATAAAGTTCAAATATTTGGTCATAGCATATATTTCCTGAGAAAGATTTGCATAGTGATGATACAGCAGTTACTCATCAAGAAAACATGAATACCTCTTCAAAAGAAGACAAGCATTTAGAATATGAGAGGTTCACATCTGGAAATGAAATTAATAGTGACAACAAATGTGTGAACACTGAGTCAACCGTTTTGAAGAATTTTCATGTTGCTCTTGTAGAGCTTGTTAAAGAACTATTAAGGACAACTTGGAATGAAGGTCTCATAAGAAGGATTCTTACAAGAAGGTAGTAAAGAAGAAAGTTGATAAAGTTGAAACCTCTTTTCATCCAAATCAGATTCCTAATACTGCTGAATCAACCGAAGAGTATTTCGATTTATATCTCCCAAAACTTACTAAAATCATTGAGGTGAGGCATAAGAAGTCTGTTTGTCCATGTGAATTCTGTTTGTCCCTAATTTAACAAGTAATTTTTGTTTGCAGGCGCATGTGGAAAAATGTGGCATTATTAAATGAGCTTTGTGCAGAATAAGGTGTAAGTGGAAAAATCTTGAAACGATTATATTATCTATGGCAAGCACATTACCAACAAAGCAGAATTTTGTACTATTGCCAGGGGTTCGAATGAAGACTTGGAAACCATTTACTTTGTGTGATATCTTTATGGGTTGAAAGAACTTTTATATTGTGTTTAGTGAGTTATAGCTTCAACTGAAGTCATCTATCATATGTAACTTCTAATTGGTCTTATAACAAAGACAATTCTTAAATATGTTTTGGCGGTTGAGGTTGTTAGAGTGTTGAGTGTTTGTGTTAGATATATAGAGCAAAATCGATGAGTAGGTTGGAAAGTTTACCAACATGATAATTGTCCCCCCCGCCCCCTTCTTTTTCGAATAAGAGATAATTAGTCCTATCTCTTCTTACACAAATTTTTGGATAGAGTCTGGTTGGGTCAGTCCACATGGGCGACCCACAAACCGTAACTTGTATCTCCCACTACGCACATGGTGGACAAGACCCAAGCCAATACGACATCAATTAGACAAACAATTCATACAACAAATAGTTTGTGCGACTTGTGAGCATAAAAAGCTTAACTTTAAGGTTTTACAAGCCCCACATAGGAATCCAATCACATGTGAAAAGAATTCACTACTTATATGAGAATACTATTACTCACAATTCCCATACTTCATTTACTACTTCAATATTTACTTATTCAATCCCTCATCCTCTTAAAGAGGTCAACTTAACTTTAAATACACACAATTACACTCAAGTGTAATAGTCGGCTTATGTATACAACTACAATTATTCATTTTGATCATCTCCAATCTGTTCCAAATCAATTGTTTTCCTATACATGCACTTCATTGCCAAATAACTCATGGCCATTAGTAACATACTAAAGTAGCAACACTGATCGAAACTTTAAGAAACAGTTAAAGGTCAAAGGGTATTCCAATGAAAAGTTGAGTCAACTTTGCGGGGTCACAAACAATGAAAAATCAGGGAACCATTCTTTCATTAACCCTTTGACGCTTGACACAAGTGGTATGAAACACGTGCTACGATGTTCTCACCTTATATTGGTGCATGTGTCTCATTCTTTCGATTATCCAACATATCTTGGTAGAAACACCTCTAGATGCTTAACCCCAGTTTCTCTCTTTAGTGATCCTCAAACACATTTTCTTAGAGAGACTCTTGACTAGTTTATAAAACAAATCATAACATGGTAGTGAAAATCGTATCTTGACATTCTCTGGCGTAAGAGGCGGTTGCTCGTGTGAGAGAGAGCCAATCTCGGGACTTGTCCAACACTCTTTATTTCTAAAACATTATCACATGCATATGGCCTATGAATATAAATTCAATAGTCTTATATTGATGAAAAATTACAAAACCAAGTTGTTTCACAATACATAAATATTATCATATCCCACACAAACCTAGACCCTTAACTTGTTTCTCAAACAAGTCTCCAGATATTGCCGTTGTAAAAGGATCGGCTATAATTTCATGAGTAGGAAGGTATTGTAAATTTACCTCTCCACTTACTTCTATGTCTCTCACAAAGTTAAACTTGATGTCAATGTGTTTGGGCATGCTATGATACTTAGGATCCTTCATGTGTGTCATAGCCGCTTAACTGTCACAATATAAAATCATGGGACCCTTAGAATTCTTTACAATATTCATATTCTTAAAGAATCTCTTTAACCATGCAGATTCCATCGTTAAAAGAGTTGTGCAAGTGCATTTCTTACTTTTCCATGAAATAGCACCACCATTAAGTAATAAAGCATGATCGGCGGTTGATTTTATATCACACCGGTCACCAGCCTAATCAACATTTGTATAAGCTCTTATGAATAAATCAAATCCAGTATAGCATAGTGAATGATTTGCATTTCCTTTCAAGTATCAGAATATTCTCTTTACTACTTTCCAATGATCCCTTCCAGGATTGGATTGGTACCTGCTAACCATACTACAACATAAAAAATGTCTTGCGAGTATACATCATAGCATACATCAAACTCTCGGCAACACTAGAATATGGAACTCGGGACATGTCTTCTTTTTATTTTTTAATTTTTGGACACATTTCAAGCCTTAAAGTTTCGCCGCTTGCTACCGGAATATCCATGGATTTGTAAATATTCATTTGAAAATTTTCCAATATTTCTTTATATATTTTTCTTGAGTTAAACTCAAAAAATTTTTGGAACAATCTTTTTGGATCCTAACACCCCATATATAACCAGCTTTAACCATATCTTTCATATCAAAGAATTTTGAAAGTCATGATTTGACAGTTTTTACATACTTCAAATTATTTCCAACTTATAAAATTATCTACATAAAGAGAAAAAATTACAAATTTTTCATTGGAATTTTTTTCACATAGATGCAATGGTGTTCATTGATCATGATTAAATCAAATAAAATCCCCTCCTTACGAAATCTCAGGTACCACTGCCTTGAAGATTGCTTTAGGCCATAAATTGATCTTTTCAATTTAAAAACTTTGTTTTCTTAGTCTTTAACAACAAAACCTACTCGTTGTTATATGTAAATTTTTTCGTTTAATTTTTCAGTGATAAAAGTGGTCTTCCCATCCATTTGGTCTAATCCTAGATCTAAACGCGCAACAATAGCTAAAAGTAATCGAATGTAGGTAAACTTCTCAACTGGTAAAAAGTTTCCTCATAGTCTATTCCACCTTCATGAGTAAAACCTTCTGCCACCAATCATGATTTTGGTCTTTCTATTAACCCATCTGATTTGCATTTAACTTTGAGAATCCATTATTCCCAATAGCTCTACGTCCTTGAGGAAGGAACTAGATCCCAGACTTTATTGGTTTTCATGAATTATAATTCTTCTTTCTTCGCTTTTAATCATTTATCCTTTTTGGGGCTCGATAAGTCTCAATCACAAAATTAAGTTCATCTAATTATATAGGCGTTACCAAGAAAACATAATCTGTAATCTCATAAGATCATTTTGATACACCTTTTTCTTGTACTCGTACGTAATTGAAGTTCAGATTCCTCTATAGGATTTTGGGATTCAAAACTCTCACTTGGATCAAGAATTATCTCTTGATCCAGTGATTTATCAACTATGTCTGAAGATATTATCTAATCTTCTGAATTTAATATTTCATAAAGAGGATCACCTTCATCTATTTCACCCTTTTGGGAAAAACACTTTATAAAAATCAGACATCTTGTGATACAATTTCAGTAATATGTCCATCTTCAAATTCTTCAATGAACGCATATCCTTTGCAGTGTTTAGAGTATCTTATAAAGATACATTTCCTTCCTTTTGACTTATTTACCAAACTAACCAAAACGATCCTTAATATATGAAGCACAACCCCAAAATCGTAGATCATTTAGGTTTGGCTTACGACAAGTCCAAAGTTCATAAGGAGTGGAAAGTACTGATATTGAAGGCAGTTTGTTCAATATATAGGTTGCAATCAATCATGTAGCTCCCCAATAAGAGATAGACAAATTTAGTTATGCCATCATTGATCTTGTCATGTCCAATAATGTTTTATTCCTTCTTTCAACTATACCATTTTGTTGGGGTGTATAAGAAGTAGTTAACTACTTGACAATACCCTTTTCAGTACATAGTTCTTCAAATTATTTTGATAAATATTAACGTCATCTGTGGGTTCTTAAAGCTTTTATACTTTTATATAATTAATTTTTAACTTCACTCATATATCTTTTAAACCACTCATGTTCTTCAACTTTATGAGAAATCAAATAGACAAAACCAAAGCACGTGAAATTGTCATTAAATGTGATGAAATATGTAGCACCAAACCTTGCCCTCACATTCATCGGACCACAAATATCGGAATGAATCAATTGAATGGGGAACTCAACTCTTTTAGTCTTGACAAATGGCTTATGTGTAATCTATCCAACAAGACAATTTTCACAAGTATGCATATAAATTTTGGTGAAAGAACCTGAATGTCCTTCCTTTGTCAATCTATTCATTCAATCTTTCCCTCTATGACCTAATTTTGCATGTCAAGTAATAACATCACTATCATTACTACATGAATGACATGTCATCATACAATAGTCAACATAATAATCATAAGTTGAAGGATTACAATCTAAAATGATAAAATGATCATAACAAAGTCCAAAACAATCTAAAGTATTCTAACACCATTATGACTGAAAAAACAAATAAAATGGTCTCTAGAGCATATAGGACATCATGCAACATAAAATAATGGTCACCACACAAGTCCACTTTGCAAGTGACAATCCCTTTAACTTCTAGTCTAGCATTATTTCCTACATAGATCAACCTTGCTTTAGATGAAACTTGATGAAATTCCACAAACGGTTCTCGATCTCGACTCACGTCGTCGATGGATCCTGAGTTTACAATCCATATAGGGTAAGATTCAGTTAACAAGAAGTTCTAGAAGCATTTGTAGCACTTAGAGATGTATTCAGAAATGCTACCTTCTTTTGGCTCTATAAAGTCACGAGCAAAATTCTCCAACACTTGGCAATTATAACACTTTATTTTGCTCTTGTCTCTATTCTTGAAAAACTATTTCACTTCTTGAAGGTTGGCTTATTTTTCTTAGAGGATCATTCTCTTGTCTTTTTGTCTTTTTGTCTTTCATATTCCTTTTTCAATTCTTATTGCACTTGAAGCTTGAAGACTTTTTGCCACTTGACTCTGCCACAAAGGAATTAGAATCAACTTTAGTAGCCCCAAGTCTCTCAACTTCAAATTCAACATGGCGGGCAACATTAGAAAAGATTTTGATACTATCATTATTGTTCAAGTTAAGCTTCAAATGTTCCTAATTATTGGAGAGACCGAAACACTGCCTGAAGTTGTTGCTCATCTGAGATATCATGGCTAACATTCTTGAGTTGAGCTATCGTGTTTGACATCGCCCTAAGGTATTGTTTGACATTTTGATCATGAGGAGTTTTATATATATCAAATTTGATAGTCAAGTATCGGAGGCGGGTTACAGATTTATGATATCGCTCAAACTACACTCAAAAATAATTAAAAGAGTAAGTGGTCATTAGCTATGAAAATACCCAACGAGAGAGTCGGAATCTAATCCCAAAAGGAGTGATATAGTACATGTCAATTAAGAGTGCTAACCAATACATTGTAGTAATTAGAACAAGTGTGTGGATGATTCCACCAAATTCACGAAAAGGGTTCTCTAGAGGTGTAGGGATATGTATCGATGTCAAATAGGGGTACATGTGCTTGCTCAATAATGCTAAAAAATAATTGATAGGTTGGTAATCTTTAGTATCACTAATTTTCTTTCGATCTCAAAGCATCATATAATAGAATCTCTTTTCGGTATCATCTATGTGAATCATAAATCAACCCAATACCTTACTACAATATCTCTTTCAAGAAGATTTGGCAAATAGAATTGAACCGCAATTTTTATTTCGAGCAAACTATAGAAATTAAACCTACATTACATACATCAAGCTATTTATCCACTTCAATTAATCTCTTACAAGCATCAATCAAAGATCTAGACTAGGATTAGGTTTAAAACCTATCAATTATATTCATGCTACATAAACCCAAATCCTTGGAATATCAATAAAATAGAGCAAGACACAAGACCTACTAAATTAAATCAACACACAATCCCATAATCATTCCCCTAGAGTTGGGGTTTTATCTCAGCATCATAAAAGGAAAAGAAAGTATACCAATTATGTTTTCAGTCATTGAAGAGGTGAAATAAAGAAATAATATTCAACATTCACTTTGATTTGAACCATTAAATGTCAATTAGAAGGTTGTTCAGAAACCTCAAACACAAAGAATACTTCTCAGAGGGTAAAAAGACTACAATTTCTAAGTCTCAAAATCTATTGTAAATTCTTAATACAAAATATGATACATTTTCTCACTCCCTTGGGCTATTTATAGTATCTCCAAAATTTGACCAAAATTCCATTTTTGATTCATTCAATGACATTAGTCGGGCTCGCATTTCTTATTCGATGGATTATTGATTGCCTCTTAGCTTGCCCGTCTTTTGCTTCAGGATTTAGGTGTTTGAACCTCAGTTGGTGAACTCGTTTGAGTCAGCCTTTCACATTCGGTAGATCGCTGATTACGACCTTGTTTACTCTTTTAGCCTTCATTTTTTAATCAAGAGTTTTTCCCCTTCTATAAAACCTTGGAATTTAGAAAGTCGAGTTGGAAAGAAAAGATACAAAAACATTTCTAAAGCAGTGAACTATGAGACCTATCTATGGACCATAAGAAGTCATGTGGGCCATAGAAAGGAAATCATAGGAAGCTAAGTTGAGTTTTGGAATTTGAAGTTTCAGATGTTGAACCCATGACTCGACAGGACTAACCATAAAAATTTGCATGAGCCATAAAGTGAAGTCATAGGATGAATTTAGAGATATGGTTGGAGATCTCACCTCCACAAAAGGAAATGATGGGTCATAGTTGGTTCTACAGATCCTATGATGCTCATGTAGAAAGGTTTCAAACTTAGTGAAATTTTGGATTAAAAGTTGAGTTCTACGGATAGGGTCTACGGACCATAAGAATATAGATGGACCATAGAAAGGTCTCATGGGAACTAACGTAAAATTTTGGTTTTTGAAGTTGGTTCCACGGTTGACCAGTATGTATTGTAGAATATTCTATGAACTGTAAGTACAAATTGTAGGAACCATCCGACAATTATTTTTAAGGCTTTTTCGGTCTTTTCCTATGCATCTAATACCTAACAACGTGATTGTATCCCTATTTAAATGTCCTATAACTACCCTTCTATTCTTATAACTAACCAAACTCTTTAATTCCCTCAAATTCCCTAAACCCACCAAAGTTCATCCCCTCCAATTCTCTCTCAAGGTCAAGAAGAAGAAGCTAGGGTTCCAAGTTAAGTCTCATTTTTTACCATTAATTTTGGGCTTTGATCCTCAAGGTATGTAGGGTCATTAATGGGTTCCATTCACACATTGAGCCCCAAGTTTTCTCCAATTCTCCAAGTTCAATTTTAATGAAATTGATTAGGTTTTCATTAATTCTTCATGGATTCTTATTGTATGGATTAAATTGTTTAATTTTGATCATTTTACGATTCTTTTAACTCAATTACATTATTTCCAATTGAAATCACATGAACCATGCATTGATCATGATTTTGACTATGAACCCTTAAAGGAATGAATTGATGAAGGAATTATAACCTTGTGAATGATGCTTCATGAAACTTATGCATGATTTATGAAAATAAAGGTTTTATGATCTATGTTGCTTTAAGATAAGCATCAATGAAATTGTGAAAGGTTTTCTCACATATGCAAGAAGTTGTAAAAGGTTTTCTCACATTAAAAAATATGAATGGTGAAAGGTTTTGTTACACATGGTTTAAGGAGATACTCTATGATGTTTTAGCTTTGATTAATGACTTAATTTTCCTTTTCCATGGACGATGATAAGTTTATGTTTATGATAATTCCATTGGGATTTTTACTTAGCACCGAGAGGATATTGAGATGGAGGTTTCCCATTAGTAGAGGTCGGGTCTTTAGTAGGAATCTCATTATCCCTAATTGTGTGCCCCCATATGTTTGTTATAGTGACATACCTCGTGGATCCACCTGAGCTAGAAGTTTAAGGTTGTTTCCTTGGAAAATACTCTTTTTGGTGTGGGAGAAAGACACTAAATTCCATGTTATATGTACTTAGGTATTGCGTAAGTTCATGGTAAAATACATATATCTTTTGCATACACTGCAATTAATGGGAAATTATTTTGAATAAGGTCTATGTAATCATATCATATATATATATAAAGACAATATTAGGCCCGCCTATGTGGCGCCATCACAAATCAGAATTCACTTTAAATTTATTTATTTTCAAAACTAGTCGTCACCTTTCATGAACAGTTGTGACATTTATGAAAAATTGTGAAAAGTTGCGACTTTAATGAAGAGTTGCGACTTTTATGAAAAGTTGTGATTTTTATGAAAAGTTGTGACTTTAATGAAGAGTTACGACTTTTATTAAAAGTTGTGACTTTTATGAAAGGTTGTGACCTTTCTGAAGGGTTGCAACTTTTCCAAATAGTTGTGACCTTTCCGATAAGGCACAATAAACATTTGTTCACACTATCATTTATTATCTATAAATAAAGGGATTTCCTCTCATTTTAAACAACGAAAATTATGAATCTCCTCTTCTCCTCCTCCTCCTCCTCCTCCTTCTCCTTCTTCACAATTAAATATTTGAGTACTTTACTCATGTTGAGTGGCTCAGTGACACCATTGCTTATGTTATAGGATGTATGTATTTTTACAGTCATTAATTTATGCTTATATTATTAAGGATAAATGAAAAGATGTTCCCACGCGCAGCACAGATAGTTTTACTAGTAAATATATAAAAAAAACCCCTCAATCCGGTGATGTGGCGCCACCACAATCAAGGATTCTCTTTTTATTTATTTAAAAGCCGTGCAATCCTTTCCGAGAGGAAATTCTAACAAAGCAAACTTCCTCCAGTTACGCTTCCTTCTCTCAATCTTCTTCCATTCAGTCTCCTCATCTATTGAATCATGTTGTCAATACAGGAAACTGTCATTTATTTGCTGATAATAATGGCATTTTTCCAACTACAGAATTGCTACAAGTGATTTATTTTTTTTCATTTTCAATAGTAGGAGAGAAAGACATGTCTCTATTTCTCTTACAGCATTCATGAATGACTAATCTTTGAAAAATGCAGAGGCTGAATTTCATTTGCGTATCAAAGAGGTTTCAAGTAGTACTCAAGTTTTATCTCTAATCGACATTTGCTTATGATTAGAAAATAATGATAGTTATTTCTGATTCCACGATCACCCGTTCTGTTAGTAAAAAATTGAATTTAATGAACACTCTTTACAAATTTCATAGAGATTACAAAAGTAATAATAATATTTCAAACATTAGATATTCCTCCTCTTTAATTTCTCGTGGATGCTTTTCATATAGAACCTTCTCTCTTGGTTCGCTTCCTCATTGTATTTCCTCTTCCTGTCTTAAGGTGGTAGGACGCATCCTTTCAAGAATATGCTTTGGACTATACAAATTTAGATCCATTTATGGTAGTATGTATGTTGAAAACAATTTAGAATATTATTTCCATTTACATGGCATGAGATACATTCAATCCCCACAGATCAGAAAATTATTTTTCTTCTCGCGAAAGCACTTCCTCTAAAAATGTTTGATCACTGTGTTGTTGTCATGCTTATGAGAATATTGAGTAGTGTTCTTTGAATGAAGCTTTTGCTAATTTAGTCCTAATGTTTTTCTCAAGAAGTGAAGGATCAGGTGTTAAAAGGGGGACAAAAAATACTATCCATAAATAGTAAAATGTCAATTATGTGAATAGTAAGAGTCGGTTACTGTGTAAGTAGTAAAGGTCGAGTCACTGTGTAAATAGTAAGAGTCAGTCACTATTCATGAATAGTAGAAGTCACCTACTGTTCATAAATAGTAGTCATGTAAATTTTGTATATATATGTAATGAAGGAGTAAGGGAAAATCATCCCTCAACTCCCACTTCCGCAATTCTCTCAACTTCCGCAACAACCCCCCTATATTGGTATCAGAGCTAGATAAGAAAAAATCTAAATGGAGAAATCTAACAACAACCAGGAAGCTATGAAGGAATCAACAACTTCAGAAAATCTACAATCAGAGGTATGTTCATATTTCAATATGAATAGCTAAACGTTTATATTCCTGATAATCTCTTGATTATTATTTTCTTATTATCATGTTATAGTATTGTTATATTGAATGAATTCGAAGTAGTTTGCTATGAACGAAGGTAGGCTGAGAATAGGTAAGCCCAGACTATGCCATCCGAAACCGAAAACCCAGTTAGGCAAGAGAGAAGCCGTTTTAGGGGAAGTACGAACTTGTTGAAGGCGCTGTTAGGGTAACTGATTGAGGCCAAAAAGTCTTAATAGTGACCAAAAGAATTTGTTCAGGATAACCTTAATATAATTTGATAATTGATAATAATAAATAAAGAGGTTAGAAAGAATAAATTGTTTAGAAATCATGAAAATGATGAATACATACTTATTAGATGAAGATTATAATTATAAAATACTTATTTTATATATCCTTAGAACACTTAATATTGACATAAAAAGAAAAATTTATGACCTTTTAATTACTGAAGAAATGTCAGAAATAAACCAGATAATGGAACTAATAACACAAAATTGGCATGAACTAACTATTCAAACTATATATGAATTATATGACTCATATTCAGATTAATGATAAACTACGAATACCTAACATATTGGCTACAAACTATGGAAAATTTAGATCTACTAAATAAACTTTTAATAAATAATATTATCATATATCGAAGAACCCAAGATATAAAATATTTAGAATATATTTCAGAAAATACAAAAGAAATAAAAAATCTTATGATAAAGAAACAAGAATATTATGAAAAGATATTTTCACCAGAAAATTAAAATGAATGAAACCTATAGAGAACAATTATTAGAAAAAATTAATGAAATAAAACAAGAAATACGATTTAGACAAAATAGACTAGAAGATAATATATGGGCAGGAGTATGCCAAAAATCTATAAAAGCACAAAGAAAAACGATATTCTTATTAGATCTACAATTACAACACTTAGAATATAAATATCAACACGATTTATAATGAATAAAGAAGAATATGTTGTAGAAGAAAAAATATATAAAAGCCAAGATGGACTAGAAATAAAAATAATACATTCAAACTAAGAACGAAGATATAAAAAAATAGGAAACCAACTATACCTAATGCCAGATAAAGAATCAGCAAAATTAGAAGATAGTCTAACAACAATGGTACGATTAAATAAAGAAAATGAAGAAATCAATAGAAAAAAGGAAGCTAAAAAAGAAATTAAACAAATAGAGGAAGTAAAAGATACTAGAATTCAAGAATTACAAAAAGAATTATAACGACTTAAACAACTATATGAAGAAAAATTAAGAATAAAAGAAGAAAATAAGAAAAGAACTGAAAAATTAAAATTAAATCAAGAAATAGAAAAAATGAAAACAATGTTAGAAGAAACAGAAGAATTACCTGAATTAAGAATAGATAAAATAAATGAAGAAGAAAATGATAATATCTCAGAAAATAATTATGAATCATATTCAGAAACATATACTGATCTTATAGAAAAAGATAAAAATATAGAAATAAATGTAGAAAGCTTAGATGAGAAACCTAGTACTTCAAATCCTAAAACACGAATGGATATAACCCCAACATATTATACTTACGAACAAGAAAGAAGAGATAAAGTTTTATGGGATAAAAGATTAAATAAAAATTGGACACCTAGACAAACTACAGATCAAAATAATTTCTTAGACTTAGACTGTGTAGCAGATACAAATAAAACAATTCAATTATGGATAGGCTATATATCAAAACAATTAATAGACAACAAAATATCAATAATAGATGCCCCAGGGTATATAGAAAGAACACTTATAGAAACAGCAAAAATATGGTTACAAAATTTAACAGCAGCAAGCTTAACAACCCTAAGAAATAATACGAAATCTAATAATGAAGCAGCAACATCAGCAATAGACATATTAAATAAATATGAAATATCAATTAGAAATGAATTTGGTAGCATGACAACAGAAATAGAAGAACAACAAAAAGATAAAATAATAAACAGAAATTTAATGAATAAATTAGCAATATGTAAAATGAGTTACATAGATGAATATACATGTGCATTTAGAGAATATTACTATAAAGAAATATATACAAATGATGAAAGTCGAGAAATAAGAAAATTATATTACACAAAATTACCAGAATCATTTAGTTCAAAAATAATAAAAGATTGGGAAGAATTAAATACAGTAGATACACTAGGAGTTAGAATAAAATTCTTACAACAATGGTTTATGAAACTATGCGAAAAACATAAAGAAGATTTAAAATTAGAAAAAATATTAGTAAAAAACTTAGCATATTGTACAAGCAAGTTAGCACCTCAATTTGGATGCAAAAATCCATATAAAAAGAAAAGGATAAAGAAATATAAACACTTCAAAACAAAATATAAAAACAAAATCCCAAGAAAAAGATATTATATAAAAAATTATAAACAGAAAAGACCACATAGAGTTAAGAAAAATATAACAGAATGTAAATGTTATAATTGTGGAAAACTAGGACACTTAGCTAGAGACTGTAAATTACCAAAAGATTTAAAGAAAAAATAAATAACAGAGGTAATAATAGAAAACGACACATATAAACAGATAGATTATTTAGATTATGACTTAGAAGATGAAGATAGTATATACGAAATAACAGATAATGAACTAGAGTCATTTTCAGATTATGACCGAAAGCGACATAAAAATAATAAGTAAAGAAGAATATCAAGATAACGAATATACAGAACAAAAAATAATATTTGACAATAATATGTTTGAACAAATAAAAAGAAAAGAATTAGACTTAAGCATAGATAAGATATTAGAAGTACCTAGATTAAAAAACTTATTTATATTACAACACGATGAATATTATGTAGTAAGCCAAAAAGAACATGTAATAGATTGTAAATATATTAAAGGAAAAGCTAAAATACCCATCATAAATAAGAAAATAATTAATAAAGAAATCCATGATTTAAAATCAAAAAAACCCAATAAAATATGTGCATTTAGGAGCAACAGAAATATTAATAAAAGCATGTTTTAGAGAAGGAATAGATACACCTATAGAACTATATTTAGCAGACGATAGAATAATTCAACCTATAGAAAAGAGTATAATAAGTGCAGTTAGAGGAAATTTAATATACCAAATATTTAAATTTATTATAAGTGCAAACTATTCAGTAGCAATAGTAGACAAAAACATAGATAAATCACTAGTACTATACTGGAAAATGACAGGCATAGAACTAGCACCAGGAAGTAAGATATTTACAGCGAGATGTAAAAATTTATATGTATTAACTACAAAACATAAAATAACAGCAAGAAATAAGATTCAAAAAATCAAAATAGAAAATCCTTTTGATCAAATAATTACAGTGATAGATAATAATAATTACAGTTATAAAGAAATAGATATTGAAGAAGACTTAGAAATAGTAAAAGAAAGATTAAGTACATCTAAAAGATTAAGCTACGACACACCATCATCATCAAGAAATAGTACATCTAGAAGATTAGATTGCGACCTAATATCTAAGTTATTAGAACAAAAGAACGATGAAATACAACCATATCAATATTATATCACAGGAATATTAGACCAAAGAAAATATTTAATAAACATAAATACAGGACAAGTAGAAAACCAAATTATAAGAGAACTAGTCAAAGAACATGAAATAATTACAGGAGAAAATATAAACACAGAATTACCTAGAGCTTTGGTAAATATAGAAGAAACTACTGAACAAGAACTAATTATTGGAGGAATACCAATAAAAATTAAATTTAAAATACATCAAGGAAATAATAATATTACTTTAGGAATAAAATGGCTAGAAACAGTTAAGCCATATAATATAGACGATAAACAATTAACAATAACCTATGAAAACAAGAAAGTAATTATTAAAAGAACAATTATATGGTAAAATAACATTTTAACATCTTAATATAATGACAAAAATATATATTTTAGCAAAAATAATTATAGAAGGATACTATAATAGATATTACACACCTATGATAGACACAGGAGCAGAAGCAAATATGTGTAAACATAATTGTCTACCACCATGGATAAAAGGAAGTGAAAAAATTACCCAAAAGTTAGAAAATATAACGCCTAATGATCATAAAATAGAAATTATAATATCCACAATAGATAAAATACAAGCAATAAATGATAAATTAAACTCATTATATAACGAAAACCCATTACAAGGATGGGATAAGCACAAAACAAAAGTAAAAATTGAACTAATCGATGACAATAATATAATAACACAGAAACCATTAAGATATAATTTTGAAGACCAATCAGAATTTAAAATGCATATAAATGAATTATTAGAAAATAAGTATATACAAGAAAGTAATAGTAAAAATAACAGTACAGCATTTATAGTAAATAAACATAGTGAATAGAAAAGAGGTAAAAGTAGAATGGTTATTGATTATAGGAACCTAAACGCAAAAACTAAAACATATAATTACCCTATACCTAATAAAATATTAAAAGTAAGATAGATACAAGGATATAATTACTTTAGCAAATTTGACTGCAAATCAGGATTTTACCACCTAAAACTAGAAGAAGAATCTAAACATTTAACAGCATTTACTGTACCACAAGAATTTTACGAATGGAATGTTCTACCATTTGGATATAAAAACGCACCAGATAGATATTAACATTTTATGGATACATATTTTAACCAACTAGAAAATTGTATAGTATATATAGACGATATATTGTTATATTCAAGAACAAAAGAAGAACATCTAAAATTATTAGAAAAATTTATACATATCATAGAAATATTAGGAATTAGCTTATCAAAAAAGAAAGCTGAAATTATGAAAAATCAAATAGAATTCTTAGGAATACAAATAGATAAAAATGGAATAAAAATACAAACACACATTGTAAAAAAGATATCTAATTTTGAAGAATTATTAGATACTAAGAAAAAATTACAATCATTTTTAGGATTAGTTAATCAAGTAAGAGAATATATACCAAAATTAGCAGAAAATTTAAAACCATTACAAAAAAAATTAAAGAAAGATATAGAATATCACTTTGATGAACAAGATAAAAAATATATTAGAAAAATAAAAATCATCTGTAAAGATTTACCAAAATTATACTTTTCAGATGAAAATAGACAATTTACTTATATAGTGGAAACAGACTCTAGTAATCATAGTTACGGAGGAGTACTAAAATATAAATATATAAATGAAAAAATAGAACACTACTGTAGATATTATTTTGGATCATATACAGACCCACAAATAAAATGGGAAATAAATAGAAAAGAATTATTCGCCTTATATAAATGTTTATTAGCTTTTGAGCCATATATTGTATATAACAAATTTATTGTTAAAACAGATAATACACAGGTAAAATGGTGGATAACTAAAAAGGTACAAGATTCAGTTATGACAAAAGAAATAAGAAGACTGGTAGTAAATATATTAAACTTTTCATTTACAATTGAAATTATAAAAACCGACAAGAATGTGATTGCAGATCACCTCTCAAGAAAAAAATACTGAACAACCAAATACAATGGATCAAATACTCAACCTCCTAACTACACTTTGTAAAAAAGTGGATAGTATGGACGGTGAGATATAAAAGCTAAAGGAGCAAGCTAGCAGTCAGCAGCATGACGTTAAATATGCAGAGCTACGTCGATCGGAAGACGTTAAAATTCCAGATCTAGAAGGAGACGTTGGGAAACTCCATAAAACCCATAATATTTGTTTAAATACAGCTGCAGGTACATCAGGAGCTACAATGAAAGAAAAAGCTACAGAAGAAAAAAGTTATGTAAATACAAATATGAACAAGCTTTTTGATAAACCATATACAGCTCCCAAAATACAAAAATCAGTACCTACTCCACAAACTACTACATATAAAAACAGCCTAAATCAACAAAAGAATACATATAACCATATTACTCGTACCTATAAAGAAAATATTTACAAAATTCAAAAATACTTAAACAAAAACCCCAGAGCCACAAATATAAAAGAACCAAATACCGATTATATTACCCAATACCTACAGGGATACAACAAACTAATTGCCTTGCCAGGTACAAATACAAACTTAGTTACAACTTGTTATAACTACGGACTACTTAGTACCGTATACACAGCTACAGGAGATGAAATCTCGAAGATACCTGAATTATATAAAGCTTTCCTAACTTATAAAAGAATTACCAAGGGAACGCTATTTTTTATAAAATTCTATACAGCTACTGCAGAAATATTATATGAAGAGATAAAACCGGTTATACAAGTCATAAAGATAGGATTGACTAGAGATATGTTAATACCAGAGAAAATAGAAAAACAAGACGAGATATCGATTGTAGATATTCCAGACTTTTATGCCAACAAAAGAGTTATTGGAATAGCTACAATACTGACGGAACTAGCAAATAATTATTTGAACAACAATACAATATGGATCTATTATAGTAGAGACAATACTATGATATACTCTAATTGTAGAGAAACTAGAGAAGGAGATATGGAAGAAATACGACAATGGATATTGAGTCTCCTCAAACCAGAAAATATACCAACAACAAGAGCTATCAGAAAAAAATTTATTTCACCCGCATTATTAACCAGATATTGTACAACGATCAGCAGTAAATATTCAGAACATATATGTTCCAAATGTCACGGAGAAGATAACAACGTTCCAACCGTACAGCTGGAATAATCTATCAAGAACAACGGATACACAAGATATTCGGCAGCCTGATGAATACAGCCGGCAAACAAAAAGATAAGACAGAGACATCTATGTAATTAGTCAAAAGTAGGCCGTAGGAATCTTATCTTTTGTAAAGTTTTTTGTTTTATTTTGTAAAGAAAAAGTAAAGTTGTTTGTTTTATTTAGAGTCACCAACAGGATACTGTTGATGAATAGTAAAAGACAAAAAATACTATTCATAAATAGTAAAATGTCAATTATGTGAATAGTAAGAGTCGGTTACTATGTAAATAGTAAAGGTCGAGTCACTGTGTAAATAGTAAGAGTCAGTCACTATTCACTTATTATACTCTTTTCTATAGGTTGAATTATTCTATCACTGCTAAATATAGTTCTATAGGTGTATCTATTCCTTCTCTGAAATATGCTTTTATCAATATTTCTGTTGCTCCTAAATGTACATATTTTATTGGGTTTTTTGATTTTAAATCATGGATTTCTTTATTAATTATTTTCTTATTTATGATGGGTATTTTAGCTTTTCCTTTAATATATTTACAATCTATTACATGTTCTTTTTGGCTTACTACATAATATTCATCGTGTTGTAATTTAAATAAGTTTTTTAATCTAGGTACTTCTAATATCTTATCTATGCTTAAGTCTAATTCTTTTCCTTTTATTTGTTCAAACATATTATTGTCAAATATTATTTTTTGTTCTGTATATTCGTTATCTTGATATTCTTCTTTACTTATTATTTTTATGTCGCTTTCAGTCATAATCTGAAAATGACTCTATTTCATTATTTGTTATTTCGTATATACTATCTTCATCTTCTAAGTCATAATCTAAATAATCTATCTGTTCATAATTTCAGCTTTCTTTTTTGATAAGCTAATTCCTGATATTTCTATGATATGTATAAATTTTTCTAATAATTTTAGATGTTCTTCTTTTGTTCTTGAGTATAATAATATGTCGTCTATATATACTATACAATTTTCTAGTTGGTTAAAATATGTATCCATAAAATGTTGATATCTACCTGATGCGTTTTTATATCCAAATGGTAGAACATTCCATTCGTAAAATCCTTGTGGTACAGTAAATGCTGTTAAATGTTTAGATTCTTCTTCTAGTTTTAGGTGGTAAAATCCTGATTTACAGTCAAATTTGCTAAAGTAATTATATCCTTGTATTTGTCTTACTTTTAATATTTTATTAGGTATAGGGTAATTATATGTTTTAGTTTTTGCGTTTAGGTTCCTATAATCAATAACCATTCTACTTTTTCCTCTTTTTTGTTCACTATGTTTATTTACTATAAATGCTGTACTGTTATTTTTACTATTACTTTCTTGTATATACTTATTTTCTAATAATTCATTTATATGCATTTTAAATTCTGATTGATCTTCAAAATTATATCTTAGTGGTTTCTGTTCTATTTTTTCTGGTATTAACATATCTCTAGTCAGACCTATCTTTATGACCTGTATAACTGGTTTTATCTCATCATAAAGTATCTCTGCAGTGGCTGCATAGAATTTTATAAAAAATAACGTTCCTTTAGTAATTCTTTTATAAGTTAGGAAAGCTTTATATAATTCGGGTATCTTTGATATTTCATCTCCTGTAGCTGTGTACACCGTACTAAGTAGTCCGTAGTTATAACAAGTTGTAACCAAATTTATATTTGTACCTGGTAGGACAATTAATTTGTTGTATCCTTGTAGGTATTGGGTAATATAATCGGTATTTGGTTTTGAAGTGTTTATACTTCTTTATCCTTTTCTTTTTATATGGATTTTTGCATCCAAATTGAGGTGCTAACTTGCTTGTACAATATGCTAAGTTTTTTAGAAAACAATGTTAGAAGAAACAGAAGAATTACCTGAATTAAGAATAGATAAAATAAATGAAGAAGAAAATGATAATATCTCAGAAAATAATTATGAATCATATTCAGAAACATATACTGATCTTATAGGAAAAGATAAAAATATAGAAATAAATGTAGGAAACTTAGATGAGAAACCTAGTACTTCAAATCCTAAAACACGAATGGATATAACCCCAACATATTATACTTACGAAGAAGAAAGAAGAGATAAAGTTTTATGGGATAAAAGATTAAATAAAAATTGGACGCCTAGACAAACTACAGATCAAAATAATTTCTTAGACTTAATTTGTCATTTATTGCTTGTATTTTATCTATTGTGAATATTATAATTTCTATTTTATGATCATTAGGCGTTATATTTTCTAACTTTTGGGTAATTTTTTCACTTCCTTTTATCCATGGTGTATTTTTTCTGATTTTATTATTAACTCTTTTTGCTCCTATCTTATGATTACATATGGTAGTGAACCACCAATGTGTTTTTGTTATAGTATGTGGATATAGTTTTTCTAAAAAAGGCATTCCTAATAATATATCTTTATTTGTAAATTCATAACTATAGATTTCATCTATTAAATCTAAATGGTATCAGAGCATGATAAGAAAAAATCTAAATGGAGAAATCTAACAACAACCAGGAATCTATGAAGGAATCAACTTCAGAAAATCTACAATCAGAGGTATGTTCATATTTCAATATGAATAGCTAAACTATCTTATTCCTGATAATCTCTTGATTATTATTTGATTATTATCATGTTATAGTATTGTTATATTGAATGAATTCGAAGTAGTTTGCTATGAACGAAGGTAGACTGAGAATAGGTAAGCCCAGACTATGCCATCTGAAATCGAAAACCCGGTTAGGCAAGAGAGAAGCTGTTTTAGGGGAAGTACGAACTTGTTGAAGGCGCTGTTAGGGTAACTGATTGATGCCAAAAAGTCTTAGTAGTGACCAAAAGAATTTGTTCAGAATAACTTTAATATAATTTGATAATTGATAATAATAAATACAGAGGTTAGAAGGAATAAACTGTTTAGAAATCATGAAAATGATGAATACATACTTATTAGATGAAGATTATAACTATAAAATACTTACTTTATATATCCTTAGAACACTTAATATTGACATAAAAAGAAAAATTTACGACCTTTTAATTACTGAAGAAATGTCAGAAATAAACCAGATAATGGAATTAATAACACAAAATTGGCATGAATTAACTATTCAAAGTATATATGAATTATATGACTCATATTCAGATTAATGATAAACTACGAATACCTAACATATTGGCTACAAACTATGGAAAATTTAGATCTACTAAATAAACTTTTAATAAGTAATATTATAACATATCGAAGAACCCAAGATATAAAATATTTAGAATATATTTTAGAAAATACAAAAGAAATAAAAAGTCTTATGATAAAGAAACAAGAATATTATGAAAAAACATTTTCACCAGAAAATTAAAATGGATGAAAACTATAGAGAACAATTATTAGAAAAAATTAATGAAATAAAACAGGAAATAGAATTTAGACAAAACAGATTAGAAGATAATATATGGGCAGGAGTATGCCAAAAATCTATAAAAGCACAAAGAAAAACGATATTCTTATTAGATCTACAACTACAACACTTAGAATATAAATATCAACACGATTTATAATGAATAAGGAAGAATATGCTGTAGAAGAAAAAATATATAAAAGTCAAGATGGACTAGAAATAAAAATAATACATTCAAACTTAGAACGAAGATATAAAAAAATTGGAAACCAACTATATCTAATGCTAGATAAAGAATCAGCAAAATTAGAAGATAGTCTAACAACAATGGTATGATTAAATAAAGAAAATGAAGAAATCAATAGAAAAAAGGAAGCTAAAAAAGAAATTAAACAAATAGAGGAAATAAAAGATACTAGAATTCAAGAATTACAAAAAGAATTATAACGACTTAAACAACTATATGAAGAAAAATTAAGAATAAAAGAAGAAAATAAGAAAAGAACTGAAAAATTAAAATTAAATCAAGAAATAGAAAAATGAAAACAATGTTAGAAGAAACAGAAGAATTACCTGAATTAAGAATAGATAAAATAAATGAAGAAGAAAATGATAATATCTCAGAAAATAATTATGAATCATATTCAGAAACATATACTGATCTTATAGAAAAAGATAAAAATATAGAAATAAATGTAGGAAACTTAGATGAGAAACCTAGTACTTCAAATCCTAAAACACGAATGGATATAACCCCAACATATTATACTTACGAACAAGAAAGAAGAGATAAAGTTTTATGGGATAAAAGATTAAATAAAAATTGGACACCTAGACAAACTACAGATCAAAATAATTTCTTAGACTTAGACTATGTAGCAGATACAAATAAAACAATTCAATTATGGATAGGTTATCTATCAAAACAATTAATAGACAACAAAATATCAATAATAGATGCCCCAGGATAGATAGAAAGAACACTTATAGGAACAGCAAAAATATGGTTACAAAATTTAACAGCAGCAAGCTTAACAACCCTAAGAAATAATACGAAATCTAATAATGAAGCAGCAACATCAGCAATAGACATATTAAATAAATATGAAATATCAATTAGAAATGAATTTGGTTGCATGACAACATAAATAGAAGAACAACAAAAAGATAAAATAATAAACAGAAATTTAATGAATAAATTAGCAATATGTAAAATGAGTTACATAGATGAATAAACATGTGCATTTAGAGAATATTACTATAAAGAAATATATACAAATGATGAAAGTCGAGAAATAAGAAAATTATATTACACAAAATTATCAGAATCATTTAGTTCAAAAATAATAAAAGATTGGGAAGAATCAAATACAGTAGATACACTAGGAGCTAGAATAAAATTCTTACAACAATGGTTTATGAAACTATGCGAAAAACATAAAGAAGATTTAAAATTAGAAAAAATATTAGTAAAAAACTTAGCATGTTGTACAAGCAAGTTAGCACCTCAATTTGGATGCAAAAATCCATATAAAAAGAAAAGGATAAAGAAGTATAAACACTTCAAAACAAAATATAAAAACAAATCCCAAGAAAAAGATATTATATAAAAAATTATAAACAGAAAAGACCACATAGAGTTAAGAAAAATATAACAGAATGTAAATGTTATAATTGTGGAAAACTAGGACATTTAGCTAGAGATTGTAAATTACCAAAATATTTAAAGAAAAAACAAATAACAGAGGTAATAATAGAAAACGACACATATAAACAGATAGATTATTTAGATTATGACTTAGAAGATGAAGATAGTATATACGAAATAATAGATAATGAAATAGAGTCATTTTCAGATTATGACCGAAAGCGACATAAAAATAATAAGTAAAGAAGAATATCATGATAACGAATATACAGAATAAAAAATAATATTTGACAATAATATGTTTGAACATATAAAAGGAAAAGAATTAGACTTAAGCATAGATAAGATATTAGAAGTACCAAGATTAAAAAATTTATTCAAATTACAACACGATGAATATTATGTAGTAAGCCAAAAAGAACATGTAATAGATTGTAAATATATTAAAGGAAAAGCTAAAATACCCATCATAAATAAAAAAATAATTAATAAAGAAATCCAAGATTTAAAATCAAAATATCCAATAAAATATGTACATTTAGGAGCAACAAAAATATTGATAAAAACATGTTTCAGAGAAGGAATAGATACACCTATAGAACTATATTTAGCAGTGATAGAATAATTCAACCTATAGAAAAGAGTATAATAAGTGCAGTTAGAGGAAATTTAATATACCAAATATTTAAATTTATTATAAGTGCAAACTATTCAGTAGCAATAGAAGACAAAAACATAGATAAATCACTAGTACTATACTGGAAAATGACAGGCATAGAACTAGCACCAGGAAGTAAGATATTTACAGCGAGATGTAAAAATTTATATGTATTAACTACAAAACATAAAATAACAGCAAGAAATAAGATTCAAAAAATCAAAATAGAAAATCCTTTTGATGAAATAATTACAGTGATAGATAATAATGATTACAGTTATAAAGAAATAGATATTGAAGAAGATTTAGAGACAGTAAAAGAAAGATTAAGTACATCTAAAAGATTAAACTATGATACACCATCATCATCAAGAAATAGTACATCTAGAAGATTAGATTGCGACCTAATATCTAAGTTATTAGAACAAAAGAACGATGAAATACAACCATATCAATATTATATCACAGGAATATTAGACCAAAGAAAATATTTAATAAACATAAATACAGGACAAGTAGAAAATCAGATTATAAGAGAACTAGTCAAAGAACATGAAATAATTACAGGAGAAAATATAAACACAGAATTACCTAGAGCTTTGATAAATATATAAGAAACTACTGAACAAGAACTAATTATTGAAGGAATACCAATAAAAATTAAATTTAAAATACATCAAGGAAATAATAATATTACTTTAGGAATAAAATGGCTAGAAATAGTTAAACCATATAACATAGATGATAAACAACTAACGATACATTACGAAAATAAGAAAGTAATCATTAAAAGAACAATTATATGATAAAATAACATTTTAACATCCCAATATAATGACAAAAATATACATTTTAGCAAAAATAATTACAGAAGGATACTATAATAGATATTACACACCTATGATAGACACAGGAGCAGAAGCAAATATGTGTAAACATAATTGTCTACCAAATAGTAAATGGGAAAAAATTAAAAACACCATTAATAGTAGCAGGATTTAATAATGAGGGAAGCATGATAACACATAAAGCTAAAAATATAAAAATACAAATATGGGATAAAATATTATTAATAGATGAAATCTATAATTATGAATTTACAAATAAAGATATATTATTAGGAATGCCTTTTTTAGATAAACTATATCCACATACTATAACAAAGACACATTGGTGGTTCACTACCATATGTAATCACAAGATAGGAGCAAAAAAAGTTAATAATAAAATCAGAAAAAATACACCATGGATAAAAGAAAGTGAAAAAATTACCCAAAAACTAGAAAATATAAAAACTAATGATCATAAAATAGAAATTATAATATTCACAATAGATAAAATACAAGCAATAAACGATAAATTAAACTCATTATATAACAAAAACCCATTACAAGGATGGGATAAACATAAAACAAAAGTAAAAATCGAACTAATAGATGAAAATAGTATAATAACACAGAAAGCATTAAGATATAATTTTGAAGACCAATCAAAATTTAAAATGCATATAAATGAATTATTAGAAAATAAGTATATACAAGAAAGTAATAGTAAACATAACAGTCCAGCATTTATAGTAAATAAACATAGTGAACAGAAAAGAGGTAAAAGTAGAATGGTTATTGATTATAGAAATTTAAACGCAAAAACTAAAACATATAATTACCCTATACCTAATAAAATATTAAAAGTAAGATAGATACAAGGATATAATTACTTTAGCAAATTTGACTGCAAATCAGAATTTTACCACCTAAAACTAAAAGAAGAATCTAAACATTTAACAGCATTTACTGTACCACAAGGATTTTACGAATGGAATGTTCTACCATTTGGATATAAAAACGCACCAGGTAGATATCAACATTTTATGGATACATATTTTAACCAACTAGAAAATTGTATAGTATATATAGACGACATATTATAATATTCAAGAACAAAAGAAGAACATCTAAAATTATTAGAAAAATTCATACATATCATAGAAATATCAGGAATTAGCTTATCAAAAAAGAAAGCTGAAATTATGAAAAATCAAATAGAATTCTTAGGAATACAAATAGATAAAAATGGAATAAAAATGCAAACACATATTGTATAAAAAATATCTAATTCTGAAGAATTATTAGATAATAAGAAAAAATTACAATCATTTTTAGGATTAGTTAATCAAGTAAGAGAATATATACCAAAATTAGCAGAAAATTTAAAACCATTACAGAAAAAATTAAAGAAAGACATAGAATATCACTTTGATGAACAAGATAAAAAATACATCAGAAAAATAAAAATCATGTGTAAAGATTTTCAAAATTATATTTTCCAAATGAAAATAGACAATTTACTTATATAGTTGAAACAGACTCTAGTAATCATAGTTACGGAGGAGTACTAAAATATAAATATATAAATGAAAAAATAGAACATCACAACAGATACTATTCTGGATCATATACAGACCCACAAATAAAATGAAAAATAAATAGAAAAGAATTATTTGCCTTATATAAATGTTTATTAGCTTTTGAACCATATATTGTATATAACAAATTTATTGTTAGAACAGATAATACACAGGTAAAATGGTGGATAACTAAAAAGGTACAAGACTCAGTTACAACAAAAGAAATAAGAAGACTGGTAGTAAATATATTAAACTTTTCATTTACAATTGAAATTATAAAAACCGACAAGAATGTGATTGCAGATCACCTCTCAAGGAAAAGATACTGAGAACCCAAATACAATGGATCAAATACTCAACCTCCTAACTACACTTTGTAAAAAAGTGGATAGTATGGATGGTGAGATACAAAAGCTAAAAGAGCAAGCTAGCAGTCAGCAGCATGACGTTAAACATGCGGAGCTACGTCGATCAGAAGACGATAAAATTCCAGATCTAGAAGGAGACGTTGGGAAACTCCATAAAACACATAATGTTTGTTTAAATACAGCTGCAGGTACATCAGGAGCTACAAAGAAAGAAAAAGCTACAGAAGAAAAAAGTTATGCAAATACAAATATGAACAAACTTTTTGATAAACCATATACAGCTCCCAAAATACAAAAATCAGTACCTACTCCACAAACTACTACATATAAAAACAGCTTAGCCCAGCAGAAAAATACATATAACCATATTACCCGAACCTATACAGAAAATATTTATAAAGTCCAAACTTACTTAAATAAAAACCCCAGAGCCGTAAATATAAAAGAACCAAATACCGATTATATTACCCAATACCTACAAGGATACAACAAATTAATTGCCCTACCAGGTACAAATATAAATTTGGTTACAACTTGTTATAACTATGGACTACTTAGTACGGTGTACACAACTACAGGAGATGAAATATCAAAGATACCCGAATTATATAAAGCTTTCCTAACTTATAAAAGAATTACTAAAGGAACGCTATTTTTTATAAAATTCTATGCAGCCACTGCAGAGATACTATATGATGAGATAAAACCAGTTATACAGGTCATAAAGATAGGTCTGACTAGAGATATGTTAATACTAGAAAAAATAGAGAAACAAGATGAGATACCTGCTGTAGATATTCCTGACTTTTATGCTAACAAAAGAGTCATTGGAATAGCTACAATATTAACGGAGCTAGCAAATAATTACCTAAACAACAATACAATATGCAGTTATTATAGTCGAGATAACACTATGATATACTCTAATTGTCGAGAAACTAGAGAATGAGATATGGAGGAAATACGACAATGGATACTAAGCCTCCTGAAACCAGAAAATATACCAACGACAAGAGCTATAAGGAAAAATTTTATTTCACCAGCATTATTAACCAGATATTGTACAACAATTAGCAGCAAATATTCAGAACACATATGTTCAAAATGTCACGGAGAAGATAACAATGTTTCAACCGTACAGCTGAAATAAACTATCACAAAAAGACACAAGATATTCGGCAATCTGATGAAGACAGCCGACAAACAAAAGCTATGACGGAGATTGCTATGTAACTAGTCAAAGATAGGATAGGAATCTTATCTTTTGTAAAGTTTTTTGTTTTCTTTTGTAAAGAAAAAGTAAAGTTGTTTGTTTTATTTAGAGTCACCGACAGGATACTATTGATGAATAGTAAAAGACAAAAAATACTATTCATAAATAGTAAAAATGTCAATTATGTGAATAGTAAGAGTCGGTTACTGTGTAAATAGTAAAGGTCGAGTCACTGTGTAAATAGTAAGAGTCAGTCACTATTCATGAATAGTAGAAGTCACCTACTGTTCATAAATAGTAACCATGTAAATTTGTATATATATGTAATGAAGGAGTAAGGGAAAATCATCCCTCAACTCCCACTTCCGCAATTCTCTCAACTTCCGCAACACCCCCCAAAATAATATAGGGGGGTTGTTGCGGAAGTTGAGAGAATTGCGGAAGTGGGAGTTGAGGGATGATTTTCCCTTACTCCTTCATTACATATATATACAAATTTACATGGTTACTATTTATGAACAGTAGGTGACTTCTACTATTCATGAATAGTGACTGACTCTTACTATTTACACAGTGACTCGACCTTTACTATTTACACAGTAACCGACTCTTACTATTCACATAATTGACATTTTACTATTTATGAATAGTATTTTTTGTCTTTTACTATTCATCAACACAATCTTGTCGGTGACTCTAAATAAAACAAACAACTTTACTTTTTCTTTACAAAATAAAACAAAAAACTTTACAAAAGATAAGATTCCTACGACCTACTTTTGACTAATTACATAGATGTCTCTATCTTATCTTTTTGTTTGCCGGCTGTCTTCATCAGGCTGCCGAATATCTTGTGTATCCATTGTTCTTGATAGATTATTCCAGTTGTACGGTTGGAACGTTGTTATCTTCTCCGTGACATTTGGAACATATATGTTCTGAATATTTACTATTGATCGTTGTACAATATCTGGTTAATAATGCGGGTGAAATAAAATTTTTTCTGATTGCTCTTGTTGTTGGTATATTTTCTGGTTTGAGGAGACTCAATATCCATTGTCATATTTCTTCCATATCTCCTTCTCTAGTTTCTCTACAATTAGAGTATATCATAGTATTGTCTCTACTATAATAGCTCCATATTGTATTGTTGTTCAAATAATTATTTGCTAGTTTCGTCAGTATTGTAGCTATTCCAATAACTCTTTTGTTGGCATAAAAGTTTGGAATATCTACAATTGATATCTCGTCTTGTTTTTCTATTTTCTCTGGTATTAACATATCTCTAGTCAATCATATCTTTATGACTTGTATAACCGGTTTTATCTCTTCATATAATATTTCTGCAGTAGCTGTATAGATTTTTATAAAAAATAGCGTTCCCTTGGTAATTCTTTTATAAGTTAGGAAAGCTTTATATAATTCAGGTATCTTCGAGATTTCATCTCCTGTAGCTGTGTATACGGTACTAAGTAGTCCGTAGTTATAACAAGTTGTAACTAAGTTTGTATTTGTACCTGGCAAGGCAATTAGTTTGTTGTATCCCTGTAGGTATTGGGTAATATAATCGGTATTTGGTTCTTTTATATTTGTGGCTCTGGGATTTTTGTTTAAGTATGTTTGGATTTTGTAAATATTTTCTGTATAGGTACGGGTAATATGGTTATATGTATTCTTTTGTTGATTTAGGCTGTTTTTATATGTAGTAGTTTGTGGAGTAGGTACTGATTTTTGTATTTTGGGAGCTGTATATGGTTTATCAAAAAGCTTGTTCATATTTGTATTTACATAACTTTTTTCTTCTGTAGCTTTTTCTTTCATTGTAGCTCCTGATGTACCTGCAGCTGTATTTAAACAAATATTATGGGTTTTATGGAGTTTCCCAACGTCTCCTTCTAGATCTGGAATTTTAACGTCTTCCGATCGACGTAGCTCCGCATATTTAACGTCATGCTGCTGACTGCTAGCTTGCTCCTTTAGCTTTTGTATCTCACCGTCCATACTATCCACTTTTTTACAAAGTGTAGTTAGGAGGTTGAGTATTTGATCCATTGTATTTGGTTGTTCAGTATTTTTTTCTTGAGAGGTGATCTGCAATCACATTCTTGTCAATTTTTATATTTCAATTGTAAATGAAAAGTTTAATATATTTACTACCAGTCTTCTTATTTCTTTTGTTGTAACTGAATCTTGTACCTTTTTAGTTATCCACCATTTTACCTGTGTATTATCTGTTCTAACAATAAATTTGTTATATACAATATATGGCTCAAAAGCTAATAAACATTTATATAAGGCGAATAATTCTTTTCTATTTATTTCCCATTTTATTTGTGGGTCTGTATATGATCCGGAATAATATCTAAGGTGGTGTTCTATTTTTTCATTTATATATTTATATTTTAGTACTCCTCCGTAACTATGATTACTAGAGTCTGTTTCCACTATATAAGTAAATTGTCTATTTTCATCCGAAAAGTATAATTTTGGTAAATCTTTACACATATTTTTTATTTTTCTAATATATTTTTTATCTTGTTCATCAAAGTGATATTCTATATATTTCTTTAATTTTTTCTATAATGGTTTTAAATTTTCTGCTAATTTTGGTATATATTCTCTTAGTTGATTAACTAATTCTTAAAAATGATTGTAATTTTTTCTTAGTATATAATAATTCTTCAGAATTAGATATCTTTTTTACAATGTGTGTTTGCATTTTTATTCCATTTTTATCTATTTGTATTCCTAAGAATTCTATTTGATTTTTCATCATTTCAGCTTTCTTTTTAGATAAGCTAATTCCTGATATTTCTATGATATGTATAAATTTTTCTAATAATTTTAGATGTTCTCCTTTTGTTCTTGAATATAACAGTATATCATCTATATATACTATACAATTTTCTAGTTGGTTAAAATATGTATCCATAAAATGTTGATATCTACCTGGTGCGTTTTTATATCCAAATGGTAGAACATTCCATTCGTAAAATCCTTGTGGTACAGTAAATGCTGTTAAATGTTTAGATTCTTCTTCTAGTTTTAGGTGGTAAAATCCTGATTTACAGTCAAATTTGCTAAAGTAATTATATCCTTGTAGTTTTCTTACTTTTAATATTTTATTAGGTATAGGGTAATTATATGTTTTAGTTTTTGCGTTTAAATTCCTATAATCAATAACCATTCTACTTTTACCTCTTTTCTGTTCACTATGTTTATTTACTATAAATGCTGGACTGTTATGTTTACTATTGCTTTCTTGTATGTATTTATTTTCTAATAATTCATATATATGCATTTTAAATTCTGATTGGTCTTCAAAATTATATCTTAATGGTTTCTGTCTTATTATACTATTGTCATCGATTAGTTCAATTTTTACTTTTGTTTTGTGCTTATCCCATCTTTGTAATGGGTTTTCGTTATATAATGAGTTTAATTTATCATTTATTGCTTGTATTTTATATATTGTGAATATTATAATTTCTATTTTATGATCATTAGGCGTTATATTTTCTAACTTTTGGGTAATTTTTTCACTTCCTTTTATCCATAGTGGTAGACAATTATGTTTACACATATTTGCTTCTACTCCTGTGTCTATCATAGGTGTGTAATATCTATTATAGTATCCTTCTATAATTATTTTTGCTAAAATATATATTTTTGTCATTATATTAAGATGTTAAAATGTTATTTTACCATATAATTGTTCTTTTAATAATTACTTTCTTGTTTTCATAGGTTATTGTTAATTGTTTATCGTCTATATTATATGGCTTAACTGTTTCTAGCCATTTTATTCCTAAAGTAATATTATTATTTCCTTGATGTATTTTAAATTTAATTTTTATTGGTATTCCTCCAATAATTAGTTCTTGTTCAGTAGTTTCTTCTATATTTACCAAAGCTCTAGGTAATTCTGTGTTTATATTTTCTCCTGTAATTATTTCATGTTCTTTGACTAGTTCTCTTATAATTTGGTTTTCTACTTGTCCTGTATTTATGTTTATTAAATATTTTCTTTGGTCTAATATTCCTGTGATATAATATTGATATGGTTGTATTTCATCGTTCTTTTGTTCTAATAACTTATATATTAGGTCGCAATCTAATCTTCTAGATGTACTATTTCTTGATGATCATGGTGTGTCGTAGCTTAATCTTTTAGATGTACTTAATCTTTCTTTTACTATCTCTAAATCTTCTTCAATATCTATTTCTTTATAATTGTAATCATTATTATCTATCACTGTAATTATTTGATCAAAAGGATTTTCTATTTTGATTTTTTGAATCTTATTTCTTGCTGTTATTTTATGTTATGTAGTTAATACATATAAATTTTTACATCTCGCTGTAAATATCTTACTTCCTGGTGCTAGTTCTACGCTTGTCATTTTCCAGTATAGTACTAGTGATTTATCTATGTTTTTGTCTTCTATTGCTACTGAATAGTTTGCACTTATAATAAATTTAAATTTTTGGTATATTAAATTTCCTCTAACTGCACTTATTATACTCTTTTCTATAGGTTGAATTATTCTATCACTGCTAAATATAGTTCTATAGGTGTATCTATTCCTTCTCTGAAACATGCTTTTATCAATATTTCTGTTGTTCCTAAATGTACATATTTTATTGGATTTTTTGATTTTAAATCTTGGATTTCTTTATTAATTATTTTTTTTATTTATGATGGGTATTTTAGTTTTTCCTTTAATATATTTACAATCTATTACATGTTCTTTGTGGCTTACTATATAATATTCATCGTGTTGTAATTTGAATAAATTTTTTAATCTTGGTACTTCTAATTTCTTATCTATGCTTAAGTCTAATTCTTTTCCTTTTATTTGTTCAAACATATTATTGTCAAATATTATTTTTTGTTCTGTATATTCGTTATCTTGATATTTTTCTTTACTTATTATTTTTATGTCGTTTTCAGTCATAATCATAATCTGAAGATGACTCTATTTTTTCTTCTAATTCAATATCTGTTATTTCGTATATACTATCTTCATTTTCTAATTCATAATCTAAATAATCTATTTGTTTATATGTATCGTTTTCTATTATTATTTCTGTTATTTGTTTTTTCTTTAAATCTTTTGGTAATTTACAATCTCTAGCTAAATGTCCTAATTTTCCACAATTATAACATTTACATTCTGTTATATTTTTTTTAACTCTATGTGGTCTTTTTTGTTTATAATTTTTTATGTAATATCTTTTTCTTGGGATTTTATTCTTATATTTTGTTTTGAAGTGTTTATATTTCTTTATCCTTTTCTTTTTATATGGATTTTTGCATCCAAATTGAGGTGCTAACTTGCTTGTACAACATGCTAAGTTTTTTACTAATATTTTTTCTAATTTTAAATCTTCTTTATGTTTTTCGCATAGTTTCATAAACCATTGTTGTAAGAATTTTATTCTAGCTCCTAGTATATCTACTGTATTTGATTCTTCCCAATCTTTTATTATTTTTGAACTAAATGATTCTGGTAATTTTGTGTAATATAATTTTCTTATTTCTCGACTTTCATCATTTGTATATATTCCTTTATAGTAATATTCTCTAAATGCACGTGTATATTCATCTATGTAACTCATTTTACATATTGTTAATTTATTCATTAAATTTCTGTTTATTATTTTATCTTTTTGTTGTTCTTCTATTTATGTTGTCATGCTACCAAATTCATTTCTAATTGATATTTCATATTTATTTAATATGTCTATTGCTGATGTTGCTGCTTCATTATTATATTTCGTATTATTTCTTAGGGTTGTTAAGCTTGCTGTTGTTAAATTTTGTAACCATATTTTTGCTGTTCCTATAAGTGTTCTTTCTATATATCCTGGGGCATCTATTATTGATATTTTGTTGTCTATTAATTGTTTTGATATATAGCCTATCCATAATTGAATTGTTTTATTTGTATCTGCTACAAGTCTAAGTCTAAGAAATTATTTTGATTTGTAGTTTGTCTAGTTGTCCAATTTTTATTTAATCTTTTATCCCATAAAACTTTATCTCTTCTTTCTTGTTCGTAAGTATAATATGTTGGGGTTATATCCATTCGTGTTTTAGGATTTGAAGTACTAGGTTTCTCATCTAAGTTTCCTACATTTATTTCTATATTTTTATCTTTTTCTATAAGATCAGCATATGTTTCTGAATATGATTCATAATTATTTTCTGAGATATTATCATTTTCTTCTTCATTTATTTCATCTATTCTTAATTCAGGTAATTCTTCTGTTTCTTCTAACATTGTTTTCATTTTTTCTATTTCTTGATTTAATTTTAATTCCTCAGTTCTTTTCTTATTTTCTTCTTTTATTCTTAATTTTTCTTCATATAGTTGTTTAAGTCGTTCTAATTCTTTTTGTAATTCTTGAATCCTAGTATCTTTTACTTCCTCTATTTGTTTAATTTCTTTTTTAGCTTGTTCTCTAATTTTTTCAATTTCCTTTTGTCTATCGATTTCTTCATTTTCTTTATTTAATCGTACCATTGTTGTTAGACTATCTTCTAATTTTGCTGATTCTTTATCTGGCATTAGGTATAGTTGGTTTCCTATTTTTTTATATCTTCGTTCTAAGTTTGAATGTATTATTTTTATTTCTAGTCCATCTTGACTTTTATATATTTTTTCTTCTACAGCGTATTCTTCTTTATTCATTATAAATCGTGTTGATATTTATATTCTAAGTGTTGTAATTGTAGATCTAATAAGAATATCGTTTTTCTTTGTGCTTTTATAGATTTTTGGCATACTCCTGCCCATATATTATCTTCTAATCTGTTTTGTCTAAATTCTATTTCCTGTTTTATTTCATTAATTTTTTCTAATAATTGTTCTCTATAGTTTTCATCCATTTTAATTTTCTGGTGAAAATGTCTTTTCATAATATTCTTGTTTCTTTATCAGAAGATTTTTTATTTCTTTTGTATTTTCTGAAATATATTCTAAATATTTTATATCTTGGGTTCTTCGATATGTTATAATATTACTTATTAAAAGTTTATTTAGTAGATCTAAATTTTCCATAGTTTGTAGCCAATATGTTAGGTATTCGTAGTTTATCATTAATCTGAATATGAGTCATATAATTCATATATACTTTGAATAGTTAGTTCATGCCAATTTTGTGTTATTAATTCCATTATCTGGTTTATTTCTGCCATTTCTTCAGTAATTAAAAGGTCATAAATTTTTCTTTTTATGTCAATATTAAGTGTTCTAAGGATATATAAAATAAGTATTTTATAGTTATAATCTTCATCTAATAAGTATGTATTCATCATTTTCATGATTTCTAAACAGTTTATTCCTTCTAACCTCTTTGTTTATTATTATCAATTATTAAATTATATTAAAGTTATCCTGAACAAATTCTTTTGGTCACTACTAAGACTTTTTGGCCTCAATCAGTTACCCTAACAGCGCCTTCAACAAGTTCGTACTTCCCCTAAAACGGCTTCTCTCTTGCCTAACTGGTTTTTCGGTTTCTGATGGCATAGTCTGGGCTTACCTATTCTCAGCCTACCTTCGTTCATAGCAAACTACTTCGACATTCAATATAACAATACTATAACATGATAATAATCAAATAATAATCAAGAGATTATCAGGAAAATAAACGTTTAGCTATTCATATTGAAATATGAACATACCTCTGATGGTAGATTTTCTGAAGCTGATTCATTTATAGATTCCTGGTTGTTGTTAGATTTCTCCATTTAGATTTTTTCTTATCTAGCTTTGATACCAATATAGGGGGGTTGTTGCGGAAGTTGAGAGAATTGCGGAAGTGGGAGTTGAGGGATGATTTTCCCTTACTCCTTCATTACATATATATACAAAATTTACATGACTACTATTTATGAACAATAGGTGACTTCTACTATTCATGAATAGTGACTGACTCTTACTATTTACACAATGACTTGACCTTTACTATTTACACAGTAACCGACTCTTACTATTCACTGCCCCAGGATACATAGAAAGAACACTTATAGAACAGCAAAAATATGGTTACAAAATTTAACATCAGCAAGCTTAACAACCCTAAGAAATAATACGAAATCTAATAATGAAGCAGCAACATCAGCAATAGACATATTAAATTGAACTAATAGATGACAATAGTATAATAACACAGAAACCATTAAGATATAATTTTGAAGACCAATCAGAATTTATTCTTATTAGATCTACAATTACAACACTTAGAATATAAATATCAACACGATTTATAATGAATAAGGAAGAATACGCTGTAGAAGAAAAAATATATAAAAGTCAAGATGGACTAGAAATAAAAATAATACATTCAAACTTAGAACGAAGATATAAAAAAATAGGAAACCAACTATACCTAATGCCAGATAAAGAATCAGCAAAATTAGAAGATAGTCTAACAACAATGGTACGATTAAATAAAGAAAATGAAGAAATAGATAGAAAAAAGGGAATTGAAAAAATTAGAGAACAAGCTAAAAAAGAAATTAAACAAATAGAGGAAGTAAAAGATACTAGAATCCAAGAATTACAAAAAGAATTAGAACGACTTAAACAACTATATGAAGAAAGATTAAAAGCAAAAGAAGAGTACAAGAAAAGAACTGAATAATTAAAATTAAACCAAGAAATAGAAAAAATGAAAACAATGTTAGAAGAAACAGAAGAATTACCTGAATTAAAAATAGACGAGTTAAGAATAGATGAAATAAATGAAGAAGAAAATGATAATATCTCAGAAAATAATTATGAATCATATTCAGAAACATATACTGATCTTATAGAAAAAGATAAAAATATAGAAATAAATGTAGGAAACTTAGATGAGAAACCTAGTACTTCAAATCCTAAAACACGAATGGATATAACCCCAACATATTATACTTACGAACAAGAAAGAAGAGATAAAGTTTTATGGGATAAAAGATTAAATAAAAATTGGACACCTAGACAAACTACAGATCAAAATAATTTCTTAGACTTAGACTGTGTAGCAGATACAAATAAAACAATTCAATTATGGATAGGTTATATATCAAAACAATTAATAGACAACAAAATATCAATAATAGATGCCCCAGGATACATAGAAAGAACACTTATAGGAACAACAAAAATATGGTTACAAAATTTAACACCAGCAAGCTTAACAACCCTAAGAAATAATACGAAATCTAATAATGAAGCAGCAACATCAGCAATAGACATATTAAATAAATATGAAATATCAATTAGAAATGAATTTGGTAGCATGACAACAGAAATAGAAGAACAACAAAAAAATAAAATAATAAACAGAAATTTAACGAATAAATTAGCAATATGTAAAATGAGTTACATAGATGAATATACATGTGCATTTAGAGAATATTACTATAAAGGAATATATACAAATGATGAAAGTCGAGAAATAAGAAAATTATATTACACAAAATTATCAGAACCATTTAGTTCAAAAATAATAAAAGATTGGGAAGAATCAAATACAGTAGATACACTAGGAGCTAGAATAAAATTCTTACAACAATGATTTATGAAACTATGCGAAAAACATAAAGAAGATTTAAAATTAGAAAAAATATTAGTAAAAAACTTAGCATATTGTACAAGCAAGTTAGCACCTCAATTTGGATGCAAAAATCCATATAAAAAGAAAAGGATAAAGAAGTATAAACACTTCAAAACAAAATATAAAAACAAAATCCCAAGAAAAAGATATTATATAAAAAATTATAAACAGAAAAGACCACATAGAGTTAAGAAAAATATAACAGAATGTAAATGTTATAATTGTGGAAAACTAGGACACTTAGCTAGAGACTGTAAATTACCAAAAGATTTAAAGAAAAAACAAATAACAGAGGTAATAATAGAAAACGACACATATAAACAGATAGATTATTTAGATTATGACTTAGAAGATGAAGATAGTATATACGAAATAACAGATAATGAAATAGAGTCATTTTCAGATTATGACTGAAAGCGACATAAAAATAATAAGTAAAGAAGAATATCAAGATAACGAATATACAGAACAAAAAATAGTATTTGACAATAATATATTTGAACAAATAAAAGGAAAAGAATTAGACTTAAGCATAGATAAGATATTAGAAGTACCTAGATTAAAAAACTTATTTAAATTACAACACGATGAATATTATATAGTAAGCCAAAAAGAACATGTAATAGATTGTAAATATATTAAAGGAAAAGCTAAAATACCCATCATAAATAAGAAAATAATTAATAAAGAAATCCATGATTTAAAATCAAAAAATCCAATAAAATATGTACATTTAAGAGCAACAGAAATATTAATAAAAGCATGTTTTAGAGAAGGAATAGATACACCTATAGAACTATATTTAGCAGACGATAGAATAATTCAACCTATAGAAAAAAGTATAATAAGTGCAGTTAGAGGAAATTTAATATATCAAAAATTTAAATTTATTATAAGTACAAACTATTCAGTAGCAATAGAAGACAAAAACATAGATAAATCACTAGTACTATACTGGAAAATGACAGGCATAGAACTGGCACCAGGAAGTAAAATATTTACAGCAAGATGTAAAAATTTATACATACTAACTACAAAGCATAAACTAATAGCAAAAAATAAGATTCAAAAAATCAAAATAGAAAATCTATTTGATAAAATAATTACAGTAATAGATAATAATGATTACAGTTATAAAGAAATAGATATTGAAGAAGACTTAGAAATAGTAAAAGAAAGATTAAGTACATCTAAAAGATTAAGCTACGACACACCATCATCATCAAGAAATAGTACATCTAGAAGATTAGATTGCGACCTAATATCTAAGTTATTAGAACAAAAGAACGATGAAATACAACCATATCAATATTATATCACAGGAATATTAGACCAAAGAAAATATTTAATAAACATAAATACAGGACAAGTAGAAAACCAAATTATAAGAGAACTAGTCAAAGAACATGAAATAATTACAGGAGAAAATATAAACACAGAATTACCTAGAGCTTTGGTAAATATAGAAGAAACTACTGAACAAGAACTAATTATTGGAGGAATACCAATAAAAATTAAATTTAAAATACATCAAGGAAATAATAATATTACTTTAGGAATAAAATGGCTAGAAACAGTTAAGCCATATAATATAGACGATAAACAATTAACAATAACCTATGAAAACAAGAAAGTAATTATTAAAAGAACAATTATATGGTAAAATAACATTTTAACATCTTAATATAATGACAAAAATATATATTTTAGCAAAAATAATTATAGAAGGATACTATAATAGATATTACACACCTATGATAGACACAGGAGCAGAAGCAAATATGTGTAAACATAATTGTCTACCACCATGGATAAAAGGAAGTGAAAAAATTACCCAAAAGTTAGAAAATATAACGCCTAATGATCATAAAATAGAAATTATAATATTCACAATAGATAAAATACAAGCAATAAATGATAAATTAAACTCATTATATAACGAAAACCCATTACAAGGATGGGATAAGCACAAAACAAAAGTAAAAATTGAACTAATAGATGACAATAGTATAATAACACAGAAACCATTAAGATATAATTTTGAAGATCAATCAGAATTTAAAATGCATATATATGAATTATTAGAAAATAAATACATACAAAAAAGCAATAGTAAACATAACAGTCCAGCATTTATAGTAAATAAACATAGTGAACAGAAAAGAGGAAAAAGTAGAATGGTTATTGATTATAGGAATTTAAACGCAAAAACTAAAACATATAATTACCCTATGCCTAATAAAATATTAAAAGTAAGACAAATACAAGGATATAATTACTTTAGCAAATTTGATTGTAAATCAAGATTTTACCACCTAAAACTAGAAGAAGAATCTAAACATTTAACAGCATTTACTGTACCACAAGGATTTTACGAATGGAATGTTCTACCATTTGGATATAAAAACGCACCAGGTAGATATCAACATTTTATGGATACATATTTTAACCAACTAGAAAATTGTATAGTATATATAGACGATATATTGTTATATTCAAGAACAAAAGAAGAACATCTAAAATTATTAGAAAAATTTATACATATCATAGAAATATCAGGAATTAGCTTATCAAAAAAGAAAGCTGAAATTATGAAAAATCAAATAGAATTCTTAGGAATACAAATAGATAAAAATGGAATAAAAATGCAAACACACATTGTAAAAAAGATATCTAATTCTGAAGAATTATTAGATAATAAGAAAAAATTACAATCATTTTTAGGATTAGTTAATCAAGTAAGAGAATATATACCAAAATTAGCAGAAAATTTAAAATAATTACAGAAAAAATTAAAGAAAGACATAGAATATCACTTTGATGAACAAGATAAAAAATACATCAGAAAAATACAAATCATGTGTAAAGATTTACCAAAATTATATTTTCCAAATGAAAATAGACAATTTACTTATATAGTTGAAACAGACTCTAGTAATCGTAGTTACGAAGGAGTACTAAAATATAAATATATAAATGAAAAAATAGAACATCACTGCAGATACTATTCCGGATCATATACAGACCCACAAATAAAATGGGAAATAAATAGAAAAGAATTATTTGCCTTATATAAATGTTTATTAGCTTTTGAGCCATATATTGTATATAACAAATTTATTGTTAGAACAGATAATACACAGGTAAAATGGTGGATAACTAAAAAGGTACAAGATTCAGTTACAACAAAAGAAATAAGAAGACTGGTAGTAAATATATTAAACTTTTCATTTACAATTGAAATTATAAAAACTGACAAGAATGTGATTGCAGATCACCTCTCAAGAAAAAAATACTGAACAACCAAATACAATGGATCAAATACTCAACCTCCTAACTACACTTTGTAAAAAAGTGGATAGTATGGACGGTGAGATACAAAAGCTAAAGGAGCAAGCTAGCAGTCAGCAGCATGACGTTAAATATGCGGAGCTACGTCGATCGGAAGACGTTAAAATTCCAGATCTAGAAGGAGACGTTGGGAAACTCCATAAAACCCATAATGTTTGTTTAAATACAGCTGCAGGTACATCAGGAGCTACAATGAAAGAAAAAGCTACAGAAGAAAAAAGTTATGTAAATACAAATATGAACAAACTTTTTGATAAACCATATACAGCTCCCAAAATACAAAAATCAGTACCTACTCCACAAACTACTACATATAAAAACAACCTAAATCAACAAAAGAATACATATAACCATATTACCCGTACCTATACAGAAAATATTTACAAAATCCAAACATACTTAAACAAAAACCCCAGAGCCACAAATATAAAAGAACCAAATACCGATTATATTACCCAATACCTACAAGGATACAACAAATTAATTGCCCTACCAGGTACAAATATAAATTTGGTTACAAGTTGTTATAACTACGGACTACTTAGTACGGTGTACACAGCTACAGGAGATGAAATATCAAAGATACCCGAATTATATAAAGCTTTCCTAACTTATAAAAGAATTACTAAAGGAACGTTATTTTTTATAAAATTCTATGCAGCCATTGCAGAGATACTATATGATGAGATAAAACCAGTTATACAGGTCATAAAGATAGGTCTGACTAGAGATATGTTAATACCTGAAAAAATAGAGAAACAAGATGAGATACCTGCTGTAGATATTCCAGACTTTTATGCCAACAAAAGAGTTATTGGAATAGCTACAATACTGACGGAACTAGCAAATAATTATTTGAACAACAATATAATATGGAGCTATTATAGTAGAGACAATACTATGATATACTCTAATTGTAGAGAAACTAGAGAAGGAGATATGGAAGAAATACGACAATGGATATTGAGTCTCCTCAAACCAGAAAATATACCAACAACAAGAGCTATTAGAAAAAATTTTGTTTCACCTGCATTATTAACCAGATATTGTACAACGATCAACAGTAAATATTCAGAACATATATGTTCCAAATGTCACGGAGAAGATAACAATGTTCCAACCGTACAGCTGGAATAATCTATCAAGAACAACGGATACACAAGATATTCGGCAGCCTGATGAATACAGCCGGCAAACAAAAAGATAAGACAGAGACATCTATGTAATTAGTCAAAAATAGGTCGTAGGAATCTTATCTTTTGTAAAGTTTTTTGTTTTCTTTTGTAAAGAAAAAGTAAAGTTGTTTGTTTTATTTAGAGTCACCGACAGGATACTGTTGATGAATAGTAAAAGACAAAAAATATTATTTATAAATAGTAAAATATCAATTATGTGAATAGTAAGAGTCGGTTACTGTGTAAATAGTAAAGGTCGAGTCACTATGTAAATAGTAAGAGTCAGTCACTATTCATGAATAGTAGAAGTCACCTACTGTTCATAAATAGTAGTCATGTAAATTTTGTATATATATGTAATGAAGGAGTAAGGGAAAATCATCCCTCAACTCCCACTTCCGCAATTCTCTCAACTTCCGCAACAACCCCCCTATATGCTGTAGAAGGGGGTTTACACATATAAACAGGTGTTAAAAGGGGGTTTACACATATAAACAGATAGATTATTTAGATTATGACTTAGAAGATGAAGATAGTATATATGAAATAACAGATAATGAAATAGAGTCATTTTCAGATTATGACTGAAAGCGACATAAAAATAATAAGTAAAGAAGAATATCAAGATAACAAATATACAGAACAAAAAATAATATTTGACAATAATATGTTTGAACAAATAAAAGGAAAAGAATTAGACTTAAGCATAGATAAGATATTAGAAGTACCTAGATTAAAAAACTTATTTAAATTACAACACGATGAATATTATGTAGTAAGCCAAAAAGAACATGTAATAGATTGTAAATATATTAAAGGAAAAGCTAAAATACCCATCATAAATAAAAAAATAATTAATAAAGAAATCCAAGATTTAAAATCAAAAAATCCAATAAAATATGTACATTTAGGAGCAACAGAAATATTGATAAAAGCATGAAATAAGAAAAGAATTGAGGAATTAAAATTAAATCAAGAAATAGAAAAAATGAAAACAATGTTAGAAGAAACAGAAGAATTACCTGAATTAAGAATAGATGAAATAAATGAAGAAGAAAATGATAATATCTCAGAAAATAATTATGAATCATATTCAGAAACATATACTGATCTTATAGAAAAAGATAAAAATATAGAAATAAATGTAGGAAATTTAGATGAGAAACCTAGTACTTCAAATCCTAAAACACGAATGGATATAACCCCAACATATTATACTTACGAACAAGAAAGAAGAGATAAAGTCCCCTTTTTGGTTGTGAGATTTATTTTTTCTCTTACATATTTGGTTAGTAGTTCTTCAACTTTGTATCCAGTATTTAGAATTCATGCCCGACTTAAAAATAGTTGTAACACTAAAGCTTTCGTCTTTAGATAATGTTATTGTATATTTCTGATATTCATTTAATTTGTCATGTGATATATATAGAAGAAAAATCTCTACATTGTCCTGTGGACACTTTCGATGAACATGAAAATTTAAAGACATAGCAACATAAGAAGCACCAACAATAGCGACAAAAGTACTAGATCAGAGACTTTTAAATCCATGCCCGCACTAAATGGATATCAAGCACACGACACAAATTACCTCCACATGAGCAGGTATATACATCTTCTCCAATCACAAGTAATTTGATACACTTATGTATGTGAACGACAAGTCAAAGTTTTACATTCTGCTGATTCTTTTCTTCTTCTACCTATTAATTACAATTTAAAAGAGATCCTTTAACATCACTGGATTTACATTAGAGCAAGTAGAATTCAATGGCTGAAACGATCCATTGTATAATTAAGTGGAATCTATTTCTATTGCAGGTGAAATTCAATGGCTTGATATTATAACCAAGTAATTTCATACTGAAGTCGTGCATAGATTTTTGAGATTCTTTATATCTATTAAATGAATCAGTTGTAATTAATTGATATCAGACCCGTATCCAAGACCTCTGTCCTCCTGTTATATGTGTCAATAATATTTCAGACCACATCTGAATAGTATCCAGCATACCATATATTTGGGCTTTCTTGTACATACATTTAATTTCTGATGTGTTATCCACCAGGTTACCGACTATAATTTTCACTTTCTTTTAAAGATGCCTTTAAGTTGGAAGTTGACAAGAAAAGTCAGAAATCTAAACTAAGACTCACATTGACCACGCTCATTTCAAATTACACGATAACATAGGGATAGTTCACTACAACGTCAGTGTCATGCTTGAAGCAACCTTATATTCTGAGAGCGAAAGAGCTTACTGACTCTTCATTTATTAGTTAAACTCTTAATTCTCGCAAATTTGTTTACATTGATTTTAACAACGTGAGAACTAACAAATAGCTATGGTGCTCTGATTCCAAATAAAAGATATCTCCACTGTATGTGAGGCATAACAAGATTTCAGGATCTCAATGTCTAGCATAATTCAATATATAAGTGCCTTCGTTGTAGACGTTTAGCCAAAATTACTTCATAATGGATGGTTGTATGGATACAAGTATAAATATTTACATTGAAACAGTTGTCATGAAGTGGAAAATTTAGCTTAAAGTGTAAAAAAAAAAATTTAAATGGTATACAAATACTAAAAGGTAAACGCTACTGAATTATCAAGGATAAACTTAGTAAGGATCGTATGCAATATCTTTAAACATGCGTCTGTAGTAAAAGAATGATAGTTTAGATTTCTCCGTTATTAATTTGTGAAGGCAGATTGTTCGGATTAACAAGTGATTCTGTAGGCCGTAATATATGCTTTGTTAAACGTAGAAGCGTTGTGGTGGGGTCTAACTTGAGAAAATCAGCAAGATAACTACCAAAACAATGAGGGACAAGGAAATAATTGATGGCATATTAGCTGAGAAAAACAAGGAACTTGAAGTGCTAAACAATGTTGAACCTTAAAATTTAAAGGCATAGCTTGCGAGAAGCACCAGTAAGAACAATAGAACCAGCTCATACTTTTAACACACTAAACGAATAACTAATACTCGGCACAAATTACATACAAACAACCAGGTAGCCAACTCTTTCATTCACAAGCAACTTGATACACTTGTGTCTGTGAACGATAACTAAAGGTACAAAGTTTCATGTTCCGCTGGTTCTTTTCTTCCTCTATCTCTCTATCACATTAAATAAAAAACCTTTTACAATCACAGGGATTACATTAGAATAAGTGAAATTTACTCGCTTGAACAATCCATTGCATAATCAAGTGGAATTTACTTCGATTGGAAGTGCAGTTCAATTACTCACTATTATACTCAAGATATTTCATGGTCTCTAAGGTCTTGCATATATTTGTGATTGATTGAGATTTTTTATATGTCATAAATGAATCAGCTGTAATTAATTAATATTAGGAGCGTATCTCATACCTCTTGCCTTTTACTCTAGGTGTCAGTAAAAATCAAGAACACATTCGAGTAGTGTCCAACGTATACTATACATTTGGGCTTTATTCCCTTAAATTACTTATTTTACTTTAAAAACAATAATGATAATTATTTCCTGATGCGTTATGCACCGGTTACTGACTATATGTTTTACTTTCTTTAGCAGATATTTTTATCTGGAAAGTTGTAAAGAAAAGTTAGAAAGCCAAATCAAGGCTCACATAGACGTTCCTATGGTTTCAAATCAAATAGTAATCAGAGAAATAGTTCACTACAATGTGACTGATATGCTTGAAGCAGCCTTATATTCTGAGGGCTAGAGAACTTGTGTGGTTGGTTCCATCGAACCCATGAGTCTGTTTTATAGGAGGAAGGGGAGGAGAAGATAAAAAAAAAAATTGACTAATTTACTATCCTCGATTGAGATAGCTAATTTACTTCTCATTATCTGGCGCAGTTGAGAAATACACAAAACGATATCCTTATTTATTTTTCTCCAGTTTTAAAAGGATTTGGAAGGAAATATTAGAAGTATCCGATATTGCAACTCCAGATATCAGTTTTAAGACTGATGAAAAAGAAGGCACCTTTGTGGAGTTACAACTCCAGTAGGTGTTTTAAATTTTAGATTCAAAAGTCAGTCTTCTTTCTTGGTGTAATTTTTTCAATGTATAATGTTTTTCTTATAACTCCAATTTTACTCCAAGTCTGACCAAGCAAATATATTTGTATTCTCACTGTCATTCATTTGATGTCTCCTCTTCTCAGATAAATCAATGTAAACATTACATGGAATTACATGTCTTCCGTAAGTTGTTTCTATCGAAGAGATGGTAATTGTTTTGATGTAGTTGCCCTCTTAATTGAACTATCATTGCTTAGGTTATCTAAGTTAAATGAATTTGTGCTACGAGCATTTATTGAGCCAATTATTTCTTGGCATCTTTTGCAGAGCAATGTACATGTGTGTTGATGTATTTGTTCATTAGGTTGAAGTTAGGATATGCTATTTAAGAGTTTAGTTTAATCATTAAACTATTGATGTCATGTAGATTAGAATTCTCCAATCGATAAAATAAATGACTTTGATCTATATAGTTCGGAGCGATAAAAATATCCATTAATGGGGTGATCTCCTTGGAACTTTGCAGTTTGAATTATGGGAATTGAGTTAACGAATTCTCCATCAAAGTAGGAAGAATTCTAAATCAGAAGCTAAAGAAATAAAGATAAAGATATAATTCAAAATGTGAGATCAAATCACAAAAAGATAGAAGTTTTGACAATAGTGATGAAAAATAATAATAAAAAACTGTAGAGACCTTGAACAAGAGAAATCTCTTGAAATGATGGATAAAATGACTATACCACTTTTTGAATAGATAGATATACATAATGAAATAATAAAAGATCTTTTCTACTCTTTGATTAGATTTACTATTCGAGAATTCACGTCTAAGATGACGAAAATCTAGACTAAAATTAAGAACGAATAAAAAAAATATATTAAGATTAATTAAGAATCAAATCTTTTTTGTTGTAGGATTAATGAAATATTAAGATTCGCCTTTGATAAAATATTTTCGACAAGTCAGTGTACTCACTCAAAAGGACATATATACCAAATGATTATGGGTAAGCTTATAGAGGTAGTTCACGACCGCGCGGAGCGCGGATAGTTTACCTAGTATAATACTAATTTTTGATATAACTTGACTTACTATCTCTATTAAAATACTAATATATTGTGAAATTTATATGAAAAAAACACATAAGAAAATATATTGTAACTAATACAAAAATTATTTTCCATAAATATTTGAAACATTTAGGAACCATGAAACTATCTATGTAAGTTCAACACTATTGATTCATGCCCGAAGTTATAGTAAAATTCTCGAACTAAGGCTAGTAAAAATTCAATACAAGAAGAAGGACAACCTTAAAGACTCGGGGTGTTATAGCCTAAACCCCCTAAGATCATTGGTCCTTGAATGTAAAATATAAAGCACAAGTGAGGCTAAAGTCCCTGAACCACAAACATTTGGACTCTCTACCCAACTTCTTTGCAACCAACAAGCTGACTTAACCGAAACAACCCTGGACCTACCAAGGTGTAGACATGACAAGCAAACAATAAAAAAATACTTGGCACGCCGCTAGATGAATGTTCTAGATTTTGCTGACTTGTCAAGGAGAATATCCGATTTAGACTCCCATTTGGAATCACTGGTACACCTCTGCCACGACCCTGACCACTATAAGACTGTGATCCCTTCTCAATCGGACTAAAAGGTGATGATGACCCTGCCACTGAACAGGTAGGATGTACCATACCACTCTGCCTTCGAGTTGGGTAGTCCCTCATCTTGTCCCTCTTGTCAACATGAAAAATAGGACACGAGACTTTCCCGACATCTCCCATGGTGTACTTTATGACAATATCCACAATATGGTAGGTTTTGCCCCGCCCGATCTCTTTGTTGTTGAGATGTTGATTCTCTGAAACTCTCCCCCCGTCATAGAGAGTTGTACTTATCAACTTGATCATCCCGCAGCTGAAAATTATGTCACCCCATATATCTTGGCCTAGTACCACCCAGAGATCCCTCTAAAAATTTTGTTGGCCTTAACCTTTTACGTTGTTCTTTTTCAGTTCTTCTAATATCCTGGTTCTGTCAATGTATCTCTTTTAAAGTATGTGCAAGAGATTGAATGCTGGAAGGATCCATATTATCCTGTATGGTGTCTATGGTGCAAGCCCCTACATACTCAGGTTCTAGCCTTACTATAAACCGATGAATCCTAGCTCGTACAGTACCTACATAGGATGGTGCATACCTAGCGAAAGAGTCAAACTTCAGGTTGTACTCCTGAACTGTCATGTCCCCTTGATAGAGAGTCAAGAACTGGTCAACACAAGACTTCTGCATCTCAAGTGGAAAGAAACTATCCAAGAAAACACCCGAGAAGTCTGTCCATCTAACTGAAGGTGAATTTCTTCCTCTGATTCTTTCCCATTCTTTGTACCATATCACCGTTATGTATCTAAATCTAAATGATGCAAACTTTACTGTCGAAACCCCTGTAGCATCCATGACCCTAAAGATTCAACAAAGCTAATCAATGAAATGTTGTGGGTCTTCCCTTTGATCTATCCCTGTAAATTATGTGGGTTTCAAGGCAAGAAACTCACGAATCCTAGAACTCTCATATTCCTCGGCATTCTCAACACCACCACGCGCCCTCTGTACTCTTTGTGTAGTCACCAACTCAGTCAAGAGATGTACCATATTTCTTATATCCTGATCTATCTCAATAGGAGGAGGAATCGGGGGTCTAGTATCTCTAGGAGGCTCTTGTCGTGGTGGAAATGTCGGGTTGAGCTGGGTCGGTTGGGGCGGAGGAATACTCTCATCCTGAACCTCTGATGCATCTTTCTCAATAGGCCACACCCTACTCGTTCTCTCACCTGCAACTTCATCTAACATATGGCTGATTTTTGTTCTTCGACTCACGGGTATCTCTACACAAATATAACAAATGTGAACTCAATCCCATAGCTCCTAAGACTTAACCTTTTGCAAAATTTGGAATGAGAAGAAAGAGTAACCACTCTTATGTGCTTCATAACCTCATGATTATAAGTGTGGTGCACAACATACTCAGAAGCATGAACCTACTAGAAACGACTAAGGTTGTTCATGGTAATGGTAAAAAAACTAAACTGAACTGTAATCCAAACCAAACCGATTAAAAAACTGATATTTGGTTTGGTTTGGTTTGGTTAGGGTATAAATTTTGCAAATCGATACTATTTGGTTTAGTTTTTGTTTTAGTAAAAAAGAACTGCAAAAATAATAGAACCGAGAAAATATATATATATATATATATATATATATATATATATATATATATATATATATATATATATATATATATATATTCTTAAATAAAATATAAATATTTTTTCAAATTTTAATTAACTTAAGTCTTTGACCTTACAATTTTCTCGAGCCCAACAATTAATTTTAGTCCAACTATTACAACCCTAAGTTCAAGTCCATCAAAATTCATTACTTTAGTCTTTACCTACCATACCTTACATAAAATAGTCACACTTTCTCTTTAAATTGAATCATTTTGTTCGTGTAACAATAACTCTAGTATTGCTTAATTTCTTAATTGAGTCCACAATTGCTCTCATGTGGATTATTCATGTACTATGTGTCTATGTCTATCAAGAAATGTATGTCCTCAGAAAATTCAATACTTTTAAACCAAATAAATCAAACCAAACCGAAAATAATCAAACCGACGGTTATTTTTTCGTTTGGTTTGGTTTTGGAAATTTAAAAACCAATTAAATTGGTTTGGTTTTGGTTTTAATCAATAACCAAACCAAATCAAACCATGAACACCCTTTGACACGACTTGTAGACTCCTTGGGTTATGATGTTTCTCTGATACCAAATCTGTCACACTCCAAATGTTGAGAGGCATGACAAAAACCTAGAGCCTCCCTTGACTCAGTGGACTGACTAAAACATAAAAAATATAACATAACATGCGACAGGCTAGCAACACAGAAACAATACCATATATAGAAATAACAAGGATAAAATAGCAACCGACAAGGTCACTTAAAACCATAATCTACACAAAATTAAACTAAACAGAAACAATATATAGACAACTAAAACTAAGAATAACACATCTGATAGCTAGGACGTTAAGGCCATACAAAACCCATGACTTGTTACAAGAGTCTACAAGTCTCTACGGTATAGGGCCCCAACTTACCCTTCAATAGAATATGTACAAAACCCATGACTTGGTTTGGTACTCATACTACGCCGTGCATCTGTTTCATGATGCAGGTCCTTGTACAAGCTACCATCAGTGATTGTTTGTTCCATCTTCAATAATTTTTTAGATCGGAGACGTGGGAGAACACTTTGGCGTCCTGGATCAGCCTGCCTTCTTCTATATATGTTTAGCTAGTATTTTACCTTATGAGACGGCTTGTTGTATTCCACTTTTGGAACTTGTATTTTCTTATTAGACAACTCTATATTCATGACTTCCATGTTCTGAGAGGGATTCTCTTGTATATAGATTTTTGTGTGCTTTCATTTCCATCTTATTTTATTGTCTCGTGCTAATTCTATTAGTTCTACCCTTATACTCATTACTTGTCGTTCTAAGTACAGATTGACTTACCTACTGGTGGGTTATAGTAGGTTCCATCATGAGTTGAGGAATCGGGTTGTGATATCCATTTAGCATAAGAAGAAAACATTTTACCCATGACGATTCTCACTTAACCTAATAACATTAGTATTTTAAATTCAAAACTATTATCAAATCGAAGCTTAAAAGATCTTTGTATAGGTTTAGCTAAACTTATTACTCCTTTTCCTTTGGGATAAAATATATAAAATGAGTGTTCTAAAAAATTTGATATATTTGTTGGAAAATCTTTTTTTTTTTTAATATATATATTTTTAATTTATATTTAAATATATATCTGGCCATATAATTTGTTCAGATTTTCAAAATCCATTCTTCAAATATTTTCAAAGTTCCAACTAATATTTGCAACTTCCACTCATAGAATTTCCTTTTTTTTTCTCAAGTTAAATACATTTCCATAAAAAAACATTAAAAATAACAATTTTAGATTCAAAATTTATAGTCAATTCATAGCTTTAAGACCACTATATTGGATTTTAGCTAAACTTGTTACTCATTTTTACCTTGTGGTAAACAAAATTTATTACATTGTAGTTAAAAAAACATATTATATATACTTGGATATATTTTTCTTATAATAACGATCCCTAAATCCATTCAGTCAGAACAACAAGAAGAGGAAGAGGAAGAGGAAGAAGAAGAAGAAGAAGACGAAGAAGAAGAAGAGGAGGAGGAGGAGGACGAGGTTAATTCTTTTGTGTTAGTATCTTAATAAATTAACTATCCTCCTCCTCCTTAAAAAAATTGTTTCTTCTTGTTGTTCTGACTGAATGGATTTAGGGATAATTTTAGCGATTGTAGATGAATCAAAGAGGTTAATTCTTTGTGTTAGTATATTAATAAATTAACTTTGTAAATTTTTAAAATTTTTTTCAATCTTGTTCGCGAGGAATCTATTTCTAAGTTGTTAGTCCTTTTTAGTTTTAATATAATACATGGATATTTATTTTCTTGCTATTTTTTTTAATTACGTTAGTCGTTACTAGTTAAGAATTACACTTGGGTAATTACTTTGTTGGTATTTCTTAATTAGTTTTTTGTTATAATTGTTAGTTTGAAATAGCGATTGGGTATCTACTTTGTTGCTCTTTTTAATTGTCTGTTTGTTCTTTGCTTGCTTGATGTTTCGTTAGAAAAAGGAGTAGAAAGTGAAGGATCAATTTCAATGAATATAGATGATAAAAAAGGTTAGTACTTTGGGTATCTAGTTTTTTATTTTGCTATTTTTTGTTGTAGGTATATATTGTTGTTTTGTTTTGCTTATATTACTTTGTTTATCCTACCATAACCATACGTTAAATTTGTAAGAAGAAATGCAATTATTAATCCTTTTTTCTAGTATCTAAACCAAATATCATATGCATAGCATCAATAAATGTGCTATAAAAATGGGAGAAGAAACTCACACTAGTAATGCTTAGGTTTCGTAGACTATTTCTCCGTGTTTCCAAAAGGAAAACCTAAGGATGAACATTGTTATTAAGCTAGTATTTTTTCCTTTATAGTTTTTTATTTAGTATCTCACAAGTTTAGTGTGCAGAATTTAAAAAAAATTACAAAACATAAAGGACACAAATGTGTTATCTTTGTAAGGCGACTTTCAAATCAACTTATACATTTTGACTAATTTTATGAGATACATTAATGTAATTCAAGATAGGACCGACACATTAACTTAGAAATAACAAAGTAAAAGATAGAAGAAGTACACAAGTAATGAAATCAATTGACAATAATAGCTATAAAAATCAAAATAATTATTCTATGAGAGGCATAGATATTAGGTGGCAGACAATGCTTGTGTGAGGTGCTTTTGTGGTTTGCTAAGTGGATTTTGTGTCCCACTTACAAGAAGAATGGCCTAAAGGTCCCTTTTTTTTCCCTCTAATCTCTCTCCTCCTTAGTCCAAATTTTCTTCTTATGCTATTTTAAATTTGTTAACGTAATTTTTGTTATGTTTTTGGCTATTCGGTTGTCATTTTAAATATAAAATATGATTATATAACAATAATAATCGATTAACAAATACAAAAAAAAAAAACATAAAATGCACTCCTGACATTATCAATATAAAAATATAAATCAAATTAAAAAATAAATACAAAAAATCTGATTATTATAAAGACAAACACATGAATATGAATCAAGAGTTCAGAAGATTAATATCTATCATAATGTTTTTTTTTTTTAAATATGTATTTATATAGTTCATGTGAATCAAAGTGGTGAATTGTTTACATACAATTTAATAGTAAATAATAGAGTGAAAACTTCTATTATTATAAATCAATGTATAATCTTCTATAAGTGAACACAAAAATGAAAAAAAAAAAAATATAATCTAAGTTCTCATATTTTCTATATATCATTTATAAAATATATTTTTTTAAAAAAAACATTTTAAGAAATTAAGACACAAGATTTTAAAATACTAATATTTTGTAGTTTCACTTTCTTTAATTCCTTAAAACTTATCTAAAAAATTAAATTTAAATTTTTCGACACACCCACTTTGGTTTTCCCTCAAATAAGTGACGGGGCAGAAGATATTGTTGTTTCTTGCTTAACTAGAGGTCTCAAGTTCAAGCTTTGAGTATGAAAAATTCTTGGTAGGCAATATATCACTTTGAACAAAGCTCTACACAATGCAAATCTTAAATAGTTGTGTTTTAATTTATATACCGGATACTAAAAAAAAAATCATACAAAAATAAAATTATGTTAAGAGTTAACAAGTACTAGTAGAAAAAAATGCAAGAAAGTGTTTCTGAAGAAAGAATGAAAGAAAAAGTATAAAAAAAAGGGGCTAAAAATAGATGAGAAAAGGAAATGAAAGAAGTGAAATGTGGTCCCATAATATACACTTGGCAGCCAAACAACTCCTCATACAACTAACAATACTTGCACCTCGTGCAGGATAAATTTTTTCCTATAAAGATACCCTTAAGAGGATTGCCCCATCAATATTGCCTAGCAACAATGTCTTTAGCCCTCAACACAATAATCTCTCTTATCAAAAAAAAAAAAAAATAAGGCTTAGCCTTCTTAGGTGTAAAGACTTGTGTTCAATAACAGAGCCAGGAATCAAGCAATGATTCAAATTTTAAAATTTAAGTTTCTTTTTTTTTATAAGTAGGTGCACCAAAAACTTTAAAATCAAACCATATATAATCTATAACTTTCACACTTGGAAGTTTGTTCCCAAAGCATATCTAAACATTAGATGTTGTAATGTACTTTTAGGTTTTTACTGAAAATTTAATTGAACACAGAAAATCACTCAAAAGAATTCAGAAAAGACAAAAGGTTAGAGATTAACAAACATGTGATATAACCAAGCATGAAGTACACTCTTGAAGATCAAATCCTCACATGAAGCACAAGTTACTTGGCTCTTCCAATGACCATCAAAAAAGGATTTCCTAAAAGTACAATGTGTGCACCCAAGTGTGTTACCTAGTGGTCAACGAAATAGATTTAGAACCTAAGATCTTAGGTTCAGTTTTAAGTGATTTCCTTCTATCTATTTTTTCCATGTTGGGATAGAGTTGTCAGGTGCCTATTGATGGTGGGAGGTGATAAATATCTTGTGGAATTAGTCAAAGTGTGTGCAAGCTGGTAAGAATACAATCATGAATATAAAAAAGTTTCATTAATGTCAAAATACCAAGTAGGAAATATCAAATGGTTTCAGGAAACATAAAGTACAAGTGATCCTCTATTTAGATAAAAGTACTTTCAAGGTGATACGATGACCAAGTCACACACTTCTAAGGTGTCAGTAGAGTCGAAAGGAAAGAATATCCAATTTGGGTAAAGAAAACAACCTTTTACACCATTTGAGCTCCTATCAACATAAGATGCACTCTCAACACAAGCATGAGTATCTTCATATGTATATAAATAGTAACAAAAGATGTCACACAAAAATACCTTCTTTCAAGGTTTCTTCATATGTATATAAATAGTAAACATAGATGTCACACAAAAATAACTTCATTCAAGATTTCTTCACATGAAAGATCACTATTAATTTCAAGATCACAATCAAACATATTATAGAAAAAAAACTATTGGAGCATTCAAAGAAAGAAATAAAATTTTGTGGACAAGTATCACCTTATTTGTCAATACTGTCACGATCCAAACCCTTGTGTGTGGCACTCACACTATCCTTTTGTGGGAGAATCAATTACTAGTGCAATAATACCAATCAAACCCATAACAAGAAGACAAATCAAGAAGTGGAAAGACTGAAAAAGTAGTTAAAAATATTTGAAGGATTGATTTCTCATAAACTCAACCAATTAAAATTATTAAAAATATATGTTGCACAAAACAACTCCTAGAATTTGAAGTCATAGTACCAAACTCTAAATAGTCAAGAATGGGGAAGCTAGAAGCATCAATTTTAATAGTCTAAGTGTCTATGTCCTAAAAGATGGACAAAGAAATGGAGAAAAATCCATGGTAGCCCAAAAGAGTAGCTCACCCTTGAACTCGAATGGTTACGCATCTCTCAATTGAGGTCTCATATATATGAGCTGCCTGAATATTACCTATACTCAACAGGAAAAGAGCAGCTGCAATATCAATACACAACGAAAGTGTACTAGTAGGATCATATAGTCAATTTCAAAATATGAATGTAAGTGAACAACTACAAAATAGTAAAACAGGCAAACACATACACATACCAATAGTCACAATACAATACAATTCCTAATAATAATGTCTTGAATCTACCAATGCATAAATAATGTCCCGCAGGATCACAAATGCACATACATTGTCCTCTCATGGAACCCATACACAAATTTTAGTGTCTCGACATCATACTTGAACCAACTAATTTTTGTATTCATATAAGGTGTGGTATCCAAGTCAACCATTAGTATTCTTATAGAGGCATGGTACTCGATCCAACGGGCAATAAAAAAATCATGGACAATCACAATCACAATGAACAATCATACTTGGATAAACGAGTAAAATAAAAAGGTTCATTGCATGAGATTATCAACATGATTTCATTTAATATTCCTCCCTTAGGTTTTTCCAGCATGTATTGCACAAATGAATCTATAAAGAAGTAGACATGCATACATACAAAACATGGAAAATACACAACCATCATCTACCTCCAATCAAGTCTTGATAACACTAAAGAATCTGAGATTTCCTTTTTTAAAAGTTCTTTGGCTTGTTCTTGGTCTAAACAATTATGAAATATACAACACTCAATCAATAATGGCTTATCAATATATGGATTATAACTCAATCATAAACCCAAGGTTAATTCATGATCATTCTACCCAACAAGTGTGTTTCCCATAATTAATTAAAGTCAAAACCCTACCCCCAAGAGTAATACCTTAGATTATAAGTCTTAAGAATCAAATTAAAAGATAGGGGAAAATCGAACTTGCCTTTACCAAAGAATTTGGTGGAATAATGGCTTGGAACTGCCCTAAATTGTCTTGCCTTCTCCCAAGTATGAAGTTGAAGAAAATAAGAGGTTTTGAAATTTTTTGCATAGGACCCTAACTTACCCCACTATAGCTGCCTGACATGCTATAATAGCATCATCATAGTGACTCCCCCCACTATATATCTTGCACAGATGTTCCACTATGGTGGCGTGATACCCACTCTAGTCGCTTTCATGGAATTAGAGACTCAGAAACCTACCAAAAAGTACACATTTTACAACATATCTTTGACTTTTGACATCCCAAACTAACCTTCACGTCAAGCTAGATACTGGAATTTACTCATTCTAATTAGATTGTGAAAAGCCTTATTGATTCCTTAATGTCTTAGCTACTAGAAAAATCCAACCAAGCCTAGACATATAACCCAACCAATTCTCGAATATCCCTAAAAACTTACAAAACTCTAAGTCTTTCTTCATGTGCTTCTACCTTCGAAGTGTCCCTTATCTTCACTTCTATTTCTTCAAATCTTCAAAGCTTAACTAGCTCATATAACTTAAAGAGATGAAGCTCTCGCATTCCTGAAGAATGGACTTAGCACAATCTTTACCCATTCCTATATTCTTAACAGACTCAAGAAACATGCTTTCAAGTGGATTTGAAGCATGTTGTCATTTTTTCATACAAATTACTCCATCTACTCTCTTCATCACATGAAAATGTACTATCATGTGTTTTTATTTTTGGTAAGGTAAATCATTTTATTAACAAGTGAGGGAACCTTGTATACAAGTTATCTAAGAGAGCCTACACCAAAATATGATTCTCAATAAAAGAAGTCCAATCTTTTATATAGGTAGGGACCTCAAAATTCTAGAAAAATAAAACTAGAGAGAAAGCTACTTTGCAATTTTAAAAACATTTTATCCACTCATTCATAAGTCATTCTATTTCTCTCTTTCTAAATAACCACATAGCTACTAATGACCATGCCTCTTTTCCCTTCTTCCTTCTTATGTGAGTCCAAATTTTCAAAGCCTTTTTCATTGTGTTCGGCGTTACCCATTGCATCTTAAACAACTTAAGGGCCACCATCCATAGCCTATTAGCCACTGTACAATAGAAAGATAGATGATATACATGTCCAACCTCACTCATGTCTATTGTCCTCGAAGTATGAGGAATCACCACTGAGGCTCCTGAACTCAGACTCGAAATCGACCTAAGCATTATCTAGATGCTAAGCACCTGAACCTACATCATAAAATGATGTAGAAAAAAAGTATGCCTCAGTACTTCAAATGTACTAAGCATGCACCATATAGATATGCTAAGTTGTGTGATATAAACAAAATAATATAATACATGCATTATAGACTAAGCATGGCAATAGGTTGTACTGAATAACTAAAAATTGAGCTACATGCAAGGAAAAAGTTCTAATTATGAAGATAACATGATGAAATGAATACAAAAGTAAATGTTAATAACATGCTCAAGGCAATAAGAGTATGACTGTGGGAGCTACTATTAACCGACATACACCACATGGGCTAAGCATGGAGTTCGATGTATATTCCCCATCGGGAGGATCGAATATACCTTGCCAAGGGTATAAAGTCATGACTTTGGCGTGATCACTAAAATTGATGCCCAACAGAGGGGATTTTCGAACCTATGTTGACATGTAGTTTTGGGATTGTAAGGGTACGTTGAACCCTAGTCCAACTCATTGCTAAGTTTATTCCCAATTGAATATGTATATAGCTAAAATGCAGATGAGATATATAGTAGCTCAAAATACTGATACGCTATCTAAAAATACAACATAAATTTACTAAAATGTATGACATTCAAGTTCTGAAGCATGATTTTCTGACTGATCTACCTAGAAAGTATAATTCATGAGTTGATAGTTGATACAAGCTAGGGTTCTAAATTTTATACATGAGAATTACAATAAATCACCAAGAATCATGTTTTCATGGGAACGATAACAGCTAAGTTCAAAATAAATCATCAAAATCAGGAAATCCTATGTCTGAACAATTTAAGAGATATTAAAAAGCTGACTGAATTTTAGAGACCTAATGGGTGGAAAGAACCCACTAGTGAAATTCCACATACCTGGTGATGGAAATTACGGTGAAATTCTTTGGATTTTGGGACTAGACTACAAAGAACACCGTTGTTCGTTCTTGGGAGTAACTGGCGCCTCGTTCTCTTATTTTTGTTGTAAGTATGATGATTTTAGGAGAATGAGAGTTCTAGTCTGTTTCTGACTAGATTATTAGTTTAAGTGCCCAACATATATGGGAAAAGACCAAAATGACCGTGACTTAAAAACTGACGGTCGTCTTTCACGGGCCCATTCATGGACCGTGTGAAGGCCCACGGGTCATACGAGCAACCGTGGTTCGTCACAGAAGTTTGGGTGGTAGTGGGTCATTTTTCACGGGCCACTTAACGGCTTGTGTGGGGTTCTGCAAACTGTCTAGTGGTCCGTTGTTCTTCACAAGGACTTGGGTAGTTCTGGTTTGTTCTCACGGCCAACTGATGGCCCGATTATAGTTTTACGGCTTGTGTAGGGATCTGTGGTTCTCCACATTCTTGCTGGGAGTGAACCACGATAAGGGTGATAGATCGTTGTCTTATTCACAGCCTGTGGAGCCCTTCGTGGTCTACTTTTTCCCCCCTTGTTCAGCCTTAGTTGGATTTCTATGGTTGTATAACATCTCCCCCTTAGGATCATTCATTCTCAAATGAAGACTAAACAAGCTGAGTTTGGAGGCAAAAGTTGAAATCCCTACCAACTGAGCACTAAAAGCTGATATCTAACTGAACTGAGTTCCATGAACATGAAAATATACTGAAATGCAAGGAAAGCTAGGGAAAATGATACTAATACTGACCTACACAACAGTAAGCTGAGATAGTGGAGAGGAACTATTACCTTAAGAACAAATTGAATCGGAAGGAAAGAGGTGAGGATATTTTGTCATCTTGGCTGCTTCTTCTTATAAAGTAGCTCCCTTTATGGACGGACTCCTCCACAAAACCTTTACTGAAGCGACTTCCTTATTTCTAAACCTACAAACCTGATGGTGGATAATTTCAACTAGAACCTCTTCATTGGTGAGGCTATCCTTTACAACCACAGACACTATAGGTACTACCGATGTTGGATCCCCCACACAATTCTTTAACAAGGAAATGTGAAAGACTGGATGAATTGCTGCTAGTTCTGTTGGCAACTCTAACTCATAAGCCACCTTACCAACCATTTTTAGGATTTTGTAAGGGCCAACTTACTTGGGAGTGAGATTTTCTTTCTTGCCAAATCTTATCACCCCTTTCTTGGTTGACACTTTTAAAAAGAACCCAATCATCGATTTAAAACTCTAAGTCCCTTCTCCTAAAATTTGCATAGGACTTCTGATGAATCTGAGTTGTCTTTAGTCTATCTCTGATGAGATGAACTTTCTCCATAGCTTTATGAACCGAATCTAGCCTAATCAATGCTACTTCACCTACTTCGAACCAACCAACTAGAGACCTGCATCTACACCCATACAATGCCTCATAAGGGGCCATCTGAATACTAGAATGGATGTCGTTATCATAAGAAAACTCTATGAGAGGTAGGTGATCATCCCAATTACTCTTGAAATCAATTATTCAAACCCTCAAAATTTATTCTAAGGTTTGAATGGTATGCCCTACATGATTATTCGTTTGTGGATGAAATGCTATACTGAGATTTACGTGAGTACCAAGACTTTTCCGAAATGACTTCCAAAAATGAGATATAAACTGAAGACCCCTATTGGAGATGATAGACAAGGGAACCTAATGAAACCTGACTATCTTATTGATGTAAAGTCTGGTGTAATTCTCCGTTGAATCTGTATCTTGACAGTGAAGAAGTGAGCTGACTTAGTGACTATACACTATCACCCAAATAGAGTCATGTTTTCTACGAGTATGAGGTAAACCCACAATGAAGACCATGTTTATCATTTCCAACTTCCATGTAGGAATGCTAATCTCTTGAGTCACACTTCCTAGTTTCTAATGTTCTACTTTCACCCGTTTATAGTTTGGACACTTAACTACAAAATTTGCGATGTCTCCCTTCATACCGTTCTACCAAAAGATTTTTCATAGATCATGGTACATTTTAGTGGCACCCGAATGAATAGAATACCTGGAATTATGTTCTTCTGTAAGCATTTTCTTCATCAACTCACCCACATTAGGTACTCATAAACGACCCTGGTAATGAAGCACACAATCTCCCCCTTGGGAGAAAACCTCAACTCTTTGCTAATGAGCTACACCTTTCACGTGAAGTAATATAGGATCACTATCCTCTTTTTCCTTAACCTCTGCTACTAATGAAGATTCTGACCTATTTTGAAATACCACACTACCATCTGACATGTCCATAAGGCAAATTCCTAAGCAAGAAAGCCGGTGAACATCTTTGAGTAATTCTTTCTTCTTTTCCTCAATGTGTGCTACACTACCCATGGATGGGTGTCAACCACTACATTGACATTACCTGAATGATAGAACACATTTATGTCATAGTCTATGAGGAATTCAAGGCATCTCCTTTAACGAAGATTCAACTCTTTCTGGGTGAACACATATTGGAGACTTTTGTGATCTGTGAACATATCAACTTGAACATCATACAAGTAGTATCTCTAAATCTTTAGGGAAAACACTACGGCTACAAGCTCGAGGTTATGAGTCGGGTAGCTCTTCTCATGGACCTTAAGTTGTCTAGAAGCATAAGCTATGACACCTTGCTCCAGCAACACACAACTTAGGCCAACCTTGGATGCATCACAATAAACCACATAACCATCTCACCTATCTAGTAGATTCAAGAAAGGAGTTGTATCCAACCTGGTCTATACTTGTGAGAAGATTTTCTCACACTTGTCTGATCACTGAAACTTGACATTCGTCTAAGTCACTTTGGTCAATGGGGAAGCCATGGAGGAAAATCCTTCCACAAACCTCTCGTAGTAACCGATCAAGCCCAAGAAACTTCTGATATTAGTTGGAGAGGTGGGTCAGGGCCAGCGCTTCACTGTCTTTATTTTTTGAGAATCCACTCGAATTCCTTCGTTAGATACCATATCATCAAGAAAAGCGGCAGACTGTAACCAAAATTCTCATTTGCTGAACTTAGCGAATAATTGACAAGCTTTGAGGGTTTGCAGAACAACTCTCAGGTGAGTCGTGTGCTCTTTCTCACTCTAAGAATAAATGAGGATATCATTAATAAAAACAATGAAGAACAAGTCTAAATACTATTTGAACATCTTACTCATTAAGTCCATGAAAGCTGGAGGAGCATTCGCTAGTCCAAAAGGCATAACTACAAATTCATAGTGACCATACCGAGTCTTTAAGGTTGTATTTGGGATGTCACTATTTTTGACTCTAAGCTGAGGATAGTCGAATCATGAGGTCTATATTAGAAAAGCAACTAGCACCCTAAACTTGGTCGAATAAGTCATTAATCCTAGAGATAGGATACTTATTCTTGATTGTGACTTTGTTCAACTGACGATAGTCAAAGCACATCCTGAGAGAATCATCTTTCTTTCACATGAAAAAAACACTAGAGCACCTAATATAGAGATGTTGGGTATGATCCTATCGAAACCTAGGGAACAGAGTGCTAGATGATAAAAGGGCTAGGGTAGTAGAGCTTTGCTGAAATTGTGAACGATTTCCACCGCCGAACCTCTGCTGAGTGTATTCATAATTTCCTGTTCTAGCCATTTTTTAGCCCTTAGACATTTCCCTAAGATTATCTCTCTCAACCTGACGAGCATGAGTCATTAATACAGAGATATCCATATCCCCTAACATCATAGGATTTATGCACTCGTTCTTTACTAGATCGGATACTACAAACAAGAACTTGCTCATTTGTGCTCTCGAATCAGTAACCATATGTGGAGCATACTTGGAGAGCTGGTGAACTTCAGCCTATATTCTTGGACTAACATTGAACCCTGTTTCAAGTTCATGAATTCATGGGCCTTAGCCTCTCTCTACTATCTCTGAAATAACTTGTTCAGAAAAGCTCTTATAAAACACTCCCCCATCATATGAGTAGTATTCTCACCCCTATTTTAATTCCAATGCATCAACTATATATGATCCACATCCTTGAGTTCATAGGATGCTAGTTCAAGACTCTCAACACCAGTATTTGTATTACTCTGTGAATCTTCTTAACCTCGTCAATGAAGTTTTGTGGGTCCTCCAACCTTCGACCCTAGAACTCTAGCAGATTTATACGATAAAAGTCTTAAACCCTAGCTGAAGTTGATCCACTAGTGGTGTGTCTAGGAACTGGGCCTGCAGATTGTTCTGGTTGGCTACGGTTTAAACCAAAAGCTTGATCGTATTATATAACTCTGCATTTGTAACCTCATGGTTTGGGAATGGAGAAAATGTGTTAGCATTCCATGCGTTAGCTCTGTAAGGAGTGTGATCTGAAACACAAAATGATGGATTAGAAAGGAGATGTTGACTCACACTTCACACATGATAAGAATAGCAAAAGAAGTGAGGTTTTTCTTAGAACACCTAGTAGCCTTCCTCTCATAGGTGTTCACACTCATGAAAGAGACTCTACTTAGTGTGGCTCTCAGCTACCCTAGGACTTTTGAACTTGATGCTCCGACACTAAGTTTGTCATGCCGCAAGGCTACCCCTTAGACTTAACACAAGATTTGGACCACGAGTGACCCTAAGCTAACCCCAAGTCTAGCATGTAACAAGCATACTTAAATATAACTAATTAAATCACATATGATGAGGAAGCTAAAAATATTGGACATCTGAAAAGGGGAAAAACCCAAGTTGTCTAAATAGATAAAAAATATAATAAAAATCTAGGGATGACTGAAACAACACTTAGCAACTCAAGCTGAATCTACTACTATGTGTAAAAAGCCTCTAACTGAGTTGAATTGCTGGAAATGGCCCCATATAACTCTAACAGGATTGAAAACTGAAAGTGAAGACTGGAAAGTAAGGCATGTCTATTCTCCTCGAAGTATGAGGACTCACCAGTGAAGTTGTTGTACTAAGACGAGGAATCGAACTTAGTGCTATCTGGATGTTGAGCACCTGAACCTACATAATAAAATTATGTAGAGCAAAAATATATGTCAGTACTTTGAATGTACTGAGCATGTAGGATATAGATATTCTAAGTTGAGTGATATAAACAAAACAATATAATACTGGCTATATAGACTGAGCATGGAAATATGTTGTAATGAAGTATAACTTGAAACTAAGCAAGATGCAAGGACCAAGTACTAATCATGAAGATAACATGGTGAACTGAATACTAAAGTAAATGCTAATAACATGGTCAATGCAATAAAAGTATTACTGTGGGAGCTACTATTAACTACCACACACCAAGTAAGCTAAACATAGAGTCTGATGTATATGCCCCATCAAGAGGACCCAATATACCTTTCAAGGGGTATAGAGGGATGATTGTGGCGTGATCACTAAAATTGATGCCTAACAAAGGGGTTTTCTAAACCTATGTGGGCACGTAGTTCTTTGTTTGTGAGAGTACGATGTACCCTAGTCCAATTCAGTGCTAAGTGTACTCCCGACTGAATATATATATAGCTAAAATGCAATGGAGATACTGAGTAGCTCAAAATACTAACATGCTATTTGAAATTGCAATATAAATGTACTAAAATATATGGCACTCGAGTTTTGAAGCATGATTTTCTGACTGATCTGCCTAGCAAGTATAATTCATGAGTTGATAGTTTATAAAAGCTAGGGTTCTGAATTCTATACATGAAAATTACACTAAATCAAAATAAATCATCAAACTCTGGAAACCTTAGGTTTGAACAATTTATGAGAAATTGAAGAGCTAATTGAATTCTAGGGACCGAATGGGTAGAAGGACCCACTAGTGAAATCCCAAATACCTGGTGATGGAAAATAAAGAGAAATCCTTTGAATTGTGGGGTTTAACTTCAAAGAACACCTCTTTTCGTTCTTGGGAGAAATTGGCGCCTCTTTTTTTTTTTTCTAAGTTGGATAATTTTTAGGAGAATGAGGGTTCTAGGTTGTTTCTGAATAGATTATTAGTTTAGTCTGAGTAAAATGACGTAGTTTAGGCATCAAATGATGTAGTTTAAGTGCCTAACTCATAAAGGATAAGACCAAAACAACCCTGACTTAAAAGCTGACAAACTTCTTTCACGGGCCTATTCACAGACTGTTTGCAGCTCCATGGGCCGTATGGGAAACTGTGGTTCCTCACAAAAGTTGGGGTGGTACTGGGTCATTTTTGATGGGCCACTTAATGGCCCGTGTGGGGTTTGACGGACTTTCTAGTCGTAAGTGGTTCCTTATAGGGCCATGTGAGGTTCTGGTTTATTCTCACGATCAACCTGATTTCCCATGTGTAGTACCATGGCTCATGTAGGGTTCCATGGTCCTTTACATTATTTATGGGTGTGAACCACGATGAGGGTGACGGTTCGTGTTCCTATTCGCAGCGCCTCGATCCCTCCGTGGTCCACCCTTCCCCCCCTTATTTAGTCTTAGTTGTATTTCTAACTTGTTACATTTTGTGTTGTGGATGTATTTCAATAATGAGATTCTATGGATCAAAGCAGTCTAAAGACAAAGTATCAACTTAATTAAAGAAGTGTAAGATCATTCCGAATGTGGAGGTGAACAATTTCAATTAGTAGAAGTGCTTAATTGCAAAAATTTAAGATGCCTCAATGACTTATTCAGGGTTACCACGAGAAGCATCGTAGGAGGGCCTTGATGACTTATCCAGGGTTACCACTATGAGCATCATAAGAGGAAATATGTTGTTGGGAATCCGGTGAGTGGAAAAGTTGAGAAGATCACAGGGTAACGGAAGAGTTATAAATGAAAATGAGGCAAGAATGTATTGATCTAGAGCACTGTATCTAGCACTCACGTAGTTTAGTTCTCATGCACACATATTAATGGTATGAAATAGTTGAAGAGGCTATAAAGGAATTGTTGAAAGATTCAAAAATGGTACAAAGAAGATACATACAGAAGGAAAAATTATTTATTAACTCTTTTATCTTTTGTATATTTCTTTGTATTCTGTATCTTGAAATAACTAGTAACATTCATATTTATAAAAGTAAAAACAAAATCAAACTAGGATTAGGAAACACTTTAACTAAAAAATCCTAATTAAATGTAAACAAGTATATACCATAAATAACAAATCTGAATCAATTTAGGAATCCTACTCCAACTTTGAATTATTATTTTTAACATTCCCCCATAATTCAAAGTTATATACTCTTGCCTCTTTCTTCTTGTCATTGTTGTTTTATTGAAAAACACTTTTTTTCAATCCTCAATTTCTTTCTTGTCATTGTTGTTTTATTGAAAAACACTTTTTTTCAATCCTCAATTTCTTTCTTGTCATTGTTGTTGTATTGGAGAACTTCTCTTCAATCTTCAATTGCTCATTTATTTATTTTTTTGGTTGTGTCGAAGAACTTTCTCTCCAACTTTCAAGTGTTGGAGCACTTTCTCTCCAACTCAAGATATTTTTTGCTTCGTTGTGTTGGAGCACTTCTCTCCAACTTCCAAGTGTTGGAGCACTTTCTCTCCAACTCACGATATTTTTTATATTGGTTGTGTTGGAGCACTTTTGTCCAACTTCCAAGGTTGATGCCCTTCCAACCAACGCCTTTTCTTTTTGGTTGTTTTTTTTTATGTTTGAGCACACTCTCTCCAACTCTCGTTGATGTCCTTCCCATCAACTCCTTTTCTTTTTGTGTTTTTTTTTAGTTGGAGTACTCTCTCTCTCTCTCCATGTCACGCCTCAAAGCTACCCCCATGACGCAGACACGGGACCTAGTATCATGAGTGACCCCAAGCTAACCCTACTGGCATATCATAAGCATACTTAAAGATAATTCGAATAATTAAATATTGTGCGGATAAGATAATCTGAAATGATGGGGAATACCCATACTAAATCTGAATGTATAAATACTAAGAGTTTAATCAACAATTGAAAAGTCAAACTCAAATACTAAAGCTAATTCTAACTATATCTTAAATAAAGCCTCTACTGACTAGAAATGCTGGGACATGCCCCAGCTAGATCTAGAAAATACTGAAAACTAAAGACTAAAACCAAAGGAAGTTAATCATGTCAATCATCCTTGAAGAATGAGGACATACCACTGATGTTGTTGAACTGAAAATTGGGAATCGATTTATGCGTGATCTGGAAACTGAGAACTTGAACCTACATCACGAAAGATGTAGTACAGAGTATGCTTCAGTACTTGAAGGGTATTGAGCATGTAGGATAGAGTAAAGTTGAACAATAAGCATAATTAAACCAAATCATATATATGAGCAATGATAAGAGATAAGCAGGATACTAAACTAAGAATACTGAAAATGAAATGATTGAATGCAATGGACAACTTTATAACATACTGAGACTGAATACTGAAAATGAAATGACTGAATGCAATGACCAAGTTTATAATATGCTGAGACTTAATACTGAACTATGACTAATAACATGTTCAATGCAACATAATCTGACTATAACTGAACTACTAATAACCGACATAAAACCATATGAGCTAAATGTGGAGTTCGATGTATACGCCCCATCAAGAGGACCCAATATACCCTGCCAGAGTTATAGAGGCATGAGTGGTATGATCACTAAATTGATGCCCACAGAGGGGACTTACAACCTACGAGGCATATAGTTCTAGGACTTGAGGGTGACTGACCCTACTTTACTCGGTATTAAGCTACTCCCAATTGATTATGAAATTAACAATTTATGACTGAATTTTTGTAATACTGGATAACTCAAAATACTGACATGCTAACTGAAAATGCAACATTAATGTACTAATGATGAAACATTCAAATATGAGGCATGTATATCTGAAATAACTGACCTAGCATGTGTAATTCATGAACTAAAAGAACTAAATAGCTAGGGTTCTGAATATCATACAAGAAACTAAGTAATAACATGATAATTTGATTTGGATCATGCTAACAGCTAAAACCCAACAATTTCTAACATTCAAGAAACCTTAGGTCTAGATAATATTAAGGGAATCAAGAATCTGACTGGATTCTAGGGACCTAAAGGGTTAAAGGAACCGACTACTGAAATTCCACATACCTAGTGACGAATTCCACGGAGAAATCTTTCGATTTTGGGGCTAGAACTAATGAAAACTCACTGTGTTCTTGAGCTAGGGCTTGGTCGACTTTCTCCTCTATTTTGCTCTAAGTTTTTGACGGCATTTTTGTGAATAATTGACTAATGTAAGTTCTTATTAGTTTAATAGGCTAAAACTGATCAAAACCACATAGTTTAGGAGGTTAAACGACGTAGTTTAGGCTTCCAAAATGCACAAGGAAAAGACCAAATGATCCTTGACTTAAATGCTCTTGGGCCAACCGATGGACTAGACCGACGGTCTGTGGACAGATACACGGTTCGTGCTAGTTGGCCATCGTTTTACTTTAGAGAGGCTAAATCTAGGGCCTGATCCACGGACCAGGACCATGATTCATGGCCTGATCTACGGTCCGTGGGTCCACCCGTGGGTCATGCCTTAGAGGAATTATTTGGGCTGATTCTGGAGAGGGCTGCAGGTGACCATCCATGGACCACCAGGATGGATCGTGCATCACCCTACGGTCCACGGGTGGCAATCGGGTTGCACCTACAACTCCTGTAACCTGCATTTTGGTCTATCTAGGATATAGGGCGTTACATTATCTCCCCCTTTGGAACATTCATCCTTGAATGAGGACTAAACTAGTTGAATAACAAGGGAAAGAGCTGTAAACCCTACCACTAAGCATTGGAAACCAAAATCTGACCGAACTAAGTTCTAAGAACATGAAAATACTCTGAAAATGCAAGTATAACTAAAGGAACATGATACTAAGGCTAAAATCATGCATGAACGACTGAAAAATTGAAGAGGAACTATTACCTCAAGCTGGAATGGAATCAAAAGGAAAGAGATGAGGATACTTGGCCTTCATGTCTGCTTCTGCTTCCCAATTAGTTCCCTCTACGGATTGACTCCTCCACAAAACCTTAACTGAAGCGACTTCTTTGTTTCTCAACCTTCGAACCTGAAGATCAAGGATTTCAACTGGTACATCCTCATAAGTGAGACTATCTTCATAGTCATACTTTCTAAAGGTACAATAGACGATGGATCACCCACACACTAGTACAAATTGTTTTAAAACTTTTTTTAAAGACATGAGAATATGAGTTTGAGGAAGAGTAGATCTGAGTTCATATCTCTAAAATGATATATGGGAACTAAGTATTCCCAAGAGTAAATGTTTTCACATTTAAGATGAGAGGAAACACCGATTTCCAAAAGAGTTTCCATGAGAAATTTTAGTACAATCTCTTTCAAGAGAAAGATATATTTTGAGTACTAATCTCAAACCATAGAAAAAATTAGTTTTTAAACATACGAGCTAGTTACATTTTGGACGTAGTAATGAGCACCGATATGGGGACGAGTTTAGATAATTTAAGTTCCATAAACCATACAGCCAACGTGGGTAGAATGGGTCATACTTTTTAGATGACTCCTTAATGTTTTTTAGCATAGACTAGTGGATCCATGTTGAGTCCACAAATTGGACTCATTTAGGACTTTTTTCTGATAGAAATAGTATCCTCAAATGCTTATTTTGTCTTATTAACTAATGAAAACTCTTAAGTTTCAGGTATTTGAAGTTAGTGGAAGCATGGACACTTGGGCGCAAAAAGGAACAAAAAGGCTGAAAAGAAGGAAGAAGTTGAAGCCTGCAAATCACCAAGCACGCTAGGCGATTCGCTGAAGGGACGCACTCCGCCCTTTGTTCCAGTACGCGAAGCTTTGAAGGAGAACGATCAAAAAGGCAATGAAAGCAGCAGTCGGCGCTTCGCTGAATAGTTTCGTGAAGCTATACTATACCGCCCAATGGTCTAGAATGTGAAGATACAGAAGGCAATCATGAAACGGCAATGAGACAAAAGAAGGGCGAGTTGCCGAGTCATTCGGTGACTTCGACTAACCTGGCCGAGCGATCCGCCAACACTAATTTTTGAAGTCTATAAATATTGAATTCTTTATTAATTTTTTAGAGTAGAACCATTATTATAATTTTTCATAATAGAATAGTATTTTTTTGGGATATTTTTCTCTCAAGTTTGGAGAGGGTTTTTTGGGAGACTTGAAGAAAGAAGGATTTCATCTTCCCCAAGTTGGAAGTGGGTCTTCTCCATTCTTCTTCCTTTGCTTAAATGAAGGTTTAATTCCTTATACCCATTTGATTTAAGTATCATTTAAGGTGTATTTTGTTATTTCTTGATGTGTGGATAAAAACCCCTATTCTTGGGGTATGATTTAGCAAATATGTGTTAATATCATTGTTGGGTCTTTCTTGCTGATGGGTTAGATGTATTTTAATGGTGATTTAACCTAGTGATTGTGGTTTAATTTAATGGGTTTGTAGTTGCAAATACAAAACTACCCATGTGTTTTCGGCTTGCCCGAGAGGGAGGTCGTGAAACCATGACCACTAGACTGATGTCCTAAGGAGTGGGTCAACATGAGGTTCAGCTCGAGAGGGTGACCCTTAGTCCCATATCCTAACACTCAGCTCGAGAGAGTGAGTGGAGTAAAGCGTAGGCAAGCTTTCATGCAACAAATAGGTATCCGAGAGGAATGCATTTGAAACGGGGTAAGATGCCCGAGAGGGAACTTATTTCCATCTAAAGCTTAGCCTAGTCACTATTATCTTGCAAATTTCCTATTGAAAACATGTACCCAACGATTTATCTCAACTTGTATTACGGTCACACCCAAATAACTCTTCCCCATACTTTATTTTCTTGTTATTTTTGTTGTTTTTACTACTTGTTACAAAAACCCCAGTTGATATTTGACACTTTTGTGTCACCGCCTTTAATTTACTATGTTTTTACTCATTAATGTCTTTAGCTACAACTATGTAGAACTAAATTTTATTTTTCTATTAATTCTCAAAACCACTCCCTTGGGACATGACCCCAACCTTTAGTGGGGTTACTATACTATCAATGATCGTAGAAATTCGTACCGTAGGTTAGTATCATTGGTCACGATAAGCATCAAAATGGTGTCGCGGCCGGGGAGCGGTGTTGTTTGAGAATTTTTAGTTTAATAGAGTTTTTGTTCTTATTAGTGGTAGTTTACTAATTTAAACTTTTAGTTTTGTTCTGTTGATTGTGTAAACATTTCAGAAAGCATGAGTGTTAACAGTAGTAACGGGAGCCAAGTGGGCTATCAAGACGACATTGGCAACCTCAACGATGTCCAAGAGCCCAACATTAATGATCCACATCTCATGGAAGGTGTTGGAGCCATCCGTTTATTGCCACCAGAGGGAAATGTGGTGTTCCACATAACAAGCACAATGTTGCAACTTTTGCAACCAAAGGGACTCTTCAGTAGATTAGCTCACGAGGACCCACATGAGAATCTTCGAAACTTTGTAGATATGTGTGGACCTTTCTTGTTCAAGAACATCTCTCATGAATGAGTTCGGTTGAGACTAGTCCCTTACTCATTAATGGGGGAAGCGTGCAAGTGGATAGTTGAGTTGCCACATAACTCAATCACTTCGTGGGAGGAGTTGGTCACCAAATTTAATGTGTGATTTTTCCCTCCCTCGAAGATGATGACTATTTGGGATAGCATCCAAAGCTTTAAACATCTGAATGGAGAGACTCTGCATGAAACTTGGCTCTGGTTTAAGAAATTGGTGCTACAATGCCCAACCCATGGTCTACCTGATACTGTGCTCATTCAATACTTTTATTGAAGTCTAGACTTGGTAAACAAAAGTGTAGCTAACCAACTCTCACCCGGAGTATTAATACAACAACCATATGTAGTAGCAGCTCAATTTCTTGATGGCATGACAACCATCAACATGGCGTGGTACACCCGCGAAGACCAGGTCTCATCGGTCACATTCATTTATCCAAGGAGCAAGTTGAGAAAGATAATGAGAGAGACCAAAACATGGACAAGATCATGACACAACTTGACATTTTATCCAAAAATGTCATGGGGGCTAGTACCCGTGGTGCCAATGCTATGGGAGTCGAGGGTGAGAATCCTGAGGAGATAAAATTCGAAGCCATGTATGATGACGAAGTAAATTTTCTAGCTAACCAAGGCGGGGGCTATTGTTCAAACTACCCAAGGCAGGGTGGTAACCAAGGATAGGTTAGAGATGACGGCTGGAAGGATCGAGATCGTGAATGGAGGGACCGTAATCCAAATTGGAAGGATGGGGATAAGGCTAGATATGTGCCTCCCCACGAGCGTCAGAAGCACAAGAATTCATAAGGTGGTAGGTCCGAGGATATGCTCTCGTGTATCCTAAACTAAGCTGAAGGGTCAGACAAAATGTTGTAAGGCATGAAAAAAGACGTGTGTACCCTCAACCAGACTATCACCTTTCATTTAGTTTTGATCAAGCAGTTATAGACCAAATGGGTCATATCTCGTCTCATCTCAATTCGAGACAACAAGGGGGTTTTCCTAGTGATACTATGGCAAACCCAAGAGTAAGGTCTGAAGGTGGACTTGCATCGTGCCACGAAATTAACTAAGGCGTTGTTTGGGAGAAAATCCAAAACCCTTTAAGTATTTCCCAATTACCAGTAGAATAATGGTGTGTTGTTTGTACATGTTAAAGTAAGGGAGGTGATTGAAATAATATATGGTGGCAAGCAATAGATCTAGTGCCGGATCGCCGACAAGATCGGCGAACACGATTCTTTCCGCCGTCTGACTCAAGGCACCATCAGCTTGGATCAAGTAAAACTCGGCGGTCTGAAGAAAATTAGTGGCACATCACCGACCATGTCGGCGATCTCAATGAAAATCGTCGATTGGAATCCTAACATAAGATGCAGATCCTGTTACAGTTGGCTAAGAAACTAGACACTTGGTGGTTTGCCGAGTGAATGGGCGAACTTAACTAGCATCGCCAAATGAGTGGGAAATGGACGATTTTTTCAAGTCACAGGTTTTAAAAGTTCTATTTTATTAATTTTCTCTCCCTGCTTTATCCTATCAAACTTACACCCGCACTCTATCCTTTTATTTCTTGCATTTTTAGAGAATTTTAAGTGTTGGATTGTGCTCTAGGTCGCAGGATTGCATGTATTATTGATTATGATTTGGTATTTCCTGCATGATTTGAGGGACTCCCACTTAGCTATGCTTGGAGTTAAATTGTTACGCGGTGGAAATAGAAGTTTCTATGGATCTTCGTTGAAATTGAGTTATATAAGCTTAAGTTGTATTATCTGGGGTTGCGGGGTAAAATTTGAAATGCTGGGTTGAAAATAGACATGTTGAGCTGATCGATAAGATGAACAAAATCCACCGAACCGCTCGGCGATTCTCCTAACGTCCCCATTTCACCTTTAATTGAATACTTTATGTATTGATTGATCTGTGAATTTTGAAGGTTAGTTTAATTCACAAAATGCACTCGGTGACTCGCTGAAAGATCCCTTGTTTGCCCTTTGTCTGCGCCCTTGTATCATTTGTACATCATTTTCAACAATTATCCTAACAGGATAAAAACTTCGCCAAATAGCTTGGCTATGTGATTCCACACCCAGAAACACCCTTTTGGTCCTGTTTGAATTACTATTTAATTTATCCTCAAAGTGTTTGCAGAAATGGCTAGACCAAAAGTCGCAAGGAGAAATGATCCACCAAGGCACATAAGAGCACCAGAGTTTAAAAATGATGAAAAGAAAGCAGAGATAGACACATAAAGGAAATATACCAAGGAAGCCAGGGCAAAGAGATGAATTCCCATCGACCCTAATGTGCCTCAAAGGGTTCAAAGTTTAGTTAATGCAATACGGGCCTTCGGAGTAGCTCATGACATAGATCAGATGATTGCACCTAATCTTGCTGCAGAGGCCAAGGTAGAGGCAAACAATGAGGACCAAAACAACAATACTCTAGGGACCATTGTTTTACTTCAGGGAGATGCATCGGGCACTGATGCCCCAATAGATAGAGAGACTGCGTAGATATGACCTTTCTCTACCCTTCTCTCTATCTTACTTACATCTACTTCTGAGCTACTTTTATTTGCATTTGAGGACAAATGATGTTTATTTGTGGTGGGGTGAGGCCCACCTTTTGTGTGCTATTTGATGTACATATTTTTGGGTTGTTTTGTTTTAAATTGTGTTAATACTGCTTTCTGTGGATGTTTAAGCTTATGGCTTCTTCTTGATTTTAATTGATTTTAAATGACCCTTCCAAAAAATTATTATTAATTTTTCAAAAAATTTCGCCACCACTTGTGTTGAAAGTGCCTGTTCTTCTGTAAAAATTTAATTCTCAGTTTCGATCAATATCGATGAATTGAATAGTGCTCTCAATTGAACAAACATGAATGTGCGGCTACGATGAGGCCAAATGAAGTTGCATAGACAATATGTGAACTCTTTTCATCTCATTATGATTAGCCATTTATCAAATTGATTCTCTTGTAATGACCATTGCACACTAGGGAAATTGTGTGGTCTTGTTTGACTTAAGTGTCGATACCTTATGTGATTATCTTGCTTTGAACCATCCATGAATAAACCTAGAATTTTCCCTGTTAGTATGATTGATTTAGAAAGGTGTACTCTTGCAATGATCTTAGGAAACTTTAAAGAGTGTGACCCAAATTTGACATATACCTTTTTTTGTGGCATACCCATGAGCGTGTGAAACTCTTTTGACACCGTTTGAACCTTAACTGTCTTTGGAAGAACCTTGATGAACCCTAGACCTTACTTGACCCACTACCTATAATCCTCTTGACTTTTGGTTTAGCGAATAGCCAACTTAGGCCAAAAGCCTAAGTTGGGGGTGTGGTAAAAAGGAAAAAGAGAAGTCAAGAAGTGCAAGAAAAGTCCCCCTAAACCCATGGTGTTGCAGAACAACGGAAACCCTTCAAAAGTTAAAAAAAATGTGTGTGGAATAAAGTACAAAGGAAATCGGGTTTCCAAGCAATCTATGGAGGTGAATAAAACGATGACTTAGAAGCACTAGAAAAATAATTGATAAAGGAAAAGAAGGGAATGCCTTGATAATACCGCTTCATTTGGATACAATCTTAAATCTATGACTTGCCAGCCTTCTGTTAGGGGGTTCATCCTAATTCCCTCCGGCTGAAAATTTTACTATTTATACATGGTTAAGATTATTTTTTATGTATATATAATAGATGCCGAACCTCCTTCTGTTAGTTCGTGTGTTTAGTTCTTTAGATCTCGAACCCCCTTATTAAAAATTCTAGCTCCGCCACTGCTTGTACATCACATTAAATGATATTTCCACATTAAAAAGTCACTAAAGAAATTACTTGGCTAGACAACCAAACAAGCAATATCTGAATTATAGTATTATATGTCTTTATAGAGTTTCAAACATCTGATAGAAACCATTGTGACTAACTGGTCCTATGGAAATAATTGCACTTCCTGGAAAAGCTAAAAAATTCTTCTTCAGATTTGAGGGATTAGTAGAACAACTGGCACTATAACCAGTTTCTCCAGATTTATTGCATGCTCAAGAAAGAACTTCGAGAATTGATCAAGCTTTGTTGCGTCAGATGTAAGCGTACCACTACATAATGGCATAACCTTTGAATTCTTCAAATTTTGAACGAAAACTTTGAATATGTTTTCTTCAAATGAGAGGTACTTTTTGTCTTCCAACAAATCAATGTCTCTGTCTTCATCCTATAGATACCAAAGAAGGAAAAATCAGGCTAGTCATTAAGGCTGTACGGTATCAATATACATTTAACATATAGAAATGAATAGAAAACATACTGTCATATCAAGAAATATCATAAAATTTTCCAACTTATTGTCAACCATCTGCATTACGGTAAGGAGATGTCTTCTTCTTCCAACATCAAATTGAAAATCACCTAAACAGAAGAATGAGAAAGAATATAAAAAAGGAGCTCTATTCACAATCAACATAAAATGACTGGACACATTTGGGACTAATAACTGACCTTGATCAACCAGGATGATAGTATTAGCTCATTAGCACAACAAGCGCTTACCAAAAGATCTTTCACTATATTTTCACCACAGTACATATCAATATTAGCATGGTTCAAAGATGAAAAGTCCCTCAGCTTAATTTTCGTATAATTAAAAACCCTAGAATTCATTAAATGTTCAACATATGGAGCAACAATTTCAAAGAAATATGTATCACCTTCGAATGAATAACAATCCCCGCAAGGATGACCGTGATGGATCAATTCCAATTGCCTACATTTTGGAGAAGTCATGTGCAAATGATTAAAACCACAAAATTCATGTAGCTTCAAACATTCAATTGAGGACAATTTGACATTATTTTTTTGATGTGTTCATCCTGGAGAAACAAATCTTCCAGCGTTAAACTCTTCAGAGATGTCCAATTTAGTACACAATCTTCTAATATTCTACAATTCTAGTAGTTGAGTTTTAGAATCGATGAAGTACTACATTGAACTTCTGGTAAGCTACTCCGTCGAATCAACAGTATACCATATATTCTGACGTAAATCCTCCACTTTCTTATTCACAGCAAATTCAAGCTACTTGTCAATTTTGGGTAAATAAGACATACCATCATCATATCTGAACACAAAGCTTAGACTCAACTTTTTAATGGTACAGCAGCTAAGGAGATGTAGTACATTGTCAGTTAAGGAAATGAATTTGTACACTATCGAGCTAGCTGAATGACCATACTCCTCTTCATAAACAATGTTGTCGATACAAGTCCAGAAGTATTGCCAATGTTTAGAGTGAATAGTTGTTATGAACGCATCTGTTATGGACAATCGAGATAGAATTTGAACAATAAGAGTGTCACGTAGTTGACTGATCTTATCAATTTCTTCTCATTCTGTCTCAATCTTCACTTTTTCCTGAGGTGAGTTTTTAATAAGCAGACTTTTGGAGTTGCTAGAGAATTGGTCTTGGTTGCTCATGTTTTTCAAATTGTATTACTTTTTGCTACCTCAAATCACAGTGTCATCGAACCACTCAATCGTAAATATGTTGTTGAAAAATAAGAGATGTGACCTTGGAAATGTCAAAATCCTTTGGAATAGTCAGAACCTTTCCGAAAAGTCACCACCTTTCAGAAAAGTCACAATTCTTCATAAAAAAATCACAACTCTTAATAAAAGCTACTTCTATTTTGTTGAAAAACAACATAGGGCTAAGAAGGGGAAGGATTTGGGGGGGGGGGGGGGGATTTTCAAACATCAATACTGAGAATAAGTTTGCTTGTAATTATAATTTCTATCGACAATTTCTGTTTTTTTTTTTATTCTTTCTTTAATGTCCAACTAACAAAGTTATATCACATGACATTGTTTTTTAATGTGATAATATATGATATTTTTTAATATATATTTGAAAAAAAAATAGGGTGTTGGGAAAGGGAAAAATGAAGGAGGAGATTACAATTAAGGTGAGGAATCAAACGATCTCACCAATAAAGTGAAAATTTAGTAGTCAATTCTACTAATTATCCCATCTAATAGTATATGATTACAATCTGCGGCGTGTTTAAACCATATTCAAACCATAAAAAAGAGCAATAAGGTATTTTAAGTAAACATAATTATTCATCAAAATCAAACACAAAAGTTAAGAAATGAAAGGATAAAGGATACATACACAAGTAGCTAGAATTTGGTTGTCATTTCAAAATCTTGATTATTTTTTTGGTTGTATGTATATTTTCATGAAAGGGATAATGTCACATTACTTATATAGTGGCCATGGAGTTGACCATTTAATTTTTTTTTTTAATTTTTGGTCAGACTTTTCTGCTCATAGAAAGAATATGTGTGTGTGTGAGTGCGAATAAATTAATTAATGAGAACCAGACATTCAAGATAATTATGTCAGTAATGGTTATTAGTTGATTATTTATCCTAAATAGATTGTTGATGTAATGCTAAAATCATCATTGATGTAATAATTTACTTCTTAATTATTTGGAAAAAGATATACATCCCCGTTTCAATTTGTCACACCTACTTTCCTTTTCAATTCATTTAAAATATAATTATTATTTTTCTTTTTATATATTTGAAAACTAGATATGTCAGATACATGCATTTGATGACCAAAATTTGGCACGATGATATATTTGAAAACTCATGAAAATGCACGTATTAGGCCCTAAACAAATAAAATTTGTATTGTTTACCCTATTAAATTTAGTAATGTTGAAAGTAAAAATCATGGGATAATACAACATTTAATAAACTTGCCCAATAAAATACAGTACAAAAATACATTCAACCTTTTCCTCTTTTTAAAGTGGTAAAAAAAAGTCATAAAGTGAATTTATAAGTGACATGTATCACTATTAAACGGTTACCACTTCGGTTCAATTTACAAAGTCCTTCTAAAACCACGTGATCAGGCTATTCCTAGAACAATCATGTGTCACTTTCCATGGGTTATTTTGTCATTTTACTAAACTCATGGAAATGAAATACCTCTTCACATTTTTTCTACCTTCCCACCTAGAAATTTTCTCCTTTATAAGCTCCCAAATGGCCTAATGGTTTCTCCGCACTCAAACTTTCATTGAGTTTTTTTTTTCTATTTTATAATTTAGTTAGTTAGTAATTCAATAGCTTTCTCGGTTGTTAGATTTTTGCTAACATGGAGAAAGCTAAGGAAAACATAGGAACTTCAAACGTAGAGAATGAAAATATAGAACTGAATTTAGGGCTTCATTGAATGGTAATTTTGATGTTCACTCAAAAGAAAGGAATCTTTTTTTGTGAATAACTAATGCAAAATATTCTTTGATGTTTTTAGGTGGATCACAAAGAAGTGTTGCTTCAAGTGTAGCTGAGGTTGAAACCCAACAACCACCTACTCAAGGTATCAAAATTTTGCAAATTGATTTATATAGAAAGTCAATTTGAAATTGTAGGAAATTATTTTTTTTCCTTTAGTTCTCGATGTGAAATCATCTTTTGTTGAACGGAAATAACATGTGTATTCGAGGAATTATATTGCTAAAGAGAAGATCAACAACTTTATGCTCAACCATATGACTGTTGTTTTCACAAGAGGTAAACGACCAAATGGAAAGAAGATTTAAGGACTGTTATATTCGTGTAAGAAGAAAGATGAAGTGGAGATAGTTTGTCTTTGTCATGGTGATCTTCTAAATGAAGCTGAATTTGTCAAACTCGTTGGTGGAGGTTATCTAGAAAACCCTTTAAGCCATATATTTATTGATGGAAAATAGATTAAGCAACATTATTATTGATGTTATTTGATATTTCCTTTTGTTGTTGTACCGAACAAATTCAATGTCTATTGCCCAAAATGGTATTAGCTTTTGTATCGTTGCTATTTCATCTTTCCTTTTATTACTGTACTGACTAAAATTCCTCCCATCAATGTTATATTAAGGTTATTTTCTAATGATTTGACTTATTTTTTTCTATGCGATTCTTATTTTTTTTAAGCCTAATAAATCAGAAATAAGTACAGTTTCTGTTCTACATAAATATTGATCCCTCATTTTTTTTTTTTAAAAAAAAAAATCAATCTCAAGAAACTAAACTAAATGAACCTATTTTTAAAAAATATATTGCTTGTTCCTCAGTTTGAGAGAGGAAAAGAGAGTTTCATGCGAGTGAATATCGTCGGTCTAATGTCATCTATCTTAACTCGTCTAAAAATTATAAAATATGTCATTTGTTAATTATCTCTATTCGATTATGATTAGTTTTGTTCCTCTGCTGTAAGATTTTGAAATATTAATGTGTTTGTTAAGGTTTAGGGTTTAACTTTTGAAATGATTTCTATGTTATTTTTCCACTAAAAATTTTCATTTATTGCTAAACATAAGTTGTTTTCTTTAAGGTTTTCTAAGTTTATTTCTTGAGTTGGAATTTCTATTTCTTGATAAATCTGACAATTATGTGTTAATAGATGTGTTATCCCTCTTTGATTATGCGTATATTTGTTCTTATTATAAGAATTACAGTATTTATGTGTTAGTTAAAATTTGGGGGATAGCTTTTTAAAGGGTTTCTAAGATATTTTTTGACTTAGAATTTTCATTTGTTGATAAATCTTGAAAACACTTGTTACAATACATTATATTTAGTTGTTTTATTTATGTGTTAGGTTTGGTGTTAACTATTTTAGAATTTTCTAAGTTTATTCGTAGAAGTTAGAATTTCCATTTCTTGCTAAATCCAACAATTATGTGTTAATACATGTGTTATTAATTGCATATTGTGTTGCGTTGTTATTATCTATCATTTTTTTCTTTTCTTTTTTAGCACATGTGACTGATTTTTATAGTTTTTTGAGTCTTAATAATTTATATTTTAGGCTATAAGGATAAAATTTTACATTTTAGGGTATAAAGATAGAATTTTACGTAGGCAATTTAGGGCACAGATGAACTATGGATGAACTGACTGACAATACCAGATTAATATTTTTATTGTGGCGTAGATTTCATTTCTTGATTCCTTATTTTAAAGCTGAATGTAATTGTGAATGTACTCTGAATATTCTTCAAAATGTGATCCAAATTTTATATTCGTGTGCCCTAAAAAAAGTTGAAATGAGAGAGGTCTAGGTGAATTGACTCATCAAGTTTTCATTTTATTCTTTTGTAAAGTCAATAAAATACATTATACATTTGTTTTTATTTAATTGCCTTTGTTAAATAAACTTAACAAATATATCTTAATTCTAGGATCTCTCACAAATGTCTGATCTCACATTAAATTACCACTATGATTAATTTTCTTTTATTTTTTGACTAGTAAAGTTACCCGCTCCTTGTGTGGGAGTTCAATATGACAGAATTTATAAAATAATACTTAAAATCTATCAGTCATTAAAATTAAAACACTATATTATCTTACACATGAGATCACATCGTGAGAAACATTAATAATGTAAACGAAAATGATAATTACATCTTATTATTATTAAATAAATAATCGTTGGTGAAGTGATAACTAAATTTTAAAAGGCTGAAAAAAAAGTGAACAAATATTCTAATTCTAACGTGTAGAAAGTTCAATTTTACCTTTTGCTTTATATATATATCATTTTAAAGTTCCTCATTTAAATGTATCATAAGTAATTATTAAAATGGAAAACTAAAGGGAGAATATATCATATTGGGCAACAATTCAACTTATTATATATACTTGAAAGAGAAAAAAAAATTACACAAATCTATTCAGCTTGTCTGGGTGTTTTTTGAAAATCAACATGCTAGAGTGGAGTTCAATTTGAAACTACATTTCTATTCCAATCGCAGTATCAAGAAACACCTTTATAACTTCAAGAAAAGTATTTACAATTTGCAGTAAATTTGAGAATCTGTCCATACTTTATATTGAATATGAACAATTAATTTATTGTATAGTTATCTATGTCTTTGGGTTTAAAAGGGGCTTCAGTCTAGTCATATTCCTTTATAGGTCACCCGACATCTCCTTGAATATATGTCAAAAGTTTATTAATTCTTGTCTTCTTTTCCGGGTTCACTTCGCACATCAAGGTGTGATAAAGTTTTTAAGGTTGTTCTGTCCTTACCATGGCTTACCAAATTCAAATTTTGTCTTAAAGAGATGGTAGTATAGATCTTTAAGGAATTTTTATATTGTATACACAGAGTTTACTTTGTATTTTCATATACAAGTAGATTTTATCTTATATACACAGAGTTTACTTTGTATTTTCATATACAAGCAGATTTTATCTTGTATTCTTGTATACCAACTGAGTTACTATCACAACCCAGACCATCGTGATTGGCACCCACACTAACTCTCCGGTGGGAGAACCACTACTACAACCCAAACCAAGCAACTAAACCAAAAACTAAAGCATTTAAGTTATGGAAGCAAATTAAATACTAAGGAAAAAATAGGGAATTCCCCTAAACTCCTAACAAAAGTCTAATAATAATAAACTAACATTGCGGAAGAAATGCCTAGAACCTGAAAGTCAAAGTACCCAAAACATATAAAGTTCAACAAGTCTAAATAAGAAGGGATACAACCCAAAGCTAAAACACTAATAACTAACTAGCAAAGTCTAAGTCCGAAATGGAGGACATAGGCGAAAGAGAACCCATGGCAGCCTGGAAGAATCGGCTCACCCTTGAATTCGAACGATCACTGATCTTCTAGCAAGGTCTGTCAATTGCCGCTTGAAGATGCCTTGTACTCAACAAAAAAACTGCAAGTGTTGTATCAGTATACAACTAAAATGTACTGGTAGGATCATGTGGCTATCCCACTAACTGCAACATACATAAGTCAATACAACGATATAATCACATGCATATATCGAACATATACAATATTATCAACATTTACAAAACAATGAACAACTTTACATTTCTCAAGATACACAATTATGACAAGTCATTGGTCCTCAAATGGAACCCAAAACCAAACAATTAGCATACCGGAATGTGGTACTCGATCCAATGATTATGCCAAAACATGACAATCAATCCCATAATTATGTCGGAAAGTTGCAACCAATCCAAGTTAGTTATGACGGAACATGGCAACCGATCCATTCAACACACCACAATCACAATCACAATAACAAGTCGATTCTAAAGCTCATACAATTTAGTCATGATTCATGGCATTCATTATCCATCTATCTCATTTACACAAGTGTGTTCAATAATGCAACATTCACATATATACATGTATCATAATGAAACAAGAACAAACATACATCATATAATCATAGAATCACAACCATCACCTACCTCGAAACAAGCTTGAAACCATAAGAAACTTGATCCTTCCCTTTCTGGATTCGTTCTGCTTGTTCTTGGTCCACAAACAATCATAATAACATGGGAATCAATTCTAACAACCCTAGATCATACCCATGATCCCAAGTATCTAAACTAGGGCTTTATCCACTATGGTTTCCAATTCAAAACCTTCCCCCATCGATAATTACCCACTCTATTACGTTCTATGGATCAAAAAACAAATTCGAGAAGTGAAAATCTTACCTTTAGCTTTAAGAATGGTGGAAAACTGTCAAGAGTCACCTGGAGTTCGTTCCTTAGCTCTAAAAATCAGAAAGTTCAGAATAAAGTCATTTTAGGGCTTATTTACGACTTTAAGTCGCGTCTGGCCCACCACAGTAGCCCTCACCCCGCTACAGCGGCCCTGCTAGAGTGACCAAAACCACCGCCAGAGTAACCAACGATGCTTAGAAAATATCGTTCATGCTAAGATCGATTTTGGGAGTTCTACTCACCCGTATTCAATTTCGTAAAGTTGTACGATTTCCTTAACGACTTATATAACTAATCATGTAATCAAAATCATAATTATATCACCTGATTATTACTAGATTTACCTACACCTTAATGACTCTGATTTTATCTAAATCTGGACTAGGTTGGAAAATTCCAAGTTACTACGAAAACGTTTTCCGACCCAAAATTTTTCCCCGTTGGATTATCTATAACGACGAAACCCGGTCGTTACAATAGATACCAATTTACATGTCACTTGTCCCCGAGTGACAAGCTTAGGAAAAACAGGCTAAAGAAATGATGAAATAGTACATGAATTGATGAATAATTGGGGATACTTGTCTCGCATGTCCCTCTCGAGTTCCCAAGTAGCTTCATTAACTGGATGATGCTTCCATTGAACTTTCACGGACTTAATCTCCTTGGTCCTCAACTTACGCACATCACGATCAAGAATTGCAATCAGTTCCTCCTCATATTGGAGGTCTTTGTCTTTTCAATAAACGTGGCCCTAACTTCAATGCTATCTAACACACCACCTCTTTTTGAGATGCCCAACTGGATGAACTTAGACTCTAAGGTCTGAATTTCCTTAGCCAAAGGTCGCTTGGATACACTCAAGCAAGCTAAACTACCTATACTCACCGCTTTTCGACTTAAAGCATCTGCCACCACATTAGCCTTGCCCAGATGGTATTGAATGGTGACATCATAATCTTTAAGTTATTCCATCCACCTTTGTTGACTCAAATTCAGATCCTTTTGAGTGAACACATGTTGCAAACTATGATGATCATTAAACACTTCACACTTAACACCATAGAGGTAATGACGCCAAATCTTAATAGCAAACACTACCGTTGCTAAATCCAAATCATGTGTTGGATAATTCCTCTCATGCACCTTCAATTGACGTGAGGCATAAGCTATAACATTCTTATCCCACATCAACGCAGAACCCAAACAAGAATGTGAAACATCACAATAAATAATAAAATCTTTACCTTCAACAGGTAATGCTAGAATAGGTGCAGTGGCCAAGATAGTTTAGAGCTTTTGGAAGCTCTCCTCACATTTTTCAGTCCATTCAAATGGTATCTCCTTTTTGGTCAAATTAGTCAAGTGAGTGGGAATAGAAGCAAAGTTCTTCACAAATCGATGATAATAGCTAGCGAACCCAACAAAACTACTAACTTCCATCACAGAGCTAGGCCGAACGCAATTCTTAACCGCCTCAATCTTTTGAGGATCTATCATTACCCCTTCTTTTGACACTACATGTCCCAAATATGTAATCAAAGTCAACCAAAATTCACCCGTAGAGAATTTAGCATACAACCTTTGTTTCCCAAGAACACCTAAAATAATACGAATATGGTCGACATGCTCTTTCTCACTTTTCAAATAAACCAAAATATCATCAATAAAGACTATGACGAAAGAATCAAGAAATGTCTTGAACACCCTATTTATTAAACTCATAGAAGTTGTAGGCGCATTAGTCAAGCCAAAATACATAACTAGAAACTCACAGTTCCCATAACGGGTTCTAAACGCCGTCTTGGGCACATTCTTAGGCCTAATTTTCAACTGATTTTACCCAAACCTTAGATCAATCTTGGAGAAAACTAATGTACCTTGTAATTTGTTAAAAAGATCATTTATTCTAGGCAAAGGATACTTGTTTCGAATAGTGACCCTATTCAATTACTGGTAATCTATACACATTCTCATACTACCATATTTTTCCTTAACCAAAAAAAATGGAGCACCCCATGGGGAAGCACAAGGACAAATAAATCCCTTATCAAGAAGCTCTTGGATTTGAGCCTTAAGCTCTCTTAATTCCGCTGGAGCCATGCGATATAAGGGATAGAAATGGGACGAGTCTCAGGTTCTAAATCAACGCAGAAGTCTATATCTCTATTCGGAGGCATACCAGGCAAGTCATTAGGAAACACGTCTCTAAATTCTAACACTACAGGAATAGACTCAATAGATGGAGTCTTAACCTCAACATCCCTAATATGAGCCAAATAAGAAAAACAACCTTACCTTACCAATTTTCTAGCCTGAATAGAGGATATGATCTTAGCTTGCTTAGGCATGTACTCCCCTTCCTACTCTAACTTTTCCCTTCTTGGAATTTGTAGAGTTATAGACTTAGTATTACAATTAAGAACAACATAATAAGGGGACAACCAACTCATGCCTAAGATTATATCAAAATGAATCATATCCAAAATCACCAAATTAGCCCAAGTTTGAAAACCCATAAACAAAAATTGACAGGCACGATAGACATGGGTGACTATGACTGACTCTTCAACTGGGGTAGAAACATGGATAGGGGCATCAAGTATATCACAAATCATAGCAAATTCTGAGGCAAATTGCACGGATACATATGAATAACCCGGATCAAATAACACATTAGCCATCCAGTCACATACATATGAATAACCCGGATCAAATAACGCCTCTGCCTCATTCTTGCTCGAAAAAGCATAACAATGAGCCCTATCATCTTGATGAGCCACTTCCCTGCCTGGTTCCACATTAACCCTACCTGCATTACCATTTCCTTTACCTCCACGGCCTCGCTGATTACCTCCTCACCCACCTTGTGGATGCCCTCAACCATTATTACCATTCCCCATGGGTACCACTGCTCTAGACTGTTGTTGCGCGGAATCTAACACATGTGGGTGGGAACAATCTCTCCTCATAAGCCCAGGTTTACCACAGTTGTAACATGTACGAGCAAAAGATGGCCTGCTTCCAGCTAAAGGTGCAACTCCCTAGCTATCCTGAATCAAATTATGAGGTGGAGTTCTCGAGTAATTACCCATAGAGGTGGGCATAGAGGACTAAATTGGCTTGGCTTCAAGCATTGGCCTCCCTTAACCTCTGGAATAAGAACCTTGAAAGTTGCCGAAATTCTTGGCCCTTTTTAGCAATGCCTTAGCCTGACCGTCTCGCCTCACCCCTTCCACTTTCTTAACATAGTCCGTTACCTCATTAAAGCTCCTCCCTCTAGAGGTCATATGAATAGATAATACCTACAAATCAAAATTTATTCCCGTAATAAATAAATGGATCCTCTCCTCCTCCGTAGTCACTAATTGAGTAGAATATCTGGACAAAGTATGGAACTTGGCCTCATAAGAAGCCACAAACGTACCACCTTGCTCCAAAGTCATGAACTCATCCTTCTTATGATGCCTCAAAATTTTGGGCACATCTCTAGAAATAAAGCATGAAATTGGGTCTAAGTAAGTGGAGGTAAAGTTGAAGATCTGCATTCCATATAAGCTTTCCACCACTGCTTAGCCTCGCCTTGAAGCTGAAAAGTCACGAATTCAACCCCATGCTGATGGAAAATTTCCAACTTATGAAGCCTCTCATAGCAGTCTAAGATAAACTCATAAGTATCCTCATTCTCAGAACCAAGAAAAATAGGAGACTTTAGCTTCAAAGGCCTAGTCAACATTTCATGCTCATTACCAGTCATAATAGAACCCAACAAAGGATGGAAGAAAGCATCATTACCTCCCGTTCCACCCGTCTTGGGTGCAGTGTTAGCAACAGGGTGACTAGAGGGAGCTTTTTTTTTTCTTGAACAGAAAAAAGCAGTCCAGGACCAACCAACCCTTTCAAGAATGACACGATCTGTCGAGCTAACACTGGGTCTATGGAAGAAACATCGGTAGTGTCAGCCTGCACCTCTTCATATTATCCCACCTCCTTAATGTTTTCAACCTTGATATCCTCCTTAATCTCTTTGTGATGTACGGGCGGGGCCTTATTTTGGGGAACATTTTTTACCTGTACCCCATCTCTAGAAGGCACCACTCTTCCACGACCTCTACCCCTATATCTTCCTCTACCCCTGCCCCGACCACGGTCTCTAGCTACAGATGCCTCTGCTGGAGTATTGATGGAAGCTATGGGCCTAACGCCGTTGAATCTAGTGTTAACCATCTGCGGTTAGAAGAGTGAAGGAGGTTAGATACCAATTTGAACCGCCAGAGATCAATTGCAATCAAATAATAACACGAAAGGAGACAAGAGAAAATAGAGAGATTTCCTAAAGTCTTTTACCTCTTGAAGAAAAGTAACCGTGTTCCCGTACCATTCTGCTAGACTCTACTAGAGTTGTTTTGTAACATCGAGATCAATGAGCCTAGGCTCTGATACCAACTTTGTCACGACCCAGACCATCGTGATTGGCACCCACACTAACTCTCCGGTGGGAAAACCACTGCTACAATCCAAACCAAGCAACTAAACCAAAAACTAAAGAATTTAAGTTATGGAAGCAAGTTCAATACTAAGGAAGAAATAGGGAGTTCCCATAAACTCCAAACAAAAGTCTAATAACAATAAACTAAAATTGCGGAAGCAATGCCTAGAACCTAAAAGTCAATGTATCCAAAACATCTAAAGTTCAAAAAGTTTAAACAAGAAGGGATACAACCTTAAACTAATGCACTAATAACTAAGTAGAAAAGTCTAAGTCCGAAATGGTAGACACAGACAAAAGAAAACCCATGGCAGCCCAGAAGAATTGACTCACCCTTTAAATAGAATGACCACTAATTTTCTAGACGTGGTCTATCAATAGCCGCATGAAGATGCCCTGTACTCAATAAAAAAAGAGCAAGTGCAGTATTAGTACACGACCATAGTGTACTGGTAGGATCACACGGCTATCCCACTAAGTGCAACATACATAAGTCAATACAACAATATAATCATATGCATATATCGAACATATACAATATTATCAATATTTACGAAACAACGAACAACTTTACATTTCTCAAGATACACAATTATGACAAGTCATTGGTCCTCTCATGGAACCCAAACCCAAACAGTTAGCATACCAGAACGTGGTACCTGATCCAATGATTATGTCGAAACGTGGAAGCCGATCCCATAATTATGCCGGAACGTGAAAACCTATCCAAGTTATTTATGCTAGAATGTGACAACCAATCCATTCAATACACCATAATCACAATCACAATAACAAGTCGATTCTAAAGCTCATACAATTTAGTCATGATTCATGGCATTCATTATCCATCTGTCTCATTACACAAGTGTGTTCAATAATGCAACATGCACATACATATAATGTATCATAATTAAACAAGAACAAACATACATCATACAATCATAAAATCATAACCATCATCTACCTCAAAACAAGCTTGAAACCCTAAGAAACTTGATCCTTCCCTTTCCGGATTTGTTTCTCTTGTTCTTACACCAGAATCAATAAACAATAACTAATTATCCGGATTACTAACAATTCTAACAATCCTAGATCATATTCATTATCCCAAGTATCCAAACTAGGGCTTTTTCTAGCATGGTTTCCAAATCAAAAACCTCCCCCATTGGTAATTACCCATTCTATTACGTTCTACTAGTCGAAAAATGGATTCGGGGAGTGAAAAGCTTACCTTTAGCCTCAATAATGGTGAAAAATTGTCAAGAGTCACCTGAGGTTCGTTCCTCAGTTCTTAAAATCAAAAAGGGCAAAATAAAGTTGTTTTAGGGTTTATTTACGACTTTATGTCACATTTGGCTGGCCATAGCGGCCCCACCAGAGCGACCAAAACCACCGCCAATGCGGCTTGCATGAACCAATCAGCTATTCTAAAAATTTGAAGACCATCATTTCACGACACACCTGTAACCAACACTGCTAACAAAATACCATTCACACTAAGATCAATTCTGGGAGTTCTACTCACCCGAATTCAATTCGGTAAAGTTGTACGGGTTTCTTAACGACTTATGTAACTACTCATGTAACCAAAATCATAATTAAATCACTCGATTGTTACTAGATTTCCCTACACCTTTATTACTCCAATTTTATCCAACTCTGGACTAGGTTGGGAAATTCCAAGTTACTACAAAAAAGTTTTTCGATCCCAAAATTTTCCCTGATGGATTTTCTATAACGACGGAACCCGATCGTTAGAGTTACTATTGCATTTTTCAATACATTAAATTGCTTTCTACTATTTTAAAAGCTTTTCATATATTGCATATGTATTGTTCCTTTATATTGAGTTGAGTATCCAGAGTTGAGTACACAGAGTCGAGTATATTATTATTAAGTCTAGCCTTATTTCACTGAGTTAAATATCTTATCATTGAGTTGAGCCCTAATTTCTATGAGTTGAATTACACTATGTTTCTTCGAGTTGAGTTGAGTTGAGTGAGTTGAGAAGAGGTAAGTATGTTTCTATTCCACCAGTTCAAGCTTATGTTTATGCTTTATATTCCCCTTACATACTCATACATTCCATATACTGAGCCATTTGGCCTATATCATTTCATGATGCAGATACAGGTACTCAGGATCATCAATAGGTGCTTCGTTGATACTGCATGCAGTTCGAGTTAGCTCTGATGAGCCTCCTTGCTTTCGGAGGGTTCCACTTGTACTTTCAGTTATATCAGTTGTTAGGATGTTGTGGGTCTTGTCCCAATTTCCATCTTTGTCAACTAAAGGCTTCATAGATAGACAATAGAGTTTTAGAAGTCTGTTCATTTATTTTGTTAAATGTTTTAAAGACTTAAGTTGCCTATGTTATGGCGAGTTGGATATATTATTTTATTTAATTTTTAAGCTTTGTATGCTTGAGTTAGTCTTCCGCTTGTAGTCAGCCATGATGATGGTTCGCTTGGGGACCAACAATGGTTCTCTAGTTCCACTCACATTTGTGTGTAGGCTCGGGTCGTGAAAATCTTTCTCACCCTAGTTCGCCTAGATTCGAACTATTCTTTCCCCAATCATTTGGATTTGATTTCTCCTCTTTGCAAATTCGAGGAGTTTTTTGGTGGAATTATATGATGATTCTTGTTGTGTTTTGTTGTTCTCTTCCAAGCGACCATTTTGTCTTTGGTCCAGTGGTTTGAAATTCTCTACCGATGGTGTAGCAGCCATTTCAGTAGACCAGCATTGTTATCGTTAGACTACTGGTAATTAGCTATTAGTCTTTCTCACTGGTAGTCATTAGGTTTCCTTTAGAGAAAATTCTTAGAAAGAAGTTCTAGGAGAGAAAAAATTGAGAAAATGAGGAATGGACCATAAATGCATGTTGATTAGATTAAATTGGGGGTATGCACCTGGTTATTCTTATTTCTCTTCTTAGATACCATGCTTTTGGATTGATCGCCATTGTTTTGGGTTTAGTACCATGCTAGTTAGAGATTAAGTGTGTGGTTGCTTGTTGTTGTGTATTAATTGAAATTTTGGTATTGAGAATGTTCGACCTTAGTTAAGGGTTAGACTAGTGTTGCATAAGACATGTGATCCTTATAGGCTTTTTTTGTGTCCGACGTCATTTCAGATGGACTAGATACTTCTAGACTTGAATAGCAGACTTGATTCTGATAGCATGAGCCTTAGTTAGGGTGATCTCGCAACTTGTTCTATCTTCTATTCTGTCACCTTATTTTTGAGGTTGCGATGGTTATTAGAGGTTCTATTCTTTTGCGTTGACATGATATTGAATTGTTCTAGGCTTGTAGCCTTATGCTAATTCTTGTGGGTGGACGTCATTCCATGGTGACTTGGTAATGATATATGAGATCCTCTTCGTAGTCGACACGCCCTCGGGTCACTCTTACTAGATGAGTGGCTTACTCCCCTACTAGATGGTTGGGTGGCCATGATATATAACATCCACTTCGAAGTCGAAACACCCTTGGGTCACTCTTGCTAGCTGAGATGGGAGTGAACTAGCTAGTTTTGTGGCCTAGATTGATTATTACTCTTGCTATCTGGGCTTGAAGTTGACTGGATTTTATGGTTACTTCGGTTGGGAGCCCATCTTTCGCTTTGTGGCTCTCTGCTTTCAGTAGACTTAGCTATTCCATGTACTTGCTGGGATCAACTTGTCTTCTTCTATATATACGTTTAGTTAGTATTTTGCCTTATGAGACGCCTTGTTGTGCTCCACTTTTGGAACTTGTATTTTCTTATTAGACAACTTTGTACTCATGACTTCCCTGTCCTGGGATGGATTCTCTTATATATAGATTTTTGCGTGCATTCATTTCTATCTTATTTTATTATCTAAAGCTAATTTTGTTAATTCTAACCTTATACTCATTACTTGTCGTTCTGAGTACGGGTAGACTTACCTACTGGTGGATTATAGTAGGTTCCATCAAGAGTTGAGGAATCGTGTCATGATATCCATTTTGGCATAAGAAGGAAACATTTTACCCATGACGATTCTCACTTAACCTAATAACATTAGTATTTTAAATTCAAAACTATTATCAAATTGAAGCTTAAAAAATCTTTGTATTTGTTTAGCTAAACTTATTACTCCTTTTCCTTTTGGGTAAAAAAATATTAAATGAGTGTTCTAAAAAATCTTATATATTTTTGGGAAATTTTTTTTTTATAGATAACTTTTTTTAATTTATATTTAAATATCTATTTGGCCATGGAATTTGTTCAGATTTTCAAAATTTATTCTTCAAATATTTTCAAAGTTCGAACTAATTTTTACAACTTCCACTAATAGAATTTCCTTTTTTTTTCTCAAGTTAAATACATTTCCATAAAAAGCATTAAAAATCACAATTTTAAATTCAAAATTTTTAGCCAATTCATGGCTTAAAGGCCACTATATTGGATTTTAGCTAAACTTATTACTCATTTACACCTTCTGGTAAGCAAAATTTATTACATTACAGTTAAAAAAACATATTATATATACTTGTGAGAATATCTTTTTCCTATAATCACAATCCCTAAATCCATTCTGTCATAACAACAACAAGAAGAAACATTTTTTTCTTGGTAGAAGAAGAAGAAAAAGGTATAATTTTAGCTATTCTAGATGAATCAAAGAGGTTGTTAATTCTTTGTGTTAGGATCTTAATTAATTGACTACGTAAATTTTTAACTTTTTCAATCTTGTTCGTGAGGAATAGATTTCTAAGTTGTTAGTCCTTTTTAGTTTTAACTAGTTTTTTGACACGTGCGTTGCACGTGATTACCAATTTCAAAAATATACGTTATATTAAATTGTATTGCTTATTTAAGTGAAGATTTGTATAATAAGCTTAGCAAAAAATAATACTCCCTCCGTTTAAAAAAGAGCTACCTAGTTTGACTTGGCACAGAGTTTAAGAAAATAAAAATGACTTTTCAAAATTTTATTAGTTAAATGCAATTATGTATACATTTATTTCAATTTGATGAGACTCAGTCATGTAATTAGTCTTATCTCACTAATATTACCTTATAGATAATATTTATTTTTTATTTTTCTTGTCATCTAACCAAATGTGCTTTGCATGTGTATTCTACATTAAATATTTAGATGTCATATGAACATGTGATGAGAATAACTACATTTTATATATTAACATATTTTCACATTTGTTGTGAGGATTTTTTTCTAAAAAAAAGAACTCGAAACATTTTAAAATGATACATTTTGGAGTTAGAAGATCTCGTTAACTTGATAATATATTTGTGACATATATAATATTTTAATTTAAATTCAAATACCTACCAAAATATAAATATATACTTGCATTAATGAAAATATTTATCTCAGAAAATTAGGTATTCAATAAATAATAAAAATTAAACTAATACAAACTTCAATTGACGTTATTACAAGTCATATGAACTTTTCTTCGTCTAAAATACTAAAATATTAAGAAATAGTAAATAAGTAAAACAAAAGGGCAATGTTTATATAGTACTAACTATTTTAAAGCAAACTTCCTGAAAGTCTAAATCACAGAAATATCATTGATAAATATACTCAATCTTTTGTCTTGAGCATCAAAAACAAATCGTGACAATTCTCTAAATTTTGGAAAAAAATATTAAGAAGCATATATCTACATCACAAGAGAAATTGTTAACAAAAACAAATGAATTTAGACCACATCATGTTAACTTCATATATTGGAACATTACAAACTAATGTATATATTAAGCAAAACAATAATTATTATATCATCAAAATTATATTATTTTCCTCAAGTACTCGAGGTTATGGAATATACCCTCTTAAGATAGAATGACTTACTTCATCAGAATAGTGGTACCTCATATTCCGCTAAACTTCGAACTCACTGAATGACAATAAATCACACAAAAAAATTTAAAATGCAAGAAGAATAAGAATAGAAGTTTAGAAAAAATTGTGGTTGAAAAATGAGAGAAAGTGCCTCTATTTATAGTAAACAAATGGTTGTATCAACAAATATTTTTTATGTCTTATCTAAAAAATCATGACCTTATCGAGAAGTCACAACACTCAGGAAAAGTCACAATTCATCGAAAAATCATAACACTTTGAAAAAAGTAGCAACTTATCAAAAAAATCAAAAATCATCGAAAAAGTCACAACCTAAGTTAGGGATATAGTAATTTAACATTCAAGTAAGGAGTTCATGCATTTAAGGTAATATAGATATAGATAGATATAACACAAGGAAATTTATTAGTTAAGAATCACACTTGGGTATTTACTCTGTTGCTATTTCTTAACTATATTTTTGTCATAATTGTTAGTTTGATATAACACTTGGGTATCTACTTTGTTGCTCTTTTTAATTGTCTATTTGTTCTTTGCTTGCTTGATGTTTCATTAGAAAAAGGAGTAGAAAGTGAAGGATCAATTTTAATGAATACAGATGATCAAAAAGGTTAGTACTTTGTGTTATTGACTCTCCAATGTAGATGATCAAAAAGGTTAGTGTTGGTTTATTAGCATTTAATATTAATATTTTGTATATTAATTTGCTAAAACTTAGTATAGCCGTTGCTGCCAACCATTAGTGGTTTTTCAGTTTGCTGCCGTTGCATATCATAACTGCTGCATTAGTGCTATTCAACATTACTCCAAATGGAGTTAGTGTATATGTTACAAATATTTTGGTGCAGCAGCAAGCCGTTGGTGGCTTAGTGTTTCTTCATTTTCATTATTTATTCCCTCCAATATACCATGTAACATATGTAACTCCTAAGATCATTATCTTCACTATTTACTACACAATTTATCTTCCTACTCATTGCTAGGAAGTCTTCTTCTAGGTAAATAGTGGTGGTCTTAATTTGGTTTGTGATACACAACACACAAGAAAAATATAGAGTGAAAGAGTTAGTCAAAATATAGAGTTCTTATTAGTGGAAGAGAGGTGTTCTTTATTGGAGCTTTGAACTCAACTCTTGTCCAGAGTTGTTGAGTTATATATTGTGAATAGGCTGTTGTATCCTGGAGGGGACAAGTCAAGAAGGACTACTACTGGACCGGTGAAAAACATTTGTTGTAGTGGACTTGAATCTCCTTAAAGAGAGCAAGATATCTGCGCCTCAGCCTGAAGAGATTTATCTCTTCATTTTATCTTCAATTGTAATCTTGTATTTTATTTTGTTATTTTGTAATTTTTCACTAACAATTTTAAGGAGATTCAATATGGCTACAATTGAAAAAACTGCGGATGTTAAGATGGAAGAACTTAACAAGCCATTTCGGTTCAATAATAACCATTTCAAGAGATTGAAGGGTAAAGTAATTTTCTACTTAAGTCTTCTCAATGTTTCTTTTGTGTTAATTGAGAAGAATCCTAATAAACAAGACATCACCTCTATGAATGATGATGAAACTATTTCTCATCTAGAGAAAGTGGAAAAGTACGATGGTGATTCCTATAAGTGTCGGTATTATATTATTAATTGTCTATCTAATAATTGTTATGATTATTATGATAGAACTTACTCTACTGCAAAGAAAATTTGGAAAGCATTGCAGAGTAATTATGATACCGAAAAGGCTAGAGCGAAAAAATATGCAGCTAGTAGATTTTTCGTTACCAAATGGTGGAAAGCAAATCAGTGGTAGACCAAGTTCAAGATCTTATAATGATTGTTGGAGAGCTTAGGTCCGAGGAGGTAAAAATTGGAGACAACCTTATTGTTTGTGGTATAGTAGATAAACTTCCACCTTCTTGGATGGAATTTCAAAAATCTATGAGCCACAAACAAAAGAAAATCTCCCTTGAAACCTTGATAATGAAAATCTACATGGAAGAAGAGGCAAGGGGCCAAGATGCACTTTTACTATCAGAAGAGAACAATATCACAACGAAGGTAACTTTAATTACTTCAAATAATGTTACTGCTGAAACTCACAAAAATACTTCTTTGAAGCCTAAGAAGAAAAAGTTCAAGAAATATAATGGTAGAACTTTCAAGAAAAATAATGGTGAAAATAACCAAGTACAAAATCAACGAGTTCAAGATAAGGGACCATGCTTTGTTTATGGTAAGAGTTGCCATATTGCTCGATTTTGCAATTCCAGAAATGTGGTCCTAACCCTCAGGCAAACGTTATTGAAGAACCTTTTGTGGTGGTGATTACCGACATAAACATGGTTGAGCGTGTTGATGGACGGTGGGCTGATTCTGGTGCAAACCGTCATGTCTGTTATGACAAAGACTGGTTTAAAAAATATACTCATTTTGAGAAGCCCAAAACCATCATGCTTGGTGATTCTCACACAACTCAAGTGTTTGGAACGGGAGATGTCAAATTGTGTTTTACCCTGGAAGGGTATTAACTTTGAAAGATATATTTTATACTCCTTCTATGAGGAAAATGCTGTCTAGTTTTCTTCTTAATAAAGCAGGCTTTAAACAGATTATTGAATCTGATCAATTTGTAATAGTGAAGAAGGGTATTTTTGTGGGAAAGGGGTATGCTTGTGATGGGTTGTTTAAACTGAATGTTGAAATGAATAAAGTTTCTACTTTTGTTTACATGCTTTCTTCTATCAATTTTTGGCATGCTCGTTTGTGTCATATTAATGATCGTAATGCTGGAATCATGAGAAGTTTAGGATTAATCACAATGATTAAAAAGAATTTTGAAAAGTGTGAGGCTTGTCGTAAAGCCAAAATCACTAAAAGGCCTTATTTCCAAGTTGAAAGAAAAACTAATTTGTTAGAATTAGTTTATACTAGTATTTGTGAACTTGGTGGAATTTCAACTTGTGGAGGTAATAGGTATTTTATCACTTTCATTGATGATTTTTCTAAGTTTACATATGTTTATTTGATGAAAAATAAAAGTGATGCTTTTGAAAATTTTAAAATTTATCTCCATGAGGTTGAAAATCAGTTAGGAAGAAAATATAAAAAGAATTAGAAGTGATAGAGGCCGTGAATATGAGTCAAATGAGTTTAATTCTTTTGTTATATCATTGGGAATAATTCATGAAACTACTCCTCCTTACTCTCCTTCATCTAATGGAGTAGTAGAAAGGAAAAATAGAACTTTGGTTGAATTGACTAATGTCATGCTTATTGAGTCGCATGCACCTTTAAATTTTTGGGTAAAGCTATTTTAACTTCTTGTTATGTGTTGAATCGTGTGCCTCATAAAAAGTCTAAACTTTTTGAATTGTGGAAAGGTTACAAGGCAAGTTTGGGATATCTAAGAGTTTGGGGTTGTCTTGCCTTTGTGAGGCTAATGGATCCCAAGATTACAAAATTGGGTAAGAAAGTTACTACTTGTCCTTTTCTTGGTTATGCTTCAAATAGTACATCCTATAGACTTTTTAATCTTGAAGATAATATTGTGATAGAATCAGGTGATGCTATTTTCATGAAAATAAATTCCCTTTTGATTCTAAAAATAGTGTGGGTCAAAGGATTGAACAAAATATTTTGTCACTACCTAGTTCTTCTACTTCTACTTTAAAAAATAAAGAAATTGATGATTTTAAGTTAAGAAGAAATAAAAGAACTAGAGTAGAAAAAGATTTTGGTCCTGATTTTTATGCGTTTAATGTTGGAGATGACCCTCTCACTTTGAAAGAAGCATTATCTTCACATGATTCTATATTTTGGAAAGAGGCCGTAAATGATGAAATGGAATCACTAATTTCTAATAAAACTTGGAAGTTAGTTGATTTATCACCAGGTTGTAAAACTATTGGTTGCAAATGGGTCTTAAGAAAAAAGTTGAAACCGGATGGATCTATTGATAAATACAAGGCTATGCTAGTTGCAAAAGGTTTTAAATAACTAGAAGGCCTAGAATTTTTTGATACTTTTTCACCGGTAACAAGAATTACATCCATAAGACTTTTAATTGCTATGGTTGAAATTTTTTATTTACAAATTCATCAAATGGATGTAAAAACTACTTTTTTAAATGGAGACCTAAATGAGGAAATTTATATGGATCAACCCGAGTCTTTTGTTGAAGCAGGCCAAGAAAGCGAAGTATGTAAACTTACTAAATCCCTATATGGCTTGAAACAGGCACCTAAGCAATGGCATGAAAAGTTTGATTCTTGCATGATTGAAAATTGTTTTAAAACAAATGAGTGTGATAAGTGCATATATCATAAGTCTTGGAATAATTCACATGTGATTATTTTCCTATATGTTGATGATTTCTTGATCTTTGGCTCTAACATGAATGTTATTGATGAAGCTAAGAATATTCTTAGAAGCCAATTTGATATGAAAGATCTTGGTGAGGCAAATGTTATTCTTGGAATAAAAATAACAAAAACATGTAATGAAATTTTCCTTGACCAGTCACATTATGTTGAGAAAATTTTGAAAAAAATATAACTTTCTTGATTGCAAGCATGTTGCTACTCCTTTTGATTCAAGCGTTCACTTATTTCCCGTTGAAAGTGAAAATGATGCAATAAATCAAAAGGAATATGCTAGCATAATCGGAAGTTTGAGATATGTGACTGATTGCACTAGGCCTGATATTGCATATGCAGTATGAGTACTTGGCAGGTTTACAAGCAAGTCAGGTAATGAACATTGACATGTTATAACAAGAGTTATGAGATATTTAATTGGAACAAAAAATTGTGGTTTGCTCTATAAAAAATATCCTCCTGTACTTGAAGGCTTTTGTGATGCAGATTGGAACACTTTATCAGGTGATTCCTGTTCTACCACTGGTTATGTTTTTACCTTGGGTGGTTGTGATATTTGTTAGAGATCAAAAAAGAAAACTATAATTGCTAACTCTACCATGGAGGCTGAACTAATTGCTTTAGCTTTAGCTAGTGAGGAAGCAGATTGGTTAAGAGATTTATTTTTTCAAATACCTTATTTTGAAAATCCAAATCCTCCTATTTTAATTCATTGTGATAGCACTGCTATGATAGGTAGAGTTTAAAATCGTTATTACAACGGTAAATCCAGACCTATAAGAAGGAAACACAGTAATGTAAGATCGTATTTGACAAATGGTACCATTAATATTAATTATGTCAAATCTTGTGATAATCTTGCAGATACTCTTACTAAGGCCTTAACAAGAGAAAAGGTTTGGAGCACATCAAGGGGGATGGGATTGATGCCTACAAATACTTGAATCATATATGAGGAAACCCAATCTGGGGACTAGAGATCCTATAGCCAGGTTCAAAAGGAAAAACTAATCATATGATGATTTGTTGTGAAAAATGCACCATCTGTTTATTCCCTCCCTATGATGTGAGTGCATTGTTTCCTGTAGTTTGTGAAGGTTGAGTTGATAAAAATCTTAATGAATATCTATAGCCCTTATGGGTGGAGTGTTAAGCTTACAGGAGCACTCTCGACAGATTTCACCTATGTGAGTGTGGAAGTAGGATGCTTCCTATGAGAATTGGCTTATTCTCAAAAGCACTCATGAAACCGGGATAACACATGGTCATAACGTGCCGACTTCTAAAGCTCATGTCAACACCTTGATTATTATGTGTGAACAGTGATATATTATTTCCTTTAAGTAGTCATAGTTCAAGTCTGAGACCACTACGACTCTGGAGTAAAAGTTATTGTTTTACTAAGTGGAGGTTCAATGCAGAGCACACCTTCATTATGTATAGTAGTCTTCCTTCAGCTGATATACTCTCTTATATAATATTCAAATGAGTGGGGGGTTGTTGGTTTATTAGTATTTTAATATTAATATTTTGTATATTAATTTGCTAAAACTTAGAATAGTTGTTGTTGCCAACCATTTTGCTGCCAGCCATTAGTGGTTTTTCAGTTTGCTGCCGTTGCATATCATAACTGCTACATTAGTGCTATCAACATATTACTCCAAATGGAGTTAGTGCATATGTTACAAATTTTTTGGTGTAGCAGCAAGCTGTCGGTGGCTTAGTGTTTCTTTATTTTCAATATTCATTCCTCCATCATACCTTGTAACATATGTAACTCCTAAGGCCATTATCTTCACTATTTACTTCACCATTTATCTTCCTATTCATTGCTAAGAAGACTTCTTCTAGTTAAATAGTGGTGGTCTTTATTTGATTTGTGATACACCACACACAAGAAAAATATAGAGTGAAAGAGTTAGTCTAAAAAGAGAGCTCTTATTAGTTGAAGGAAGGTGTTATTTTTGTGGAGCTTTGAACTCAACTTTTGTCCAGAGTTGCTGAGTTATATATTGTGAATAAACTGTTGTATCCTGGAGGGGACAAGTCAAGAAGGACTACTACTGGACCGGTGAAAAACATTTGCTATAGTGGGCTTGAATCTCCTTAAAGAGAGCAAGATATCCGTTTCTCAGCCTGAAGAGATTTATTTCTTCATTTTATTTTCAATTGTAATCTTGTATTTTATTTTATTTTTGTTATTTTGTAATTTTTCACTAACAGTTAGTACTTTGGGTATCTAGCTTTTTCTTTTGCTATTTTTTTTTTTGTATGTATATATTGTTTTTTTTTTTTTTTTTTTTTGCTTATATAACTTTGTTCATCCTACCAAAACCATAAGTTTAATTTGTAAGAAGAAATACAATCATTAATCCCCTTTACTACTATCTAAACAAAATATCGTATGCATAGCATCATTAAATGTGCTATAAATATGGGAGAAGAAACTCACACTAGTAATGTTTAGGTTTCATAGACTATTTCTCCGTGTTTCAAAAAGGAAAACCTAAGGATGAGCATTGTTATTAAGCTAGTATTTTTCCCTTTATATTTTTTATTTAGTATCTAACAAGTTTAGTGTGAAGAATTAAAAAAAAAAAAAAAAACATAAAGGGCACAAGTGTGTTACCTTTGTAATCATTTTTTAGTAAGGGCGACTTTCACATTTGACTAATTCTATGAGATACATTAATGTAATTCAAGATAGGAAGGACGCATTAACTTAGAAACAACAAAGTAAAATATAGAAGAAATACACAAGTAAAGAAATTAATTGACAATAATAGCTATAAAATCTAAACCTTCAATTAAAGAACCAAAACAAGCATCAATGCTATAAAGATACCCTTAAGAGGATTGTCTCGTCAATACTGCCTAGCAACAATGTCTTTATCCCTCAGACAATAATCTCTCTTATCAAAAAAATAAGGCCTAGCCTTCTTAGGCATAAAGACTCGTGTTCAATAACAGAGCCAGAAATCTAGCAATGGTTCAAATTTTAAAATTTAAGTTTCTTTTTTTTATAAGTAGGTGCACCAAAAACTTTTAAATCAAACCATATATAATATATAGCTTTCACACGTGGATGTTTGTTCCCAAAGTATATCTAATCATTAAATGTTGTAGTGTACTTTCAAGTTTCAACTGAAAATTTAATTGAACACAGAAAATCACTCAAAAGAATTTAGAAAAGACAAAAGGTTAGAGACTAACAAATTTGTGATATAACCAAGCATGAAGTACGCTCTTGAAGATAAAGTCCTTACATGAAACCAAAGTTATTTGGCTCTTCCAATGACCATCAAAAAAGGATTTCCTTAAAGTACAATGTGTGCACCCAATTGTGTTACCTAGTGGTCAATGAAATGGATTTAGAACCTAAGATCTTAGGTTCAGAACTAAGTGATTTCTTTCTATCTATTCTAGCCATTTTGGGACAAAGTTGTCAGGTACCTATTGCTGGTGGGAGGTGATAAATATCTTGTGGAATTACTCAAAGTGTGTGCAAGCTGGTCCGAACACAATCATGAATATAAAAAAATGTTTCATTAATGTCAAAATACCAAGTAGGAAATATTATATGGTTTCAGGAAACATAAAGTACAAGTGATCCTCTATTTAGATAAAATTACTTTCAAGGTGATACGATGACCAAGTCACACACTTCTAAGGTGTCAGTAGAGTCGAAAGAACATAATATCCAATTTGGGTATAGAAAACAACCTCTTACACCATTTTAGCTCCTATTAACATAAGATGCACTCTAAACACAAGCCTGCATATCTTCATATGTCTATAAATAGTGAAAAAAGATGTGCCACAAAAATACCTTCATTCAAGGTTTCTTCATACGTATATAAATAGTAAAAAAAGATGTCACACAAAAATAACTTCAGTCAAGATTTCTTCACATGAAAGATCACTATTAATTTCAAGATCACAATCAAACATATTATAAAAAATAAACTATTGGAGCATTCAAACAAAGAAATAAAATTTTATGGACAAGTATCGCCTTCTTTGTCAATACTGTCACTATCCAAACCCTTGTGTGTGGCACTCACACTATCCTTTGTTGGGAGAATCAATTACTAGTGCAATAATACCCATCAAACCCATAGCAAGAAGACAAATCAAGAAGTAGAAAGACTGAAAAGTAGTTAAAAACAATTGAAGGATTGAGTTCTCATAAAGTCAACCAATTAAAAATATACATTGCACAAAACAACTTCTAGAATTTTAAGTCATAGTACCAAACTCTAAATAGTCAAGAATGGGGAAGCTAGAAGCATAAATTTTAATAGTCTAAGTGTCTATGTCTGAAAAGGTGGACAAACAAATGGAGAAGAATCTATGGTAGCCCAGAAGAGTAGCTCACCCTTGAACTCGAATGGTCACACATCTCTCGACCAAGGTCTCATAGGAGCTGCCTGAATATGACCTATACTCAACAAGAAAAGAGCAACTGCAGTATCAATACACAACCAGAGTGTACTAGTAGGATCTTACAGTCAATTCCAAAATATAAATGTTAGCGAACAACTACAAAATAGTAACGCAGGCCAACACATACACATACCAATAGTTACAATACAATACAAATTCCCAATACCAATATCCTAAATCCACCAATGAATAAATAATGTCCCATTGTCACAAATGCACATACATTGTCCTCTCATGGAACCCACACACAAATTTTTGTGTCATGGCGTGGTACCTGAACCAACTAATTTTAGTATTCCTCTACGGTGTGGTATCTGAGCCAACTATTAGTATTCATATTGAGGCATGGTACCCGATCTAACCAGGAAGAACAACATCATGGACAATCACAATCACAATGAACAATCATACTTGGATAAACAAGTAAAATAAATAGGTTCATTGCACGAGATTATCAACATGATTTCATTTAATATTCCTACCTTAGGTTTTTCCATCATGTATTGCACAAATGAATCTATAAAGAAGTAGACATGCATACATACATATGGAAAATACACAACCATGATCTACCTCGAATCAAGTCTTGAAAAGACTAAAGAATCTGAGCTTTCCCCTTTTAAAAGTGCTTCGGCTTGTTCTAGGTCTAAACAATAATGAAAAATACAACACTCAATCAATAATGGCCTATCAATATATGGATTATAACCCAATCATAAACCCTAATCTAATTCATGATCATTATACACAACAAGCGTGATTCCCACAACTAATTAAAGTCAAAACTCTACCCCCAAGAGTAATACCTTAGATTATAAGTCTTAAGAATCAAATTAAAAGTTAGGAGAAAATCGAACTTGCCTTTACCGAAGAATTTGGTGGAAAAACGTCTTGGAACTGCCCAAAATTATCTTTCCTTCTCCCAAGAACAAAGTTGAAGAAAATAAGTGGTTTTGAAATTTTTTGCATAGGATCCTGACTTACCCCACTATAGCACCCGACATGCTATAATAGCATCATCATAGTGGCTTCCCCCGCTATAGATCTTGCACAGATGTTCCACTATAGTGGCGTGAAGCCCACTCTAGTCGCTTTCATGGAATTAGAGACTCGGAAAACTACCAAAAAGTACACATTTTGCAACTTGTCTTTGACTTTTGACGTCCCAAACTAACCTTCATGTCAAGCTCGATACCGGAATTTACTCATTCTAATTAGATTATGAAAAGCCTTATTGATTCCTTAATGTCTTAGCTATTAGAAAAATTCAACCAAGCCTAGACTATAACCCAACCAATTCTCGAATATCCCTAAAAACATACAAAACTCTAAGTCTTTCTTCATGTGCTTCTACCTTCGAAGTGTCCTTCTCTTCACTTATATTTCTTCAAATCTTCAAAGCTTAACTAGCTCATATAACTTAAAGAGATAAAGCTCTCACTTTCCTAAAGAATGGACTTAGCACAATCTTTACCCATTTCTATATTCTTAAGAGACTCAAGAAGCATGTTGTTGTCATTTTTTTTAGACAAATCACTCCATCTACTCTCTTCATCACATGAAAATGTACTATCATTTGTTTCTCTCTTTGGTAAGATAAATCGTTTTATTAACAAGTGAGGAACCCTAGTATACAAATCATATAAGAGAGCCTACACCAAAATATGATTCTCAAAAAAAGAAGTCCAATCTTTTATATAGGTAGGGACCTCAAAATACCAGGGAAAGAAACCTAGAGAGAAAACTACTTTGCAATGTTAAAAACATTTTCTCCACTCCTTCATAAGCCATTCTATTTTTCTCTTTTGAAATAACCACATAGGATCGAATGTCCGTGCCTATTTTCCCTTCTTCCTTCTTATGTGAGTCCAAATTTTCAAAGCCTTTTTCATTGTGTTCGGCTTTACCCATTGCATCTTAAACAACTTAAGGGCCACCCTCGATAGCTTATTAGCCATTATACAATGGAAAAATAGATGATATACATGTCCATCCTCACTCATGTCTATTATCCTCGAAGTATAAGGACTCACCACTGAAGCTCTTGAACATAGACTTGGAATCAAACTAAGCATGATCTGGATGTTGATCACCTGAACCTACATCATAAAATGATGTAGCACCAAAGTAAGCCTTAGTACTTCGAATGTACTGAGCATGCGGGATATATATATGCCAAGATATGTTATATAAACACAACAATATAATACATTCAATATAGACTAAGCATGACAATAGGTTGTACTAAAGTATAACTGAAAATTGAGCTAGATGCAAGCACCAAGTACTAATCTTGAAGATAACATGCTCAACTGAATACACAAGTAAATGTTAATAACATGATCAAGGCAATAAGAATATGACTCTAGGAGCTACTATTTACCGACATGCACCACGTGGGCTAAGCATAGAGTCCGGTGTATATGCCCCATCAAGAGGACCTAATATACCTTGCCAAGGGTATAGCGGCATGACTCTGGCATGATCACTAAAACTGATGCCCAACAGAGGGGACTTCTAAATCTATGTTGACATGTAGTTCTGGGACTGTAAGGGTACGCTGAACCATATTCCAATTTAGTGCTAAGTTTACTCCCAATTGAATATGTATATAGCTAAAATGCAGCGAGATACTAAGTAGCTCAAAATACTAAAATACTATCTGAAAATGCAACATAAATATACTAAAATGTATGGCATTCAAGTTTTGAAGCATGATTTTCTGACTGATCCACGTAGAAAGTATAATTCATGAGTTGATAGTTGATACAAGCTAGGGTTCTGAATTTTATACATGAAAATTGAAGTAAATCACCAAGAATCATGTTATTTAGATCATGGGAAATATAACAACTAAGTTCAAAATAAATCATCAAAATTAGGAGATCCTAGGTCTGAATAGAATAAGGGAAATCAAAAATCTGACTAAATTTTAGGGACCTAATGGGTGGAAGAAACCCACTAGTGGTATTCCACATACCTGGTGATGGAAACTACGAAAAAATCCTTTGGATTTTGGGGCAAAACTACGATGAACACCGTTGTTCGTTCTTGGGAGTAATTGGCGCCTCGTTCTTTTATTTTTGTTCTAAGTTGGATGATTTTAGGAGAATGAGGGTTGTAGGCAATTTCTGACTAGATTATTAGGCTTAGTCTCAGTAAAAGGACGTAGTTTAGGCAACGAATAACGTAATTTAAGTGCCCAAATAATAGGGGAAAATACCAATATGACCTTAACTTAAAGCTGACAGTCCTCTTTCACGGCCCCATTCACGGACCGTATAAAACACTATGAGTCGTATGGACAATCTGGTTCCTCACAGAAGTTTGGGTGGTAATGTCAATTTTCAGAGGGCACTTAACAACCTGTGTGGGGTTCTGCAGACCGTCTAGTGGTTCATGGTTCTTCACAGGGCCTTGGGTAGTTCTGGTTTGTTCTCACAGCCAACTAACGACCCGAGTGAAGTTTTATGGCATGTGTAGGGATTCGTGTTCCTCCACATTCTTATAGGGGTGAACCACTATAAGGGTGATGGATCGTTGTCCTATTCACGGCCCCTGGACCCCTCTGTGGTCCAACTTTTCCCCCCATTATTCAGTCTTAGTAGGATTTGTGATGTGGTACAGTATCTTCCCCTTAGGATCATTCATTCTCGAATGAAGACTAAAGAAGCTGAGTTTGGAGGAAAAAGATGAAATCCCTACCAACTGAGTACTAGAAGATGATATTTAACTGAACTGAGTTCCATGAACATGCAAATATACTGAAATGCAAGGATAACTAGGGAAAATGATACTAATACTGAAATACACAAAAGTAAGCTGAGAGAGTGGAGAGGAACTATTAACTCAAGCTCAAACTGAATCGGAAGGAAAGAGGTGAGGATATTTTGTCATCAAGGTTGTTTCTTCTTCCGAAGTAGCTCCCTTTATGGATGGACTCCTCCTCCAATCCTTTACTGAAGCGACTTCCTTCTTTCTACACCTACGAACCTGATGGTTGATAATTTCAACTGGAACCTCTTCATAGGTGAGGCTATCCATTACAACCACAATCTCTACGGGTACTACCGATGCCGGATCCCCCACACACTTCTTTAACAAGGAAATGTGAAAGACTGGATGAATTGCTTCTAGTTCTATTGGCAACTCTATCTCAAAAGCCACATTACCAACCCTTTTTAGGATTTTTTAAGGGCCTACTTACCTGGGAGTGAGCTTCTCTTTCTTGCCAAATCTTATCACCCCTTTCATGGGTGACACTTTTTTAAAAACCAAATCATCAATTTAAAACTCTAAGTCCCTTCTCCTCAAATTTGCATAGGACTTCTGATGATTCTGAGCTGTATTTAGTGTATCTCTGATGAGCTGAACTTTCTCCATAGCCTTATGAACCAAATCTGGCCTAATCAATGCTACTTTACTTACTTTTATACGAACCAACTGGAGATCTACATCTACGCCCATACAATGCCTTATAAGGGGCCATATGAATACTAAAATGAATGTCGTTATTATAAGAAAACTCTATTATAGGTAGGTGATCATCCCAATTACCCTTGAAATCGAGTACGCAAACCCTCAAAATGTCCTCTAAGGTCTGAATGGTATGCTTTACCTGATCATTCATCTGCAGATGAAATTCTATACTGAGACTTACCTAAGTACCGAGACCTTTTTGAAATGACTTCCATAATTGAGATGTAAACTGAGGACCCCTATTGAAGTTGATAGAAAGGGAACCCAATGAAACCTAACTATCTCATTGATGTAAAGTCTAGTGTAATTCTCTGCTGAATCTGTATCTTGACTGCCAAGAAGTGAGCTGACTTAGTGACTATCCACTATCACTCAAATGTAGTCATGTTGTCTACAAGTATGAGGTAAACCCATAATGAAGTCCATGTTTATCCCTTCCAACTTCCATGTAGGAATGCTAATCTCTTGAGTCACACCTCCTAGTTTCTAATGTTCTACATTGACCTATTGATAGTTAGGACACTTAGCCACAAAATTTGTGACATCTCTCTTCATGCCGTTTAAAGAAAAGATTTCCCATAGATCACGGTACATCTTAGTGGCACTCAGATGAATAGGATACCTGGAATTATAGGCTTATGTAAATATTTTCTTACACAACTCACCCACATTAGGAACACATAACCGACCCTGGTTATGAAGCACACAATCTTCCCCTTGGGTGTAAACCTCAACTTTTCTCTAATGAACTACACCTTTCAACTGAAGTAATATAGCATCGCTATGCTATTTTTTCTTAACCTCTGCTACCAATGAAGATTTTGACCCATTCTGAACTACCATACTACCATCTGAAATGTGCATAAGGCAAACTCCTAAGCAAGCAAGCCGGTGAACACTTTGACTAATTCATTGTTCTATTCCTCAACATATGCTACACTACCCATGGATAGTCTGCTGAGGGTGTCAACCACTACATTGGCCTACCCAGATGATAGAGCACATTTTTATCATACTCTATGAGGAATTCAAGCCATCTCCTTTAACAAAGATTCAACTCTCTTTCTAGGTGAACACATATTGGAGACTCTTGTGCTCTGTGAACACATAAACCTGAATATCATACAAGTAGTATCTCTAAATATTTAGGGCAAATACTACGACTGCAAGCTCGAGGTTATTTTTCGGGTAGTTCTTTCGTGGACCTTAAGTTGTCTAGAAGCATAAGCTATGACCTTACATTGCTGCATCAACACACAACCTAGGCAGACCTTGGATGCATCACAATAAACCACATAACCATCTCGCCTATATGGTATAGTAAAGAAAGGAGTTGTGGCCAACCTTGTCTTCAGCTGTGAAAAGCTTTTCTCACACTTGGTCAATGGGGAAGCTATGGAGGAAAATCCTTCTACAAACCTCTGGTAGTAACCGGCCAAACCCAAGAAACTTCTGATATTAGTCAGAGTGGCGGGTCCTGGCCAGTGTTTCACTGCCTCTATATTTAAAGAATCTACTCGGATCCCTTCGTGAGATACCACATGACCAAGGAAAGCTATAGACTGTAACCAAAATTCACATTTACTGAACTTAGCGAATAACTGGCAATCTTAGAGGGTTTGCTGAACAACTCTCAGATGAGTCGTGTACTCAAACTCACTCCAAGAATAAATGAGGATATCATCAATAAAAATGATTGAGAACAAGTCAAAATACTAATTGAACATATTGCTCATTAAGTCCATGAAAGTTTTAAGAGCATTCGTTAGTCCAAAATGCATAACTACAAATTCATAGTGACCATACCAAGTCTTAAAGGCTATCTTCGGGATGTCACTATCTCTGACTCTGAGCTGACGATAGTTGGATCATGAGGACTATCTTAGAAAAGCAACTAGCACCCTGAACTTGGTCTAATAAGTCATTAATCATCCAGATAGGAAACTTATTCTTGATTGTGACTTTGTTCAACTGACGATAGTCAAAGCACATCCTAAGAGAGTTATCTTTCTTTTGCATAAAAAACACTGGAGCACCTAATAGAGAAATGTTGGGTTTGATGAAACCCTTATCTAGAAGGTTTTTCAAATGTTCTTTCAATTTCTTAAGCTCAGTTGGAGCCATTCTGTAAGGAGAAACATAAATAGGATGGGTATCTTGAAGGAGACCTATTAGGAAGTCAATTTCTCTTTTGGGAGGAACTCCGCAAAGACCTTATAGAAACAGTTTAGGAAACTCATTCCCCACTAGGACTGACTCAAGAGTAGGGGTTTCAGAATTTGAATCCATAACCCGAGCAATGTTATAGACATACCTTTTGGAAATCATTTTCCTGGCCTTAAGGTAAGAGATAAATCGACCTATGGGAACTGTGTTACTACACTTCCACTCTAAGACTGGCTCATTTTGAAACTAAAACCAAACGATCCTAGTTCTACATTCGACTGAGACATAAAAGGAATGTAACCAATCCTTTCCTAAAATGACATCTAAATCTACCATTTTTAACTCAATAAGGTCTGCTGAGGTGAATTTATGGGAAACTGTTGTAAAGAAATTACTATATACTCGTCTAGCTATAACTGACTCACCAACTAGAGTAGAGACCGACAAGGCTTCTAAGAGATTTTATGGACTGATACCTAAGTTTACTTCTAGATAGGGAGTTTTAAAAGAATGTATAGCCCCTAGATCTAACAATGCATAAACATCTAAATGGAAGACTTTTAACTTACTAGTGACCACATTGCGAGAATATTCCTGGTCTTGGCGAGCCTAAAGAGTATACAATCTATTTTGGCACTGACCACCACCTATACCTTACGAGGCAGCCTGCTGAGTTGGGCGACCTACTAGCGCTGCTGAAGTTCTAGAATGAGCCCTATTAATTCCCTATCCTTGCCTGGCAGAAGGGATATCCTTCAATCTATGACCAGATTGACCACATCCAAAGCAACCCTCTCTACCAGGAAGGCACTCACCACTCACCAGGATCGTTATTACTACACTTTGGAAAAGTTGGAAAGGTCTGATTACTTGAAGCACTCCCATGAGACGTAAAGTCTGATGCCCTGACTTTCTGATCCTATCAAAACCTGTGGAATGGAGTGTTAGATGATAAAGGGGCTGGGGCTACAAAGCTCTACTGAAATTGTGAATGATTTCCACCTCTTGACCTCTGCAGAGTGCATTCATAATTTCCTGTTCTAGCCTTTTTGTTATCCTTAGCCATTTCCCTAAACTTATCTCCTTTAACCTTCTGAGCATGAGTCATTAATATGGATATATCCGTATCCCCTAACAATATAATGTTTATGCACTTGATCTTTACCAGATCGAATACTACAAATCAGAACTTGCTCATTTGTTCTCTCAAATCAATACCATATGTGGAGCATACCTAGAGAGTTGGTCAACTTCACCCTATATTCTTGGACTAACATTGAACCCTGCTTCAAGTTCATGAATTCCTAGGCCTTAGCTTCTCTGTACTCTCTCTAGAAGAACCTTTCTAGAAAAGCTTGTATAAAACACTCCCATATCATAGGAGTTGTATTCCCACCCCTATTTTCATTCCACTGCATGAACCAAATATGATCCACATCCTCGAGTTCATAGGATCTAGTTCAACACTCTCAGCACCAGTCATTTACATTACTTCAAGAATCTTCTTAACCTCGTCAATGAAGTTTTGTGGGTCCTCACCAACCTTCGACATTGGAACTCTAGTAAATTCATATGAAGAAAGTCTCGAACCCTAGCTGCAGTTGATCCACTAGTGGTGTTTCTAGGAACTGGACATGTTGATTGATCTGGTTGGCCACGGTTTGAGCCAAAAGCTTGATCACATTATGGAACTCTATATTTATAACCTCATGGTTCGAGAATGGTGGAACTTCATTAGCTTTCCATGCGTTAGCTCAGTGAGGAGTGTGATCTGAAATAAAAAACGACTGATTAGAAAGGAGAAGTTGGCTTACATTTCACTGATAAGAATAGCAAAAGAAGTGAAGTTTTTCTTAGAACACCTAGTAGCCTCCCTCTCATAGTTGTTCACACTCATGAAAGAGACTCTACTTAGTGTGACTTTCAGCCACCCTAAAACTTTTGAACCTGATGCTCTAACACAAAGTTTTTCACGCCCCGATGCTACCCTCTAGATGTAACACGACACTTTGGATAACGAGTGACCCCAAGCTAGAGTCTGTCATGTAACAAGCATATTGCAATATAAATAATTAAATCACATACTGGAAGCTAAAAATAGTGGACATCTGGAAAAGGGAAAAACCCAAGTAGTCTGAAAATATATAAAATATAATAAAATTCTAGTGATGACGGAAACAACACTTAACAACTCAAGCTGAATCTACTATTATGTCTAAAAATCCTCTAAATTAGTTGAGTTGTTGGAACATGCCCCCATCTAACTCTAACAGAATTGAAAAACTGAAAGTGAAGACAGGAAAGTAAAGTATGTCTATTGTCCTCGAAGTATGAGGACTCACCACTGAAGTTCTTATACTCAAACGAGGAGTCGAACTTAGCGCTAACTGAATGTTGAGCGCCTGAACCTACATCATAAAACTATGTAGAGCAAAAGTATGTGTTAGAACTTTGAATATACTGAGAATGTAGGATATAGATATTCTAAGCTAAGTGATATAAACAAAACAATATAATACTAGCTATATAAACTGAGCATGGCAACAAGTTGTACTAAAGTATAACTTGAAACTGAGCTAGATGCAAGGAACAAGTACTAATCATGAAGATAACATGTTGAACTGAATACTAAAGTAAATGTTAATAACATGGTCAATGTAATAAGAGTATGACTGTGGGAGCTACTATTAACCAACATACACCAAGTAAGCTAAACATGAAGTCTGATGTATATGCCCCATCAAGAGGACCCAATATACCTTTCTAGGGGTATGGAGGGATGATTGTGGTGTCATCACTAAAACAGATGCCCAAAAAAAGGGACTTCTAAACCTACGTGGGCATGTGGTTCTGTGTTTGTGAGGGTACGATGTACCCTAGTACAACTCAGTGCTAAGTGTGCTCCTAACTGAGTATGTATATACCTAAAGTGCAACATAGATACTGAGTAGCTCTAAATACTGACATGCTATCTGAAAATGCAACATAAATGTACTGAAATATATGGCATTCAAGTTTTGAAGCATGATTTTCTGACTGATTTGCCTAGCAAGTATATTTCATGAGTTGATAGTTTATAAAGCTAGGTTTCTGAATTCTATACATGAAAATTACAGTAAATAGCCAAGAATCATGTTATTTAGATCATGGGAACTATAATAGTTAAAATCTAAATAAATCATCAAAATCTGGAAACGTAGGTTTGTACAGTTTATGAGAATTGAATAACTGACTTAATTCTATGGACCTAATGGGTAGAAGGACCCAATAGTGAAATCCCACATTCCTGGTGACGTAAACTACGGAGAAATCCTTTGGATTTTGGGGTTGAACTTCGAAGAACACCTCTTTTCATTATTAGGAGAAATTGGCACCTCTTTTTTTTCTAATTGGATGATTTTAGGAAAATGAGGGTTATAGGTTGTTTCTAAATAGATTATTGGACTTAGTCTGAGTAAAACAATGTAGTTTAGGCATCAAATGATGTACTTTAAGTGCCTAATTCATAAAGGAGAAGGACCCTGACTTAAAAGTTGATAGACTTCTTTCGAGGGCCCATTCACGGACCGTGTGAAGAACCACGGGCCATATGGGAATACGTGGTTCCTCACAGAACTTGGGGTGGTACTAGGTCATTTTTAACGGGCTACTTAAAAGCCCGTGTGGGGTTCAACAGGCTGTTTAGTGGTCTGTGGTTCCTTATCGGGGCTTGCGAGGTTATGTTTTGTTCTCACGGCCAACTTGATTGCCCATGTGTAGTTCCATGGCCCGTGTAGAGGTCATTGGTCGTCCACATTATTGGTGGGTATCGAGTTCCTATTCACGGCCCCTCGACCCCTTAGTGGTCCACCCTTTTCCCCTTGTTTAGTCTTAGTTGGATTTCTAGGTTATTATATTTTGTCTCGAGGATGTATTTCAATAATGAGATTCTATGGATCAAAGCAGTCTAAAGACACAGTATCAACTTAATTAAAGAAGTGTAAGATCATCCCGGATGTGGAGGTGAACAATTTCAATAAGCAGAAGTTCTTAATTAAAAAATTTTAAGATCCCTCAATGACTTATTCAGGGTTACAAAGAGAAGCATCATAGGAGGGCCTTGATGACTTATACAGGGTTACCACTAGAAGCATCATAGGAGGAAATATGTTGTCGGGAATCCAGTGACTGGAAAAGTTAAGAAGATCACAGAGTGACAAAAGAGTTATTAATGAAAATGAGGAAAGAATGTATTGATCTAGAACACTGTATCAAGCACTCATGTAGTTCAGTTCTCATGCACGCATACTATGGTATCAAATCGTTGAAGGGGCTGTCAAGGAACTGTCATAAGATTCAAAAATGGAAAAAAGAAGTTACATACATAAGGAAAAATATTTTATTTATTAATTCTCGTATCTTTTGTATATTTCTATGTATTCTGTATCTTGAAAATAACTAGTAACATTCCTATTTATAAAAGTAAAAACTAAATTAAGCTAGGAATAAGGAACACTTTAACTAACAAGTCCTAATTAAACATAAACAAGTAAATAATATAAATAAAAAATCCTAATCAATTTAGGAATCCTAATCCAACTTTGAATTATTATTTCTAACATTCCCCCATAATTCAAAGTTATATACTCTTGCCTTCTTGTCATTGTTGTTTTATCGAAAAACACTCTTCTTCAATCCTCAATTTATTTCTTGTCATTGTTGTTGTATTGGAGAACTTCTCTTCAATTTTCGATTGCTCATTTATTTATTTTTCTTGTTTGTGTTGAAGCACTTTCTCTCCAACTTTCAAAGTGTTGGAGCACTTTCTCTCCAACTCACGATATTTTTTTTTTCTTTGTTTTGTTGGAGCACTTCTCTCCAACTTCCAAGTGTTGGAGCACTTTCTCTCCAATGCAAGATATTTTTTATTTTGGTTGTGTTGGAGCACTTTTGTCCAACTTCCAAGGTCTATCCCCTTCCAACCAACGCCTTTTCTCTTTGGGTTTTTTTTTTTTTGTGTTAGATCACTTTCTCTCCAATTCTCGTTGATGTCCTTCCCATCAACTCCTTTTATTTTTGTTTTTTTTTTGAGTTGGAGAACTCTCTCTCTATGCCACGCCCTGAAACTACCCCCAGAACACAGACATAGGACCTAGGATCACCAGTGACCCCAAGCTAATCCAGCTAGCATATCATAAGCATACTTTAAGATAATATGAATCAATAAATATTGTGCAGAAGCTAATCATAAGACAATCTGAAATGATGGAGAATACCCATACTAAATCTGAATATATAAATACTGAGAGTTTAATCAACAATAGAAAAGTCAAACTCAAATACTAAAGTTGATTCTCACTATGTTTGAAATAAAACCTCTACTGACTAGAAATGATGGGACATGCCCCAGCTAGACCTAGCAAATACTGAAAACTAAAGACTAAAAATCAAAGGAAGATAAGCATATCAATCGTCCTCTAAGAATGAGGACTCACCAATGATGCTGCTGAACTGAAAATTGGGAACCGATCTATGCATGATCTGGAAGCTGAGAACTTGAACCTATATCACGAAAAGATGTAGTGCAGAGCATGCACCAGTACTTGAAGGGTACTGAGCATGCAGGATATAGTAAAGTTGAACAATATGCATAACTGAACCAAAGCATATATATGAGAAATGATAAGAGATAAGCATGATATTAAACTGAGAATACTGAACATGAAATGAGTGAATGCAATGACCAAGTTTATAACATGCTGAGAATGAATACTGAACTGTGACTTATAACATGGTCAATGCAATAGAATATGACCGTAAGGGAGCTACTAATAACCGACATAAAACCACATGAGCTAAATGTAGAGGCCAATGTATACACCCTATCGAGAGAATCCAATATACCCTACCAGAGGTATAGAGGCATGACTGGCGTGATCACTTAATTGATGCCCACAGAGGGGACTTACAACCTATGGGGCACGTAGTTCTAGAACTTGAGGGCGACTGACCCTAGTTTACTCCGTATTAAGCTACTCCTAATTTATTATGAAATTAACAATTTATGACTGAATTTATGTAATACTAGATAGCTCAAAATACTGACATGCTAACTGAAAATGCAACACTAATGTACTGATAATGAAATATTCAAATCTCATGTATATTTGAAATAACTGACCTACCATGTGTAATTCATGAACTAAAAGAACTAAATAGCTAGGTTTCTGAATATCATACAAGAAACTAAGTAATAACATGATAATCTGATTTGGATCATTTTAACATCTAAAAACCAACAATTTCTAACATTCAAGAAACCCTAGGTCAAGATAATATTAAGGGAATCAAGAATCTGACTAAATTCTAGGTACCTAATGAGTGAAAGGAACCCACTAGTGAAATCCCACATACCTGGTGACGAATTCCATGGAGAATATTTCGATTTCAGGGTTGGAACTGATGAAAACTCACTCAGTTCTTAAGCTAGGGCTTGGTCAACTTTCTCCTCTATTTTTGCTCTATGTTGTTGATAAATTTTTGGTGAATAATTGACTAAGGTAAGTTCTAATTAGTTTACTTGGTTAAAACTGACCAAAACCACGTAGTTTAAGCTTAGTTTAGGTGTCCAACGCATAAGGAAAAGACCAAATGACCCCTAACTTAAAAGCTGTCAGGCCAACCAACAGACCAGACTGACGATCCATGGACTAAACCATGGTCTGTGCTGGTTGGCCATTGTTCGTCTTTAGAGAGGCTGAATTTGGGGCCTGATCCACTGACCAGGATTACGGTCCGTGGCCTAACCTACGATCTGTGGGTTCAGCCGTGGATCATGCCTTAGGGGAATTTTTTGGGTTGATTCTGGAGAGGGCTGCAAGTGACAATCCACGAACCACTAAGACAGACTATGAGTCACCTTATGGTCCATGGGTGGACACCGTAGGTTGCACCTACAACTCCTGAAACCTACATTTCGGTCTGTCATGGATATGGGGTGCTACATTATCTCACCTTTAGGAACATTCATTCTCGAATGAAGACTAAACTAGCTGAATAATGAGGCAAAGAGATGCAAACCCTACCACTAAGCACTGGAAACCAAAATCTGATTGAACTGAGTTCCAAGAACATGAAAATACGCTGAAAATGCAAGTATAACTGAAGGAACATGATGCTAAGGCTGAAATTTCACATGAACGACTGAAAAACTAAAGAGGAACTATTACCTCAAGCTTAAATAGAGTCAGAAGGAAAGAGATGAGGATATTTGGCCTTCATGGCTGCTTATGCTTCCCAAATAGCTCCCTCTATGAACTGGCTCCTCCACAAAACCTTAATTGAAGAAACTTCCTTGTTTCTCAACCAAAAGAGTTTTCATGAGCAGTTTTATTACCATCTCATTTAAGAGAAAGATTTTTTTTTGAGTAATGATCTCAAACCAGAAAAAAAAGTTATATTTTTAAACATTTGAGCTAGTTACATTTTGGGAGTAGTATTGAGCATCGATATGGGGACGAGTTTAGATAACTTAAGTCTCCATAAACCATTTAGCCAATGTGGGTAGAAAGGGTCATACTTTTTAGATGATTTCTTAATGACTTTAGCATAGACTAGTGGATCCACTGAGTAGTAGGTTCTATACCTCGACAAAGTATCAGACAATTCTGACAGCGTGGGCTAGACGATGTATCATCATATAGCTCATAGTGATGGTTGTAAGTTAGAGAATCACCCATAGAGTTATATTGTATTTTTACATAAAAACGTAGTATTATAATTTTTTTTTTTGGATATATTTAGTTGTTATATACAGTTTTACAACTTTCCATATATTGCATCTTTTATTGTTGCTTTATCCTTTAGTATCTTGAGTTGAGTACCTTTGAGTTGAGTTAAGTATCAAATCTTTGATTTGAGTATCTTATTCTTGAGTCGAGTTGAGTTGAGTGAGTTGAGAAGAGGTAAGTATGTTTCCTTTTATCAAGTTCCAGGTTATGTTTATGCTTTTAGAATTCCCCTTACATGCTCGTACAGTCCACTGCCGAAGTTATGGGATGTAAAAATACATCGGTAGAGGAGCGTTCTACCTTAGAGAGAAGCCTCTGCGCGAGCGGTGGTGGTATTGAGCCATTTGGCCAGCATCATTTCATGATGCAAATACATGTATTTAGGATCATCAACAGGCATTTCATTAAGGTCATGTGATATTCTAGTCAACTTTGGTGAGCCTTCGTATATTCTGGAGGTTTTCACTTTTATCTTACAGTTAATAGTTTTGAGATGTTGTGGGTCTTGTCCCAATATCCTTCTATAATAGTAGAGGCTTCATAGATAGACAGTATAGTTGAGAAGTCTATTTCATTTATTTTGTTAAATGTTTTAAAGACTTGAGTTGCCTACTTAATGCAAGTTGAATATACTACTTTAGAGTTAATCTTTTGAGTTAAAGATTTTGTAATTGAGTTCAATGAATATTATTCAGTTTTGAGCTTTGTATGCTTGAGTTAGTCTTTCGCTTGTAGTCAGCCATGATGAGGGTTCGCTTGGGGACTAGTAATGGTTCTCAAGTGCTAGCCACGTCTAAGGTATAGACTCTGGTCATGACAATAGTCTCGGGTCCTAACAATAACTTTTTGTTTTACTGTAATCACTCATGTTAGTTCGAGGTCTCTTGTAATGGAAATAACTTTATGTACCTATAAACTGTGTACTACTACTTATTTCTGGACCCACCATTGATTATCCCTATGCATATTCTATTGTAAAAGTTAGCTAAATTTCATCAACTTTTTCGGTGCTAAAATGGCTTTCCCAATTTTTTTAAAGGTGTTTGGTATCTGCATTGGAGCGTAACTAATTATTTGCCTTGGGTAGGGGGGCCATTCAGGGGGTAGGTAACTCTCCATTCTCCAACCAAATATTTTTCTATATCCAGAGCTCAAAAGTGAGATTTATTGCTAAGGGAAAAACAGTACCATCCACTGCTTCACATTCTTTGCTAGTCCCACCGAGTTGGAATGCCTTAAATGAATGCATGGTAACAGGTAAAGCCCGAAGGTTGTATCCATCCTTGTAGGGGGAGATGCCAACCAAATCTCCTTTATACGAGCACAATTCACAGGTTAAGGGATGAGCAACTGATTATTTTGTGTTAATTATTGGATGGCAAATAATTAAGTTTTAATTACTTTAATTAATGGAAGCTACATATATATTTTTAACTACTTTATTTGGATACAATCTTAAATCTTTGACATTTACATCACATCAAATGATATTTCCACATTAAAAATTCACTAATGAAATTACTTGGCTAGAAAAGCAAACAAGCAATATCTGAATTACAGAATTATGTGTATTTATATAGTTTCAAACATCTCATAGAAACCATTATTGGAAATAATTGCACATGCTGGAAACTCTAAAAAAATCTTCTTCAGATTTGAGGTATTAGTGGATCAACTGTTGCATTCCTTATGCTCTAGCACTATAACCAGTATCTCCAGATTTATTGCATGCTCAAGTAAGAACTTCGAGAATTTATTAAGCTTTGTTGCGTTAGATGTAAGCGCACCACTACATAATGGCATAACCTTGACATTGTTCAAATTCTGTAAGGAAACTTTGAATATGTTTTTTTCAAAGGAGAGGTACTTCTTGTCTTCCACCAAATCAATATCTTTGTCTTCATACTATAGATACCAAAGAAGGACAAATCAGGTTAGTCGTTGAGGCTGTAAGGTATCAATATACATTTGACATAAAGAAATGAAGATAAAACATACCGTCATATCAGGAAATATCATCAAATTTTCCAACTTCGGAGTCGACTTTAAGAGGTTGTCTAGTAGGGGGAATGAATGTTTTGAAATATAAGAACTTATTGTCAACCATCTTCATTCCAACAACGGTAAGGAGATGGGAGATGTCTTCCTCTTCCAACATCAAATTGAAAATACCTAAACAGAGGAATGAGACAAAATATAAAACAGGAACTCTATTCACTATCAACATAAAAAGAGTGGACACATTTGGGACTAATAACTGACCTTGATCAACCAGGATGACAGTATAAGCTTAGCCCAATAGATGCTTACCAAAAGATCTTCACTATATTTTCATCATAGTATAAATCAAGATTGGCATAGTTCAAAGATGAAAAGTCCCTCAACTTAATTTTCGCATTATTAGAAACCCTAGAAATAGTTAAATTCAACATATGGAGAAACAATTTCAAAGCAACATGTATCACCTTCGAATGAATACAAATCCCTACGAGAATGATCGTGATGGATCAATTCCAGTCGCCTACGTTTTTGAAAAGTCATGTGAAAACGATTAAAACCACAAAATTCATGTAGCTTCAAACATTCCAACTGAGGACAATTTGACATTATTTGTTTATTGTGTTCATCCAGGAGAAACAAATCGTCCAGCGTTAAACTCTTCAGAGATGTCCAATTTAGTACACAATATTCTAATATTCTTCTATTCTGACAGTTGAGTTTTAGAATTGATGAACTACTACATTGAAGGGTTGGTCATTCTTGTCGGATCAACAATATACCGCATATTCATACGTAAATCCTCTACTTTCTTGTTCACAACAAATTCAAGCCACTTGTCACTTTTGGGAAAATAAGACAGACCATCATCATATCTGAACACAAAGTTTAGACTCAACTTTTTAATGGTAGAGAAGGTAAGGAGAGGTAGTACATTATCTGTTAAGAAAATGAATTTGCTCACTATTGAGTTATCTGAACGACCATACTCCTCTTCTTAAACAATGTTGTCGATACAAGTCCAGAAATATTGTCAATGTTTAGAGAGAATAGTTGTCATGAACGCATCTATTATGGACAATCGAGATAAAATTTGAACAATAAAAGCGTCAGGTAGTTGACGGGTCCTATCAATTTATTCAAATTTTGTCTCAATCTTCACTTTTTCCGGAGGTGAGTTTTCAATAAGTAAACTTTCTGAGTTGCTAGAGAAATTGGTCTTGGTTTCTCATGTTGTTCAAATTGTATTACTATTTGCTACCTAAAATCACAGTGTCATCGAACCACTTAACCGTAAATATGTTGTTGAAAAATAAGAGATGTGACCTTGGAAATGTCAAAATCCTTGGGAATAGTCACAACCTTTCCGAAAAGTCACCACCTTTTAGAAAAGTCACAATTCTTCAAAAAAATCACCTCTTAATAAAAGCTACTTCTCTTTTGTTGAAAAACAACACAGGGCTAAAAAGGGAAGGGTGTAGGGGGGAGGGGATTTTCAGACATTAGTACTGAGAATAAGTTTACTTGTAATTATAATTGCTATAGACAATTTCTGTTTTTTTGTTTATTCTTTCTTTAATGTCCAACTAACAAAGTTATAACACATGACATTGTTTTTTAATGTGATAATATTTTGATATTTTTTTATATTTTTTTTTTTAAAATAGGGGTTGGGAAAGGGAAACATGAAGGAGGAGATTACAATTAAGGTGAGGAATCAAGTGATCTCACCAATAAAGTGAAAATTTAGTAGTCAATGCTACTAATTATCCCATCTATTAGTATATGATTACAATCTGTGGCAGTTTTAAACCATATTCAAACCATAAAAAGAGAAATAAGGTATTTTTAAGTAAACATAATTATTCATCAAAATTCAAACACAAAACTTAAGAAATGAAAGGATAACGGATACATACACAAGGTAGATAGAATTTGGTTGTCATTTCAAAATCCTGATTATTTTTTTGGTTGTATGTACATTTTCATGAAAGGGCTAATGCCACACTACTTATATAGTGGCCATGGAGTTGACCATTTAATTTTTTGTCAGAATTTTTTGCTCATACAAAATAATATATATATATATATATATGTGTGTGTGTGTGTGTGTGTGTGTGTGTGAGAGAGAGAGAGAGAGAGAGAGAGAGCGCGTGTATGTATGAGTGTGCATGTGCATGTGCGTGTGTCTCTGTGTGTGTAAATAAATTAATTAATGAAACCTTGTTAACTCTTGGGTTCAATTTCCAAAGTCCTTGTGAAGCCATGTGGTTAGGCTATTCCTAGAACAATCATGTGTCACTTTCCAAGGGCTATTTTGTCATTTTACTAAATCCATTGAAATGAAATACCTCTTCACATTTTTTCTACCTTCCCACCTAAAAATTTTCTCCTTTATAAGCTCCCAAATGGCCTAATGGTTTCTCCGCACTAAAACTTTCATTGAGTTTTTCTTTTCCATTTATAATTTTGTTAGTTTGAAATTCAATAGGTTTCTCGGTAGTTAGATTTTGCTAACATGGAGAAAGCTGAGGAAAACATAGGAACTTTAAATGTAGAGAATGAAAATGTTGAATTGAATTTAGGGCTTTGATTGAATGGTAATTTTGATGTTCACTAAAAAAAAAAGGAATCTTTTTTTGTGAATAACTATTGAAAAATATTCTTTGATGTTTCCAGGTGGATCGCAAGGAAGTGTTGCTTCAAGTGTAGATGAGGTTGAAACCCAACAACCACCTACTCAAGGTATTAAAATTTTGCGAATTGATTTATATAGCAAGTCAATTTGAATTTGTATCAAAATTAATGTAGGAAATAATTTTTTTCCTTTAGTTCTCGATGTAAAATAATCTTTTGTTGAACAGAAATCACTTGTGTATTCGGGGAATTATAGTGCTAAAGAGAAGATAAAAAACTTCATGCTCAACCATATGACTATTGTTTTCACAAGAGGTGAAGGACAATATGCTCAACCATATGATTTATATAGCAAGTCAATTTGAATTTGTATCAAAATTAATGTAGGAAATAATTTTTTTCCTTTAGTTCTTGATGTGAAATAATCTTTTGTTGAACAGAAATCACTTGTGTATTCGGGGAATTATATTGCTAAAGAGAAGATAAAAAACTTCATGCTCAACCATATGACTATTGTTTTCACAAGAGGTGAAGGACCAAATGGAAAGAAGATTGAAGGATTGTTATACTCGTGTAAGAAGAAAGATGAAGTGGAGATAGTTTGTCTTTGTCATGGTGATCTTCTAAATGCAGCTGAATTTGTCAAACACGCTGGGGAGGTTATGTAGAAAACCCATTAAACCATATATTTATTGATGGAAAACATATTAAACAGCATTATTGTTGATGTTATTTGATATTTCCTTTTTCTTTTGTACCGAATAGATTCAATGTCTATTTCCCAAAAAGGTATTAGATTTTGTATCGTTGTTATTTCATCTTTCCTTTTGTTGTTGTACTGACTAAAATTCCTCCCATCAATGTTATATTAAGGATATTTTTCAATGATTTGGCTTATTTTTTTCTATGCGATGCTTATTTTCTTAAGCTTAATTAATTAGAAGCAAGTGACAGTTTCTATTCTACATAAATATTGATCCCTCATTTAAAAAAAAAAAAAAAAAATCAATCTCAAGCCAATAAATTAAATTAACCTATTTTTAAAAAGCATTTCGCTTGTTCCTCAACATTAGAGAGGAAAAGAGAGTTTCATGCGAGTGAATATCATCGGGCTAATGTCATCTATATTAACTCATCTAAATATTATAAAATATGTTATTTGTTAATTATCTCTTTTTGATTATGTGTAGTTTTGTTCCTCTTGTAAGTCTTTTAAATATTAATGTGTTTGTTAGGGTTTGGGGTTTAAATTTTTAAAGGATTTCTATGTTATTTTTCCACTGAAAATTTTCATTTCTTGCGTGATATAAGTTACTTTCTTTAAGGTTTTGTAAGTTTATTTCCAAAGTTAGATTTCTATTTCTTGATAAATCTGACAATTATGTGTTAATAATATGTGTTACCCCTCTTTGATTATGTGTATTTTTGTTCTTCTTGTAAGAATTGCAGTATTTATGTGTTGATTAAAATTTGGGGGATAGCTTTTTAAAGGGTTTCTAAGTTATTTTTGACTTAGAATTTTCACTTTTTGATAAATCTTGAAAACACTTGTTAAAATACCTTATATTTAGTTGTTTTTATTTATGTGTTAGGTTTGGTGTTAACTATTTTATATTTTACTAAGTTTATTCATAGAAGTTAGAATTTTCATTTCTTCCTAAATCTAACAATTATGTGTTAATACATATGCTATTAATTGCATATTGTGTTGCGTTGTTATTATCCCTCTCTTTTTTCTTTTCTTTTTTCGCATATGTGACAGATATTTATAGGTTTTTGAGTCCTCAAAAATTAATATTTTAGGCTATAACGATAAAATTTTACACTTTAGGGTATATGGATAGAATTTTATGTAGGCAATTTAGAGCACGGATGAACTATGGATGAACTGACTAAGAGTACTAGATTAATATTGTTACTATGACGTAGATTTCATTTCTTGCTTCCTTATTTTAAAGCTGAATGTAATTGTGAATGTACTCTGAATTTATTTTAAATGTGATCCAAATTTTAGATTCTTGTGCCCTAAAAATGTAGAAATGAGAGAGGTGTAGGTGAATTGACTCATCAAGTTTTTATTTTATTCTTTTGTAAAGTCAGTAAGATATATTATACATTTATTTTTATTTAATTTCTTTTATTAAATAAATTTAACAAATATATCTTAATTCTATGATCTCTCACAAATGTGTGATCTCATATTAAATTACTAGTATGATTAAATTTCTTTAATTTTTTGACTAGTAAAGTTACCCACTCCTCGTGTGGGAGTTCAATATGACAGAATTTATAAAATAACATTTAAAATCTATCAGTCATCAAAATTAAAACATTATATTATCTTACACACGATCTTACATAGTAACGAACAGTAATAATGTAAAGGAAAATGATAATTACATCTTATCATTTATCTTTCAATCAATTATCTTTAATTTAATTTTATAATTTATCATTTTGCTTCCACGAAGTGTTACTATTTGATATTTTTGGGGAATCAAATGAACATCAACCCGAGATATTAAATTTTCTAATAAATAAATAATCGTTGGTGAAGTGATAAATAAATTTTAAAAGGCTGAAAAAAAAATGTGAACAAATATTCTATTTCTAATGTGTAGAAAGCTCAACCTTACCTTTTGCTTTACATATATCATTATAAAGTTCCTCATTTAAATGTAACATAAGTAATTATTAAAATGGAAAACTAAAGGGAGAATGTATCATATTAGACAACAATTCAACTAATTATATATACTTGAAAGAGAAAAATATTACACAAATCTATTCAACTTGTTTGGGTGTTTTTTTAAAATCAACATACTAGAGTGATGAAATACAATTTGAACCTACACTTCTATTCCAATCACAGTGTCGAGAAACACATTTATTACTTCAATAAAAGTATTTACAATTTGCAGTAAATTTGAGAATATGTCCATACTTTATATTGAATATGAACAATTAATTTATTGTGTAGTTATCTATGTCTTAGGGATTAAAAGAGGCATCAATCTAGTCATATTCCTTTTTAGGTCATCCAGAACATCCTTGAATCCATGTCAAAAGTTTATTAATTCTTGTCTTCTTTTCCTGGTTCACTTCACACATCAAGGTGCAATAAAGTTTTTAAGGTTTTTATGTCCTTACAATGGCATACCAAATTCATATTTTGTCTTCAAGAGATAGTAGTATAGATCTTTAAGAAATTTTTTTAATTGTATACACAGAGTTTACTTTGTATTTTCATATACAAGCAGATTTTATCTTATATACACAGAGTTTACTTTGTATTTTCATATACAAGAAGATTTTATCTTGTATCCTTTCATACCAACTGAGTTACTATTGCATTTTTCAATACATTGAGTTGCTTTCTAATATTTTAAAAGCTTTCCATATATTGCATATGTATTGTTGCTTTACATTGAGTTGAGTATCCAGACTTGAGTACCCAAAGTCGAGTATCTTATTACTGAGTCGAGCCTCATTTCATTGAGTTGAATATCTTATCATTGAGTTGAGCCCTATTTTCTCTAAGTTGAATTGACCAATGTTTCTTTGAGTTGAGTTGAGTTGAGTGAGTTAAGAAGAGATAAGTATTTTTTTATTCCACCAGTTTAAGCTTATGTTTATGCTTTAGAATTCCCCTTACATGCTCGTACATTCCATATACTGAGTCATTTGGCCTGGATCATTTCATGATGTAGATAATGGTACTCAGGATCATCAACAGGAGCCTCGTTGATACTGCATGCAGTTCGAGTTTGCTATGGTGAGCGTTCTTGCTTTCGGAGGGTTCCACTTGTACTTTCAATTATATCAGTTGTTAGGATGTCGTGGATCTTGTACCAACTTCCATCTCTGTCTGTAAGAGGCTTCATAGATAGACAATAAAGTTTTGAAAGTTTGTTTATTTATTTTGTTAAATGTTTTAAAGTCATAAGTTGCCTATGTTATGGCAAGTTGGATATCTTATTTTATTTATTTTTTAAGCTTTGTATGCTTGAGTTAGTCTTCCGCTTATAGTCAGCCATGATGAGGATTCGCTTGGGGACCAACAATGGTTTTGAGTGCCAGCCATGTCTAGGGTGTAGGCTCGAGTCGTGAAAAACTGTCTAACCCTAGTTCGCCTAGATTCAAATGGTTTCTTACCTAATCAATTGGATTCGATTTCTCAACGTAAGTACACACTAATTTACTCAATACAACCCTCAAAACACTCACTTTTATCTCAACAAATCATCAAAACCCCAACAGAACAAGATTTAGAATGAAACTTCAAGAACACTTATCAAAAACTTAAATATTTTAATTCTTATGGACAAATTTGAATATGAAAATCATGTTTGGTGTGTGGGTGAACAAACCCAACACTATAGAAACTTACATAACTCTTAGGGACCAAACCCTTGGTGAAATCCACAACGAAACTCAAGAATCTCGACGAACGCTTTGATCCTTTCCTCTTTTCTCCTCTTTTCTCTTCTTGAACTCTCAACTAAAACCCTAAGCGTAGATTAAGATTATAAAACTGAACCTAATCAGTTTAGACCCCTAAAACATTACTAAAAAGAATTAAATCCAATTGGGTAAGGAAAAGCCCAAAATACCCCTTATATTTTTGGGTAACTTTCCTTAACTGGACAGCCTGACTTAAAAATGATATATCTCACTCATATGAGTTCAAAAATTAGCAAACTCAGTGGCGGTGGAAAGATAGTTCAAAGAGCTTTCATTTAATATCTTATGGGCCACCTAACACATCCTGTTGAAAAAGTTATGGCCATTTGAAGTTGACCCAAAACTTGAAGGAGCTTAGGAATGACTTGAATGATTTTCTCTTTAGTTCTTTTTGGAAATCAAGGTGTTACATCTAGTGACCTTAAAACTTAGGAAAAATTTAAATTCCTTGCTAAGAACTTACTCACTATGAAGGATGGTTTGAGTCTTAGCTCAAAATTTTTCTAAGGTGTTACAGACTAAGTTTTTTCCACACTTATAATAGTATTAATTATTAGTTTATTTATGCACTTCTATCGCATTGTTGGATTTTAGGCTGGCTTGTCTTGATGGGATTAGATGGGTCCCATAACATTCATTTTTGGGTCATGACAAAATGTACTTTTTGAAAAATGGAAATCCTATCCTTCCCCACTTCTTCCTTGAAAAGAGAATGTGGGAAGCAAAGGGGGGGGGGGGGGGGGGAGCTATCCTTGCCCAAGGGGTGTTAAGTGACACCCCTTCGCCAGAAAATTACACTTTATATACAGGTCAAATTTTGATTTAATAATTTAATAAACATGTGTTGACACCTCCTAACACAAGGCCATGAAGGTTTAGTGTGGTGGCTATGGTGTTGCAAAATTTCCTTAAGGTCAATCATTGACACTCTTTACTCACTGTCAACCATTGACACTCCATGAAAACTTTGACTTCTCCACTTGTGGAAATCAATTGTTTCACTCATCTGCCCTACGTTGTTCTTTCTTCTTTCTTAACCCTTCATATCTTTGGTTGGGGATTATTAGTGATTCCATCAATGGCGGAGGAATGTCTTTCTTGTTCAAGCGATCAAAGAATCAATCTTCCATCCACTATTTGACGGAGACCATCAATGTGGCAACGTCATCGTCAGTGCGGTAAGAGGAATCGCTGTTGAAGGAGATGGAAGAAGCAAATCCTTAGAGATTTTTATAGGTATGAAAGGCAGTGCAAGAATGAAATTAGAGTGAATGGGAGCGTTCACTATTCATTAACGAGAAATAGAGTTTACCTTTCTTTTCTTTTTCTTAGAAGACAAGCGCCACGTCTTAAAAATATCTACTTTAATTTTTTAGCTATTTCATTTTTATTTTTAATTTTAGTGGAGGTTTTAACTGCTGCAAATTTAATAAAATAAGCGAGGGGGTATATAATCCCCTTAATTCCCTGCAAATTTAATAAGATCAGCCAAGGGTACAAATATCCTGTCAATTCGATACAAAAGTAGTACCATCCATTGCTTTACATTCTTTGCTAGTTTTTCCAAGTTGGAATGCCTTAAATGGATGATTGGGAACAGGTAAAACCCGAAGGTTGTTTCCCACCTTGTAGGGGGAGATGTCAACCATCTCTTCTTTTTACGAACACAAGACTTACGTTAAGGGATGAGTTTTTGGTGTGTGCTAATTGATGGCTGCCACATAGTTAAGTTTTAATTAATTTAAATAATGGAAGCTACATATTTATTTTTTTAGTTGCTTTATTTGGATACAATCTTAAATCTATGACTTGTACATCATCTAGAAATATTCATGCATGTTTATAAAAAATAAAAAAGAAAGATTCGAAAGGTATCCTCCTGAATGTAACTTGTAACTTCATCAAATGATATTTCTGCATTAAAATGTGACTAAAGAAATTACTTTATAGAGTTTCAAACAAACTTGGAATAGAAAACATTATGACTAACTGGTCCTAAGGAAATAATTGCACTTGGTGGAAAAGGTAACAAATACTTCATCAGATTTGAGGTATTAGTAGAACAACTGTTGCAGTCCTTATACTCTGGCACTATAACTAGTTTCTCCTAAATTATTTCATGCTCAAGTAAGAACTTTATGAACTGATGGAGCTCTATTGTGTCAGATGTATATGCATGACTACATAATGGTATAAAGTTGACATTATTCAAATTTTGTAAGTAAACTTTGAAAATGTTTTCTTCAATGGAGAGGTACTTCTTGTCTTCCAAAAAATCAATCTCTTCGTCCTCGAAAAAGGGGTGATAGTATAGATACCAAAGGAAGGAAAAATCAGGTTAGTCGTTGAGGTTGTAAGGGATCAATATACATTTGACATAAAGGTATCCTAAAGTAAGAAAATAGTAGATAACATACTATTGTATCAGCAAAGATCATCAAATTTTCCAACTTAGGAGTTGACCTTATGAGGTTGTCTAGTAAGGGGAACATAATTTTTGAAATACAGGAACTTATTGTCAACCATTTGCATTCCAACAATGGTAAGGAGACGTTTTCCTCTTCCAACATCAAAATGGAAATCACCTAAATAGAATAATGATTTGGCATACAAAATAGGACATCTATTCACAATCAACATAAAAAGACTGGAGACATTTGGGAATGATAAGTGGCCTTGATAAACCAGGAGGAGACTATTAGCTCATTACCACAACGAGCGCTTACCAAAAGATCTTTCACTGTGTTTTAATCCATTTAATCAAATTCATCACAGTAGATATCAAGATTGGCATGCTTAAAATATGAAAAGTCCCTCCGCTTAAGTCTCGTATCATTAAAAACCCCAGAAATCATTAAATGTTCAACATATGGAGCAACAATTTCAAAGCAACATGTATCACCTTATAATGAATACCAATCCCCGTAAGGATGACCATGATGGATAAATTCCAGTCGCCTACATTTGTAGAAGTCATGTGCAACTGATTAAAACCACAAAATTCACATAGCTTCAAAAATTCCAATAAAGGACAATTTGACAATATTTGTTTGATGTGTTTATCCCGGTGAAATAAATCTTCCTGCGTTAAACTCTTCAGAGATGTCCAATTTAGTACACTATCTTCTAATATTCTGCAATTCTCATAGTTAAGTTTTACAACGGATGAACTACTACAGAGAACTTCAGGTAAGCTATAGGGTTGGTCATGCTCCATCGAATCAACAGTATAGTAGCTAAGGAGAGGTAGTGCACTATCCATTCAGGAAATGAATTTGTGCACTGTCGAGCTATCTGAACGACAATACTCCTGGTTGTCATAAACAATATTGTTGATACAAGTCCACAAGTATTGCCAATCTTTAGAGAAAATAGTTGTTTTGAAAACATCTGTTATGGGCAATAAAGAAAGAATTTCGACAATAAGAGCATGATGTAGCTTACTAATTCTATCAATTTCTTTACATTGTGTTTCAATCTTCGCTTTTTTCTGAGCTGAGTTTTCAATAAGTTGACTTTCAGAGTTGCCAGAGAATTGGCCTTGGTTGCTCATGTGATTTAAATTGTATTACTATTGCTACCTGAAATCACAACGTCAGTGAACCAGTCAACCATAAAAAAAATATACTAGAATTTGTTTGTGAAGAATAAGAAGAATTTCTGAAAATCGATTATTGAAAAATAATAGGAAGCCCACATATTTATAGACAACAAAGAATAGCATAAACATGTGCTTATTATTCGTTATTGGAAAGGTCACAACCCCTTGGAAAAGTTACAGTCCTTTAGAATAGTCACAACCTTTCCAAAAAGTCAGTAGAAAAGTTGCAATTCCTCAAAAAAATCACAACTATTCTAAAAGTTTCAAATGTTCATTTTTCATTTAAACCTTTTAAAACCCAACAAGTCATGCTACACTTTTCTCTATTGATAAACAACACATAGCTATTAAGGGGTGGAAATTAGCATACATCAATAGTGAGAATACATTTACTTGTAACTATAATTGCTATAGACAATTTCTGTTTTTTCTTTGTTCATTTTTTTTAATGTGATAATATATGTTATTTATTAATATATATTTTTGTTTTAAAAATAGGGGTCGGGAAAGGGAAAAATGAAGAAGGAGATCACAATTAAGGTGAGGAATGGAATGATCTCACCAAAGAAAGTGAAAATTTAGTAGTCAATGCTACTAAGATTATCCCATGTAATAGTATATTACAATTTGAGGTGATTTTAAACCATAAAAAAGGGCAATAAGACTTTTAAACTTAAAGAGCACAAGTCCTGTATTTTAGTAAACAAAATTATTCATCAAAATTCAAACACAAAACTTAAGAAATGAAATTAGGATAAAGGAGACATACACAATGTAGACTTTGGTTTCCCTTTCAAAATCTTTATTCTTTTTTTTTTTTTTTTTGTATGTATATTTTCATTACAGGGAAAATGCCACTTATATAGTGACCATGGATTTAACGATTTAATTTTTTTCTATTTTTGGTAAGACTTTTTTATTCATAGATAGAATATATATAATAAACTAGTAAAATTACACGCGCTTCATGTGGGAATTTAATATCATGGAATTTATAAAATAATACTAAAATCTATCAATCATTAATAATATAAAGGAAAATGAAAATTATTACATCTTATCATTTATCCTTAATAACATAAAAATAAATTAATGAATGTAAAAATACATACCAGGATCTGTAAGATAATCAATGGTGTCAGTGAGCCATTCAACATGAGCAAAGTACACAAATATTTAATTGTGAAGAAGAAGAAGAAGAAGAAGAAGAAGAAGAAGAAGAAGAAGAAGAAGAAGAAAAGTCGCAACTCTTAATTAAAGTGGCAACTTTTAATAAAAGTCACAATTTTTCATGAAAGGGGAAGGGTAGTTTTGTAAATATATAAATTAAAAGGGAATTATGGTTTGTGATGGCACCACGTAGGCGAGCCTAAGGTTCTCTTTTATATATATATATATATATATATATGATATATAATATGATATGATATATTATTAATTAATGAGATATAGACATTCAAGATAATTATGTCATTAATGGTTATTAGTTGATTATTTTTCCTAAATAGGTCGCTCATGTCATGCTAAAATCATCATTGACGTAATAATTTACTTCCTACATATTTGGAAAAGAAAAAGAAGGAAAATAATGATATACTTCCTCGTTTTAATTTGTCACACCTATTTTCCTTTTTAATATGTTTATAGATAATGATTATTTTCCATTTTCATAATATTTTAAATTACATATGAATCCATAAAAAATGAGGAAAGACGTGACAAACTCATGACATTTGTTATCTAACGTCTTCGCATTGCATTCTTACTTTATAGGAGTAACAATTAATAGAACTTGATTCCATTCTACAAATAATTTCTATTGATTTGGCTAAGTGACTATACAATTGATATCTTTCCACGTTACATTGGAAAATAACCGTGATCAGGGTATCAAATTCTCTAACTAATCTCTATATATGTTGATAGATACTCAAGAAATTGAGTCCTCTAACGAGAAATAAATTAAACAAAGGTAAAACTTACTTTTGAGAAATGATAATCCTTTCCTTCCCACTTCTTCCATATGGAGAGAAGGTAGTAAGTAGGGGTGTTAACACCCTTTCGCCAGAAAATTACACTCTATATAGGTCAAATTTTGATTTAATTAATACATATACAAGTGTGGACACCTCCTTACGTAAGACCATGAAGGTTTAGTGTGGTGGTTAATTAAGGTGTTGCAAAAGTTCCTTAAGGTCAGTTATTAACACTCCTTACTGACTGTCAACCATTGACTGCAAAAGTATTTGTTTCACTCAGCTGCCCTAGGTTGCTATTTCTTCTTTCTTAACCATCCGCCTCTTTGGTTGAGGATTGTTAGTGGTTCCATCAATGGCAGCGAAGGGAGAACTTGATGCCCTTCTTGTTCAAGCGATTAAAGAATCAATCTTCCACCCACTGATTCATTCATGTAAATGAATTTTATTATTTGAGCATAAGTGACCAAAGTATTCTTAAGAAGAGTTAAAACTGTTTGATAAAAGGTTCTATCGTTCTTACTCGAGGTCTCCACTCGGATGCTCTTCTGCTCCCAAGTGTAATCAATCTGCAGTTTTCATATATGGTCAAGACATATCACAACCAGATGATCATTCATTAGATTGTCATGGTCATTGTTAAAGAATGAAAAAAATTCACATCGCTAGTTCTTGAGATGAGTGTTCTTCTTGTAAGGTTAGGGAAATCCTCCATCCTTTGAGCTAATTTTTAGTGTGTGACTTAGGTCCAAAGCCTATAATTTTGCCTGGTATCAGAGCAAGATCCATTTCACTAGGCCCAATTTAGGGCTTCCAAATTTAAATCGTCCATGCATTAGTTGTCCAGTCCTAGGCGTGAAGTGGGGTGTTAAAGATTGAAAAAGTCTCACATCGATTATTAATGAGATAGATGGTCTCCTTAGAAGGCTTGATCAATCCTCCTCCCTTTGAGCTATCTTTTAGGGTATGAGTTATTCTGAAAGCCTAAATGTAAATGCAAATATTATATTGATTCTTCGTCTTAAAATGAAGAGTGTGATAGCACGGATGAAGTTTTAGGTCCTCAAAATGATATCGGTTGTCGTCGATAGATACACTAGTCACACTTCTTTGATGATAGGGACCATTAGAGGGGAGGAGATGACAACAATAATATTATTTCCACTAGTGGTGATAGTTAAGTTTTCAATTGGTGAAGTAGGGTTTAAAATCTCCACATATAAGTAATCAATTGTTGAGAAAGAGCAGGAAAAAGGACAAGTACTCAACAAGAAAAGAGAAAGCTTGAATATGCTGAAAGTGAAAGTGTAATGAGTGACGAAGATGCCAAGTATATATGTGTTTCAAAAAGTTAATGTAAATCATTCCCTCAGTAGCCAGCGGTAAAAATTGGTCCGCATTGATCGCTACATGCCTTGATCATTAATTACGAGGAGGCATATGTTAATTAATGTGATAAAACCTTTCATCTCCTTTCCCTACATCAAAAAGATAGATTTTCCCACATTCCGGACATAATTCAATGAATACCTAGAAAATGGGAGGATTATTTTATGTTGGTCAAATAAAAAGATTCCATGTAGCAATAGAAGTCCAACCGAATTTAGTTAATTAAGAATGATATGTGTCATAATGATAAATCATATCTTGACAATTGATATTATTCATTCAATACCCTGAGCAATGATGCAAGCTAGTCTAGCTCCAGAAGGATGAATTCAAAAGAATTTTAACAACTAGTCAAGGTAGACTTCATTAATAACTGTTCTGAAAAAAAATATTGAGACTCACTCCAACAATTTTTCAATCCTATACTTAATGATTCATACATGGAAATAATGGTTGTTATGAGGGTCTTAAAACACACAATGCATTATTAACACCATATGAAAGTGGACTAACATTGACAAGAAATGAAATTGGGAAAAAAGTGTTCGATGTTTTCTTACCATTATAGCATTCCACATTTTAAGCTTCAATTTCTGACATATCTCTTAAATATAAAGTATTAAATAGTATTACTAACCAACCCAAGTCATTGCCATATAATTGAGTTTTAATTTTATCCCTTAATCAAGAAACACGAGCTGCTTCTATGAACCAAATAACTTCGTGTGCTCCACACTCTTGCATTTCGACAAGGTCATACTCTTCCCTTAAGATGCCTAAAACAACATCAATTCATTTGAGAACTAGTGAATCAACCTCAAAGAAAATGTATCACCTGAACCAAAGAGCTCAACTGAGAGAATCGACGTGGCAACGCCATCGTCAGTAGTACAATTGTCGTAAGAGGATATATTCTCCATTGAGGGTGACAGAAGAAGAAAATCCCTGTAGATTTTTGTAGGTATGGGAGGCGGTGTAAGAAAGGACGTAGAGTGAAATTGGCCTTTTTTTAATCTTTAGATGTAGTGGAGGTTTTAACCACTACAAATTTAATAAAATTAGGGAAGTGTACAGAAACCACCTCAATTCAATACAATTTGCGGAGGTTGATTGTAACCCTTCAATTAAACCTCCACAAATAAGGTGCTTTTCCATAGTGAAGTGGGTCCCACTGATTCCAAATTGAATTAGAATCAAATAAGAAAAAAAAATGATCTTCCAATTAAAGCTTTGTTTATCTAATGGATAAAGAAGTCAAATATAACACATAGACATGAATTAATAGCAAACCTTCAAAGTTGCCTAGGTGAGAGATCATCTCCCTTGGTCAACTTATCAAAGCATATGTCCAAAATATCCTCATCATCATCCCAATCAGATATGTCATTTTCCAATCAATATCATAAGCTATAGTTGGACTAAGTCCAGAAACAATAACTTTTGTATCATGGCTCTTAGCCAATACTCCCATTTCATGTGTCAAAACAACTTGTTTATTAACATGATTCCACACTTATAATTGGGCCTTAGCACCGATGAACAATTCAAAATTAATCACCAGGTATGAACTTATACACATAAAAGAGGATGGAACTACAAATACCGAAGAAGGATAACTCGGGTTAGGTGCTAAGCTTAACAACTATAGTAATGGAATCAAAGTTATTGAGGCTGTAGGGGATCAATATAAATTTGACATAAAAATATCATGGTTTTAAAACATATCGGTATATCAGGAATGTTGGGATATATGTCGTTTTGATGATTGACAAAGAGAGATGAAACACGTCAGTCAACATGGTCAAAAGGTGCACTGTCACAAGTAGTTGAATTTGGAAAAGCTTTTAAAATGAATAAATACAAGAGTGTAGAAATAAAGTAATGAATAATGCTAATTTCGTGAGAAAATCCAAGGAAATAAACATTTGATGAATTTAAGAGAAAGAAACAAATGAGTTTGATTTGAGGAAGGAGTCTAAAGAGGCAAGGATTTTTAATTGAAGAAGGAGTCTCACTTAAAGTAGAACTCTTCAAGTTACTGTTGAATTGAAGTGTTGGAGTTCGACTACAATTCAAAAGAATCAATGAATGTAATTTAAAGAAGAAGTCTAAAGAAGCAAGGATTTTGAATTGAACAAGGAGTCTTATTTGAAGTAGAACTCTAAGTTAAGAGAGTTCAAGTCAATAAGGAGTTTGAAGTGAACAATAACTCTATGAAAAATTGTGCTTAAATAGAAGTGAAGTCATCCAGAATACTTGTGCACTTACAAAGCAAAAAGAGCAATTGAGAAATTGACTTCGCAAGTGCCGAATTGAATGAACACATAGAAGGAATACATTGAACAATCTAGTCCTTTTACAGAGTTTATGTTTTATGAGTTTTTCTTTATGAATGAGTCTTGATGTAATCTTAGTTCAGTGAGTTATAAACTAAATTAGGGGTACATGTCGTGGATTTTTACATCTTTTGAGCCGGGTGTTTTCCAAGTAAAAATATTGTGTTCATACTTACTGTGAACACGTTAGGTAACCTGTTTCACACGCAGGCAAAACGTTAAAATCAGCAAATTACTAGGTCGTGCAGACTAACAAGGAAATATCATCAAATTTTTCAAATTACGAATCAACCTTAAGAGGTTTTCTAGAATTAGGAAGGAAAGTTTTGAGATACAATAACCTATTGTCAACCATCTACATTCCAGCAATGGTACTAAGGAGACGACTTCCTCTTCCAACATCAAAATGGAAATCACCTAAATAGAAAAATGAGGCAGAAGATAAAACAAGAGCTCTATTCACAATCAATATAAAAAGACTGGAGACATTTGAAACTGATAACTGACCTTGATCAACCAGGATGATAAAATTAGCTCATTAGCACAACAAACGCTTTCCAAAAAAAATTTCACTAAGTTTTCATCCATTTCATCAAATGCATCACAATAGAGATCAAGATTGGCATGGTTCAAAGATGACAAGTCCCCAAGATAATTTTCATATGACTAAAATCTCCAGAAATTATTAAATGTTAAACATATGGAGCAACAATTTCAGAGCAACATGTATAACCTCAAATAAATACCAATCCCCATCAGGATGATCGTGATGGATCAATAGTAGTTGTGCACATTTTGGAAAAGTCACGTGCAAACGATTAAAACCACAAAATTCACGTAGCTTCAAAGATTCCAATTGAGGAAAATTTGACATTATTTGTTTAATGTGTTGATCCTGGAATCAAACAATTAAAAAAATGTTGGAAATCAATCATTGACACTCCTTAATTATTGAATGTCAACCATTGACACTTCTTCTTGAAAATCTTGGCTCCGCCACTAGTGGAAAGTATTTGTTTCATTCACCTGCCCTAGGTTAATCTTTCTTCTTTCTTAACCCCTCTTCCCCCCATCTCTTTGGTTGAGGATTGTTCATTGTTCCATCAATGGTTGTGGAGGACGAACTGGATGCCCATCTTGTTCAAGCAATTAATGAATTAATCTTCCACCCACTGCTTCATTCATGGAAAGGAATTTTATTAGTTGAGTGCAAGATACCAAAGTATTTGTAATATAAATACCTATTAAGGAAGAAGATTGAGTCAAAACTAATAGATAAAAGGTTCTATCATTCTCACCCGAGTCTCCAGTCGGATGCTCTTCTTCTCGCAAGTGTAATCAGTCCGTACTTTTGGTATATGGTCAAGACATATCACAACTAGATGACCATTCATTAGATTGCCGTGGTCATTGTTAAAGAAAGAAAAAAGTTACATATCGGTAGTTAATGAGATGAATGCTCTTCTTATAAGTTAAGGGAAATCCTCCTCTCTTGATCTAGTTTTTGGTGAGTGACTTAGGTCCAAAGCCTATAATTATTCCTATTATCAGAGCATGATCCATCTCACCTAGTCTAATATTAGTGTAAAACCCCAGAAAATTTTTGAACTAAAACCAGAACCATCCTTCGTTGTAAGTAGGATTTTACCGAGGAATTTAAAATATTCTTTATTATTAAGGTCACTAGATGTATCACCTTGAGTTCAAAAAAGAAGTAAAGAGGGTTCATTCAATTCCTTCCTAAGTTCCTCTATGTTTTGGGTCAACTTCAAACAGCCATAACCTTCGGTATAGAATGAGTTAGGTGGACTACAAGGTATCAAATTAAAGGTCTTGGAATCCTCATTCTAAAGCCATAGAGTTTGCTAAATTTTTTGCTCATTTGAGGGAGATGTGCCTGTTTGAAGTCGGGCTGTCCAAATAAGGAAAGTTACCCAAAAATAGTAAGGGGTATTTTGGTCTTTTCCTTACCCAATTGGATTTCATTCATTTTTAGTAATTTTTTAATGGTTTAATATGATTAGGTTCAATTTTATAATCATAATATATGCCTAGGGTTTTAGTTGAGAGTTCAAGAAGAGAAAGGAAGAGAAAAGAGGAGAAAAAAGTAAAGGTTCAAGGTGTTCGTCGAGGTTCTTGAGTTTTGTTGCGGATTTTCTCCATGGGTTTGATCCCTAAGAGGTATGTAAGGTTCCATAGTTTTGGGTTTGTTCACCTACATGCCAATCATGTTAATTTCAACGTTAAATTAATTCTAGAAAGATGAAGGATTTATGTTCTTGAAATTGGCTGTCGTTCATGAGTTAAGATAAGATTGATGGGTTCTTAAGGAAATCGTGTTGAATTTAGAGTTGTGTTTGATTATATTCTAGTGTACATGTATTGGGAATATGAATCTAAAGAGAAATTTAGAAAAAGAATCAAATTTAGGCCAATTGGGGTTAGAAAATGAGTACGAAAGGATCGGATAGAAAATAAGTACCAGGTCCGCGATGCGGACCTATTCCTCATAAGTGATATTTTTCTTTCCACATCGTGGAGAGAATAGGGACTCTACTGTATCAAAAATTATTTTGACCAGATAATATACTTCATCTCTGCATCGCAGATTTGCTTCCCAGATAGTGTTGTTCAACCATTTCTCATGATTAACTATCTAAAATAGTTTTATCCATCAAGATATCTTTCCTACGACAAATCATAACCTTGAATTCATAATTCAAATTCGAGGTAGAGCTAAGAGTTAAGTCTTGAGAGTTCTTTTGAACATTTTCGAGAAAGTCCCTTTGAGTCTTTTTGAGAAGTCTTCTACAATTTCTAAAAACTTGTTTCAAGACTGAAGCAAGTGAGTATGAGAATGAGGGGAATGTATTCATGAGTCTACTTTATCATCACGGTATCCTCTGTATCATGAAATATAACTCTTGAATTCATTACTCACATTCAAGAGAGAGTTAAGACTAGAGTTCAAGAAAGTCTTTCAGTGCAATTGTGAATCCTTTGAGACGAACCATCAATTTGAACTAAGTTTTGAGGAATTAAGTATGAGAATGAGAAAAGTTGTATACATGAGTTCCATAAGGTTGTTTAGACCTTTGAGTCGAGTCGTTCATGCTCATAAATTTCGCATGAACTCCATAAATTGAATGTCTTCGAGAGGAGTAGCATCTTCGAGTTCTAAGTCTTTGAGCATTGAGTTCCCAACCCTTTTGAGATTATATTCATACTTATGGTACTACTACATGTTACCTATAAAGCCCTCGAGTTGAGTTGTTCATGTCCATAATTCCACATGAACTCTATGAGTCGAGCAGTCTTGAGATGAGAGGTATTATTGAGTCCTTGTGTTGAGTAGTTCATTCCCATAATTCAACATGAACCCTCTGATTCGAACATTCTTGAGATGAGTAGTAGCATTGACTCCTTGATTTTTATATATGGTTATTGAAAACCTTGAATTGAGTCGTTCAAGTCCATAATATGACATGAACCTTATTTTGACAAGTTTTTTACAATTTTTTCTAAACTTTTTTTAAGACTTGAGAACTTGAGTTTTGAAAGAGTAGAGTCAAGTTCAGTTTCTTTAAAATGATATATGGGAAGCAAGTATTCCCAAGAGTAAATGTTTTCAGATTGAAAAGAGGAAGAAACTGAGATTTCCAAAAGAGTTTTGAGAGTTTGAGTAACATCTCTTTTAACAGAAATATTTTGAATAATAATCTCAAACCACAGAAAGAGTTATGTTTTTAAACATATAAGCTGAGTATATTTTTGGGAGTAGTATTGAGCACTAATATAGGAAAGAGTTCAGATAACTTAGGTTTCCATAAACCATGTAGCCAATGTGTGTAGAAAGGGTCATACTTTTTAGATGATTCCCTAATTCTTTTTAGAATAGTCCAGTAGATCCACTTAGTTGAGAGGTTCTACACCCCGACAAAGTATAGGACAATTCTAGCAGGGTGGGTTAGACGTTGTGTCATCACATAGCTCATAGTGATGGTTGTCACTTAGAGAAACTCCTACAGAGTTATATTGTATTTTTATGTACAAATTGAGTTGTTATTACATTCTTCAATACAAAGATTTGCTATCTACCGTTTTACAACTTTCCATATCTATTGCATCTTTTATTGTTGCTTATTTTTTGAGTATCTTGAGTTGATTACCTTTAGACTGAGTATCATATCTTTGAGTTGAGTACCATACTATTGAGTTGAGTTGATCATCTAATCTTTGAGTTGAGTATCTTGTTCTTGAGTTGAGTTGAGAAGAGTTAAGTATGTGTCCCTTTTATCTAGTTCAAGCTTATGTTTCTACTTTAGAATTCCCCTTACATGCTCGTACATTCCATGTACTGAGTTATTTGTCCTGCATTATTTCATGATGCAGATACAGGTATTTAGGGTCATCAATAGGAACTTCGTTCATACCACATGGAGTTTGAGTTAGCTATCGTGAGCTTTCTTGCTTCTGTAGGATTTCAATTACTTTTCAGTTTCGTCAGGATGTCGTGGGTCTTTTCCCAACTTTCATCTTTGTCATTTAAAGGCTTCATATATAGACAACAGAGTTTTAGATGTTTGTTTATTCATTTTGTTAAATGTTTTCAAGACTTAAGTTGCCTGGTTATGGCGAGTTGAATATATCATTCTTATTCAAAGTTATTCAGTATTATTCAGATTATTTTAAAGTTGAGTATTTGAAGTGAATTTAATTTTGAAGCTTATGTATGTGTGAGTTAGTCTTCCGCTTGTAGCCTGCCAGGATAAGGATTCGCTTGGAATCAGTAATGGTTCTCAAGTGCCAGCAACGTCAAGGGTGTAGGCTCAGGTCATGAAAAAATTGGTTTCAGAGCACAGAGTTCAAGATTCCTAGGGTGTCCATGAAGCCGTGTCTTTAGATTCCTAATTATCGGTGTGAAGCGCGCCACATCTATAATTAGGAGGCTACAACATTTAGGAGCTATCTCACTTCTTTCATACTCTTAATCGTGCAATAGAGTTATGACATAGAGATTTATTCATACTTATGTGTTTCTTAGATTCATTAGACTACCCCTCATACTAGTGGTGGTTGAAAAGCAAAGTTAGTCCTTTATCGATGAGTTACTTTTGGCAAGAATCTTGAGGAAGTCATGAGACTGTAGAGGGGCCTAAGAGAAGCATGTGAGTGATTTAAGTATTGAGTTCGAGGAAATGCACTCATATTCATATAAATCATGTGTTTAAGCTAAAAGCCAGTTGTACTCTCTTCTCTAAGTCTTGTTCTGTAGAGATCGTTATGCGAAAATATGTTTAGAGCTTGGGGTAGTAGTTTCATCCTAAAATATAGTGTGAATGACGAGATCATGAACAATAGTAGTAAAAGAGCCAGAGTTAGAGAAAAGTATGTATAGGTTTAGTAATCTAAGTAATGGAGATGGTGTTTTGATAAGCTATGTTAATATAGTCATGAACCTAGTAAGTTAGTAATGAGGAGCTGCCCCTTATGGGTTGACTAAGAAGTGATGAGTTGTAAAGATTCCGTCATAGGAGGTAGAGTGTGTTGTAGTTAGAAAAGGAGTTTGTGATGAAGTGTCATTGTGTAGGTACTGACCAAGTGTAAGTGTTAAATAGAAGAGCAGGAGTATACATGAGGTGATAGATCTAAGCTAGGCTTATGATTTTGAGAGAGAGCTCATAATATTCAAAGTTTTTTAGAACTAATTAGGCATTGATGCATAGTGAATGAGTGAATAGTACTTAACTTGTGAAGGGAGATGTGATAGTAATTTGTAAGTAAGAAGACTAAGAGGTAAGGATTGACTACTTATCATGAATTTTTAGTGGGAGAGTGCTTATTAACTTTGTATCTAGTAGTTATAAGTTAGTATAGTAGACGAGCATTAAGCTTGAATTTGATATGAGTGTCATGATCAAAAGAATGGCAACATGAGGGTGATGATGTTAGTCTTGAGGTTTTATCTAGTAGACTTTAGATAAAGTAGGTGAGGAATTGAGATGGTTGCTGCAATGAATATGAGTAGTATTAGTGAGAGATCTTAACATTTGGATAAGGGCAATGAAGTGTGGCTAAGTCACAACAGTAACAAGAGCATTTAGAGGTGTGATGAGATGGTATGTTACCAGATGAGGTTCCAATTAAGTTATAATTTACCATATGTGCCTAGATAGCATATTTGAGTTGTTAATGTGGAATAGGTCCATAGCTTTCAAGTGTTAGCTTTAGACCTAAGTGGGACATGATAAGATGAGAAATCAATTCAAGAGTTGAAAATTTCTTAATGAGCTGGTTAATAGGAGTCCATGGATTTGATAGAGTGCTAAGCTTGAATGTGGTGTTGTTAAACATTAGGTGGTTCTTGATATGAGCCTAATGTGGTGGTAAAGATGAAACCTTTTTGGATTTTCAAGTCTTCAAAACTCTCTCAAACTTATAGCAAAATATCAAAAAGTATTATCCTATATGAAAATTATAATAATTGTTCGACACTTAAAACTATAACTCTAACTAGTATTTATAGTTTTCACAAATTTATGCTGCAGCGGATTATTCGGCGTCTTTAGTCGAAATCACCGATCAACTCGGCGATTCACCTTTTGGTGTAGTTTATCGCCATCTTGCACCATCCTTCAGCATCGCTATGCTTTGGATCATTGGGAAACATGGTACTACTTCGTGGAACTTCTCAGCGATGCGCCGACCCTTCGATGACTCCCTAAGTGGACTCGGTGATCCTCTGGCCTTCATTTCTTCGTTCTTTTCAGCCTTTTCGTTCTTTTTGCGACGTAGTGTCCATGCTTTCCTTCAAACTTCAAATACCTAAAACTTAAGGGTTTTCATCATATATTCAGATAAAATAAGAATTTGAGGACATAATTTCTATAAAAACATATAGCCCTAAATGAGTCCAATTTGTTGACTCATCAACACCCCCAACTTAAACTTTTGCTTGTCCTCAAGCAATCTTAAGTTCTGCCATTCAAAAAGGATGTCTCGAACAGTGCTACACAAGACTCAATCATGAATGCACACAACAAAACTCAATTTACTTATGTAAAGATTAAATGTGCACTCAAAGATTCAAGTTGTGACTCACCAATATCAAAGAACCTCATGCTCACAATACTTGCTTCAAATGCAAGTTCAAGCTCAACCAAAGTGTTCAAATGCACTCACACAAGGAATGATTCCATATTCACACAATGGTCTGCAGTTTAAAGATTCAAAATCAGATATAACGCTCACTCTCACAAAGAAGAACACATTGCATGCTTTCACCCTTAGGTTTGCCCGTATTTGCCAATCAACATTTATTTTAGCTCACTCAAGATCAAAATGGTATTGTCAAGGCTTGTAATAGGGCTGAGTGCAAAGGTATGGTCATTTAAACTCAGTGACTTTCATCCTCATGAAAGGTGGTGCTCACAACACTTCCTTTCTTTTTCCTTAATCATTCTATTTAGTGCTCATAAGTCATCCTATTATTCACTTTCCATGGATTGTTTGGGAACCCCATTTCTTTTGTACTTTATTCCACAAATTTCTTTTTCCTTCTTTTTCTTTTTCTCTCTTTTTTTTATATGGAGGGGTTCCATTTTTCTCAAAACCATGGGTAAGAGGAGACTTTCCTTGCACTTCTTGAATTGCCCTTTTCTTTTCACCATACCCCCAACTTAGGCTTTTGGCCTAAGTTGGCTATTCAAATACCACAACTTCATAAGGAATATGGGTAATAGATAAAGTAAGGTCTAGCTTTCATTAAGTTTCTTCCAAAGAAAGTAAGACTCAAGGGGTGGTCAAAAGCGGCTCACACACTCACAAGGTAGGTCACAAAAGAGGTATATGCCAAATTGGCTCACAGTCTTAGAAATTGCTTAAGATCATATCAAGAGATAGCATCACTTAGTTGACCAGACCAACAGGGCAAATTCTAGGATCTATCATGCATGGTTCACAGTAAGCTCATCACCCTAGGCATTGACACTACAGTCAAACAAGACTCCACACTTTTGCTAGTGTGTAATGGTCATCACAAGAGACTCAGTATGATAACAGGCAAGTCACAATGAGATTCAAAGAGTTCACATATTGTCTACGCAACTTCATTTGGCCTCATCGTAGGCGTACATTCATGTTCGTTCGATTGAGAGCACTATTCTAGTCATCGGTATTGATCGGAATTGAGACTTAAATTTTTCAAAAGAATATCCACTTTCAACACACGAGAGGTGGAAAAAATTTTCGGACGGGTCAAAATCATTTTGCAATTTCAAACAAAAGGAGCGACAAGCTTAAACATCCACAAGATGCAGTGTATAAAACACAATTTCAGCTCACAACCCAATATATAAACAAAACCAGAGAGTCACAAAATCAAAAAAGGAGGGCCTCACCCCACCACAAATAAAATATTTGTCCTCAAATGCAAACAAAAATATCCAAAATAAAATAAAGTAAGATAGAGAGGGAGGTAAAAAGGGGGTTGTGTCTACACAGTCGCTCCATCCGTCTGGGCATGTGCCCGATGTAGCACTCTGGTCCTTGGTCTCAATACCCGGAGTCGCCTCAGAAGAAATAGCAGTATCAGACCCACTATGAGCTTCCAAGGGTGTATCTGCAAAAAAGGACTACACAGTTGCATAGAATCCCCGAGCCCACGAAGGAACATTAGGATCTCTGATACTGGTCTTCCTGTCAGAAGTAGGCCTCTTTCCCTTGCCTTTATTTCCAGGTGGAGGTTCTTGTCTTCCCTTCTCGGGAGGATTTGACCACCCCCCCTTCATTTATTGTGATATCCCGTGCTCTTTTCCGGGGTGGCATGACAATATTTGTCATTACCATATCTTCAGCATACTCTGACTTCTCCCATCTAGAGTCAACAGCTTGCAAGCACAACCCCACAAGATTTAACTGATTTTAAGACACAAACATACTGGATTTTAACAATATAAACACTACGGGCAAGATTTTCACATACATAAGCAAAAACAATTAAGATTAGAGAGGTCCAGCACACATCACTAAGATAAGATCATTGCAAATGAGTACAAAATTGCTAAAAATAAATTTGGGGTTTGGAAAACCAACCTTAGATGCTGATTAAAATACTTTTGAAATGCTATGAAGCAGTGTAATCCACTCAAACACAAATCAATGACTAAAATACTTTAAAATTGCAAAAATATAGAAACTAAGGTGCGGGTGTGAGTTTGTGACGATTGAAAGTGAGGAAATGTGAAGAGTTTGAAAGTTTAAACCTTTGGCCTTTTAAGAAACCATCCAGGTCTTACCCATTCGGCGACATTAGTCGTACTCGCCGACCCACTCGGTGACACGCCAAGTGGTCACTTACCTTGCCGAGTTTTACAAGATCCTTAATTGATGTGGGGGTCCAAAAGATGGATTAGATCGGGATGGATGACCTCGTCGGTGATTCGCCAATAATTTTCTGGACTCGCCGATTTCTACAGACTCCAATGTAAAATTGTCTTGAGTCTAATGTCGGCCTGGGTCGGGGTGGGTCACCGACTTGTTCAATGATGCGCCGACTGGACCTTTTGCTCGCCAATCTGCCTTTCAACAACTTTCCCACTTCAACCTACACAAACAACACACCATTATTTCTTAAAGAAAAAACAAAGCAATATGGGGTCTTGGGCTGCCTCCCAAGCAGTGCCTTATTTAATGTCGTGACACGACGTAACTCCTCACTCAAGTTCCATTAGTGATGTTTGCCTCATTTTCATGAGGTCACCCCACTATTGGCTCTGGGTAGAGAGAAGATAGCACTTGGTCCATTTGGTACCCATAGTTACCATTCATACTCATCTTTCCTGTTTCAATACACAAACAAGCAAAACAAAACTAAAAATTAAGTAAGTAGAACTACAACTAAGAAGAATAAAAATTATACTAAACAAAAAATTCTCAAATAACACCACTCCCAGGCAGTGGCACCATTTTTAATTTTGCGTAATCAAGGGCACAAATTCTTATTCAAATGTCTACGATCGTGTAATAGTATAATAACCCAACCAAGGGTTGGGATCGTTCCCAAGGTAGTAGTTCTGAGAATTAATAGAAAAAAAAAATTTAGTTCTAACTAGTTGTAGCTAAAAACATTAACAATTCAAAATATTGTAAATTAAAAGGGGACACAAGAATGTCAATTAACAATGGGGTTTTGTCACTAGTAAATAAAAACAACAAAATAAACAAGGATTTCTAAGTAATGAGAGGGGATTCGTGGGATGTGATAGGAATACGAGATAGACTAAATCATTGGGTACATGTTTTTGATAGTATAGTCATTGAGTATTTGTGACTAGGCTATACTTTAAAGGGGATAAGCTCTGTCTCAAGCAACTTACCCTGTTTCAAGCGGGTTCCTCTCAGAAACCCACTTGCCGCATGAAGATAGCCTCCGCCTTAACCCACTCACTCTCTCGAGCTGAGTGTGTGGACATGGGACTAGGGTTCACTCTCTCGAGCTGAACCTCATGTCGACCCACTCGCACTAGCCATCAATTTAGTGATCCTATTTTTACGACCTCTCTCTCGAGCAAGCAAAAAACACATATTTGAGATTATATTTGCAACTACAACCTCATTAATTTCATCCACAACCACTAAACAAAATAACATTTAAAATACGAATAGACTATCGGCAACCAAGACCCAACAACTAATCTAACCCATATTCACAAAATCATACCCCAAGAATTGGGGTTTTTAGCCACACATGTATAAGAGATAGAAATTTATACCAAATTGAGCTCACATTGAACTTGTTATGAAGATTTAAGTCTTGATACATGCCAAAATGGAAGAATCTAAGAGACCCAAATCCAAATCTCGAAGGTGAAACCTTTGGATTTTCAAGTCTTCAAAACCGTCTCATACTTAGAGCAAAATATCAAAAAGTACTATTCTATATGAAAATTTAATAATTGTTCGACACTTAAAACTATAACTCTAACTAGTATTTATAGTTTTAACAGATTTGTGCTGCAGCAGATTATTCGATATTGTTAGACAAAATCGCCGCTCAACTCGACGATTTGCCTTTTGGTGTAGTTCATCACCGTCTTGCACTATCCTTCAACATTGTTGTGCTTTGGGTCATTGGGTGACATGGTACTGCTTCGCGAAACTTCTCGGTAATGCGCCGACTGCTCCCTTTTTTCGTCGACTTGATCCTTTCCTTCAAGGCTTAGCGCATTGGAACAAAAAGCGAAATAAGACCCTTCAGCAACTCGCCAAGTGTACTTGGTGATCCTCAGGCCTTCCTTTCGTCATTCTTTTCAACTTTTTTGTACCTTTTTGTGACATAGTAACTATGCTTTCCTTTAAACTTCAAATACCTGAAACTTAAGAGTTTTCATCAGATATTGAGATAAAATAAGCATTTAAGGGCACAGTTTATATTAAAATATAGAACTAAATGAGTCCAATTTGTGGACTCATCAATTAGTTGTAGTGATACTTACCTAATTTTTAGTTTTTTTTTGTGTGCTTATGCTTTGAAATAGAGAAGGTGAGCATGTTGGGCAGTAATTGCGAACAAGATGATTTTCCTCTGTTAGAAGTAATGATGTTCAGGGATTGCATCTTAACCTTCAAACAATTAGAAGGTGAATGGATTCATGAGTCATGGATAAGGTTTAAAGCACTGCTGGTTGAATGCCCAACTTATGAACTTCTTGATGTAGTCCTCCTAGAATGTTTTTACAGATGTCTTGATCCCGAGAATAAAGTGTTGGCTAATCAACTCATCTTGGGTGGTATTGCATAACAACCCTATGTGATAGCAGCCTAACTTCTTGATCACATAGTTGAGCCAAATCAAGAAGTAGAGAGGGACTTCATGTTGGTCGTACTGATAACTCAGCTAGATGATTTGTCCAAGAAAAAATCAGATGTTGAAGTCCAGTGCAAAAGTAAAGATAGATACATACCCCCTATGAGCGGAGAAGATCTACGGACAGTGAGAGCAAATGTGTCGAGGATACGCTGTTAATCATCCTCCAAATGATCAATGAGTAAGATAGAGTGTTGGAAGAAATGAAGGAAGATGTTGAAGTACTAAATCAGATTATTGGTTCTCACTCTAGATCCATCCAGCTAATTGTAAGTCTTATGGGTCATGTATTGCCTCATCCCCACCCAAATGAGCAAGTCGGGTTACCAAGTAACACAAGGGCCAACCCCAAAAATGGAGCTTGAGTAAGGACTTGCGTCGTACCACGACATTAACTAAGGCACTTCTTGGGAGGCAACACAAGGTTTTACTGCTTTATTTTTGCTTAACAAAATATCGGTTTGTTGATTGTGCAGGTTAAAGTGTGGGAAATATTTGAAAAGAGAAAATTGGTGAGCTAAAGTCCAGTGGGCGAAAAACAGAAAAGGTCGATGACCCCGACCTAGACCGCCATTGGACTCAAGAAAACCTTAAGGTAGAATCTATAAAACTCAGAGCCTAGGAAATTATTGACAATTCACCAACCAGGCCGGCAATCATGATCTATACCGCCGTTTGGACCCCCACATCAATTGAGGGTCCTGTAAAATTCGGCGAAGTTATTGACCACTCGGCATGTCACTGAGTGGGTCGACAATCACAACTAACATCGCTGAATGGACGAGAACTGGACGATTTATTAAAAGGCCAAAGGTTTAAATTTCAAACTCTTTCATTTTCCCTCATTTGTCATCTTTCCAAACTCGCACCTATTAAGTATTTTTGATATTTTTGTATTTTCAAGAGTATTTAAGTCATTAGAGTTGTGTTCAGAGTGTATTACATTGCCGCTTAGCATTTCAATCTTGTTTTAATTGACATAAAATATTGATTTTTCAAATCTCGAGTTTATTTTTATTGAATTTGTACTCATTTGCAATGATATTGTCATATTGTCATGTGCTGGGCCTCTCTGATAGGATTAGAATGTTTGAATGCCTGTTTGTAATTCGATGATCCTGCCCTTAATGTTTTGAATGTTGAAATCCCTCATTCTTGTGCAGTGAAATGATTTAAATTTTGTGAGGCTATGCTTGCATGTTGTTTAGTTTGGTTGGGTGAAGTTTGAGTAGCTCGTATTTGTGCAAAAAGATGTAATTTGCCAAATGATAGAACAGATGACATCATTCTTTAGGGCAAAAGTCGTTAATTAGCAAAATTTGGCAAAAACTAGGAGAAGTCTGAATATCCCGGAGTAATGGGTGGTATGGGTCTTGCTTTAATTTGGTAGTGCATGTTTGATTTTTTTTTCGGAGTTTGCGGGGTTGAATTTGAGACGTTGGGTCAAAAGTAGGCACATAAAGTCATTTGGCAAGTTGGGTCGAGCTAGCCGAACCACTCGACGGCTCGCCAAAGTTTCCCATCTCGCCTTTAATTTTTGCTAAATGTACTGCTGGGCTCTGTAACTTTTGGCGAGAAGCCTGAGGTCACTGAAGGCACTCGGGGACTGGCCGAAAGACTTCTTGATCACCTTTTGTCGCCACCCATGCACCCTTTTGCACTGTAACTTTCAGCATGTCAACCCTTGTTCGCTGAAATCTATCGGCAATTCACGAAAGGCCTTCCCATTGCTAGCTTGCCATAGCTTTAAAACCAGTCCTTTCGGTGAATCCGATCTAGCTCACCAAAACAAATCGGCAACTCGCCACCTTATTCGGTGAATCTGTCTAAAACTAATTTCTCTTCTTTTGTTTGAAGATTTTCTTAATTTTTTCTCGATGCCTTGCAGACATAGTTAGACCGAAAGTTGCTGAGAGAATCATACCACCCCGAAAGATAAGAGCATGAAATTTAAAAGCAAATGAAAGGAGATTAAAACCTCCCAAGAAGGGAAGACAAGAACCTCCACCTAGGGATAAATTCAAGGGCAAGAGGCCAAATTTGGATAGGAAGACTACTCCCTGAGGCCCCTCTATTCCTTCATGGGCTTGAGGATTCTATGCAGATATGTGGAACTTTTTGGAAGATACACCCGTGACAGCTCCTAGTGGGTCTGGTACTACGGTTCCTCCTGAGGTGAACCCAAACACTGATGCCTAGATCCAAAGTACTACACCGGACACTGATGCCCAGACAGAATAAGCGACTGCATAGACAGGACCCCCATTTCCTCCCTCTTTGTCTTACTTTATTTTGATTTTTGGATATTCTTGTTTGCATTTGAGGACAAATGCTTCTATTTGTGGTGGGGTGAGGCACTTTTGTGTGACTTCTTGTGAATATTGATGTTTTGTTTATACATTTGGGTTTTGAGCTAAAATTGTGGTGTACACTGCTTTTTGTGGAAATTTTGAGCTTGTGGCTCCGTGTTTCTAATTATAAATGATTTTTGACCCTTTTGAAAAAATTTTGCCACCTCTTCTTTGTCTTGAATGTGGTTTTTCTTGTGCAAATTTGAGTATCGGTTTTGATCAATACTGATGACTTGAATAGTGCTCATAATCGAAAAAAATAAATGTGTGGCTATGATGTGGCCAAGTGAAGTTGCATAGTCAATATGTGAACTCTTTGCATGTCGTTGTTACTAGCCAAGTATCGAATAGAGTCTCTTGTGATGAACATTGCACACTAGCAAAAATGTGGAGTCTTGTTTGAGTTTGGTATCAATGCCTTGTTTGATGAGCTTACCGTGAACCATGTGTGATGACACTTACAATTTGCCCTGTTGGTCCGGCTAACTAAGTGATGTGAACTCTTGATAAGATCTTAGGCAACATTAAAGAGTATGAAATAATTTTACATTATACCTCTTTTTGTGGCCTACCTTGTGAGTGTGTGAACCCCTTTTGAGCACCCTTTGAGCCTTGACCTTTACTTGGAAGAAACTTGATAACATTCTGACCTTTGATCGATCCATTACCCATAATCCTCATTATTTGTGGTTTGTTTAAATAGCTAACTTAGGCCAAAAGCCTAAGTTGGGGGTGTGGTGAAAAGACAAAGCAAATCAAGACATGTAAGAAAGTCCGCTTTTACCCATGTTGTGAGAAAATGGAACCCCTCCATACAAAAAAAAAAAAAGAAGAGAAAGCGAAGAAAAGAATGAAAAAGAAAAAGAATTAAAATTTGTGGAATAAAGTTGTGAAAATACAAAAAGAAATGGGTTTCAACAGTCCATAGAAAGTGAATAATGGGATGACTTGTAAGCACAAATGAAAAATGATGAACAAAAGGAAAGAAAGTGTTGTTCACACCACATTTCATGAGGACTATAGCCAATGAGCCTAAATGACCATACCTTTGCATTCATCCCCGTTACAAGCCTTGGAAGACCTTTTTAATCTTAAGTGAGCTGAAACAAATGTTGGCTGGAAAATACGAGCAAACTTATGGGTGAAATCATACATTCTGTTCATCTTTGTGAGTGTGAGCGTTGCAGTTGATTCTGGAACTTTAAATTGTTGAACCATTGTGTGTGAATATGGAATCATTCTTTGTGTGAGGGCATTTGATTTCCTTTGTTGAGCTTGAACTTGTGTTTGAAGCAAGTATTGTGAGTTTGAGATTCTCTGATAATGGTTCGTCACAACTTGAAACTTTGAGTGCACATGTGACCCTTGAATGAGTAAGTTGAGTCTTTTTGTGTGCATTCTTGATTGAGACTTGTGTAACACTGTTTGAGACATCCTTTTTGAACTGTTGAACTTGAGTTTTACTTGAGGACAAGAAAAAGTTTAAGTTGGGGGTGTTGATGAGTCTATGATTTTGACTCATTTAGGGCTTAATTTTAATAGATTTAATGTCCTCGGATGCATATTTTGTCTCAATAACTCATATAAATCCTTCAATTTTAGGTATTTGAACTTAGGGAAAAAGTATGGACACTATTGAGCAAAAAGGAACAAGGCAGCTGAAAGAATGAAGAATAGAAGGCCTAAGGATCGCCTAAATCATTAGGTGAGTCACCGAATGGCCTTGGTCTCGCCTAATGTTCCAGTTTGCCAAACCCTAAAAGATAAAATCAAGTTGGCGATAGAAAGGAGCAGTTGGCTAGTCGTTGAACAGTTCCGCGATGTAGTGCATGATCGCCCAAAGTTACAGGACCTCAAGGATGCTAATGGCAAAAGCAAAAAGGCAATACAAATGACCAAAGGGCAGATCGCTGAGTGGATCAGCAATCCCAACTAACTGCGCCGATTGAAGCTTAGCAACAAACTTTTTGATAACTATAATACTTGTTTAAATTTTTAGTTTAGTATCAGATTTTGTAGGGAATCATATTATTATTCAATTTTTGAAGTTTAGAAATGAGAGTTAAGTCTGAGAGAAATTTTTCCTTAGCTTTGAAGATTTGAAGATTTTCATTTCTAATAAATTGAAAGTGGGTATTGAAGATTCTTCATCTTAGATGTTTGTAAAGACAATACTAATTGTACCCAGTTGATGTAAACATATTTCGATATTGATTTCTATCTTTTTACTATGTCTAGCTAAAACTCCAATTCATGGGTGTGATTATATGATTATGGGTTGAATTAACTGGCCGGTATTGTTAATTGATAGTCTATTTGTTGTTTAAAAGTGATTTCGTTCAGTAATTGTGGTTTAATTTAATGGGTTATAGTTGCAAATACAATCCTAACTTCATGTTTTTGGCTCTCTCAAGAGAGAGGTTTTAAAACCAAAATTGTTGATTCGATGGTCTGTGGTTATTGGGCTATTGTGGATTCAGCTCGAGAGAGTGAATCCTAAACCCTCTCCCACACATTCACCTCGAGAGAGTGAATGGACTAAGGTGAAGGTTGTGCTTCATTACCTCTTATTAGTGTTCGAGAGAAACCGATTTGATTTGGGGTAAATTGTTCGAGAGAGAATTTACCCCCACTATAGTCTAGCTTAGTTACCAATTTACAACGATTTACTGTCAATAGCAATTACCAGGTTGTTTACCTTAGCCCATAATCCTTTCACATCCCAAGAATCCTGTTGAAGTTTTCTTTTAGTTACTGCAGTAACTTTTAGCAAAATAAGTTATTTAGTTTGAATAAATTTGAATTTTGAATTTTAGTTAGTTTGTTTATGTTGTTGAGATATTTTAGGTTGTTTAAATTTTAAATTATGCAGATTATGTGTTTTATGTTTGCTATTTAAAGCGCTTCAATGCTTAATAAAATTATTGAAAGCTATTGAAAGTCATTTCAATCCATTGAGAGAAATTTTCAATCTTTTTGTGCTGACCCATTTTTAAAAAACACCAACAGTGGTATCAAGAGTTTCATTTATCTTAAGGGATCTGTGAAATCTTCCAAAGAACTACCATACATTTTTAACTCGTAAGGGATACCTTTTTAACCCATCAGGGCTACCCATTTTAACCCATCAAGGCTATCTTTCCAACCGGTGCTTTTTTCATTGCACCGCCTTTTCTAAATAATTTTTTAACCAAAATAATGGCAAGCAGCAGTCTCTCTTTGAATGCCCAACAAATTTTCACAGAGGAAAACTATCAAATTTGGTTTGTGAGAATAAAATCATATTTTGATACATATGTGATATGTGAGGTTGTGATGGAAGAAAAACCCTTACAGCCTCTCTCTGCAAATCATACAAAAGTTCAGATTAAAGTAGTTTCAAAAAAACTTCTACACAAGACAATGTCATCCTATGTGTTTTTGAAGAACAAATTCAAAAGAACAAAAATCAAAAAGAAGAAATTTTGCAAGTTAAAAAACAATGAAAAAAATCCAACATCAACTACCAAAGCAAAAATTGAGGAGGAACATTTTTTTCAATTGGAGTAACTAAAGCAAAAGAGGAGTGTTGACGTTTGCTTTTAGTTACTGCAATAACTTTTAGCAAAATAAGTTATTTAGTTTGAATAAATTTTAATTTTGAATTTTAGTTAGTTTGTTTATGTTGTTAAGATATTTTAGGTTGTTTAAATTTAAAATTACGCAGATTATGTGTTTTATGTTGGCTATTTAAAACCCCTCAATGCTTAATAAAATTATTGAAAGCTATTGAAAGTCATTTCAATCCATTGGGAGATTTTCAATCTTTTTTGTGCTAACCCATTTTTAAAAAACACCAACAAATCCTGTCTCCATATTTGGATTTTTGTTTTTAGATGTCGTTTTAGTTGCTTCTTGACTACAAACCCCTTTTTTTTTATATTTGACACTTGTGTCAACCCTTAATTTATCAAGTTTTTCTTATAAATGTCTATAGCTATAATTTACTTGAGAATATTTATGATTTCCTATTGATTCTTGAGTACGAACCACTCCCTTGGGACTCGACCCCAACTCACTAGTTGGGTTATATTACACACATGATCATTGGCACTTGAACTGGAAGTAGTGTCCCAATATGTGAAATCAAACTCCTTCGAGTTTGCTAAATTTTGAACTTGTATGAGGAAGATATGCCCATTTGAAGTTGGGCTATCCAAATAAAGAAAATTACCCGAAAATAGTAAGGGGTATTTTGGTCTTTTCCTTACCCAATTAGATTTAATTAGTTTTTAGTATGTTTTTAAGGGTATAATCTGATTAGGTTCATATTTATGATCCTAATATACGCCTAGGGTTTTAGTTGAGAGTTCAAGAAGAGAGAAGAAGAGAAAAGAGTAAAGGATCAAGGCGTTCATCGAGGTTCTTGAGTTCTGTTGCGGATTTCGGCCATGAGTTTGATTTCTAAGAGGTACGTAAGCTTCCGTAGTGTTGGGTTTGTTCATCCACACACTAATCATGTTAATTTTAGCATTAATTTTTTTTCTAAAAAGATGAAGGATTGATGTTCTTGAATTGTGCTCTTGAAATTGGATTTCGTTCTTGAGTTAAGATGAGATTGATCAGTTCTTGAGGAAATTATGTCCATTTTAGTGTTATGTTTGATTAGATTCTTATGTGCATGTATTGGGTATCTGAATCTAAAGAGAAATTGAGAAAAAGAATCATATTTAGGCGAATTGGGGTTAGAAAACGAGTAAGAAAAGATCGAGTAGAAAATAAGTACCAGGTGTTCCTCAGAAGTGATATTTTTCTCTTTGTGTCGCGGAGAGAACGTGGACTCCACTGTCTCAAAATTTATTTTGATCAAACATTATAATTCATCTCTGCGTTGTAGACTTGCTCCCCACATAGTGTTATTCAACCATTTCTCATGATTAACTATCTAAAACATTTTTTATCATCATGATACCTTTCCTACCACAAATCATAATCTTGAATTCATAATTCAAATTCAAGGTAGAGCTAAGATTTAAGTCTTGACAGTTCTTTCAAACAATTTTGAGAAAGTCACTTTGAGTCTTTTTGAGGAGTCTTCTACAATTTCTAACAACTTGTTTCAAGAGTCGAGCAAGTGAGTATAAGAATGAGGAGAATGTATTCATGAGTCTACTTTATCATCATGAGATCCTTCATATCATGAAATATAACTCTTGAATTCATAATTCACATACAAGAGGGAGTTAAGAGTAGAGTTCAAGAGAGTTTTTTAGTTCAATTGTGAATCCTTTAAGACCAACTATCAATTTGAACAAAGTTTTGAGGAAGTAATTATGAGAATGAGAAGAGTCAAATAAATAAGTTCCATAAGGTTCTTTAGACCCTTGAGTTGAGTCGTTCATGCTCATAAATTCTGTATGAACTCCAAACATTGAGTGTCTTCCAGAATAGTAGTATCTTCGAGTTCTATGTCTTTGAGAATTGAGTTCCCAACCCTTTTGAGATTATATTCCTACTTATGGGAGTACTACATGTTACCCATGAAGCCCTCATGTTGAATTGTTCATGCACATAATTCCGCATGAATCCTATGAGTCGAGCAGTCTTGAGATGAGAGGTATCATTGAGTCCTTGAGTTGAGTAGTTCATGCCCATAATTCTGCAGGAACACTCTGAGTCGAGCATTTTTTAGATGAGTAGTATCATTGAATCCTTGAGTTCTATATATGATTATTGAAATCCTTAAACTAAGTTGTTCATGTCCATAATTCGGCATGAACCTTATTTTGAGAAGTCTTTTACAGATTTTTCTAAACTTGTTTTAAGACTTGAGCACTTGAGTTGAGAAAGAGTAGAGTCAAGTTAATTTTCTTTAAAATGATATCTGGGAACTAAGTATTCCCAAGAGTAAATGCTTTCACATTTCAAAGAGGAGGAAACTGAGATTTCCAAAAGAGTTTTGAGCAGTTTGAGTAACATATCTTTTAAGAGAAAGATTTTGAGTAATAATATCAAACCACATAAAGAGTTATATTTTTAAACATATGAGCTGAGTATATTTTTGGGAGTAGTATTGAGCACCGATAAGGGGACAAGTTCAGGTAACTCAAGTCTCTATAAATCATGTAGCCAACGTGGGTAGAAAGGGTCACACTTTTTAGATGATTCATTATTATTTTTTAGCATAGACTAGTGGATCCACTTAGTTGAGAGGTTCTATACCCCAGCAAAGTATATGACAATTCTGACAACGTGGGCGAGATAATGTATTATCACATAGCTCATAGTGATGGTTGTCGGTTAGAGAAACTCCCACAGAGTTATATTGTATTCTTTTTTATACAAATTGAGTTGTTATTGTATTCTTCAATACAGAGATTTACTACCTAGAGTTTTACAACTTTCCAAATATATTGCATCTTTTATTGTTGCTTATTCCTTGAGTATCTTGAGTTGAGTACATTTAGGTTGAGTATCATATCTTTACGTTGAGTACCATATCGTTGAGTTGAGTTGAGTATCTAATATTTGAGTTGAGTTGAGAAGAAGTAAGTATGTTTCCTTTTTATCCAGTTCAAGCTTATGTTTATGCTTTAGAATTCCTTTTACATGCTCGTCCATTCCATGTTCTGAGCCATTTGGCCTGCATCATTTCATGATGCAGATAGAGATATTCAGAGTCATCAACAAGAGCTTCGTTGATACCACATGGAGTTAGAGTTAGCTATGGTAAGCCTCTTTTCTTCCGGAGGATTTCATTTAATTTTCAGTTTTGTTAGGATGTCATGTGTTTTCTCCCGACTTCCATCTTTGTTATTTAGAGACTCCATAGATAGACAATAGAGTTTCAGAAGTCTGTTCATTTATCTTGTTAAATGTTTTCAAGATTTAAATTGCTTATTTATGGCATGTTAAATCTATTATTCTTATTCAAAGTTATCTATTAAGTATTGTTCAGATTGTTTTAAAGTTGAGTATTTGAAGTGAATTCAGTTTTGAAGCTTATCTATGATTGAGTTAGTCTTCCGCTTGTAGCAAACCATTATAAGGGTATTCTTGGAGACCAACAATGTTTCTCGAGTGCCGGCCACGTCAAAGGTGTAAGCTCGCATCGTGACAGTTAGGTTTCCAAAGTTAAATTGTCCATGCACCAGTTGTCCAACCCTAGATGTAAAGTTGGGTGCTAACGAATGAAAAATTCTCACATCGATGATTAATGAGATGGTGGTCTCCTTAGAAAGATTGATCAATCCTCCTCCCTTTGAGCTAACTTTTAGGGTATCAATTAGTCTAAAAGCCAAAATATACATGCAGAAATTATATTTATTCTTAGTCTAAAAGTGAAGAGTGTGATAGTGGATGGAGTTCTAGTTCCATAAAATGATATCAGTCATCGTCAATAGACACACTAGTCACACTTCTTTGATGATAGGGATTATTAAAGGGGAGAAGATGAAAAAGATAATATTATTGCCACCGGAGGTGATAGGTAAGTTTTCAATTGGTAAAGTAGGGTTTAAACTCTCCACATATAAGTAAAACAATTGTTGAGAAAGAGCAAAATAAGGATAAGAACTCAACAAGAAAAGAGAAAGCTTGAATTATGCTGAAAATGGGAGTCTAATGAATGGAGAAAATGAAAAGTATATATGGGTTTCAAAAAGTTAATGTAAATCATTCCCTCGATAGCCGGCGGTAAAAATTTGTCCACTAACTGATCGCCACATGCCTTGATCATTAATTACGAGGAGGTGTATTTTACTTCATTAGTGTGAGAAGATCTTTCATCTCCTTTCGCTACAAAAAGTAGATTTTCCCACTTTCAAGGCATAATTCAATGAGTACCTAGAAAATGGAAGAACTATTTGTGTTGGTCAAAATATAGATTTGACAATTGGATGTATCAAAAGTTGTGCCATGTAGCAATTGAAGTCCAACTGAATTTATGTAGTTGTATCTTTTTATTTTTAAGTGTAGCGGAGGTTTAACCGCTACAAATTTAAAAAATTAGTGAAGGGTATAGAAAACCCATCAATTCGATACAATTTGCAGAGGTTGATTATATTGTAACCATGCAATTAAACCTCCACAAATAGGGTGCTTTTTTTAGTGAAGTGGGTCCTACTGCTTCCACATTGAATTAGAATCAAATACGAACAACAATTAATGATCTTCCAATTGAAACTTTGTTTATCTAATGGACAAAGAAGTCAAATATCATATCATATATTACTATAAGTAGGAACAAAAAAAGTAAAAAGATCCTTAGATATATAGTTCAAGAAATATAGTGTATTTATATTTTTACATAGTCATGCTTTTTTTTCATGCTTTTAGTTTTTTGTACATATGATAATTTTTGTCTATAGCAAGTCGACTTCTAACAAAATACAATTTAATAAATATGACAGTATTTTTGTCTATATATTTTAATGTGATGTCTTTTATTATAGATGTCATATCTTTATTTACTTTTTTTTTTCTTTTCCATTTGAACTTGTAATTTCTTCTATAAATTTGATGTTACCCCACCTAGACATTTTGTAATATTTTTCTTTATACCTATCTTTTTTATAACCAATTTATTTTTTTAATTAAAAATTACGTTTAGTAATTAAAATATATTAGTTCCTCTGATACAATAAAAAGGGTTATTTTCCATGAAACATTAAAACTATCAAACATCCAACATCTGAAACAAGATTTTCATGTTATATTTTGTGAAGAGTTATATACTTATGTCAAACTTACATTAGGACTTAACTTTGAACTTAGGGATGAATTTATGTATGCTCCACTATGATATATTTACTTATATATATAAATTAACTTTTCTAATGTCAATTAGGGGACAAACGTGCAACGCCCGTTCCAAAGACTAGTATTACTATATGTGGGAACGAAAAAAAGTTAAAAGTTGAATTATGGTTTTTCCCCTACTATAAATTAAAATTTTATAAAACATTTAACTATTTAATTTAAATATTAAATTGTTTCATTTTATTAACATGTTAATGACTTTTGCACTCCTTTAGATTAATTCATAATTAAAATATCTAATTTAATAATACTTATCACCTATAATCTATATGTATATAATAAGAAATTAATAATCATATATCATATATCATATATCATATCATCATCATATCATATTATACTAAAAGTGGAAAGAATGTTAGGCAAAAGTTAGATTACCATTTTGTCCCTATATCAAATAGAAATACTATTAATCATATAATAAATTGTTAATTGCATATTAAATAGTAAATTTTAATTACTACAAGGGAGAGTTACACATTAAACCAATATCAAATTTATAAAATTCTTTCAGTTACAATTTATTCATGTAGTATGGTTAATTAATATTAAATTGTTATAAGTAATTATTATCAAGAAGACAAAAAGACACCTAATTATATTATTCAATGAATTACAGGTGAAGACCAAATGTTACATAATTAAGTAGGAAATTGATGGGTCTCTTTTACTTTTTTCCTTTCATCTCCCATCACCTAAGCTTTTCCTATTTAAAGTCACCTAGAAAGGGAAATGAATTTACAAATCTCATGTATGATCTTCTTACTAAAGTATGTTATGTCAAGTATCTCTTATAAATTAAGATCCATTTTCTTATCTTTCGTATATCATTTATTTCTTCTTTTTTGATTTCCTTTCTGGTCATAGTCATAGACCGCTGAAGAAAAATTTTCATCGATCTTTGTAGAACTGTTAAGGGCAATAACATTATTGTTGTATTTGGATCGAAGACGTTATGATTGTATTGATTGATTAATTGTAAAGAATGTTTGGAAGGAAATAATACTCTCAGCTTATATAAAGAAATTTGTGTCCATATTACAATTAAATAAATATTATTTATTTAGACTTTATATAATTATTGGCGTGGAACATGTACAATATTATATTTCTTATTTCCAAATGAAATTAAAAAAATATCTCAATGAAATATTAGATATTTTATTATATGCTAGATCATTTGTGTTTTACATGGATAATATGAAATATTTAGCAGATATGTTGAATGACTATACATGTATTTATAATTAGTTCATTATCACATGAATTAGTATATTGCCTCTTTAATTAATAATAAAGAGATCTAAAAGTATAAAGTTCATTATCAATGATCCATATAAGATTTGACAACTATTTTAATTTTCAAATAAACACTCTTACTCTAACAATTATATGTGCAACACTAATTGGTAAAAATTCTTCCTATATCCACCATCATTTATACTTTTTACTGCAACATAAATCCTATAAATACTTGACATTTAAAAGTCAAACATTATAATAAGATGTCTAAGAACTTATGTGGAACACGATTGTCATATACTTATATTTGGCTATACGCATGACGCGCGTACCCAGAAACTAGTAACATATAAAAATGAATCAATGGCTAACCTTTAAAAGAAAATTCTTTATTTTCACATATAAATTCATATTAGGGAAAAGGGTCTGATATATCCTCCAATTTTGTCATTTATAGCTAATATACTCCTCGTTATGAAAGTGGTTCATATATACCCTTAGCGTTATACAAATAGCTCATATATGCCCCTACCATTACAAAAGAAGCTCAAAAATACCCTTCATCTAACGGAAGTGGAAAAAATTGTTTTAAACTTATATTTTTTACTCATAATTTTTTTTTAAAAAAAAAAAACATGTAGGAGTATATATGATCCTTCTAGCAAAGTTCAAGATATATTTTAATCTTTTTCATACATAAATTGTTTTTTGACTTCCTTGATTATATCATGCTCCAAGGCTACCTGACGTAACACGGGACCTGGAATCATGAGTGACCCCAAGCTAACCTTGTATCTGGCATATCATAAGCATACTAAAAGATAGCTAAATGAAAATATGAACTAATACGGAAGCTAAATCAATTGATAACCAAAAGTGGGGAATACCCAAAACTTATCTAAATATATAAAATGTACAATGAGTTTAGTGATACTGAACAATCACTCAAAAGCTAAAGCTAAATCTAATACTATGTTTGAAAAGACTCTACTGACTAAAGTTGATGGGACATGCCCCAGCTAACACTAGTAAAACTGAAATAAAAGACTGAATACGAAAAACATGTCTATTGTCCTTGAAGTATGAGGACTCACCACTGAAGGTGCTGAAAACGGATTGGAAATCGATCTATACGTGATATGGATGTTGAGTATCTGAACCTACATCATGGAAGGATGTAGCGCAGAGTATGCATTAGTACTTGGAATGTACTGAGCATGTAGGATACAAAATATAGTTGAACAAAAAACATAAGCTGAACAAGCATAGTCAGCAATGATATACACTGAAAAGAATAATAATACTGAATTATACTAAAAACTGAGCTAAATCAATGACCAAATGCTAATCATGAACATGACATACTAAGATTAAATATTGAAGTATAACTGAAAACCTGGTCAAATGCACTAGATTCTGACTGTGGGAGCTACTATTAACTGACATAAAACCACATGAGCTAAACATGAAGATCGATGTATACGCCCCATCAAGAGGACGCAATATACCTTGCCAAGGGTATAAAGGCATAACTGGCGTGATCACTAAATCAGATGCCCAACAGAGAGGACTTATAAACCTACAGGGGCACATACTTCTGGGACTATGATGGTATGCTGAACCCTAGTCCAACTCAGCGCAAAGCTTACTCCTAATGGGAAATGTGTAAGACACAAAATAATTGAAATAATGGATAGCTTAATGTTCTGACATACAAATATGAGAATGCAACATTTAGGAACGGACAATGTAACATTCGAAAACTGAAGCATGTTTACCTATTTAACTGACAAGCAAGTGTAATTCATGAACTGAGAGAATCTAAACAACTAGGGTTCTGAGTTTCGTGCTAGAGACTAAGCAACGCTTTCACAAAAACGTGATAATATGATTAGAACACTACACCACCTAAATCACAATAATTCTCCAATGTTTTAGAAACCCTAGGTCCAAACAAGATATAGCGAATCAAGAATCTGACTGAATTTTAGGGACCTAGTGGAGGAAAGGAACCCATTAGTGAAATCCCACATACCTGGTAACAAAATCTATGGATAAATCCTTCGATTCTGGGGTTGGAACTGGATAAAACTTGTTGCGTGTTCTTGAATGGTTGGTCGACTCTTTCTCCTCTTTTGCTCTAAGTTTTGATGAATTTTCGGAGAATAAACGATTTGGGTAAATTCTGACTAAATTACTAAGCTTGAATTGAGTGAAACGACATAGTTTAGGGGTTAAACGACGTAGTTTAAAGGTCTAACGCATTAGGGAAAAGACCAAATGACCCCAACTTAAAATCTGACAGAGCAATCGACCGCCCCTAACAGATGGATCATGGACTGACCAATGGTCCATCCTGGCAGGGCATCGTTTGGTGTCTAGGACTAGGCTTTGAGGGTCACAATCCATGGGCTTGGACCACGAACCATGGTCCCACTTACGATCTGTAGGTCTAGCCATGGGTCGTGATTTTTTGGAAGTTCGGGGTGTCTAACCCACGGACACTACCAACAGTCCGTGGTCCAGACGAGGGGCTGTCGTTTGGCCTCCATCGGTGGCACTTGCACGTTCTGAATATCTGTTATTTAGTCTTTCTCGAATCCGAGGTGTTACAGATTATCATTATTTGAGATTCTTATTCTTATTTTTTCTTTCATTCATTAGTGTGGCTATATAATAATAACTATTTTTTGGCCATATTGTAATTTAGTTTTTGTATTTGTAAAAAAATATTGGAGCATCTATATTAAATTTTATAAGAAAATTAGGTGAAACATAAATAAATTTGACTACCAAAATAATAAATTTAAATGAGTTGTTGAAACAAAAAACTGAAAAAAAAAAAAAAACATGTGAGGAGGATCAAATATACTTCATATGGATTATATATATATTTTTAAAAATAATTAGAAACATTAAACTAAAATTAGTTTTTTTTTTTTCACTTCCGATAGAGGAAAAGGGTATGTGTGAGTCATATGTATAAAAATAGGGGTATATATGAGTCACTTTCATAACGAGGGGTATATCAACTCTAAATGACAAAGTTGAGAGGTATATCAGACCCCTTTTCCTTGATGTTTTAATAAAGTTGATAACAAATAAGGATAGCAATGCAGGATGTGTTTAAACATATGTGGGGTGGGGTGGGGTGGATTTGACTATATGCAGGTGCGGGGGAGAGGGACGGGTCAAAATAATTTGTGTGTGGGTAGAGTGCAGGTGCACGTACGATTTAGGATTTAACATGATCGGAAAAACTTAATCTAACATTTCATCAATGTTCATATATATTCTAATGAAGTTTTAAAAGAAATCTGAAATATATCATTTACACAAAAAAATAAAAATAAAAATAAATCTTAAACATTTTGCATATTAGAAAACTATAACATGTATTTTACTATTGCAAATCTGCAATTACTTAACCAAACTAATGCATATCGTTCTAATTTTATTTCTTTTTAATCCACTAGGAAGAGTGCCAAGGGATAGTCTTTATTATTGATAAATAAAAACAAACACCTCAAAGAGAACATACAAGCATGGGGGCTAGGCCTTACCTTACTAATAATAATGAAATAATAAACATCTACTACTTAACAAGCATGAAGAACATAAGAGCTAGAGAAAATTGGATATTTTATGATCATCATAGAGTTTATTATATTCTCTATAATGATATTACAAATGAAGATACTTAAGTAATGCAAGAATATAAAAATAAAGAATAAAGTTGAGTTATCAACCTCAAACATTATTTATATATGTATGAACTAAAAAAGATAGTTTGCCGGTCTAAAATATCTGAAGTTTTCTATCTGTCTTCTTTTTCAAATTTGTTCATCAAACACTTGATAGTTCATCAATTCTTCTTGGATTTACTATCCCAGCTATATTGCCTTCCATGTCTCTTATTTTTATTTTGTTGCTTCCACTTCTTGGTTGTCTAGATGAGAGATCCTCTTCCTTGGCCAGCTTATCAAAGCATATGTCCTACATATCCTCCTAATCTTCCCCATCAGACATATCATTTTCCAATTCAATATGATGGAAATATATATTTAAAAGTTATCAATTGTCACTAACATAGAAGCATTTTCCTTACTTATAGGCACAAATTCGGGTGCTTGAGGACTTAACTTACTCATAAGAGTTGAAGTCATGTTTTCCTTTTCCTCAACTAAACTTGTCCATATAGAAGCACTCATTTCCTTTTTTTTTTTCTTTAGAAACATTCAAATCATTTTTAACCTCCTCTATAATTGAAAAGAACTATGATATAGGTGTATTTGGACTGATTTCTTTACTAGCTATCTTCTTTGTAACAATGAACTCATTTTCATGTGTCAAAACAACTTGTTGATTTAGATGGTTCCTATTCTTATTCAAGTCTTGAGTAAAACGACCCAAATTATTATCCTCTTTGTCAAACTGGACATAATTTTGTGTGTGCATTGAAGTACACCAGTAATAGGTTGGGATTTGCCTAATGTACTCCCAAATTGAGCAGATAATTCATTTGTACCATGTATCCTCTCTTGTTGTATAATATTCTCATCTCGCATCTCGTCAAATTGAGTACATTCAACTATAATGATGCTTCTATCAAACTCAACCTTTGCATAATTATTTTGGTGCAAAATCTTATTGTTTGAGGACATCGAACAACCATTTTTATTATGAGACCAAAGTTCATTCGCTATTGGAGTTTTCTGTAGTGGAGTTGTCTTATTTAGCCACAACTACATTAGGCGAACCCAACAATCCATCATTCCCAACACCGCGCCTAGTGGCTTTAATCTACTTTCCTTTGTTCCCCAGATTCTCTTCATTATTAGAGTTCAAAGTTGTAGCTTCTTTAGAACTATTCATAAAAGCTCAATCAATAGTAGCATCTCTAAATAAACCCCCCCCCCCCCAAAATTATTTTGAGAATCTATTCCTTCACCAGAATTATCATCTAGGACCAACTGTCCCTCTTATTGTTTGTTGCTTTTGTTCTGAAATTTAGGATTTGTAATATCTCTTAAATCATCTTGATATTGCTCCACATTCGTACAATTATTCAATGCATTATTGTGATTCTTAACACTAACCTTATCGAGAAACACATGACATCTATTTTCATCATTCCATTGTCGCTTACAAGGTGTACAATACCTTGGGATATTATCATAAATGAAATCTCGATAATGTTCAATTAATTTTTCTTGAATCTTTGTCCACGGAGAATAGCTTAATTTTTTATGCTTATCCAGTACATCTAGAATGACCATAACTTTAGCATTGCTTGGCCTAGTACGTTCTTGACTTGCTTTATCTACAACAATTGGTTTCCCAATGGATGAAGCAATTGATAAAAGTGATTTTTTTGGCAAAAGATTTGGTGGCATATCTTGAAAACACATCCTTGTCAATGCTTTCGATGTTTTTTCTTAGGATTGAACTATATAGTCCAAAGAAAAGTTATAAATAGAAACTCTTCACCATTGAATTTGATATAACAAGAATTTCTCAACAAAACTTGAACGATGTCTTCATATAAATCAAACCTGATCAAGAGATGACGAAACTCAGGTTGTACAATGTAACACCTCGCTAATTGAAAGAACAGAAAGATCAAGAATTAGAAAGAGTCATTTTTGGAAAGAATGAAAATCTAGAAATTTGACAAAATTAAGTTAAATTTGAGTTTTGGGTTAACTTCAAATGACCATAACTCCTAGCTGAGGATGAGTGAGGTGTTTTTCTAGATATTTTATGAAAGATCTTTGAATTATCTTTCCAACGCCACTGAGTTTGCTCAATTCTAAGTTTGTATGAGTAAGATATGCCTATTCAAAGTTGGGCTGTTTGGATAAGAAAAGTCCAATCTGGATTTTAGAAGTGCATTATGGTCTTTTCCATACCCTATTATTTTAATTTCATTCTTGGTAATTAATATGGGGTCTAAACTGATAGGATTCAGCTTACACTTTTCAAAAAGAGTTAGGGTTTCGAGAGAAGAGGAAAGCAGAGGAGAAGAAGCAAGGATTCGTCGAATTCTTGGAGATTTTCATGTGGATTTCGCCAAGGGTTAATCCCTACGAGGTATGTGAGATTACATAGTGTTGGGTTATCTCACCTATGCACCAATCATGATTCAATTCAGCGAAGTTGTATTATTTTGAAAGCAAATCTTATGAGTTCTTGATGATAATTCGTTCGAAATCTGTGGGTTCTTGTTGTTGTAGTTTCTTGATATTGATTCATGAATTTAGGTGTGATTTTGAGTAGAATCTTACGTATTTTGAACATATAGTCGATTCTAAGTGTTTGGGGAAAAATCCAAGTTGAAATAGGGGGTTTAGAGTTGAAAGAAGGAGCAAGAAAAGTCCAAATTCACTTGGGCAGGGGCCTGGGGCAGCCCCCCAGCCAGAGCGCCCCATCAGGAGCTCTGAATTTTGGGCTCTGGGGAGCCATACCATCTAGAGCATCCTGCCCCAGCCCTCTGATGTTTACCCTCTGGCGGCCCACACCTCTTAGAGCGCCAGGGACTCCAGTTCTCCCACTTTCCCCCCCTTCTTTCCGTACTAGTCCCTTAGCAACATACCTATGTTTTCTAGTCAATTTCTATACTCTAAGGTACGTATAAACATCATGAAATCATCCATAAATATGAGATCATGAACCTTGAATCCATAATCTAATCCAAGGAAAGATAAGAGTCAAGTCAAGAAGTTAAGAGTTAAGTCAAGAGAAATTCATATAGTCTTTCAAATGTCTTTAACAAACATTCTAACTTTGTTTTAAGACTTAAGTTTTGAGTTGAGTAAAGAGTAAGAGTAAAGTTCATTTCTTCAAAGATTATATGGGAATTAAGTCTTCCTAAGAGTTAATATGTTTTCACATTTGAGCAAGAAAGGAAACAACGATTTCTAAGAGAACTTTTAAGCTAAGTTTTGAGTAATTATCTCAAACCAAAGAAAGAATTTTGTGTTAAGAACATATGAGCTGAGTATATTATGGGAGTAGTATTAAGCACCGCTATGGGGACGCGAGTTAATAATAACTCAAGTCTCCATAAACCATGTAGCCATCATGAGTTGAAAGGATATGATTCCTTAGTGCTTTTTAGCATAGACTAGTGGATACCCTTAGTTAAGACGTCCTCTATGATGGCAAAGTATAGGACAGTTCTGTCAACATGGGCAAGATGGTGTATCATCAGTTAGGCTTATAGTGGTGGCTGTTGGTTAGAGAAATTCCCACAGTAATTATATTACTTTATTATATGAGTAAAATGAGTTGTTATGCATTCTTTAACAAATTAAGTTATTGTTTACTATCTAAATGCTTTGTATAAACTGCACCCTTATTGTTATTTTTACTTTACATTTGAGTTGAGTTATTCATGAGTTGAGTAAAGCCAAGGTTAGTGCTCTCTTCAAATTACTTTCAAGCTTACGTCATGTTTTAGTATTCCCCTCGCATACTCATACATTCAATGTACTGACACAATTTGGCCTGCATCATTTTATGATGTAAACACAGGTAAACAGGATCAACATCTATCACCTCATTGATCTAGTTGAGCTCAGAGTCAGTTGGTGCGCCTCCTTGCTATTCGGAGGACTCCTTTACTTTGTTTTTCATATTTCAGTTGTTAGGATGATTGGGGGTGATTTGACAAAGATTATTGATATGGGGTCAGTGGAGGTTGGCTATTGAAGGGCTTTGATTCTTCTATGAGAGGGCATAAAAATGTGAAGTTACATACTTTTCATTTGCAGATGACATTTTGGTCTTTTGTGATGCAAATATGTCCCACATAGAGCTAGATCATTAACACATTCTTATTTTTTTTTTTTTATATGTTATCTGGCCTTAAGATTAATCTAAGAAAAATATGGCATCACACCAATGGAGTTGTGGATAATATTTTGAGAAGATGGTTGAGGTATTAACTTGTTAAGTAGGTAATCTACATGCTACATATTTGGGTTTACCTTTTAGTTCATCGAATAAAGATCTAGCATTGTGGAATCAAATGATTGTGAGAGTCGATAAGAGGGTAGAGGGTTTACAAAAGATGTATCACTCTTTCTAGCATTCCTACATAATTCACACCTCTCTTTTTTTTGGGAGGGGGCGGCAATGTTTCTAAAAGATTGGAAAGACTTTGGTGAAACTTTTTATGGGATACAACAGATGGAATTAGGAAGTTTCATTTAGTGAACTTGAGAGCATTACACCTCCAAAGGAGTGGAGAGGACTCAGTGTGAATGATCTAAAGTTATTTATTTCAAACCTTTCTAAGGAAGTGGATAGGCAGATTTGGGGTAGAGGAAAATACATTCTAAATGAGGGGCAGGTGATAGAGGATATGTATCAGGTCATAAGTATACATCTTCTTTTGGGTATTGGGGGTAGCATAGTATCTTGAATGTATTATAAGACTTTAGTGTACATATTTCATTTAAGGTTGGAGATGCAAGCAAAATTATTCTTCGAAACATAAGTGATGTAGGTAGAACAAGTTGAAGGAAGCCTTTTCTAATATATATATATATATATATATATATATATATATATATATATATATATATATATATATATATATTATGTGTCCTCTCAAGAGATATCAAAAAGAGATGACAGTCCAACAAATTTGAAGGGTCTCATGAAGGGGTCATTTACTAGGATTTATTATGAAGAAACTTTTAGGACTGGGAGATGGAGAAATTTTTGTATGGTTGGACACACCAACAACATATTAGACACATGGTGCTAGCTGAAGAGCAAGCATGGTTTATTTACTGTCATATCTTTTTATATCAATTTTCTTGTGAGAGAAGAATATTCCTTCCGTCACAATTCCATTTGAAATTTCAGAAATGAGAAAGGATTTTTTCTTTGTGTCGTTGGCGGCAAGGGGCGTGATCTTAACAACAAAATATTTAAGGAAAAGGAGGTTTACCTATGTTAGTTGGTGCTTTATGTGCATGAGTGAGGTTGGACATGTATATCATCTATTTTTCCATTGTAGAGTGGCTAATAGGGTATGGAGGGTGGCCCTTAAGTTGTTTAAGATGCAATGGGTAACACCGAACACAATTCAAAAGGCATTGAAAATTTGGACTCACATAATAGAAAGAAGGGAAAAGAGGCACGTACATTAGCAACTATGTAGTTATTTAGAAAGAGAGAAATAGAATGGCTTATGAAGGAGTGGATAAAATGTTTTTAAAATTGCAAAGTAGTTCTCTCTCTTGTTTTCTTTTTCTGGAATTTTGAGGTCCCTACATATATAAAAGGTTGGACCTCTTTTATTGAGAATCATATTTTGGTGTAGGCTCTCTTATATAACTTTTATACAAGGTTCCCACACTTGTTAATTAAACTATTTACCTTACCGAAAAGAGAAACAAATGATAGTACGTTTTCATATGATGAAGAGAGTAGATGGAGTGATCTGTCTGAAAAATTGACAAAATGCTTAAAATCCACTTGATAGCATGCTTCTTGAGTCTATTAAGAATATAGGAATGGGTAAAGATTGTGCTAGGCCCATTGTTCAGGAAAGAGAGAGCTTCATCTCTTTAAGTTATATGATCTAGTTAAGCTTTGAAGATTTGAAGAAATAGAAGTGAAGAGAAGGGACACTTCGAAAAAAGAAGCACAAGAAGAAAGACTTGGAGTTTTGTATGTTTTTAGGGAAATTCGAGAATTGGTTGGGTTATATGTCTAGGCTTGGTTGAATATTTCTAGTAGCTAAGACATTAAGGAATCAATAAGACTTTTCACAATCTAATTATAATGAGTAAATTCTGGTATCGAGCTTGACGTGAATGTTAGTTTGGGACATCAAAAGTCAAAGATATGTTACAAAATGTGTACTTTTTGGTTGGTTTTCGAGTCTCTAATTCCATGAAAGCGAGTAGAGTGGGCATCAAACCACTATAGTGGAACACATGTACAAGACCTATAGCGGGGGGTGCCACTATGATGATGTTATTATCGCATGTCGGGCCGCTATAGTGGGGTAAGTCAAAGTCCTATGCAAAAAATTTCAAAACCTCTTATTTTCTTCAACTCGCTCTTGGGAGAAGGGAAGATGATTTAGGGCAGTTCCAAGCCATTTTTCCACAAAATTCTTCGGTAAAGGCAAGTTCAATTTTCCCCTATATTTTAATTTAATTCTTAAGCCTTATAATCTAAGGTATTACTCTTGGGGTACGGTTTTGAATTTAATTAATTGTGGGAAACACCCTTGTTGGGTTGAATGATCATAAATTAGCCTAGGGTTTATGATTTGGTTACAGTAAAACCTCGATAAAATAATATTCGATAAAGTAATAATCTCTCTAAATGAATATTTTTCTCCAGTCCCGAGTTGGGTCAGTTATATTAAAGTAATATTCTCGCTATATGCTTTAGATAATAATTAAAAATAAAGTATTAAAGGCCCAGAAAAAATGTAAAGTAATAATTACTAAAATACATCAAGAATTTATATATATATTTAATTAGTCAATAATACTAGACCAATAACTATTTCTTTTTAAAATATGATTCTATAGTTGATTGTTTTTTCTTCCCACCAAAACCAAATTTAATCTCATCCTTAACTTTTTGAAGAGTAAACACAATTTCTGGAATAATTTGTTTGTGTTGTACCAAATAGTTTGACAATGTAGTCATTGCTTGAAATGCCTCCTTTGACGATACTTGTGGGGCAATGCTACTATCATCTTGTTCAGGATCATCTCATCATCATTAATTATTACAGATTGAATAATCTGTTCATCTGTAGGTGATTCCATAACTGTATGATTCTCGTTAAGGTAGTTCAAAAGATGTTCAACATCCATCACATTTCTATAGGCTAAATTAGAGATGACATCATTTCATTCTTGGATACCTTCTTCTAATTTACCAACTTCTTGGATACCTTCATCTAATTCACCAACTTGTAGTTCGGGAACATTGTTTTCTTCCGACCGGATCTTGCAATGCCGAAAACAATTTGCAATTGTTATTTCTTTCACATCAAAATTCCAAGCCAAGTTAGCAAAATTAATACCATTAAAAATATTAATTTTTTCAATATTTGGTGCTTCAACCTCAAGGCCTTGTAGGATGCTGAAATAAAGACAACGACGATAATGAGCTTTGAATGCTCAAATAATCTCAGCATTACATGGTTGAATCTTAGACTTTGTGTTAGGAGGTAAGAAAAACAAATCTACATTTTTTAAGCCTTCAACTATCTTTGGATGAGCTGGGCAATTGTCTACTATTAACAAAACCTTCCTGCTATTCATTCTCTTATCAAACAAGCGAACATATTCTTGGAAAAGCAAGCCAGTCATCTAAGCTTTCTTGTTGGATCTATACATGCAATTAAGATTGTTCATGTTCACATTTTTAAAGCATCTAGGATTTGCAAACTTACCAATAATCCACAATGGTACTTTGTCAGATCCATCACAATTGCAACAGAGAGCAAGACTAATTCTCTCTTTGTCTTTTTTGCGACCTTCAAGCTGCTTGGTAGCAAGTGAATGATCAGCTTCCAATCGGTAAAATAGTCTAGTTTCATTCATATTATAAATATTTTTCAATTCAAACTGATCTAGTTTTGACTGTATGCTAGGAAATTCATTTTAAATATTCTCCATGATAACTGAATTACTTTCACCAAAACGTTTGTAAGACTTGATTCCATATCTTGACTTGAAACGTTCCAACCAACCAGAAGAGAAGCTGAATTCTTGATTAGTTTCACCATACATTTTCAGGAAAAGATCTTTTGCTTTTCCTTGGATAATTTCCCCTGACATGTTCACTTTCTCTTGCATTTGAAGAAACCACTCGTACAAAACTTTCTCTAAATCAGGGTATTTTGCCGGTTTATGCCTTTTGGCATCGCTATTTTTCATCTCATTCATCAAATCAAACTTTTGTTTCACCCATGTTGGCAAATCTTTTTGGCTAATAGTTAGATTCTCTTTCTTATGTTCACATATTGTGTTTCTTATTTTATTGGTTAAAGATGATTTTTGTACGTCTTTCAAATGATAAGAAGACATTATACTTGGATTATGATTTTTAAACATCTAGCTTTTTCCTATTATAGTTAACATAAAATCTCTTCATATTATATATACATGAATACAATTAGAAACATTAAACTTCACTAAATTCGTTTAGCTTTCCTAGATTTAAATAATAAATATGCAAAGACAACACTTTTTAGTTTCCTAGATTTAAACTTTTGAACTTCTTAATTCAAATATTTTTTTTCTTTCTTATGGCACATACTGCAAAATACTCTTTAAAATAATAAATATTTATTTATTGATAAACAAATATTTTATGCATTTATCGATAAACTAATAATCTCGATAAATGAATATTTTTTTGGGGTCTCAAGCATATGCATTTATAGAGGTTTTACTGTATAATCCATATATTGATAGGCCATTATTGATTGAGTATTGTATTTTTCATTATTGTTTAGACCAAGAACATGCCATATCACTTTTAAAAATGGAAAGCTCAGATTCTTTAGTGTTTTCAATACTTGATTCAGGGTAGATCATGGTTGTGTATTTTCCCAGTTATGTATGTATGCATGTCTACTTCTTTATAGATTCATTTGTGTAATACATGTTGGAAAAACCTAAGGGAGGAATATTATATGAAATCATGTTGATAATCTCATGCAATGAACCTATTTATTTTACTTGTTTATCCAAGTATGATTGTTAATTGTGATTGTGATTTTCCATGATGTTCTGATTGCTGGTTGGATTGAGTACCATGCCTCTATAGGAATACTAATGGTTGGCTAGGGTACCACACCTTATACGAATAATAAAATTAGTTGGTTCAGGTACCACGCCAAGACACTAAAAATTTATGTGTGGGTTTTATGAGAGGACAATGTATGTGCTTTTGTGATCATGTGGGACATTATTTATGCATTGATTGATTCAGGATATTGTTATTGGGAATCTGTATTGTATTATGACTGTTGGTATGTATATATGTTGGCCTGTTTTACTATTTTGTAGTTGTTCGCTTACATTCATATTTTAGAATTGAATGTATGATCCTACTAGTACACTCTAGTTGTGTATTGATACCACAGTTGCTCTTTTCTTGTTGAGTATAGGTCATATTCAGGCAGCTAATATGAGACCTCAGTTGAGAGATGCTTGACCATTCAAGTTGAAGGGTGAGCTACTCTTTTGGGCTACCATGGATTCTTTTCCATTTCTTTGTCCATCTTTTCGGACATAGACACTTGGACCATTAAATTTATTCTTCTAGCTTCCCGTCCTTGACTAATTAGAGTTTGGTAGTATGACTTCAAATTCTAGGAGTTGTTTTGTGCAACGTATATTTTTAATTGGCTGAGTTTATGAGAACTCAATCCTTCAATTGTTTTTAACTACTTTTCAGTCTTTCTACTTCTTGATTTGTCTTCTTGCTATGGGTTTGATGGGTATTATTGGGCTAGTAATTGATTCTCACACAAAAGGATAGTGTGAGTGTCACACACAATGATCTGGATCGTGACAGTGTTGACAAAGAAGGTGATACTTGTCCACAAAATTTTATTTCTTTCTTTGGATACTCCAATTGTTGATATTTTATAATATGTTTGATTATGATCTTGAAATTAATAGTGATCTTCCAGTCCAGACACCTTGGATGAAGTTACTTTTGTGTGACATCTTTTTTTTCTATTTATATACACATGAAGGAATCTTGAATGAAGTTATTTTTGTGTGACATCTTTTTTTACTATTTATATACATATGAAGATACTCAGGCTTGTGTTGAGAGTTCATCTTATGTTTATAGGAGATAAAATGGTGTAAATGGTTGTTTTCTTTACCTAAATAGGATATTATTTACTTTCGACTCTACTGACACCTTAGAAGTGTGTGACTTGGTCATCATATCACATTGAAAGTAATTTTATCTACATAGAGGATAACTTGTACTTAATGTTTCCTGAAACCATATGATATTGCCTACTTGTTATTTTGACATCAATGAATCTTTTTTTATATTCATGATTGTGTTCGGACCAGCTTGCACACACTTTGACTAATTTCACTAGATATTTATCACCTCCTACCAACAATAGGTACCTGACAACTCTGTCCCAACATGGCTAGAATAGATAGAAAGAAATCACTTAGTTCTGAACCTAAAATCTTAGGTTCTAAATCCATTTTATTGACCACTAGGTAACACACTTGGGTGCACACTTTGTACTTTTAGGAAATCCTTTTTTGATGGTCCTTGGAAGAGCCAAGTAACTTGTGATTCATGTAAGGATTTGTTCTTCAAGGGTATACTTCATGCTTGGTTATATCACAAGTTTGTTAGTCTCTAACCTTTTGTCTTTTCTAAATTCTATTGAGTGATTTTGTGTGTTCAATTAAATTTTCAGTAAAAACCTAAAAGTACATTACAACATTTAATGTTTAGATATACTTTGGGAACAAACTTCCAAGTATGAAAGCTATATATTATATATTGTTTTATTTTAATTTTTTTGGTGCACCTACTTATAAAAAAAAGAAACTTAAATTTTTAAATTTGAACCATTGCTAGATTCTTGACTCAGTTATTGAACACAAGTCTTTATGCCTCAGAAGGCTAAGCCTTATTTTTTTTGATAAGAGAGATTATTGTGTTGAGGGCTGAAGACTTTGTATCTAGGCAATATTGATGGGACAATCCTCTTAAGGATATCTTTGTAGAATTGATGCTTGTTTTGGTTCTTTAATTGAAGGTTTTAGAATTTTATAGCTATTATTGTCAATTGATTTCTTTACTTGTGTATTTTTTCGATCTTTTACCTTGTTGTTTCTAAGTTAATGTGTCCTTCCTATCTTGAATTACATTAATGTATCTCATAGAATTAGTCAAAATGTACAATTTGATTTGAAAGTCGCCCTTATAAAAAATGATTACAAAGGTAACACATTGTGCCCTTTATGTTTTTTTTTTTTATGTAATTCTTCACACTAAACTTGTGAGATACTAAATAAAAAATAAAGGGAAAAATACTAGCTTAATAACAATGTTCATCCTTAGGTTTTCCTTTTGGAAACACGGAGAAATAGTCTACGAAACCTCAGCATTACTAGTGTGAGTTTATTCTCCTATTTTTATAGCACATTTAATGATGCTACACATATGATATTTGGTTTAGATAGTATAAAAAAGGATTAATAATTGCATTTCTTCTTACAAATTAAACTTATGGTTTTGGCAAGATAAAACAAAGTTATATAAGAAAGACAAAACAACAATATACAGATACAATAAAAAATAGCAAATGAAAAAACTAGATACCCAAAGTACTAACCTTTTTTATCATCTACATTGGAGAGTTAATAGCATAAAGTACTAACTTTTTTGACCATCTATATTCAATGAAATTGATCCTTCACTTTCTACTCCTTTTTCTAATCAAACATCAAGCAAGAAAAGAACAAATAGACAATTAAAAAGAGCAACAAAGTAGATACCCAAGTGTTATTTCAAACCAACAATTATAACAAAAAAATAATTAAGAAATAGCAACAAAGTAAATACCCAAGTGTGATTCTTAACTAGTAACGACTAACATAATTTTAAAAAAAATAGCAAGAAAATGAATATCGATGTGTTATATTAAAACTAAAAAGGACTAACAACTTAGAAATTGATTCCTCACAAACAAGATTGAAAAAATTAAAAATTTACATAGTCAATTAATTAAGCTACTAACACAAAGAATTAACCTCTTTGATTCATCTACAATTGCTAAAATTATACCTTTTTCTTCTTCTTCTTCAACCAAGAAAAAATGTTTCTTGTTGTTGTTGTTGTGACAAAATGGATTTAGGGATTGTGATTATAGGAAAAAGATATTTTCACAAGTATATATAATATGTTTTTTTTTAACTATAATGTAATAAATTTTGTTTACCACAAGGTGAAAATGACTATTAAGTTTAGCTAGAATCCAAAATAGTGGTCTTTAAGCTATGAATTGACTATAAATTTTGAATTTAAAATTGTGATTTTTTATGCTTTTTATGGAAATGTATTTAACTTGAGAAAAAATGGAAATTCTATCAGTGGAAGTAGTAAAACTTAGTTGGAACTTTGAAAATATTTGAAGAATAGATTTTGAAAATCTGAACAAATTCAATGGACAAATATATATTTAAACATAAATTAAAAAAATTATATGTAAAAAAATATTTTCCCACAAATATATAAGATTTTATAAAACACTCATTTAATATTTTTTACCACAAAGGAAAAGGAGTAATAAGTTTAGCTAAAAACCAATACAAAGATCTTTTAAGCTTCGATTTGATAATAGTTTTGAATTTAAAATACTAATGTTATGACATTAAGTGAGAATCTTCATGGGTAAAATGTTCCCTTCTTATGCTAAATAGATATCAAGATCCGATTCTTCAACTCATGATGGAACCTACTATAACCCACCAGTAGGTAAGTCAACCCGTACTCAGAACGACAAGTAATGAGTATAAGGGTAGAACTAATAGAATTAGCACTAGACAGTAAAATAAGATAGAAACAAAAGCACGTAAAAATCTTTATACAAGAGAATTTCTCTGAGAACATGGAAATCATGAGTACATAGCTGTCTAATAAGAAAATACAAGTTCCAAAAGTGAACCACAAAAAGCCATCTCATAAGGAAAAATACTATATAAATATATATATAGAAGAAGACAAGCTGATCCAGGACGCCACGTGCTCACCCATGTCTCCGATCTCAAATATTGTTAAAACTGGCACAAACGATAACCGCTGCTACCTAGCACTAGGACATGCATCATGAAACAGATGAACAATGTAGTATGAGTACCAAAACAAAAGTATCTAGTAGGCATCATAGGCCTACTGATTAAGAAGGGTAAAGGTAATAAGAAAAGATAGAATCTAGACACAAACATAGGTTAAAACAAATATGAAAGAAAAAACACGAGCATACCGAAAGTAAATCTAAGTACAACTTGCTAAACCTGATTGGGCCCCCATAAGCCCAAAAGTTACACTTGTGCGCAAGTTTAAATAAAACCTGAACATGCCCTAATAGCCCGACAGGTACACATAATAGCTAAGTCTAATGAACGCAGAGAGACACAAAGCGAAAGATGGGCTCTCACCCGAAGTAACCATAAAATATAGTCAACTCCAATCCCAGCTAGCAAGAGTGAAGATCAATATATGCCGCACAACTAGCTAGTCCACTCCCAGCTCAGCTAGAAGGAGTGACTCGAAGGCACTTTGACTCTGAAATGGATCTAATATATCATGGCCGCCCAACCATCTAGTCCACTCCTAGGGGCGTAAGCCGCCCATCTAGTAAGAGTGACCCAGACGCGTGTTGGCTCCGAAGAGGATCTCATATATCATTACCAAGTCACCGTGGAATGATGTCCACCAAAAAGAATCAACAAGAGGCTTCAAGCCTACAACAATCCAAACCTGTGTCAACGCAATAAAAATAGAACCTCTAATAACCATCGCTACCTCAAAAATAAGGGGAGGAAATAGAACAGTGAACAAGTTGAGAGATCACCCTAACTGAGGCTCATGCTATCATAATCAAGTCTACTATTCAAGTCTACAAGGATCTAGTCCATCCGAAATGACGTCGGAGACGAAAACAAGGCTATAAGGATAACATGTCTAATGCAACACTAGTCTAACTCTAAAATAAGGTCAAACATGCTCAATACAAAAATATCAATTAATACACAACAAAAAGCAACCACATACTTAAAATCCAACTAGCATGGTACTAAACTCGAAATAATGCCGACTAATTCAAAAACATGGTATCTAAGAAGAGAAATAAGAATAACCAGGTACATACCCCCAATTTAATCTAATCAACATGCATTTATGATCCATTCCTCATTTTCTCATTTTGTTTCTCTATGAAACTTATTTCTAAGAATTTTCTCTAAAGGAAACCTAACGGCTATTGGTGAGAAATCCTAGAGGCAAATTACCAGTAGTATAACGGTAACATTACGGGTCTACAGGAATGGCTGCTATAGCACTGATAGAGATTGTCAGACCACTGGACCAAAGAAAAAATGGTTGGTTGGAAGACAATAATAAAACACAACTGGAAGAACAACATGCTATGCATCAAGTAAAGAGCTCAAGCATATCTAAGTTCTCTTTTGGGGTGAATCCAACTGTTATGTTGCCAACTACCATGCAAATTCATTTGGAAAATTGGAAGAGAATATAGTGCAACAAACAACTCAGGAAGATCAACATATCATGAGGAAAGAATAAGAGAAGACAAAGCAACAAAAGGAGATTCCACAGGCAGGTAAGCTCCCTAGTTCCAATTTTAATCAAATTCTTATCAGTACTGAAGCTCATTTGCAAATTAATGCAAATGAGCAAAATAGAAATGTTGTAGTTCACTTGGCACATGACAAAACTCAGAACACCAAGGAAATGGGTACCTTCATTGATCATAACAACAAAGGAAAATATCAGGAACACAACCTCAATAACCAACAAAACAATGACAAACATAACGTTGTTCCTAAGGGTAAATTCCCTCGAGTATCCAACAATTTTGAGAAACAGGTTCATCCTCTAGCAGTAACAGAACAAGCACACAAAATGTTATGGCAGTCAATGATCAAGCTATTCAAAACCCGCAATACCAGCAAAATAACCCCAAAAATGACCATATACCTTAACCAACTCCCTACACTGTCATCTAATCCTTTGCAGCAAAACTTAGATAGAACCAAGTCAAAAGTGAGATTACCATTACCAAAAAAGGTGTTCACTCATACAATGCCTAAGGTAGAGTTGATCATGAAAAAAATCATCCTTAGAACACTATTTTGTGGAGGCGTGGAGATAGTTCACTTTCATGCAAGGCATGTGTATATTTACTTGGACAATGAGTTAGATTATATCAAAGTGTGGACTAAATAGAAGATGACCATTAAAGGTCAGTAGAACCTTCAGAGGAAGAAACACCAATAGTCCCAATTTTGATATCCCTCCCTGAACTACCTTGGCATTTCTACACCAAAGATTTTGTCACTGCTGTTTTGAAACCTATTGTAAAAGTGATATATTTCACGCCCCTAGGCCACCCCATGTACGCAAACAAGGGACCTAGGATCATCAGTGACCCCAAGCTAACTTTTCTGGCATATCATAAGCATAATAAAGAAAGCTGAATCAATAAACGCTGTGTAGAAGCTAAATCATAAGATAATCTGAAAGGATGAGGAATACCCATATACTATCTAATAAATGAAAACGGAGAGTTTGAATTACCACTGAAAAGTTAAACTCGAAAGCTAAAGTTGAGACTAACAATGTCTGAAATAAAGCCTCTACTAACTAGAAATGTTGGGACATGCCCCAGCTAGATCTAGCAAAACTGAAACTAAAGCTAAAAGCAAAGAAAGATAATCATGTCACTTATCCTCAAAGAATGAGGACTCACCACTAATGTTGTTGAACTAAAGATTAGGAACCGATCTATACGTGATCTGGAAGCTGAGAACCTGAACCTACATCATGACAAGACGTAGAGCAGAGTATGCGTCAGTAATTGAAAGGTACTGAGCATGCAATATAGAGTAAAGTTGAACAATAATCATAATTGAACCAAAGCATATATCTGAACAATGATAAGAGATAAGTATGATGCTAAACTGAGAATACTGAAGATGAAATAACTGAATGCAATGACCAAGTTTATAACATGCTGAGACAGAATACTAAACTTTAACTGATAACCTTGTCAATGCAATAGAATCTGACTAAACTGTGGGAGCTAATAATAACCGACATAAAACTACATGAGTTAAATGTGGAGTCCTATAAATATGCCCCATCGAGAGGACCCAATATACCCCGCCAGAGGTATAGAGGAATGATTGGCATGATTACTAAAATGATGCCTACAGAAGGGACTTACAACCTATGGGGCATGTAGTTCTGGGACTTGAGGGTGACATGACCCTAGTCCACTAGATATTAACCTTCTCGCAATTGATTATGTAATTAACATTTTATGACTGAATTTCTGTAATACTGGATAGCTCAAAACTGACATGCTAACTAAAAATACAACATTAATACACTAATAATGAAACGTTCAAAAAATGAGGCATGTATATCTGAATTAATTTACCTAGCATGTGTAATTCATGAACTAAAAGAACTACAAAGCTAGGGTTCTGAATTTATGAAAGAATCTACACAAAACGATACTGATTTCATGACAATCTGATCTTGATCATTCTAACAGCTAAAACCCAACAATTGCTAACATTCAAGAAACCCTAGGTCTAGATAATATTAATGGAATCAAAATTCTGACTGAAATCTAGGGACCTAACGGGTGAAAGGGACACACTAGTGAAATCCCACATACCAGGTGACAAATTTCATGGAGAAATCTTTCAATTTCGGGCTGGATTTGGTGAAAACCTTGCTGTGTTTTGGAACTAGGGCTAGTTGACTCTTTCTGCTTTTATTTCTCATGTTTGATTGATTTCTTGGTGAATGATTTGACTAGGGTAAGTTCTAATTAATTTGTTAGGCATAAAATGACTAAAACTACATAGTTTAGGGGTCCAACACATAAAGAATAAACCAAAAGACCCCTAACTTAAAAATTGTCGGTGCCACCGACAGACTTGACAAACGGACCGTGGCAGGACCGATGGTCCCTGCTGGTAAACTGTCATTTAGCGACTGGGATCTAGAATTTAGGGGTCTGACCTATGGCCCTGGACCACGGACCGTAGTCTGACCTATGGTCCGTAGGACTGGTCGTGGGTCAACACTTAGCTAATTTTTCTAAGGGTTGTGGGGAAGGGTCGGAGGTGGCCATCCATGGACCACTAGCATGGGCCATTGGTCACCCTACGGTTCGTGGGTGGCAACTGTGCGTTGCACCTACAACGTCTAGAAATCTGCATTTTGGTCTATTTTCGGATACAGGGTGTTATATTATCTCCCCCTTGGGAACATTCATGCTCATATGAAGACTAAAATAGTTGGAGATGGAGGGGAAAGCTACAACCCTACCTCTAAACTATGGAAACTAATTTCTAACTGATCTAAGTTCCAAGAACATGCAAATACGCTGAAAATGAAAGTACAATCTGAAGGAACATGATACTAAGACTGAATCTGCACATAAAATACTAAAAAACTAAAGAGGAACTTACCTCAAGTTGGAATGGAATCGAAAGGAAAGAGATGAGGATAGTTGGCCTTCATGGCTACTTCTGCTTCCCAAGTAGCTCCCTTTATGGACTAACTCCTCCACTAAACCATAATTAAAGCGACTTTTTTGTTTCTCAACCTTCTAACCAGATGATCAAGGATTTCAACTAGTACCTCTTCATAAGTGAGAGTATCCTTCACAACCACACTTTCTAAAGGTACAATAGATGTTGGATCACCCACACACTTCTTCAACAATGAAATGTGGAAAACCAAATGCACTACTGCTAGTTCTGTCGGCAACTCTAACTCATAAGCCACTTTACCAACCCTTTGCAAGATCTTGTAAGGGCCTACATATCTAGGACTGAGCTTCCCTTTCTTGCCAAATCTCATTACCCCCTTCATAGGTGAAACTTTCAAGAAAACCCAATCATCAACTTGGAACTGTAATTCCTTCCTCCTTATAGCTGCATAAGTCTCCTGGTGACTCTGGGTTGTCTTAAGTCTATCTGTAACTAGTTTTTCAACACATGTGTTGCACGTGATTATTAATTCAGAAAATATATGTTATAGTAAATGGTATTGCTTATTTAAGCGAAGACTTGAATAATAAGTTTTGAATAAAATAATATCGCAGATTCTTTTGTGAATGTTCAATGTAGATCATCATATATATCTCTTATTCACGTGGACATATGAAGATGGTCAATGAAAATTTTTATTAGTTAAATGCAATAATGCATATATTTATTTCAATTTCATAAGGTTCAATCATGTCATTAGTCATATCTTTGTAATATAACCTTATAGATGATAGTTTTGTGTATTTTTCTTTCCATCTAACCAGATGTACTTTGCACTTGTATTCCACGTTAAACTGTTTAGATGTCATATGAATATGTGAAGAGAACAACTATATATTGTTTTTTAGAACTAATTTTTATATATTAATTTTTATTTTATAAGTTATAACATAATAGATGATGTTCTTGTTGTTGGCTCTCATATTTGACTTCTCGATTGACTGTTACATAAATCAAAGATAGTTATCTAACTGTCAATAGATAACTGAGAAAGGTTTCTTTTTCTTTTTACCTGTAAAACTAAAAATTAAAATTTAAAAATATATTCTATCTATGAAATCATATATATAATCACATGTTTATCTTACCCACAACAAAGATATAGTTCATATACTTGTGAATAATTTTCAATTTATTCAACCAAACATGATTCGTCTAAGAAAAAATAACAACATCGTGTTATTACATATATATGAGTGGTATAATATCACATATATTTTGTAAAGGATACATTTTAAATAATTCATATATATTCACATATTTTCACATTTGTTGTGAGTTTTTTTAAAAAAAAAAAGAACTCGGAACAATTTAAAATAATATATTTTCAAGTTAGAAGATCTTTTTAACTTGATAATACAGTTGTGACATATATAATACTTTAATTTAAATAAAATATATATGGTATTATTACAAGTCACATGAGCTTTTCTTCGTCTAAAATACTCAAATATTAAGAAATAGTAAATAAGTAAAATAAAAGGACAATATTTATATAGTAATAACTATTTTGAAGTAAACTTTCTAACATTTTGAATCACATAAGTAGCATTGATAAATAAAGTCATTTTTTTTAGCTTGAACATCAAAATAATAAAGCAATTCTCTAGGCCTTGAGAAAATTAATAATTTTGGAAAAATGCTCAGAAGCATATATTTACATCACAAAATAAATTGTTAACAAAAATAAATAAATTTAGACTTCATATATTGAAACATTACATAAAAATGTATATATTAAGCAAAAAAATAATTATTATATCATCAAAATTATTTACCTCAAGTACTCGAGGTTATGGAATATACCATCTTAGGATAGAATGATTTACTTTATCAGAATAGTGGTACCTCATATTGCTAAACTTCGAACTCACTCAACGATAATAAATGACATGAAATATTTTAAAATGCAAGAAGAAGAAGAGTAGAAGATTAAAATAAAATTATGGTGGAAAATGGGAGGCAGCCCCTGTATTTATAGTCAACAAAGGGCAGTATGAACAAGTATTTTTTGTGTCTTATTTGAAAATTCATGACCTTTTTGAGAAATCACAACCCGTTGGAAAAGTCACAACTTATTGAAAAAGTCACAACTCTTTGAAAAGTCACAACTTATTGAAAAAGTCATAACTCTTTGGAAAAGTCACAACTCATTGAAAAATCACAACCCTTCAAAAAAAGTCACAACTTATCGAAAAAAGTCATAACTCATTGAAAAAATCACAACATAAGTTAGGGATACTATAGTAATTTAACATTCAAGTTAGGAGTTCACGCTTTTAAGGTAATATAGATGAGTTGCACTTTCTCCATAGCATCATGAACTGAATCGGGCTCAATCAAGGCTGTTTCACCTACTTCAAACCAACCAACTGGAGATCAACATCTATGCCCATACAATGCCTCATACGAGGTTATCTGAATGCTAGAATGATAACTATTATTGTAGGCGAAATCTATATGAGGAATGTGATCAACTACCCTTGAAATCGATCATGCAAGCTCTCAATATGTCCTCTAAGGTCTGAATGGTACTCTCGGCCTGACCATCCGTCTGTGGCTGAAATGTTGTGCTAAGATTAACTTAAGTACCAAGACCTTTCTAAAATGACTTCTAGAAAGGAGAGGTAAACTAAGGACCTATATCTGAGACGATAGACAAAGAAACCCCATGCAACCTAACTATCTCATTAATGTAAAGCTTGATGTAGTCCTCCGCCGAATCTATAGTCTTAACAGCCATGAAGTGCGCAGACTTAGTGACTCTATCAGCTATCACCCAAATGGAGTCATGGTGTCTGCGAGTATGAGGTTAACCTGTAATGAAGTCCATGTTGATCACATCCCACTTCCAAGTAGGAATGTTGATCTCTTGAGTCAAACCTCCTGGTTTCTGATGTTCTACCTTCACTTGTTTACAATTGGGGCACTTAACCACAAAATTTGCTATATCCCTCTTTGTGTCATTCCACCAAAAGACTTCCCGCAGATCACGGTACATCTTAGTGGTACCTGGATGAATAGAATATCTGGAATTATGGGCTTCTTCAAGAATATGTTGTCTCAACTCTCCCACCTTAGGAACACATAATCGACCCTGATAGTGAAACACGCCATCTCCCCCTTGGGATAATACTTGAACTCTCTACTAATTGACTGCACCCTTTAGTTGAAGCAAAATCAAATTGTTGTCTTGCTTTTCCTTAACCTCTGCTACCAAATGAAGATTATGACCTATTCTAAACTATTACACCACCATCTGATATGCATATAAGATGAACTCCTAAGCGAGCAAGTCTGTGAACATCCTTTGCTAGTTCCTTTCTTTCTTCCTCAACATGTGCTACACTACCCATAGATAGTCTACTAAGAGTATCTTCTACTACATTGGCCTTATCAAGAATGCATACTCATATAGTAATCCTTGATGAACTCAAGTCATCTCCTCTGGCGAACATTCAACTCTTTCTGGGTGAACACATATTGAAGGCTCTTATGGTCTGTGAACAGATCTACGTGAATACTATACAAGTAATATCTCCAAATATTAAGTGCAAACACCAATATTGAAAGCTCGAGGTCATGAGTTGAATAGTTATTCTCATGCACCTTAAGTTGTCGAGAAGCATAAGCTACAACCTTACCTCGCTGCATTTACACACAACCTAGACCCACTCTGGATGCATCACAATAGATAATATAATTATCTCAACCCTCTGGTAGAGTCAAAATGGGAGTTTTAGTCAACCTAGTTTTCAGTTCTGCAAAGCTTTTCTCACAATCATCTGACCATTGGAACTTAACCTTTTACTGAGTCAACCTATTCAATAGAGATGTGATGGATCAAAATCCTTCCACGAACCTTCTATAACAACCCGCTAGACCCAAGAAACTTCTAATATCTGTAGGAGAGGTAGGTCTGGGCTATTGTTTCACTTCTTCTATTTTTTTAGAATCCACTCGGATCCTTTCGCTAGATGCTATATGACCAAGGAAAGCAACAAATTGCAACCAAAACTCACATTTGTTAAACTTAGCGAATAATTGGTGATCTTTGAGTGTTTTCATGACAACCCTCAAATGATTTGTATGCTCTTCCTCATTCCTAGAGTAAATGAGGATATCATCAATAAAGACGATAACGAACAAGTCCAAATACTTTTGAACACTCTTTTTATCGAATCCAAGAAATCTGCAGGAGCATTGGTTAGTCCAAATGACATAACCACAAATTCATAGTGACCATACCAAGTTTTGAAGGTTATTTTCGAGATGTCAATATCTCTGACTCTAAGTTGTGATAATTGGATCTAAGGTCTATCTTTGAGAAATGACTAGCGCCCTGAAGTTGGTAGAACAAGTCATCAATACTTAGGATGCGATACTTATTCTTGATTGTGACTTTGTTCAACTGCCTATAGTCAATGCACATTCTGAGGGAACCATCTTTTTTTTGCACGAACAACACTGGTGCACCCATGGAGAAATACTAGGTTTGATGAAGCCCTTATCTAGAAGGTCTTTCAACTGCTTTTTCAATTCTATAAACTCAGCTGGAGCCATTCTGTAAGGAGGAATAGAAATAGGTTGGGTATCTGGAAGGAGATAAATTTCAAAGTCGATTTCCCTTTCCGGAGGAACTCCAAAAAGATATTCTGGAAACACTTCTGGGAACTCATTAACTACTGGAACTGACTCAAGAGTTGGGATTTCAGAGCTTGAATTATTAACCCAAACTAGATGGTAGAGATAACACTTAGAGATCATTTTTCTGGCCTTGAGGTAAGAAATGAATCTACCCATAGGTGTTAAGATATTACCCTTCCATTCTAAGATTGGCTCATCTGGAAACTGAAAACGAACAATCCTAGTTCTACAATCGACCGAGGCATAATAGGAATGTAACCATTCCATGCCTAAAATGACATCGAACTCTACCATTTCTAATTGTACAAGATCTGCTGAGGTGACTTTCTGAAAAAATGTGACAGGGCAATATATGTATACCCGTCTAGTTATAATTGGGTCACCAACTGGAGTAGAGACTGAGAAAAGTTCTGAGAGAGTTTCTGGACTAACATTGAAGTTAACTGCTATATAAGGAGTTACAAAGGAAAGAATATCCCCTTGATCTAATAATGCATAAACATCTAAGTTGAAAACTCATAACGTACCAATGACTACATCAGGAGAATCTTCCTGATCCTAGTGAGACTGAAGAGCATACAACTTGTTTTGGAGCTGACCACCACCTATACCAGATGAGTTACCCTACTAAGTCAGGCGACATGATGGTGCTGCTGAAGTTGTGGACTAAGCTCCACCATTATTTCCCCTTTGACCTTGTTTAGCAGAAGGACAATCTCTCAACCTATGACCAGAATGATCACACCCAAAGCATCCTTCCCTTCCTACAAGACACTCGCCTGGATGGTTCTTACCACACTTTGGAAAAGTTGGGTACGTTTTGGTGCCTGAAACACTCCCCTGAGACTTAGAGCCTAATGCCCTACCTTTCTAATCATTTTGGAACTTGGAGGATGGAACACTAGCTGATGAAGGTGCTGGAGCAGAAGACTTTTGCTAAAACTGCGAGCGATTCCACCAGCCAATTTCTATTAAGAATACTCATAGTTGCATGCTCTAGCCTTTTGGTTCTCCTTAGCTTGTTCTCTAAGATTATCTCCCTCAACCTGCTAAGCATGAATCATGAGCCTAGGATGTTCATATTTTCCAGCAACATAGCATTCCTACACTCTATTTTTAGTAGGTCAGATACCCCATAAAGAAACTTGTTCATTTGAGCCTTGGTATTGGCAACCTTGTGAGGAGCATACCTGGAGAGTTGGGTGAACTTAAGTCCATATTCTTGGACTATCAAAGAACCCTGCCTCAAATTCATAATCTCCTAATCTCTTGCCTCCCTCAACTCCCTTGGAAAGAACCTGTCCAGAAAAGTCTCGTTGTAGCATTCCCAAGTGATAGAAGCTATATCTTTACCCCTTTTCTCTTTCCATTGTGTATACCAGATGTGAGCTGCATCCTTAAGATGATAGGATGCCAACTCTACCCTATCATTACCTGTCACTTGCATCACTCCAAAGATCTTCTTGAACGTATCTAAGAAGTTTTGGGGATCCTCACCAATTGTGTTCCTAAGAACTCAGGCGAATTAATACTAACGAAGTCACGAACCCTAGTTGTCGCTTATCCACCACTCGTATTTGCAGGAGCTGGAACCTTCTGGTTTTTCTGGTTAGTCATACTTTGAGCCAAAAGTTGAATGGCATTCCTAAACTCTACATTCGTAACCTCTTAATCTAGGACTAGAGGAGCTATGTTAGCATTCCTAGCATTGGCATTCCTTCCATAAGCTCTACAAGGAGGCATGATCTGAAATCGCACAACGTCCAGTTAGAAACAAGGAATTAGATGATACCTTATGCACGATAAGAGTAACAAGAAATTGAATTTTTCCTAAAATACTTCATAGCCTCCATATCATTAGATGTGGTGCACTTCACACCCATGAAAAGGACTCTACTTAGTGCGGCTTTTCAGGCATTCTAGGACTCTTAAGCCTTATTCTTTGATACCAAGTTTGTCACACCCCGAGTGACCTAGAATCACGAGTGACCCCAAGCTAACCCTATTAGCATATCATAAGCATACTAAAGTAAATTGAATCAATAAACACTGTGTGAAAGCTAAATCATATGATAATCTGAAATGATGGGGATACCCATATACTATTTGAATAAATAAAAACTGAGAGTTTGAAATACAACTGAAAAGTCAAACTCAAATGCTTAAGCTAAGACTATCTATGTATGAAATAAAGCCTCTACAGACTAGAAATACTGAGACATGCCCCCGCTAGATCTAGCAAAACTAAAACTAAAGCTAAAAGTAAGGAAAGATAATCATGTCACTCGTCCTCGAAGAATAAGGACTCACCACTGATAATGCTGAACTGAAGATCAGGAATCGATATATGCGTGATCTGGAAGTTGAGAACTTGACCCTACATCACAAGAAGATGTAGCATAGAGTATGCATCAGTACTTGAAAGGTACTGAGCATGCAAGATAGAGTAAAGCTGAACAATAATCATAATTGAACCAAAGCATATATTTGAGCAATGGTAAGAGATAAGTATGATACTAAACTGAGAATAGTGAACATTAAATAACTGAATGTAATGACCAAGTTTATAACATGCTGAGACAGAATACTGAACTGTAACTGATAACCTGGTCAAAGCAATAGAGTCTAACTAAATTGTGGGAGCTGCTAATAACTGACATAAAACCATATGAGCTAAATGTGAAGTATGATATATACGCCTCGGTGAAAGGAGCCAATAGACCTTGCCAGAGGTATTAGAGCCTGACTGGCATGATCACTAAAATGAAGCCCACAAACGAGACTTACAACCTAAGGGGCACGTAGTTCTTGGACTTGAGGGTGAATGACCATAGTCGACTCGGTATTAAGCTTTTCCCAATTGATTATGTAATTAACATTTTATGATTTCATTTCTGTTATACTGGATAGCTCAAAGCTAACATGCTAACTGAAAATGCAACATTAATATACTGATAATGAAACATTCAAAAATCGAGGCATGTATATCTGAATTATCTAACCTAGTATGTGTATTTCATGAACTAAAAGAACTACAAAGCTAGGGTTCTGAATTTATGAAAGAATCTACACAAAACGATACTAAATTTATGACAATATGATTTGGATCATTCTAACAGCTAAAACCTAATAATTTCTAGCATTCAAGAAACCCTAGGTCTAGATAATATTATGTGAATTAAGATTCTGACTAAAATCTAGGGACCTAATGGGTTAAAGGAACCCACTAGTGAAATTCCACATACCTGGTGATGAACTTCATGGAGAAATCTTTCAATTTCGAGCTGGAACTGATTAAAACTTTGTTGCATTTTGGAATTTCTCTAGTTTAATTGATTTCTTGGTGAATGATTTGACTAGGGTAAGTTCTAATTAAGTTGCTAGGCTTAAACTGACCAAAACTACTTCGTTTAGTGGCCCAACGCATAAGGAAAAGTCCAAAAGACCCCTGACTTAAAAACTGTCGGGGCCACCGATAGATGGGACAGACAGACCATGGCAGGACCGACGGTCTGTGCTGGTTAACCCTCGTTTGGCGACTGGGAGCTGGAATTTGGGTGTCTAACCTACAACCCTGGACCACAGACTGTGGTTTGACCTTCAGTCCGTAGGTCTGGCCGTGGGTTTACACTTAGCCAATTTTTCTAAGGGTTTTGGTAAAGGTCCCATGTTGCTATCCACGAACTAGCAGCACGAGCCATGGGTCACCCTTCAATTCGTGGGTGGCAACCGTGGGTTGCACATGCAACTTCTAGAAATCTGCATTTTGGTATGTTTTTGGATACGGGGTGTTACATTATATATTGATACAACCTCTATCCAAAAGACTAAGGGCAGTGTCGCTAAGGTAAAAGTTTAGATTGAACTAGCTGAGGAAAGGCATACCCATGTTTGGATAGGAATTGATGAAGAGGATCTCAACATGGGAAGATGACAAGCTATACAATATGTGAGTGTTCTGAATTTCTGTATTTATTGCAGCCAAAAGGACACCAAATCCATGTTTGTACCATAAAAAAAGGGATGAGGATTACAAATGAAGGAAAGAGCTTGAGAATGAAAAAGAAGTAAAAATAAAATTGATCAAGAAAAGAAGTAAAACAGGCATCAAGCTATAAAAAAAACAACAAGGAACCATCCAACAGTAATGGTAACATAAGCTAACAACCATACACAGGAACGAAAAGCAACATTCAAGGAGATCAATGGCAAACTCAAAAGAGGAAGAAAAACAAAACCAATCATAACAATGATGATAGACCTGATTCATATCAAGAGAAGGAAGACACAAAACAACATCTACACAATCAAAGTAAGGCAGGTAAAAATACTATCACTACTCATAATACTTATATTAAAAAGACTGTGTAGGATCAAGCCAACTCCCAAGAAGAGGAACATGACCAAATTATAGAATACAACCCTAGACAGGAAGAGAAAAAGGGAAATGAGTCTGGTAAGGTTTTACCCCTCCCTAAATCACAAACTTCCCCCACTGTCCAAAATGCAGAAATCCTCAGTGTAAGGGAGGAATACAATCAAGCTTCCAAGACCACAAGTATTGACTCAATTCTCCCAATCCCGCAACGCCCCAATGAAAATTTACTATTGGCTTTGACTGATGAAGTTAAAGGAGGAAGGATGGGGGAGTGCAGGAGAAATAGACTAGCTTGCAGGAAGGGGTGTCCAAGAGAGGCAATTGACTCATGATATGCATGAGAATATACATAGTGAACCTAGTTGTGACCTTAGAGCCCCTGCTACAACTACTCATAGTCAAAGTAATCAATCCATTCAGAAAGAAAAAGAAAGGAACCAAAACGAATTGAAGGTTCAGGATACTTCTCAAGATAAAATTGATGAGACTAGTCAGGTTCAGAATTCTCTAGGCACTCCAAATATGATTACAAGGCACTCAGGGGTTCATTAATTCAAAGGAAACAATTGAGAAGAGATAATTTAGACCCAAGGCAAGATATCAATTCTCCTATACATACTGCAGGAGAAAAAGATGATCAAGGGACTTCACATGTTCAAAACCAACTGGATGGTAATGACTCTTAGAGGAAACCTCCTAATAACAAATCAAGGGATAGAATGAGCAACAATAAAAGGGATGCAATTAAACTAAAACAACAAAAAAACAATGAATCGAATGAAATCAACATGGAAACAATGCAACAACAACAACCTCATAAGGTGAAACATAAGGAAATAGGTATTAGCAGGGTTAATATTAAGGAGAAGGATGAGTATGGGGTACTTAATTCGTAGGATGATTATGACCAAGATACATAGTCGCTGGAAGAGCAAGATGATGCAAAAGAAGAATCAACTGCTCATCATATTAAGGCTTTTGAATCTACTCTTCGTAATGAAATCCAAGAGAAAATTCAGGATGTCACTGCTTAGCAAGGACTATGTCCTAAAGGTAGACAATTGATACAATAAAATTTCAAACATGCCTACACCAGTACATCTGCTACCTCCAACAAGCCCAACACATGATCTAGAAGTAGAGTGTTTTTAATGATTAAAATTTTGTTGGAATACTAAAGTATCAATACCCAAGGTTCATTGGAAAGAATCAAAAATCTCAAGAAAATGCACAACCTTTCTATGATTGTAATTCTTGAACCATTTGTTGAGAATAGACAAATCAATAGGTACATAATACAACTCAATATAGATAAGGCCTTCTTTAATCAATATGGTAAAATTTGGATATTTTGGAATGAAGATATGGACTGCCATATTATTGAAGATGAAGATCAACATATCACTTGTTCTTTAGAACATGTCGAGGTCAAGGGCAAGTTTATGATATCCTTTTTTTTATGTCAAGTGCAAAGACCATCTCAGGAGACTACTCTGAGATAAGCTTCTACAATTTTCTAATAATAACACCCCTTGGTGTACTATTAGTGATTGCAATGTGTTCACATCCACAGAAGAAAAACATGAGGTATTCCTTAAAATATGAATAAAAGTTTTGAGTTTCTCAGTATTATAGAAGCATGTGGGTTGGTGGATTTAGGGTGTAATGGTAATCATTTACCTGGTGCAATCAATGAGTTGAGGATGATAAAATATGGAAGAGGCTTGACAAAGCTATGACTAATGACAAATGGTTAGAAGACATACCCAACACAACAATTACTATATGCTAGCTGTGGGTTATGATCATAGACCTTTGCTTATGGAAATTACTGTGAGACAAGAATAAAGCTTCAGGTATTTTAAATTCTAGCACTGTTGGATAGAAAATGAAAAGTGTATGAATGTTGTCAAGGAGTACTGGGAAAGGGAAGCTACTGGTAACCCCATGTGGAGGTTACATTGCAAAATGAAGAGGATTGCCTCTATTCTGAGGAACTGGTCAAGAATGGAATATGGAGACATATTCAACACAATTACATCATGTTAATGCAAAATACATCAAGTATCTCAAACTGGAAGCCTCTATCCTCCAACAGAAAACACAACTCCATTGGTTTAAAGAAGGGGTCACTAACTCTAAATATTTCCATTGTGTTATGAGAGGAAGGAGGAGAAATATTTTTATACACAAAATATGCACCGAAGAAGAGGAATGGATTCAAGGAGATGAGATTATAGGTAAGAAAACATGTAACTATTTCTAGAAATTTTTCTCAAGGAAGGATCATAGAATTGCAGAAGACATACTACAATGCATCCCATGGATGGTCACACCTGAGTAAAATAAAGTTTTACAAGAGTTAACTACACTAGAAGAGGTGCAGCAGTTTGTGCATCCATGAATCCCAATTCAGCTTCTGTACCTGATCGCTTTGGAGGAAAATTCTATTTGGTTTGTTGGGAAATTGTTAAAGAAGATATACTTGTTGGAGTTCAGGCCTTCTTCAGTGGTTATATCATGCCAAAGTTCATTTCTCAAGCTTATATGGTATTTTTGCCTAAATTGAGCCCCCCACGTAGCTTAGTGAATTTAGGTCTATCAGTTTAAGTAACTTTACCAACAACATCATCTCCAATCTCCTTTGCCTTAGGTTGGCTCTTATATTACCTAACCTCATATCTCCAAATTAGTCTGGATTTGTAAAAGGGAGGAGTATTGCTAAGAATGTTATGTTGTCTCATGAAATTACTTATGGCATCAAGAAACCTAATGAAGGGGACTATGTGGTAATCAAGTTTGATATGGTTAATGCTTATGAGAGGGTGTCTTGGTCTTTCACTTGCATAGTGTTGAGAACTATGGGATTCGGAGAACAGTTCATTAACATGGTTTGAATGATTATGAGTAACAATTAATACTCAGTTATTGTAAATGGTACTAGGAATTACTTTTTCCACTCCACTAGAGGGCTCAAACAAGGGGATCCTTGTCTCCTGCATTGTTTATATTGAGTATTGAGGCTTTGTCCAGGTTGTTGAACCTTCTTTATCAAGATCAAAGCTACAAATCATTTAACATGGAAATTAGGGGCACTTAGATTAATCATCTTTGCTTTCCTGATGATGTAATAATTTTCACATCTGGAACAAGAAATTATTTACAATTAATCATGAAAACCTTATCTACTTATAAAGGTGTCTCAGATCAGCTTATTAACAAGGAAAAAAGTCACTTTATAGCTCCAACTAATACTCCTCCAAATATCATTAATTTGATAAGGGGCGGATCTATTCAGGACGGTGGGGTGCCACGCCACCCACAAGCTTTGAAAAAAACTTTATGTATATAGGTATTAAGGTATGTATATACAAAATATAGATAAATAATATATGTGCCCACCCACAGTACAAAAGTACTCTGTGGTGCCAGTGGTTAAAGGATGAATGTATGAGTGTAAGGTCGCGTGATCGAATCTACTTAACACATTTTTTTTGTTTTCTTAAAATTGTTGGAACATTTAAGGCTTAGTCAAAGTCAGCTCTTCGACCTTTTTTTTTTCTTTTTCTTTTTACCATTGTTTCAAATTATTTTGCTACTTTCCTTGTTTTTATATAATTTTATAAGCACAAAATTTATCTTAATTCATCCTACTTCTAACATTTGATATTATTTTTCTATCTTGTATTAATTATTTACATTACAAAAATATTTGTCAATTAACAAAATTAAACAATAATTTATTTTTTTGGTTTCCCAGCTCCTAACAAAGGAGACTCCCTACCCAAAGAGTCTCGAACCCAAGACATTTTGGTTAAGGATGAAGGAGTACTTATCACTCCACCACAACCTTTGTTTTTTTTTTTCGTTATACTAAAAATTATTTTTTCTTGAAAGTGTAAAAAAAATTGTAAAAAATTGCAACAAAATTATCTTAAAGAGTAAAATAGTAAACTATCATTTTTATTTATAATTTCTTAAAGAACGCGTAAAAAAAGTTAATAACTAATAAAAAAAACGAAAGGGGTATACCTTTTATTTTTTTCACTTCTCAATAATTTCGTAAACACTTAAATGCATCAAATATTCTCCAGCTAAAAAATATAATAGAAAGATCATCAGTATTCTTGACAAATAATTACATAAGTCTTGGTACTACTTTCATGTAACCCAAAATCGAAAATCATTCATGAACTCCTACATTATATACATACTCTCTCAATTTATATGATATCTTTTTTTTCTTGAAAATCAAGCTATGTGAGGCCCTCATCTGCCATAAATTTTTTCGTAAACAGCCTACATGAATTTTACAAAAAAAATTATAATTGTTGTTCATTTCTACTTTATTGATTTATTTGTTAGATAGATCGAAAAGACGAATAATTCAAATCAAACGTAAAGTTTATTTAGTCAATGAGCCTACTTGGGTCCTAGAGACTCTAAATCATGAATCTACCTCTGAATTTGATAGTGGAAATTAGTACTTTTACTCAGAAGTCTAGACCTATTAGATAACTTGGATGTCCTCTATACATTGGAGGTCAACCAGTTATTTACTATTCAGACCTAGTGCAAAAGTGATAAAGAAGCTCACTGGGTGGCACTCAAGAATTCATAGCTTTGGTGGTAAAGTAATTCTGGTGAAGCATGTACTTCATTCTATCCCAATTCATACAGTGGCAATTATATTTCCTCTCAAAACTGCTCTCAAGTACATAAAGAGAGTGACTGTGAATTTCTTTTGGGGGTATGAAAATGAAAAGAAAAAAATCATTGGGCTACTTGGGTAACTCTTGGCTTACCAACTGAAGAAGGAGACATTGGAGTTGGACAGCTTAATGATCTGTGTATCTCTTTGGAATTCAAACAATGGTGGCATTTAGGATAAAAAATTCTTTCTAGGGGCAATTTCTTCTTGCTAAATACTCCAAATAGCTAATCTAGTGGCAAAAAAAATAGGATACTGGGCAGTCTTTGGTGAGGAAATATATGATGAAAAACAAGGCCCAAATGGAAGTTGACATTACCTAGAAAATTAACTCTGGAAATAGACTTTTCTGGTGGGACAATTGGCTAGGTGATGGTCATCTAGCCCATCATTCTGATTCAATTACTAGTCTCAACAACACTACTATATATGAGTTCTTGGTGGAGGGCAACTATAATGAGGCTATGGTAAGACAATGGGTTCCTCCACGGTTAGTTCCTAAAGTTTTGAGCACTAGAATTATTTACCAATAAGAGATTCCAGATGAGGCCGTTTGGAAACTAAATGACAATGGGATTTTTTCTTGTTCATCTGCCTAGGAACTTATCAGACAAAAACAAGACAAGAACATCATCAACAATTTCATTTGGCACAAAAAGGTCCCTTTCAAGATTTCTTTTCTGGTTTGGAGGGCTTTGAGAAACAAGCTCTCTACCAATGAGAACATTAGCAATTTTGGAATTGACCCTGCTAGCTTCTCCTATTGCATCAAACCTGGGCTAGACAATATTGATCATATTTTTGTCAATGGTAATTTTGCCAATTAAATTTGGAGATTTTCCAGCCTGATAGGTGTTACCCATGCTCATGTTCCCTTGAGAAATCATCTAATGAATTGTTGGGGAATGAAGCCCAAGAATGATGTTCATAAACTCCTCATCCAATCAATTCCAATTTTAATTTGTTGGAACTTATGGAAAAATGGGTGCTAAGCTAAATATGGGGCCAAACAATCCAACACAGCAAGAGTAAAGTGTATAATCCTTAAAGACTTAAACCATATTCTCATAACTGGTTTTCCCTATATTCATTGGCTTAATTACTAGTTACAGTTGATTCCTATGATTGAGAAGTGCCAACATTAGACTAAAATCAGAATCATCAAGTGGAGCAAACCCCTTAACAACATTCTCAAACTGAACATTATGGGAGTGCCCTGAATAATCTGAGAAAGATTAGGGGAGGCGGTATCTTAAGGGATAGTAATGGGAACATGGTTTATGCTTTCACTATACCTTTGGGAATAGGCACCAATTACGAAGCAAACACTCAAGCAGCAACATATGGTATTTATTGGTTTGAGCAACATGGTTATAAAATGATCATTTTTGAAGTTGAGTCAAAACTTCTCACCAAATGGATTAAGAACAGCAACAAGCCTCCTTGGAAATTTCACCAGCATCTCAAGGACCTTCTTAATCTCATTAGTCAGCTAGAGTATTTTAAATGCATTCACACCATTAGAGAACCTAACTACACAATGGATTTCCTCTAAAAAAGAAGTGACAAGTTAGATATAATCCACCATTACTACATTCATTTACAACTACCTTCTCCAGCTAAAGCTAGTTATCTGTTGGAGAAAATGGGCATTGAAAACTTCAGAAGAAAGAAGATGGAAAGGATTAGGCAACCATATGGAAGATTTTGATGTTTGGCTAACCAGTATAGACCTCTATATACTTCTTTTGCTACTTTCCTTTTCAGATGGGCTATTCTTGTTTGTTATAGCTATTTTGAATAGGTCTAGTTGTTTTCTGTTCTTACTTTATAAGGGGAGAGTCACCCTTATTTATGTTTTCTAGAATTTTTGTATTGGGAGGAGTCCTCTATTAAGTGCATAGTTCTAGGTTTCAATTACATAGTATTGGGTATAAGTGGGTCAACTTTAGTAGGAGGACAAAGTTATGCACCAATCATAAGGTAGGAGGTAAGGTTTACGTCCCATTCCGTCTACTATTGTTTATTTTTATATTAATGTCAAGGCTTAAAGGTGTTAGGCACAACCCTAAGCACCATGAGGCGTGAAAGCCTTGGGTTAGTTCTGTTTAATTAAGAATAAAATAAAATTTTAAAAAAAAGCATTTATGCATTGAAGCCCAATATAAATAGAAAGGAAGTTGTAACATACCTGTAGGTCGAACGTGCGCACTTCAAATGAAAAGGCCAGAACTTTTTCTTTTCAACAGCCTCCACACTTTAAAAAATAAGATCACAACGTCAGTACGGTTCTTTAGACACCAAAAATACACAAAATGCAAACTGGCCAATTTAGGAGTCAAATGGGAATTGTGGGACTTGCATCAGAATTTCCAAAATTGACTACATCAAGAGGTCCTAGTCAATGCCCCGAACTTTTTGGAACACAATTCAAGGTTCAAAACCTATGAAATAACGAACATGCAAAAACCATCCATTTATGCTCAACTAAGGGACTAGGATGACAACTTTGGATAAAAATTCACCTTAAATGGAGGATTCCCAAAACTTTCAATTCACTCCCAACATAGCCTCGACAGTCCCAGACGCGTGGACTTTGAATCACCTGAATCACACTTAAAACAAATTACTATCTGAAAAATTGCCATCAAAGTTGATCAAGTGTGCCTTTATAATTAAAGATAGAACACCACTGACCTTTGCAAATGCAGATGGTCCACAATGAACGGGGACCTCGCGAATGCGGTGAAGGCCCCATGCTCGTGGCTAAGAGAGAATCGGGGCGCAATGATCGCAGAAGAGACCCAACGAATGCAGCCACCACGCTGCCTGACCTCTACGAATGTGAAAATCTGTGATTGGGTGTTATGAATTTGTTCAGAACACCGTGCATGCAAAAGAGATATGTAACCCTACCAAATTTTATATTCCAAAATGAACAGAGCAGTCAAAATTCTTATACGAGGTAATCTTAGCAAAAAGTGGGTCCCACCCCCAAACTATGTTTTAAGCCAAAATCCACAAGAGGGCTTGAATTAGCCCAAAAGCTTCGAGATCCGTATAAAGGGTCACTCTAGACCAAACTCAATACTCTAGAGCTAACTCCACACACCGAATTCTCATCCGATCTCGTATACTTAGAATGTTGACTACAGTCAAACTTGGGCCTTAGCTTAAAAGTTAAAATGCCTAATCTCAGAAACTTGCACTGAATGCCTCGGGAATCATGCTAACCATGCTACAAGCCCTAAATTACCCTTCTGGAGCTGATGAAATCATGAGAATTGGATTCTGAGGTCCTCTTCTTGAGCTTTTGATAAAAAAAATGACCGTTCAAGGTTCAAAAGCTCCAAAACACTGAAATTCGCATAAATACCAAATGGCTGACCAAATGACCGAACTATCACTCCTAGCGGTCGCTCTATGAATTTTATAAACAATCAACATAAAGCATAAACACATAAATGGCCTACAGGGTTATTACAAGTTTACAACAACTACCTCAAAAAAGAATTTTTCATCCGTGAAAGTAAGAGTCAAGAAGTACCTGAAGGCTCAAACAAGCTAGGAAATTATTCTCGCATATCATGCTCGGTCTCCTAGGTTGCTTCCTCAACTGGACGATTTCTCCAACAGACGGAATGACTCTCAAACACAACCGCCACACAACTTTGGATAGAATGGCAACTGGCTCCTTCACAAAGGTTACACAATCATCCTACTTTATTGTATCATACGGGAGCACATGAGACTCATTAGGAACATATAAGTGCAACATCAAAACATGGAAAACCGATTGTGTAGCTAAGAATACTAGAGATAGAGCCAACTCATATGCCACCTCACCAATTGTTCAGAATATCGGAAGAGGGCCAATTTACTTGGGCCTAAGCTTGTCCTACCTCCCAAACCTCACTACGCCCTTCATGGGTGACACACGGAGGAAAACTTTATCACCAACTAAAAACCTCAAAGGTTGCCGCCTACTATCAACATAAATCTTGTGCCTACTATGAGCTGTCTAAAGCAAGTCCTTAATCACCTTCACTTGGTCCAGAGCCTCCTAAATAAAGTTTGTGCCATGCAATCTACACTCTGTGGACTCAAACCGATTAACCGGAGAGCGATAATGCCTACCATTTAAGGCCTTTAACGGGACCATCTAAATGCTTAAATGGTGTAGACATGTGATCTTTTACTGAACTTAAGATTTTACACTATATTTATACTTAGCTTGAATATATATTATTATCTTAGTAGGCTTTTTTTTGTTTTATTTTTTAAAAAAAGGATCTGAAAATCACAACAAATTATGTGGTCTGTTTATATTAAAATTTTAATATATAAACTTGTGAATAATGTATTTGTTAGATGTATTTTTATTTTAATTAATATTCAACTTTTACCTAGTATAAAAATAATAGTATATATTATGAAAAAGAAGTGAAAAAGAGTCCTAACAAATTCAAATTACCTCACCCTTTATCCTAATTACCCTCAAACACTTATAACTTATTCCTCCTAGAAATTGTCCTCCCAATAACTTTTTTCCCTCACCCATTATTTTGCAGGATTTCCTCATCCCACACATTTTTCTTTCTTTTTTATCTTTTATTTGTTTATTTTTTATCTATTTTATTTCTTTTCATTTCTCATTTCTTATCCTAAAAACACTCGACCAAATACCCTTGAAATCTTCAACTACATCTCATTCCCCACTCCCTCTCGTTTTCTTTAATTAGCATCAGACTAGCACCCAAAATCGATATAAAAACAAGAAAAAAATCATACAGAAAACGCAGGCAGAGAGAAAAAATTTTGTGCGCCATAGAAGAGAAAAACCAATTGAGCAGGATATCGGGATTGAGATCTTGTTTACAACTGCTAGTTTGGGTATCTAAAAGTTAGCTTTGAAGGTTCATTTCTTGTTACTATTTTTTGTTTTATATTTTTTTATCCAAATAAAGTTTGTTTGGTCATGGTTCATTTAAGATGAATTTGTGGTTGTAATTACTATTAGTTCGTCCTTTACATATTAATTCCATGTTAAAATAGTGTATTGAGTTCCCTCCTTATAGCTGACTTTTAATTCACTTATTTATTTATTCGTTGTTTAGTTTTACATTTTTTGTGCTTGTGATTGTAATTTGTAAATAGAAACAAGAATGACATACATGAGGTTGAAAATGTTCTTTAGCGATTTGGAGTAACTAGTTTTTTGACACGTGTGTTACACGTGATTATCAATTCCAAAAATATATTTTATAGTAAATAGTATCGAAGATTTCAATAATAAGCTTAGCAAAAAATAATATTGCAGATTTTTTTGTGAATGTTCAACATGGATAGTTATATATATATATATATATATATATACACACATTTTATTAGTTAAATGCAATAATGTATTTATTTATTTCAATTTGATAAGGTTCAATCATGTAATTAGTCTTATCTTACTAATATTTCCTTCTAAACAATATTTGCTTTGTATTTTTCTTGTTATCTAACAAGATGTGTTTTGCATGTGTATTCACATTAAATTGTTTAGATGTCATATGAACATGCGAAAAGAACAACTAGATTTTATATAATGACATATTTTCACATTTGTTGTGAGTTTTAAAAACAAAAAAACACGGAACATTTTCAAATAATATATTTTGAAGTTAGAAGATTTTGTTAACTTGATAATACATTTGTGACATATATAATACTTTAATTTAAATACAAATACCTACCCAAATATAAATATATATTTGCATTAATGAAAATATTATTCAGAAAATTAACTATTAATTAAATAATAAAAATTGAACTAATACAAACTTCAAGTGGCGTTATTACAAGTCATATGAACTGTTCTTCATCTAAAATACTGAAATATTAAAAAATAGTAAATAAGTAAAACAAAAGGGCAATGGTTATATAGTAATAACTATTTTGAAGCAAACTTCATGAGAGTCTAAATCACATAAGTGGTATTGATAAATAAAGTCATTCTTTTGTCTTGAGCATCAAAAACAAATCGTGACAATTTTCTAAATTTTGGAAAAGATATTTAGAAGCATATATCTACATCACAAGAGAAATTATTAACAAAAATAAATGAATTTAGACTACATCAGGGTAACTTCATAGATTGGAACATTACTTACTAATGTACATATTGGGCAAAAAAATTATTATTATATCATCAAGATATTTTCCCTCAAGTACTCGAGGTTATGGAATATACACTCTTAGAATAGAACGATTGACTTCACCAGAATAGTGGTACCTCATATTCCGCTAATCTTTGACTGAATCAACGACAATAAATCACACAAAAAAATTTAAAGTGCAAGAAGAAGAAGAGTAGAAGATTAAAAAAATTGTTGTTGAAATATGAGAGGAAACCCCTCTATTTATAGTCAACAACGGGTAGTATGAACAAATGTGTTTTGTGTCTTATCTGAAAAGTCATGAACTTTTCGAGAAGTCACAACCCTTTGGAAAAGTCACACCCTTTGTAAAAGTCACAACTCTTTGGAAAAGGCATAACTTATTGAAAAAGTCACAACTCTTTGGAAAAGTCACAACTCATCGAAAAAGCACAACCCTTCGAAAAAAAGTCACAACTCATCGAAAAAGTCACAACCTAAATTAGGGATATTATAGTAATTTAACATGCAAGTTTGGAGTTCATGCTTTTAAGGTGATATAGATATAGATTATAATAACAATGTGATATTAAAAAAAGGGAAAAGGAATGATATGTTTATGGCGAGTAGTAGGTTATTGCTGGTTAAGCATTTTTATATTGTTCATTTTCAACGCGTTATTTTGTGAGATACATGTTAATTTTTATTTTTTTACTGAGAATTTCTAAAGAGTTTCAAAAACTTGTATTGGAGCTCACAAAAGTTTATTAAGAAAAATAAATAGGGTGGTGAATATTTAATCAATATAAGTGTTTAATAACTTGTTTTTGTATTAATTTGTATTTATTTAATAGTATTGCAATCAAAGTATTTGTGTTACTCATTAATGATTTTTTAATTGGTGAGAATATGTTATAATGTCTGCATTACTTTACAGATCTGTACTTTAATAAACCGTTGGGTTGAACATTATACTTTGATTATAAAGTTGTTACTTAGAGACTAATGCAGTTTTGTTTTGATAGTCATAGGATTATCTCTAGCCTAATTTTGAAAGTTATAGCCTTAAAATTGATTAATATACCCTTGACCAATAATAAGAGATTAAGATAAATGTAAAATTGCCCAAAAAGTAATAAATAAAAATTCCTCTAAAATCAAACAAGTATATATTTATTTTATTTCTTTTTTTAATAAGAGTAATAAATAAAAAATGTGTTTCAGTAAACATTGTGGTTCCACATCTTTTTGAGACACTTGAAAGATTCAACGATGTGGTAACGCACCTTGGCCAAATGATCATATTAAATTTTCTTTAATGTACACTTAAATTTGTACAGAAGAAAATAGATATACTTCTAAGTAATTATACCTCAAAAATTGAGAATGCAGTTATGCATCTGATTTGAGATTAAAAAATTTCAACAATAAAATATGTGAGCAAACTTTAGCATATAACCATATATCCAAAGTATTTTAAAGTAATTATAGGTTAAGAAAAACAATCGTGCAAGAACTAGGGGATTCGAGGGGTATGTAATACCTTCCCCTCGGTCAACCAAATTCCGTACCCGGTGTTTTGTTTACACATACCAAATAAAGAGTCATTTCCTTTTGATTAGGGATTCAAAAAGGTGACTTGGAATAGTATAACTCAATTACAAGTGGTGCATCTGAAAGAAATGAAATAACCCCAAAACAATATTGTCACTTAAAGTGGAAAAACCCTTTCCGCAATCGAATAAGGGGTGTGACATCTCTGCCGACTCTACTGGGGACTAAATAGAATACGAGTTTTATTATATTGACTTTCACCTGATTTTATTATTTTTTGGATATATTCTGTATGATGGCCTTGTATGCTACTTGTTGCTCATTCATCGCATTGATATTATTGAGTTGTATTACAAATTGTCTTCTCTCGTGCATCCCATTCGAGTCTCTAAAAAAAGGGTAGAAGGGAATGGATTTATGTTTATTGAGATAAAGCTGGAGTGTCTTGAGACATATTGAAGGATTTTAGTCACACATGTTAGTTAGGGTTGGACCAACAATGAAATTAGAATATTACTGCTACTGATAAGTTGCCCCTCCATGTTCCGAGTTGTCCACTCAGGTAAGTCAGTCTAGACACTATCTTCATCATATTTAAACCTAATAGAAATAAAATGCACACATGCTTATCTCTAGTAGGTTCCACTTATTTGCATCATTTGCATTTGACTTAGTGGGCTCGACACAGGGTTCAAGTCCGTCTCGGACAGAAGACCCTCTTTTTAACCAACATGTGCATTTTATATGTTATTTGTAAATATCATTTGGAAGACCATGATTTTTGATACCTGTTTTTTTCCTTTTTTATTTTTTTTTCCTTAAATAAAATAAATAAAAATAAAAATAAATAAAATAAAATTTATATAAAAAAAATTTAAAAATCAAATTTGTCACATATATATATACTGGGTTTTTGACACATGTGTTGCACATGATTATCAATTCAGAAATTTAAGCGAAGATTTGAATAATAAGCTTTGCACAAAATAATGTTGCAGATTATTTTGTGAATGTTCATTGTGGATCTTCATATATATATATATATATATATATATCTTATTCACACGAACCTATAAAGATGGTCAATGAAAAATTTTATTAGTTAAATGCAATAATGTATATATTTATTTCAATTTGATGAGGTTCAATCATGTAATTAGTCATATCTCACTAATATTACCTTATATACGATATTTGTTGTGTATTTTTCTTGTCATCTAACCAAATGTGCTTTTCACATGTATCCCACTTAATCTATTTAGATGTCATATGAACATCTGGAGAACAACTACATTTTACTTTTTAGAACTATTTTTGTATATTAATTTTAATTTTACAAGTTATAACATAATAGATGATTTTCTTTTTGTTGACTCTCATATTTGTCTTCTCGATTGATTGTGCACATAAATAAGTTTAACGATTGGGTTTCGTCGTTATAGAAAAGCCAACGGGGAAAAATTTGGGTTGGAAAACTTTTTCGTAGTAACTTAAAATTTCCTAACCTAGTTCAGATTTGGACGAAATTGGAGTCATTAAGGTGTAGGGAAATCTGATAACAACTGGGTGACTTATTTAACATTTTGATTACATGAGTAGTTAGATAAGTCGTTAAGGAATCCGTACGACTTTACGAAATTGAATTTGGGTGAGTAGAACTCCCAAAATCGATCTTAGCATGAACAGTATTTTCAGAGTGTTGTTGGTTAAAGGTGTGTTGTGAAATAGGGGTCTTGGAATTATTAAAATAACTCACTATTTCGTGCAAGCCTCTTTGTGGGTGGTTTTGTTCGCTATGGCGGTGCCGCTGAAGCGGGGTGAGGGTCGCTATGGCGGGCTAGACGAGACTTAATGTCGTAAATAAACCCCAAAATGACTTTATTCTACACTTTTTGACTTTTACAGATAAGGAACGAATCCCAGGCGACTCTTGACAATTTTCCACCATTCTTGAGGCTAAAGGTAAGGTTTTCACTCCCCGAATCCATTTTGTGATCCGTAGAAAATAATAGAATGGGTAATTATCCATGGGGGAGGGTTTTGAATTGGAAACCATGGTGGAAAAATCCCTAGTCTGGATATAGGGATCAAGGGTTTGACCTAGGGTTGATATTATTGATTATGATCCGGGTAATTGGGTCTTGATTGTGGATCCTTTCGTATAAATTGTTGTTTGTAGACATAGAACAAGCGGAAAAAATCTAGAAAGGGAAGATTCAAGTGCCTTAAGGGATTCAAACTTGGATTCGAGGTAGGTGATGGTTGTGATTTCATGTTGGTGTGATATATGTTTGTAATCGCTCATTATAATACATGTATGTATGCGAATGTTGCATTATTGATCAACCTAATCGTAAATGAGGATAATAGAATAATTGTATGCCATGAATCTTGTTGTATGATTGTGAGAATATACATTGTGATTATGAATATGGTTTGTTGAATGGATCAGTTGCCATATTCCATAATAAATATGCGATGGGTTGGCACGTTTCGACATAAATATGGGATCGGTTGCCATGTTCAGACATAAATATGGGATTGGGTACCATGTTTCGGTATGCTAACAATTTGGGTGTGGGTTCCATGAGAGGATCATTGAATTGTGTTATATATCTACTCGTGATGATTACATTCATATCTAATGATGGTTGATTTTGGAAGAATGTATGTTACTCTAAATTGATAACCAATGTGTATTATTGAGAATGTGTGATGCTGCATTGATCCTGAAAAGATGACTAATATTGCATATGTTTGGTATATGCCTATATTATAATGTTGTAGTTACTTGCATATGTTTCACTTATTGAGATAGTCGTGTGATCTTACTAGTACACGGTGGTTGTGTACTGATATTGCACTTGTTTGTTCTTTGTTGAGTACAGAGAATCTTCAGGCAGCTATTGATAGACGTCAGCTAAGTGACTATTGATCGTGACCGGATTCAAGAGTGAGCCAATTCTTTCAAGCTGTCATGGATCTCTCTTGTGTAAGTCCACTTTTTTCGAACTGCAACTTTTGTTTAAGGTGTTGTTTAGTTTCAGGGTTGTACCCCTAGTTCTTAGACTTGTCGTTAGTAGAGTTTGGTACAATGACTTTTAGGTTCTAGGGGTTGTTCTTCCGCATTAGTTTCGTTAGTTGTTTGTTAAAACATTGGAGTTTATGGGGACTCCATCTTTATAGTCATTTAAACATGTATTCATATCTTTAAATGACTTAGTTTTCATAAAATTTGTTTGTTTGGTTGTAGTGGTGGTTCTCCCAACGGAGGGTTTCTGTAGGTGTCAATCATGACGGCCTGGATTGTGACAAAGTTGGTATCAGAGCCCTAGGTTCGTTGATCTCATTATACCAAAACTAGTCTAGTAAAGTCTTGCGGAACGGTATGATGATGTCCGTACTTTTTTTCGAGAGGCTATAGGACTTTAGGAAAAACTCACTTCTTTCTACTCCTTCGTGCTATGACTTGAATCCAATTGGGTATCTGGGTGATACAAATTAATATATTTCCTCCTCAACTCTATGGTTTGAGCTACAACAACGGTAACACAATCACCAGCAAGAGAGGATGTGTATGGACTACCGATAATTGAATAAGGTCACCATTCAGAACAAGTATCTATTGCCTCGAATAGATGACCTTTTTGACCAATTGCAGGGTGCATCAGTTTTCTCTAAGATTTATTTAAGGTCTGGTTACCATTAGTTAAATATTGAGGCGGTTAAGAATTGGGTTCGACCAAGTTCTATGATTGAAATTAGTAGTTTTGTGGGCTCGCTAGCTACTATTTTCACTTATGGTATGAGTTGTGTCAAATTGGTATCTCTCGATTCCAATTGGTATCTCAATGAAGTGAACTAGATGTCGTAGTCTCAACTGAAGGGACACAAGCAAGTTAATTGGAGCTGGGAAGGTTTCAATTGGTATCTAGCCTTAGGGGTCATATAAGGCATAGATTATCAGTAATGGTTGTATATAGAACGAACTAATTAAATAATTTGGACTTGTATACAAGTTGTAATTGCGTGAGCATCGTGAAACTTGTTGTGTAAAGAAAGTCATCACGAGATTAGGTACAAGGGTCTAGATAAATTACGATGTGGTTCACAAGCGAGAAATCTGGACGTGTATTACAACCAACTTATAACCATGTGAGAGTGTGGGTGTAACCTGGGGATATGTGTGTGGTAGTGTTGAAACGATGTAAAAGGATTCTAAAGTTCGTACTTCGTTAGGTTGACTGGGGAGTGGGGGTAGGGGGCTAGACAACAAATGTCCTAGCTAAAGGAATTTTCTTGAATTCCTAGTTATAGGCGAGAAATCTAGTAAAAATAGAGAAAATAGAAGAACCCCAGAAATTGTTGGTAGGGGTTCTGTTTTCATTAGGGCAGGATTTTCCCTGCCATGGCGAGACGGCTAGTGCGAGATTTCACTCGCCAAAGCGGGACAAGGCGGGAAGAATCTCAGCCCAGTCTCCTCTGTTTTTCCCCAAATCACAATCATGGACCCTAAATCGTACCTGAACTAACCCCCACAATCTAATTCAGTGTTCAACAATCGAATATAAGTTATAAGGTGTGTTAAAATTGTGGAGAACCAAGACATATAAGGAGGAAATCAGCAAGGCCATGGAGGTCGAGGAAATGGTAATGCAGGTAGAGGAGTAGTGCAGCCAGGCAAGGAGGTTGCTTGTCAAGAGGACAAGGCTCGATTTTATGTTTTTCTGGGTAAGATCGAGTTTGAGGGTGTGATGCAGTGGTCACAAGAGCTACTCTTGTCCGTCCCCGAATGGATATTATTTTGTTTGATCCGAGTTCTACTTATCAGTATGTGTCAGTTCAATTGCCTTGGAATTTGATATGGTTTGTGATATATTTGATCTATCCATGTTTCTACCCTAGTTGAAGAGTCAGTCATAGCCACCCATATGCATCTTGTTGTCTTTTTGTGGTTATGGATTTTCATATTTAGGTTGATTTTTTTATGCTGGATATGACTTACTTGATATAATCTTAGGCATGACTTGGTTGTCCCCCTATTATACTAGGATTAATTATAATACTAAGTCGGTAACTCTAGATATCCCCGGTACGGAAAGATTAGAGTGGGAAAGGGGGTACAAGCCTAAGCTAGCTAAGATCATATCCTCCATTCGGGCTAGGAAACTGGTGGGGCAAGATTGTTTGGCATAATGATCTCATATCCGGGATGTTGAGGTTGAGTCTCCCTCTATTGAGTCTATTTCCTGTGGTGCCAGAATTTAGAGAAATATTTTCTACTAGTTCATTTGGTATGCCTGCGAATAGAGATTTAGATTTCTGCATTGACTGGGAAATTGGCATTCATCCCATTTCAATCCTTCTGTATTGTATAGCTCCAGCATAATTAAGAGAGCTTAAGCCTCAAATCTAAGAGCTTCTTGATAAGGTTTCATCCATCCTAGTGCTTCCCCATGGGGTGATCCTGTCTTGTTTGTTAAGCAGAAAGAGGGTAGTATGAGGACTGGTGATTTTATCTTGAGCCATAAGGGAGTGGATTAATACAAGAATGACAAGCTTATGGATAAAGAAAGTTCCATTGAGTATTTAGTAAGAAATTACATATAAATTGGGTTAGTCCTCTGAATTTGATGAGTATACATGAGTTTGAGGTGTTGTGTTGATGAAAAGTTGGCTTCGTGGTGATAGTCAAGACTGATTGAGTGTAATGGTAATAAGAGTTCATGATGGGTTGTGACAGGATGCAACTATATAATAAAATTATTGGTTAAGCGAATTTAGTATAGTAAATATGACTTGCGAGTATCAAAGGTTATGATTTTCTAATAGTTGGTGAGTAACGTGGTTGTATGGAAAGTTTTAAGAGATGGTGGGACACCATTCGAATAGAAATTAAAGAGCTAGAGTCATAATGAAGAAAAATAGTGAGATTTTGGGCCTTTAGAGAGAGGTGAGAGCAAGAATATTTGATTTGATTGCAAAGGCTAAAGAGATATCTCTAGAGGGGTAGATAATTGGGTTCAGAGACACGTGATTTCGTTCATTTTGATGTGGCTATGGTAATAGTGTCACAAGTCCAACTTATTGGTTAAAAACTATTGGAAATGACTTGAGAAAAGAGTGTACAAACATTAGTTCGAGTGTGATGAAAAGTGCTTGTTATGTTTTGAGTTTAGTAATGAGTGCGATTAAATTGTTAAGGAAAGGTATTATAAGATTGATGGAGAGACGATCAATGACAAGAGAAGATCCATGAATTCATGAAAATCTTCAAGGTATAAGCTAATGTTGATAGATAAATGTTATATAGTTGAATTTACAATTCAGAATTTTCATTATATGTCTACATTCGTACAGATATACTTTTTGTCAAGGTATGAATTTGTAAGATGAGAAATAATCAATTGTATCGGGTATTGAGCATTTGAAAGGACCTACACCTGGGTTGAGTCGTAAAGTATTACTATTGATTGTTACGTACCTAAGAAAGGTTTCATTTAAAAGTGTTGGTTTGTAATAAGGAAAAGGGTCGGAGTGTTTATGATAATTGTTAGTGTTGTGAGTATGATTCACTAGCTATGCTCTAGTGTGTTTCCACTTTTGTGGGTGGATCCCTAGTGGTGGATCAGGGGTACTAAATCCTACAATGTTCTTTTGGTTGAGTGGGAAGATTGGAAAGATTTGGTTATTTCAAATGACATAATTAGTGTTGTCTCAGAGTTGTTAAAGTATTTTAGTGGTTCTACATGTGCTACCTTGCTTATGAGAATTTATAGAAGAGTTTCCATGTGTATTTGTGGTTGTCCAGCAATCTTAATATTCCTCTAATCATCGAGGTCATGTATTGACTGTGTGGTTGAATGTGGGGATCATTGGGTCCAATTCTACTGTTCTTAAGAGGTAATCTACAATTACTAAATGTAGCCTTTCGATAGTGTTGTTGGAGGGGTTGTATGCTTGGACATATCCCTTAATGAGTATCTGATGTCTAAGGATCAAATTTGTTATAACTTAAGCTCATGGGAATTTATGTTATGGGATGGAGATATTGTTAAGAACTATGATTGTTTGGGTATTATGAGTGTGTGTTGGTTGATTCGGGTTCACTTCTATTTGTAGCGAGTATTGACTTGGAATTTTATCATGCTTAAGTGTTAAAGGATTTGTCTGGATGATCGTGTCAAGGTCCTTGATAACATGTTGTAGACGTTTGTACGATCAACATTAGTGGTTTTTGGGAATCGCTTTTGCTGGAAATTTGTTAAGTATATTAAGGTGAGTTTTTGGTCAACTTCAAATGACCATAACTCCTAGCTTAGGATGAGTTAGGTGTACTTCCAGATATGGTAGGTAATCTTTTGGAATGATCTTTCTAACGTTGCCGAGTTTGCGCGATTCCGAGTTCGTATGAGTGAGATATTCCCTTTGGAAGTTAGGCTACTAGATTTAGGAAAGTCCAATCCGTATTTTTGAAGGGTAGTTTGGTCTTTTCCTTATCTAATTATTTTGTTCCGTTATTGGGGAATTAATTGGAGTCTAAACTGATTCTAGAAAGTTTGCGCTTTTGGAAAAGAGTTAGGGTTTTAGAGAAGAGAAAAGAGAAGAGGAGAAAGGAGAAGAGAAATTAAGAATCGTCGAGTTTAGCTTGTGGATTTCATCAGGGGTGATCCCTACAAGGTATGAGAGATCACATAGCATTGGGTTAGTTCACCCACGCACCCAACTTGATTCAATTTCAGCAAATTGTATTGATTTGAAAGTAAATCCCTTGAATTCTTGATGAAGTTTGTTTGAATCCTTGTAGGTTGTGTTGTTAGAGTTTTCATGAGATTGATTCACCTTTTTAGTTGTGTTTCCGAGTAGAATCTGATGTTATTTGAGGGTATAAATAATTCTAAGTGTTTGGGGAAAGAACCAAAGGAGTTTAGAGGGTTTAGAGCTGGAAAACAAAGAAGGAATTTTCGTCGGGCTAATCTAGGCAGTGCTTCTGCGTCACGGACCTGCTCCCCAGATTTGGGAAAAATTGTTTTGCATCGCAGAGTGGTCACGAACCTTTCTGCCTCAAAAGTTGTTTTCGAACCAAAAATTTAAAAACTTCTCCACATCACGGACCTACCATCAGACGATGAAATTTTGATATTTTCTTATGTTTAGCTTTCTAAAAACACTCCTAAATACCATGAGATCTTTCCTATCACAAATCACAATCCTTGAATCCATAATTCAATTCAATGAAGTTAAGAGTCAAGTTTAGAAGTTAAGAAGCAAGTCAGGAGAGGTTTATTTAAGTTTTTCAAAAGTCTTTCACAAACGTTTTAACTTTGTTCTAAGACTTAAGTTTCAAGTTAAGCAAAGAGTAAAGAATTGAGTTCATTTCTCAAAAAGCTATAAGGGAACTAAGTATTCCCAAGAGTTTAAAAAGTTTTCACATTTGAACAAGAAAGGGAAACACCAATTTCCAAGAGAGCTTTTAAGCTAAGTTTTGAGTAATTATCTCAAACCAAAGAAAGAAGTTTGTTTTAAAAACATATGAGCTAAGTATATTTTTGGAGTAGTATTGAGCACCGACATGGGGATGCGAGTTCATATTAACTCAAGTCTCCATAAACCATGTAGCCATCATGGGTAGTAAAGGATCATACTTTTTAGATGACTCCTTAAGATGCTTTTAGCATAGACTAGTGGATCCACTAAGTTAAGCGTTCTATATGACGACAAAGTATAGGACAGTTCTGGCAGCGTGGGCAAGACGTTGTATCACCACTTAGGCTCATAGTGGTGGTTGTTGGTTAGACAAACTCCCACAGAAACTATATACTTTCTTATATGAGTAGAGTTGAGTTTGTTATTTCATTTTCTTTAACGAACTAAGTTGCTTTTACTATTTAATAAAGTGTTTCATGTATTGTATATGTTTCATTGCTTTATTATGAGTTGCGTTATTCATGAGTTAAGAAGAGCCAAGGTAAGTGTTTCTTTTAGAACCTTTACAAGCCTATGTTATGTTTTGCATTCCAGCTCGCATACTCATACATTAAATGTACTGATGCCAGTTGACATGCGTTGTTTTAAGATGCAGATGTAGGTAACCAGGATCAGCATCCAGTGTCTCATTGATCAGGTTCAGCATTCAGAGTCCGTTGGTGAGCCTCATTGTTTTTTGAAGGGCTCCTTTTTACCATTTGCTTTCTAGTTTTCAGTTGTTGGGATGATCGGGGGTCCTGTCCTGAAATCCCTCTTCGTTTTAGAGGATTCATAGACAATCAAACAATTTAGTAATTTAGTTCTCTTTACATTTTCATTTCATATGTTAAGACTTGAGTTGTCATTTTGGCCAAGTTGAATGTTTGACTTTTAAACATTCTTAAGTTATCTTATTATTCAAGTGAGTATAGTGATTGATCATTATAAATATGCATATAGTCTTTCGCTAAGTACGTAAGCCAGGCCAAGGGTTCACTTGGGGCCAGCAATGGTTCTCGAGTACCAGCCACGTTCGGGGTGTAGGCCCGAGGCATGACAAACTTTGTATCAGAACACAGAGTTCAAAAGTCCTAGGGATTCTATGAAGCCGTGTCTGTAGAGTCCTAGTTATCAGTGTGAAGTGCGTCACATCTATAATTAGGAGGCTGCAACACTTTGGAAAATTATCTCACTTCTTTCACACTCATTTCGTGCGTTAGAGTTTGATCTCTAAAATGTTTCATTTTAATTCGTGCCTACTCATATTTTTAGATAATCATGCCTCCATGAAGAGCAATCAGAGATCATCCATCTAGGAGAAATGTTGAGGAGCAAGGGGTACCCAATACACCTGAAGTGCAACCCCAAGGAGAGGTTACCAATGCTGAGTTCCGTTAGGCTATCCGGATGTTGAGCCAAGTTATTACCAACCAAGATGGGCAACAAAGAGGAGCTAGACAGGAGGAGGCTGATACCTCAAGGATTCGTGAGTTCTTGAGGATGAACCCTCCAAGTTTCACTGGTTCAAGCACTATTGAGGATCTGGAGAACTTTGTTGCGTAATTGAAAAAGGTATTTGATGTGATGCATGTTGTCGATACTAAGCGAATTGAACTAGCTGCATACCAATTGAAGAATGTTTCTAGGACTTGGTTTGACCAGTGGAAGTATGGTAGAGTTGAGGAAGCACTGCCTGTGAATTGGGCATGTTTTGAGGAAGCTTTCTTGGGGAGTTTCTTTTACCGAGAATTGAAAAAGGATAAGGTACAGGAATTTCTTACTCTTAAGTAGGATTCCTTAAGTGTTCATGAGTATGGGTTGAAGTTCACCCAACTATCCCGTTATGCTCCGGAGATGGTTGCTGACATAAGAAGTAGAATGAGCTTGTTTGTTATTGGGCTATCACGTTTGTCGAGCAAGAAAGCTATGGTTATGATGCTAATCGGTGACATGGACATATCAAGGTTGATGGTCTATGTGCAGCAGGTTAAAGAAGAGAAGCTGAGGGATAGGGAGGAATTCAAATATAAGAAAGCTAAGACAGGGAATGAGTCGAGGTAGCAGAATGGTAATGTGAACTGTTCATCTTTTCAACAGAAGCAAAAGGGACCTCCTCCATCATCTACTGGTGCACCTGCACCCAGAAACAAAGGTGAGTATAATGGCCAGAATTCACTGAACTTCAGAGCTAGACCTGCATAGTCTCAGGGTATTGTGGCACAAGGAGGTAAATGGGCTCCTGCATGTGCTAGGTGTGGTAGAACCCACCTAGATCAGTGTCGTGATGGCTCGTCAGGTTGTTTCAAGTGTGGACAAGAGGGTCACTTTATGAAAGAGTGCCCTAAGAACAGGAAAGGTAGTGGAAATCAAGGAAATAGAGCCCAATCTTCAACAATTGCACCACCATACAAGGTTGCACCTAGAGGAGCAACATTCGGTATAGGAGGAGGAGCAAACCACCTCTATGAAATCATAAGTCGTCATGAGCAAGAGAACTCTCCAGATGTTGTCACTAGTAAGATCAAAGTCTTTACTTTTGATGCTTATGCTTTGCTAGACCCAGGAGTAAGTTTATCTTTTGTAACACCTTATATTGCAAATAAGTTTGATGTTCTTCTTGAGAAACTTTGTGAACCCTTTTATGTTTCTACACCTGTTGGGGAGTTTATTGTAGTTGAGCGAGTTTATCGTGATTGTGTCATTTCCAGCAATCACAAAGACACCATGACTGATTTAATTGAGTTAGACATGGTAGATTTTGATGTCATCCTAGGTATGGACTGGCTTCATGCCTGTTATGCCTCCATTGATTGTAAAACTCGAGTTGTCAAGTTCCAAATTCCTAATAAACCCATCTTAAAGTGGAAAAGTAGTTCAGCAGTGCCTTCGTACCTTAAGGCAAGAAAGTTAGTTTCTAAGGGGTGTGTCTATCACTTAGTCCGAGTTAATTACTCTAGTGTTGAGATACCTCATATTAAGTCATTCCTATAATAAAATAGTTCCTAGAAGTTTTTCCAGATGATCTACCCGGAGTCCTTCTTGAGAGAGAAATAGACTTCGGTATAGATATTCTTCCAGATACTCATCCTATCTCTATTCCGTGATATAGAATGGCACCAGCAAAGTTGGAAGAGTTAAAAGAGTATTTGAAAGATATTTTAGAGAAAGGGTTTATTTGACCTAGTGTCTCACCTTAGGGCACTCCGGTCTTATTTGTGTGAAAGAAACATGGTTCCCTTAGAATGTGTATAGATTACCGTCAGTTGAACATGGTTACCATTAACAATAAGTATCCTCTTTCGAGAATTGATGATCTTTTCGATCAGCTTCAGGGTGCTTCTTGTTTTTCTAAGATAGACCTCAGATCTGGCTACCATCAGTTAAAAGTAAGGGAATGTGATATTTCAAAGACAACATTCACGACACGTTATGGTCGTTATGAGTTTTTGGTCATGTCGTTTGGTTTAACTAGTTCACCTGCAACGTTCTTGGACCTCATGAATAGAGTTTTCAAACCTTATTTAGATATGTTTGTTATCGACTTCATTGATGACATACTAATCTATTCAAGGAATGAGGAAGATCATGCTAGACATCTCACAATAGTCCTTCAAACTTTGAAAGATAAGGAGTTATATTCTAAGTTTTCTAAATGTGAGTTTTGTCTTAAGTCTGTGGCGTTCTTCTGCCACATAGTTGCCGATGACGGAGTTAGAGCTGATACCCAAAAGATAGAGGCAATGCAAAGTTGGCCTAGACCCACATCTCCAACTGATATTAGGAGTTTATTAGGTTTGTCTGGCAATTATAGAAGGTTCGTAGAGGGGTTATCGTCTATTTCGTCCCTTTTGACCAAGTTGACTCAGAAAATAGTGAAGTTTCAATGGTCTGAAGCTTGTGAGAAAAACTTTCAGGAATTGAAAAAGAGGTTGACTACTGCCCCAGTGTTGACCTTATCAGAAGGTACGCAAGGCTTTGTTGTGTATTGTGATGCATCTAGAGTTGGTTTGGGTTGTGTGCTAATGCAGAATGACAAAGTTATAGCTTATGCCTCCTGACAGTTGAAAATCCATGAGAAGAATTACCCAACCCATGATTTAGAGTTAGCTGCTGTAGTATTTGCTTTGAATATATGGCGTCATTATTTATAGGGTGTTCATGTAGATGTATTCACTAATCACAAGATTCTTCAGTATGTGTTCACTCAGAAAGAGCTTAATCTCAGACAAAAAAGGTGGATAGAATTACTCAAGGATTATGACATGAATATTCTTTACCACCCATGTTAGGCAGATGTTGTTGCTGATGCTTTAAGTAGGTTGTCTATGGGTAGTACCGCCCATGTTGAGGAAGAAACGAGAGAGTTAGCGAAAGATGTGCATAGCCTTGCACGCCTAGGAGTCCGACTGATGATTCCACAGAAGGAGGATTAGTGGTGATGAATGGGGCAGAATCTTCACTTGTTTCATAAGTGAAAGAAAAGCTAGACCAAGATCTTATTTTGCTTGAATTGAAGGCAAATGTTCATAAGCAAAAAGTATTAGCTTTTGAATAAGGGGGAGATGGCGTATTGAGATATCAAGGTATATTGTGTGTACCAATGGTGGATCGACTCTAAGAGAGGATCATGGAGGAATCTCATAGCTCCAGTTATTCCATTCATCCAGGTTCAACAAAGATGTATCGTGATTTGAGAGAAGTTTATTAGTGGAGTAGCATGAAGAAGGGCATTGCAGAATTTGTTGCTAAGTGTCCGAATTGCCAACAAGTTAAAGTAGAGCATCAAAGGCCCGGTGTTTTGGCCTAGAATATAGAACTTCCAGAATGGAAGTGGAAGATGATAAACATGGATTTCATCATAGGGTTGCCAAGGTCTCGCAGGCAGCATGATTCTATATGGGTGATTGTGGATCAAAGGACCAAATCAACCTACTTTTTGCCGGTAAAGACTACCCATTTAGCAGAATATTATGCCAAGTTATATATTCAGGAGGTGGTAAGACTTCATAGAGTCCCTGTTTCGTATTAGATGGGGGTGCTCAATTTACAACACAGTTTTGGAAGTCATTCCAGAAAGGCTTGGGTTCAAAGGTGAACTTGAGTATAGCTTTTCATCCTCAGACATATGGTCAAGCAGAGTGCACTATTCAGACCTTAGAGGATATGTTGAGGGCTTGTCTGATTGATTTCAAAGGTTGATCACCTACTTATTATTGAAAGTGTTTACAACAATAGTAACCACTCGAGCATCCAAATATTTGGCTCCTTATAAAGCTCTTTATGGGAGAAGGTGCAGATCTCCTATTGGATGGTTTGAAGTTGGTGAAGCAGGGTTGATAGGACGAGATCTAGTTCATCAAGCCATGGAGAAGGTGAAAGTGATTCAAGAGAGGTTGAAACGGCGTGGAGTCGCCAGAAATCCTACACTCATGTTAGGAGAAGGGAGTTAGAGTTTGAAGTAGATGATTGAGTGTATTTAAAAGTTTCACCTATGAAGGGCGTTATGAGATTTGGTAAGAAGGAGAAGCTTAGTCCCCGGTATATTGGCCCTTACAGAATATCCAAGAGGATTCAAGAAGGGGAAGCTTAGTCACCACTTTCCACTTTCTTAACAATATTTCAACAAACATTTCTTTATTCAAGACAACACTTTAATAAAAGAATTTCAAGATTGTGCGTTTTTCGGTCTTGGGATTACAGACCAATCACAACAATACATGAATCATGAAAACCACAACAATTAAGTACATAGAAAATTTCATAGAATTACTCAATGACTATCAATCACTATTAAGAGTCTCTCTATCACATAGAATAAACCATAACCTAACTCCACCAACTAACCGAAGTCAAGCAAGCTAATTACCCAATGCTTTTTCTTTTCTCAATGCCTCAAAATGTTTCCAATCTATCAAGTATACAATATTCATAACCAAACCAGCCCATAGAAACCCATATTACGATATATCTAGCCTGACTCAAAAACTCACCCAAATCTAGAATCAAATTCTTAAATTTTTATAGCAACTAATATATCAAGTATCATATGTTCCTAATTTTTCCAAGTCTAGGGTTAAGTCCCAATTCCTCCAATTCTCATAACTTTAAGAGGTCGTTTGGTGTGAGGGATAAAAATAAATAGTTATGGGATAAGAAAATAGTGATGGAATAAACTTTTTATATCTTGTTCGGTTGCCATGTTGGGTAACTTATCTTTGCATTTATATCATAGTGATGGGATAAGTTATCTCATATATATGATGGGATAAGTTATCCCAGGATAGCTAATCCCAGGATAACTAATCCTGGGATAACTTGTTCCCAATCAAACTACCCCTAATGTTATTCAAATAATACAATACACCTAATATTTAATTACATATCTTAATATATCAAAGTTGATTTATAATATGGTACCCTAAGAAAATCGAAAGCAACAAACTAAATAAGAAGCCATTAACTCCCCTATATACGGTAAAACTAAACTATATTCTCTATTCCTATATACTAATTAATGATGACACATAACTATAATCCAATCCAATCCAATCATGTCATCACCTTTTCATTGTAAAATCACTAAGACATCCATTAATTAACCAATCATTATCACCCTCACTTTATTTTAATTCAGAAATCCAATCTACTAGTTCATACGCCAACACCCACTTTTTTTATCCCATAATAATATTATTCCCTCAAGTCCGATATTGTCATCAGTGACTCCGTTTCCAACTCTTCAATTAAATTTTTCTACCTCCTTTTCACTATCCATAATATAATAATTAATATGAAACAACTAGAGTGTATTAGGAGGCGTGATTGATTTACCTGAAGCCTCTATATTCTCCTTGTGTTTATTTGTCGTCGATGCACAGTGAGTTTGACGTCTCCCTAATTATTATACATGATCAATCATAAAAGTGGTGAAAGTAACCCACTGCTAATTTTAATGCTATTTTTCTTTTTACCGCCAACTAAATTAATTATTAAAATTATCCCATTAATTATATAATTGTAGTTAAGACTAGTCCAAAATACCCATTTTGAATCTATCGGAAGAGTCTTTTATGAAATAAGAATGTCACGACTCAAGGGTACCTCCTAGATGTAACATGGCGTATAGAACTCCAAAGGATCCCATACAAGCCACTTAGCATTTTCTTACAAGAGAATATTTAAACTAAATCTTTTTCATCTTAATGATAGGATGAGACCTTCATGGCCTCCACCCTCAAGAAGGGAAAGAGGAAATGCAGGAGCTGGAAGAGGTAATATCCTCGCTCAAGTGGGAAACCAAAAATTAATAGCAACAAATATTGCTTCTACAAGTGAGCTTAATACAGACCACTCAATGTACAAAGAATTCTTGGATTTTATCCAATCCAAACAAAGAAAGGATAATACTCCTCAATCGTATTCCACAGTTCTCACAGATGAAGAGAACATAAAAATATTTTATCAAAATGATAGAAAAAAGAAGTTATATTTCTTCTAGAACAAACTGATTTGTGATGGAAAAATGGCCCATGGCAAATAATGCACAGGTATCTGGATTCAGTTTCTTATACCACACCTGCTTTTAAATACATGATACATTATGAAATGATACTCTTAGCAACATGGTCTAGTGAATTGCAGCATTTCTACCCGGCCAATACTAAAAAAGTTTATAACTTTTCAAAAATCATTATAAAAAGAGTTATGGCTCCAGAAGAATGGGCAATGAGCCCCTTAAAAGAAAGGGATTATATCCATCCAGAGCAAAAGGTAGCAGTAAAATATAATTATTGGGACTACATGGATAGCTTTAATAGAGCGTTATTATATAAAAATGCAAATAAAAAGCATTCTTGGTTTATAAAAATATGTTCTCATATTTTTAACCAACCTATTCCAAATTGGTTTTGTCAATGGTGAACTTTATATGGTCCCTCAGTAAAAAATTTACCAGAACCTTACAAAAGATTATATTCTGAATGGGTGGATATCTCCCCTAAACTCATGAGTTTAGAAAAAGATAATATATTCTTTGAAGGTATGCCATTAATGTACTTTTTTATATAATTCTCGCTCCCTTGGGTCATTAAATGGTCTGTAGAGGTTAATAATACCCCTGAAGGATATTTCATGTTTACAGAGAGCTTTTTATACAAAGTTTTGGAACAAATTAATACAAAAAGACCTCGAAGGAAAAATTCATGATCAAGAATTATATATTTAATAAATACAACGATGGACAAATACCAAAATACAAAAATATTAAAACCACAGGTGGATGATCTTAGTCAATTCAAACAGATTGCAAGAAAGCTTCAAATGAAGAAAGGATTAATATCTAAATCAGAAGCAATAGCTACTTATATGGAGGAATTAAAAAGGGATTTAATGAAAATTATTGATATAGATATAAAGGATTATATATCCATGGCATCCGCTAGCCACACAAATGATGATGAAGAATCATGCATGGCAGGAGAAGCACAAAGTGCTAATAGCAATGAAGAGAGTGACATCGATACTCTTCTCCAAAGACTCCAAGACCTAGTGGAGGAATCTTCCAGTGATACCGCCCGAAAAGGAAAGGTGTAAGATAAAGGCCCCACAAATTAAATAATTGGGGGTAATAAGTCAGAAACTTTAATAAAGTAGGCCATGATAATAGTGCCTGCCACATTTCTAGTGGAAAGACCACGTTTGTTTGTCAGTCTTATCCTTTTTTTATTGGCCATTGTAAGTTGTGTAGGTCATCTTATCATATAATTTTAGATTTTCCGACCTCTATACAAGGAGACAATATTTTATTTAGTGGAGGCAGGTCTTAGAACACCCTCTCTCTCTCTCTCTCTCTCTCTCTCTCTCTCTCTCTCTAGTATTGTAATACGTTCTTGTGTAAATTTTTGGAGTTTGAATAATAAAAGCTTTCAGCTTGGTGTGTACATTATCCTGTGTGGAGTTCTACTTTAGGTATTTATTTAAATTTGAGTTTTCTTTATGTGCTTAGCCTAAATGATAGGCTAGACTATTTGTGTTGAGCCATAACATACTAAGTTACTATAGGAAATGACGATTTTGGCTATTGTTAAAACATATTAAATAGTTATACTAAGGTTAAGTTAAAATGAACCAGGCATATTCTTGAAAGGCTGTCGAATGAATCCATTGGACTACCTGTTAGCCAAGAGGGCGTTAGGGCGGACCCGAATAGTAAAAGATGTGAGGGTCTTACACCTAAAATTTTGGAGCATGGTTCTTATGGACTCGCTATTATCAGACCATCTTCCTAAAAAATGTTTTAGGATATTAAGAACAAGGGTATACACATCATTCTAAGTCAGATTCTTCTCTCCTTCTTGCTTTATAGCTTGAAGAATCTTATCTCTCTGCTCCGTATTAAGATAATTATCCCACCAACCTTTTAGTTGACCAGTAAATCATGTCGTTATCATATTAGCAATAGTTTTGTCACTATTCTTGTATGCCTTACATATAGTGTTGTACATAAGAATTCTATGTAGAGTTGTATAAATCTGTCTATCTGTATAACCATCTATGTTCCATTCATAGATTTCATTTCCATTATAACTATTAGTTATAATATGTTCATGCTTTTCCAAGAGCACATCCTGAAGAGTAGGTGTAGGATAGTAGTACATCCTTTGGAGAGGTTTTCTCGCATATTTTTCTAAGATCTTATTAATTTCATCAAAAAACTCTTTTTTATAATTGCTTTCTCCTCCTGAAAAATCATCAACACCCAAAGGCTTCAGAGTACAACATTTGAATTTCTTTTCTAAGAGATTTTCAAGATTCAAAAAGTCTTTTAATTTAAAATCTCCGATCTCTAGGGGAGGTTGAATACTAGTATTGGCTACTTTCTCTTTTCCTTTAGTGTTGGAATTGATTCTAGAAAGTAGTTTATCAACATTATCATTAATAGAAGTAATCTGTTCTCCTAATATGCTCATATAAATATTAGCATAATTTTGCTGCTTGATCATAATATTAATATGTTGAGCAGTAAGTAAAGCAGTATTATCTTCAAATAATTTTGAAGATAGAAACCTTATTAGAACAATATATAAATCAGCAACACTATCTATGAGTAGTAAACTCCTTTTTGTAATTATAATCTATAAGAAAAGTAATCTTAGTATAAAACTTTTGGGAAGTGATAGCTTCAAGCTTTGAAAAAAGGAGATCTAATAGACAGAAATTTAGCAAACTAGATACTTGCCACAAATGTGGTAGATTTGGTCATTATTCTAGAGTGATAGCTTTCAAGCTTTGAAAAAAGGAGATCTAATAGACAGAAATTTAGCAAACTAGATACTTGCCACAAATGTGGTAGATTTGGTCATTATTCTAGAGATTGTAGAGTCAAGGAAAAAATCAAAAGCCTTGACATAGATAATAATATCAAGGACTCTCTATACAAAATCCTATTAAATTCTGATTTAGAAAAATCAGAAACAGAATACAGCGGCAGTAAGGAATCCTCTACAAGAGAAGATCTAAAAGCTCTTCACCAAGAAGATTATATGTCATCAGATGATGAATGTTTGCCTTGTCAACAAGGGCTAAATTGCGAAAATGAGGGGCAAGAAGATGATCTTTATAAGATTTACTAGTCCTTTGTGGCGATTAAGATGGGTCGCCACTAAAACGTCTAATTTAGTGGCTATAGAATGAGTCGCCACAAAATGTAGTCACAGTAAATCCGATTTCTTGTAGTGTCATGATTATGTTTACTATGTTTATGACTTATGCTTTTCCAGTATCTTTATGATGAAGTTAAACTAGGTAAAAATGCATGTTTTCAAATGAAATGTCCCTTTAGCATGTTTTAAATGTTTTTATGCATGGCTATCATACTTAATGCATTTTTGTACTAACGCCTACTTTTCCTACATTTTTTCCCAAGTGTAGGGTCCGATTCTCAAGGTGATCACCATAGTGGCTAAAGCTTGGATTTGCTTATTCTCCTAGCTTGTTAGTGAGTCCTCAAGATTCGAGGATGTGTATTTAGCAAGTTGAAGTTTCATTCCTTGTATTTTCCTTTTGGAACAATGTTGTATGGGTTATGCCCTTTCTCATTTCAAATATTGTAATAGATGGCTATGTTGAGACTTAGAGTCTAGACTTCCGCTTTTCTTTTATGAAATTTTTTGACTTGAAAGGTGTTTTTACTCTCATTGTTCTACTGTTTATGTTATGATATGCTAAGTGGCTTGTATGGAGTCTTTCGAGGTTCTATACGTCATGTTACATCTAGGGTGTACCCCTGGGTCGTGACATTAGGGTTCTGAGTTTAATACAAGAAATTAAGCAACTTTTCCAAGAAAACATGTTATTTAGACTATGGATACTATAGCAACTGAAATCAAAACAAATTACCAAGATTTTACAAACCCTAGGTCTAAACAAGCTATGTTGAATCAAGGAACTGACTAAATTCAAGGGACCTAGTGGATGAAAGGAACCCATTAGTGAAATTCCACATACCTGGTGTTTAAATTCCCGTAGAAATCCTTTAGATTTTGGGGCTAAAACTTGAAGAACACCTCTACTTGTTCTTGGAAAACTGGCGCCTCTTTCTTCTCTTTTTACTCTAAGTTTTGTGATTTTTGGGGAATGAGGGTTTTGAGTAGGTTCTGACTAGATTATTAGGCTAAGACTAAGTAAAACGACGAAGTTTTGGTATTAAATGACGTAGTTTTGGTGCCCAATGCATAAGGGAAAAGACGAAAATGATCGTGACTTAAAGCTAAGGAGGGGCCAGCCACGAGACCACTAATGGACCGTCGGTGGAACCATGGCCCGTCGAGTGGGTCATAGTTCTTGGCAAGAGTATACTAGTTCTTGGTAAGACCATCCACGGTCCCTTCCATGGACCATGTGAAGGACCACGGGTCGTGAAGGCCATCGTAGTTCTTCACTTGGACTAGGGGCTACTGGTCAGATCGAAGAACCAACCCATAGCTTGTCAATAGGACCACGGCCTGTGGAGGGCTCCATGGTCCACCACATTTGGCTAGGTGTGAACCACGATGAGGGTGACAAGTTGTGGTTCCTTTCACGGCCCGTGGACCCCTCCATGGTTCATCAATTTTCTTTTGTTCAGTCTTTGTTAGGTCATGAGGTATATTCATCCTCGAATGAAGACTAAGCAAGCTAGGCTAGGGGGAAAGGGCTGAAATCCCTACTACCTGACTTCTAGAAACTAATATCTGACTGAATTTAGTTCCATGAACCATTCAAATATGCTTAAATGCTATGATAATTGAAAGAACAAGATACTGAAACTAGGTTACACAAGAGTAAATTGAGAAACTGGAGAGGAACTATTATCTCAAGCTAAAACTAAATCGGAAGGAAAGAGGTGAGGATGCTTGGCCCTCATTATTGCTTCTGCTTCCTAAGTAGCTCCCTCTACAGACTGACTCCTCCACAAAATCATTACTGAAGCAACTTCCTTATTTCTTAACCTACAAACCAAATGGTCAAGAATTTCAACTAGCAAATCTTCATAAGTGAAACTATCTTTAACAGCCACACTCGCTATTGGTACTATCGATGTCGGATCATCCACACACTTCTTCAACAAGGAAATGTGAAAGACTGGATGAACCGCTGCTAGTTTTGCTGGCAACTCTAACTCATATGCCACATTACCAACCCTTTTCAGGATTCTGTAAGGACCTACATATCTAGGACTTAGCTTCCCTTTCTTGCCAAATCTCATCACCCCCTTCATAGGTGACACCTTCAGGAAAATCCAATCATCAATTTCAAACTCTAAGTCCCTTCTCCTCACATCTGCATAGGACTTCTGGCGACTCTGAGCTGTCTTTAGTCCATCTCGTATGAACTGAACTTTCTCCATAGCATCATGAACCTAATCTGGCCTAATCATGGCTACTTCACCGATCTCAAACCAACCAATCGAGGATCTGCATCTACGCCCATATAATGCCTCATACGGGGCCATCTAAATACTGGAATATAAGCTATTATTGTAGGCGAACTCTATGAGAGGTAGGTGATCATCCCAACTTCCCTTGAAATCGATCACACAAGCTCTCAACACGTTCTACACTTGAGTAAAAAAGTATAAACGGACCATCTGTGATCATGGGTTGCCAAAGTTGCAACCTATATGTTCATGGGTGATCATATCGAGATGATTTTTCATCATAACCATGTCATAATAAGTAGGAACGCACAACTGGTAGAAGCATGTTTGTGCAGAAGGCAAGTGTTGAGAAGACTCCGAGGTTCTAGAGATGCAAAGTCTAGAATCTAAACCGCGAAAACCCTCTAGAGGTAGATACCTTATTGAAGTCTAGAAGAAAAGAAACACCTTTTTCTTCTCAGCAGACATACTCTAAACTATCTACACGCAAATAAAAAATTGAAAATAAATATGTGTTAGAAAGAGCGGGTTAAAGAGTGAAGTTATAAATACTGTGACAAAATATGATTACCTTCCAAAACCAAGATATTTGATGATCATTTTTTTCGTATAATTGTAATTTGTATGTGCTTTCCAATCTTCGACAGAAATAGTTGTTCCACTCCCATCAAGCATTTAGTCAAGATACACTCTAAAACAAGAAAGTTTTGATTATTGAGGTAGTTATATCAGAAAAACCTTGAGAAAAAATGAGCTATATACGAAGCAATTGATGTGAAAAAACAATGTTGAATAAAGAGATTAGCATACTTCATTCTATTCTTACTTTTCACAACAATATCTTTCCTATTGGGAAAAAGCTCGACTATTTTTATGGATACCAACTCTTCAAAATCATAAGCGAAGGTCAAGCTAAGTATATCTTAATCCACTCTCTAAGGATCCATCTCGAGTATTCGCTTGTAGCTACTGTATAAGGTGGGATCTGCATCCCGAATATCCTCCAATGAAATCCCTCTCCAGCTAATTGCAAGAAGAACACACAATCAAATACAACTCCGATTTGGATTTTATGCATTAATGTCAATGCAATCATTCTACCACAAAAGGTGAAATACTCGAGGTGTAATGGATCCACCTTAGATGCTGCCACCAAAAATATATATTAATGACTAAAATTAATACTTTTTAAATGCAAATTTGTGCATAAAGGAGATAAAAGTTTACCTGAATTTGGAAAAACCTTCTTCGATCATTAGGACAAGCAATAAAGAGAGCAATGTGAGGATTGAACATCCCACTACATACCAAGAAGAACCACTCTCTCAACACTACAAGCCCAGTAGCTTTTTCATGTTTGAATTACAATAATAGATCGCTTCACAGCAATGCAGGATCCTTATCAACAATATATTCAAAAGATACCTCCAACAACTTGGACCTAATGATGAGTATCTCAAAGGACTCCTCCTTGTTTCCATCTCTAGCTTCTTCAAGCATCCTCATTGTGAAATGTCTTTGTAATTTGAAATTGGTTACTTTCTTATGCTCAATGATCCACCGATAATCATCAATACTCTCTGCATATATCCCGATTAGAAAGAACAGTGAAAGTTTTCGTTGACTCAATCTCTACCTAAAGACCTCCGAGTTGTGAAACAACTTAGAAATGTTGTTTAACTCTTTCAATATTACAAGATACTGAAACCACCACGATACGATAAGTCTGCCTTCATTGATCAATCTCAGCTTATCTTCCAATTTCATTAAGCATCGCTCTGTTTTATCTAGAAAATCATATAAAATGATATGCAAGTTAGACAAAATATGATTTAAGCTTTCAATGTACTCTCAGTCATACACTGTTTCACCACTTTTAGAGTCGAAAGGTTGTTGCAACAATGCCCTCACCAAGCATATATACTCAGTAAAATCATTCTTAATGCTCACAATGATAACCCCGTAGACTCAACTGATCCATACTCAATTCTAACTCACGAAATAAATCAGCAATTACATCTTCACAAACAAAGATAAAAACATCATTCAATGCTAACAATTAATTAGCAACATTCTACTTGCACATTGCAATCCCAACAACCTCTACTATATCCCTTATACAACTCCAATAAAAGCTATACAAGGGATCCTCAAGCCCAACAACTCTTCTCGGTAGCTTACAGAGCACTAACATCAATTGAGAACATTCATTGTATCTCTTCGTATGAAAATCAGTACTCATCAATGAATCTATGAATGGATTCATCAACAACATGTTTCTTAGCTTTATTTTGAGATAGATAAAACATTACTAAAGTTGTAGGCACCAATGAAGAGATAATATTTGAAAATATTGAGAGGATTCTTTATTAATATTATGCATTGGAGTCATCACAAGAAACTTCAACATCCTTATGATGTGCTGCCTACGTGTAAGAGTTGAAGGATCATTGCTTCTCAAAATATCAAAGAATAGTGAAGCTAAGTTTTTGGTGAGCTGTCAAGCCCGAGGATTATTTGTGCACAATAGTTGACTAATGACAAGATGTATAGTTATATCGGCGTAGAATCCTACAATCTTCCAAAGTTTGGTTTGACCAACTCCCGTTCATCATCAACCCCAACCGCGGTTTTCAGAAGTTTACAAAACACTGATACTAAAACAACGCATACTTCCAAAGAATCTCTAGTCACTGTACTAAATGAATTGATAAATTTACGAATAAACTTTTTAACAATTGATTTTTAGCCATATCCTGAGACATATAAAGCATTACCAAATCTGCATAAGCAGACGAGGAAATTAACAATTGTATATGGAAAAATGTTATGGTGTGAGAGGTATACATATGAGTTGGTATATGAGGGACTATTTTTGAATAAAAAATGTGTGGGTCCTACCTCATTGATTGTCTCTTTCCTACCTTTTATCACTTTCTTTCGTTACACATTTTAATTTTGTATTTATTTGTATAATTTTCTCATTAATTTTTTCTACAGTGAATTTTATTTACCCAATTCTTTTAATTATTTATAATATATTTATCTTCTCATTCTGATAATTGATAAGTATTTTTAAAATCAAAAAAATTATTTTATCAAGAATATGAGATGAAAAATGAAAGAGAAAATTACATGATGGATAAAATTTTCACTTACGACATAAAAGCTTAGATAAACGATCAACTAAGCCACTATTAAAATTCTTCATTGGTACATGTATATACGTTTAATTGGTTATTTTTAGTACTAATAGAATCAAATTTTTTTTTATCAATATTTATTATAAATCAAAAATAAAATCTTATTTTAAAATTTCCTCATTTTTTGAGTTTGATTAAATTTAACCTTTATGAAATATGATGTAAATGCTACACTACTTCATATAATTAGATCTAATCTAGTTTATGATGAATAATCATATAAAAAAAATATTAATCATAATGCAAAATTTTTTATATACAAATATTTACTATAATCTACTTTGTTATAATATAAAAATTGATTTATTAACCAAATATTTATACTTTATTAATATAAAAATGATAAATAATTTGATTTGATAAGTTAAAAATCGATCAATCAAACATATATGCATGTTCAAATGAGAGATTTTAATAGTTTAGTTGATTGACTACCTACATGTTTATCTCGTGAGTAAAAATTTTAGTATCCACTATTAATTTCCTCCTTTATTTTTCCTTCTCATATTTTTAATATAATAAAAAAATTAAAAATAATATATGTGTCAATTATCAAATAAAATAAATAACTAAGTAAATGATAAAAGCTACTCTATTCGATAAATAGAAAAGATGATGGGAAAGAAAGTGAAAAAAGAGGGCTAGGGGTAAAAGGTAGGAGAGAGACAATGAATAAGATAAGAACCACTGTTTTTTTTATTAAAAAATAATTCCTCATACACCAACTCATTTATGTCTCTCACACCATAATTTTTTCATTGTATATGGTTACATGCTTCGTCAGTACTTTTCTTTGGAATCATATATGTAAACTCTCTCACTAACATTATCATATCTTTCAAATCCGAAGCACTACAAACATAATCACATTTCAAAATCATGAAGATTTTTGAAATTATATCATTTATTAGTTTCTATATCTGCATATGAAATGTACTTGACATTTTACCAACTAAATGCATAGTTGCATCATTCTCAACGCTGTAAAATGTCAATGTCTCCAATTGACAGGAGAGTGTTCTTCCAACTGACAGGAGAGTTGTTTTCATTACATTTTTTCCCCTCTTTTTTTCATGCTTTGGAAAATGGAAATTTTGGGCTTAGACTTTCTTCTTATTTTTCATTATTTTTTCCTTTTGTTCCACTGCTTCTTTTTAATTTCTTTTTGTTAAATTTATTAGACACATTTTTTATTTTATATTTTTATTCTTTTTATATCTATTATTCATTTTGTTTCAACGTAAATCTTTTTTCATATACTAACTTGAATAACTCTTTTAAAAAATGATGAAATTATATTTAGCTTGAAATTGGGATAGACATATAATTTATTTTTAAAAAATAGGTAAATTAGATGTAATTGAATGAAGAAACTTAAATATCATCTTGCTCCCCCTTTTCATCATTTAATTTTCACGTGTTTTAGGAATTAACTTATGTAATACAGTTGATTCACTAAAATTCTTATGAATATATCTTTGTCCTCGATATCTTTGATTAATTTCTTTACTTTTACTAACCAATGAAATATCTATGGTTCTTGTACAAAAAACATGCCGAGGGGCTACTACACTCACCGCACACTTGCATTACCACCCGAACTTCTTCTCTATACTTTGAACCCCCTAAGCAAATATTTTGGGTCCACCACTGATCGGAGGTTATGAATATGAAAACTTAAAAGTCATAAATTTAATGATATTATTAAGAATAGAAGTGTAATAGATTTAAGTTATGGAGGTGAAACTTAAAATTAAAAAAAAAAAAGAAAAAACACAAATAAAGAAGATAAAAGAAATATATTTATATAATATAAGGTTATAAATTCTTGAATTGAATAAATTAAAAAATAGTAAAATATTATTTTTTTAAAAAAAGGAAAGGACTATAAAATAAATAAATAAGAACCATAAAATTTAACCATCGTGAATTATTTGTTGGAATTCTTTTTAAAAATCAAATGAAAAGGTTTGCAATAATTGATGAAAATTGAGAAATATTATAGGAAAAGAGAATAATAACATTAATGACAAAATAAATTGAATATGACTATTGATGGAGATAAAATTAAATATGATTATCTTTAATGTTCTTTAAATTTTTAGGTGATTTTTTTTTTGTATTTTAAAATTAGAAAAATGCCAAAAAAATCATAAAAAGGGATAAATAGGATTGAAGCTCTTAGAGAGCACCACATCACCATTTTCATATTCAACTTTTTATTATATATAGATAGATTGGGTAGATGCACATGATTAGGACATGTGTCCGTCCGTTAGTGTGAAGAATACAAATGCTCTACTTTTTGGACGGCAAAGACTCTAGTGTCTCAATAGTATAACGAAGGATATACATGTACCATTTTTGATAGTTCTGGGGTATATTTGTTATTTTTCCCTTCTTTTTATTTCTTAAATTTTCGCACTAAAGAAGAAATGAGAATAAGAAACACATATAATGATAAGCAAATGGATATATAAGGGATACTTATAACTAAATTAGTCATTGATTCAAAGAAGTAAATAAAAAAATTCACGCGTGAAAAGGATCATTTTATTGCTTGAACTTTACTAGAAGGATCAATTATACCCCTACATAGATTATTTTTTGATAAAAATGAAAAAATAAATTTAATTTTTTCTACTTTCATTAGGCGAAAATGATATATCTAGACCATTTGTGTAATGATAAACGTATATCTGAGTCACTTTTATATCACCAAATATATCAATTCTAAATTGCAAAGTTGAGAAGCATATCCTTTTCTCTTTTACTAAGGTTAAAAAGGGAATTTCAAAATTAAATTTTGGATGGAGAGAGTAACATTTATCCACATGAAAAGAATTTTATCGTTATAAAATATTATGGTGTTGATGTCCACAACACAAAAAAGTTACTATCACTAATTGTCTCCATTCTTCCCTCAATTATGTAGATAACCTCCACTTTTATAATCATCATTCTTGTGATCTTACACTTCCATTATCTTCATTATTGTCATGTTTATGACTAATCTTTGGCATACCTCTATGTAACACTATAAATAGAGGCATAATAGTTCGTATTGTAAATACTTGAATACTTGGAAAAATAAGAAAAAAACTTTCATCTCTTATCTCTCTATTTCCATTGCTTTCATCTTCTATATTTCTCATCTTATTTTGCTTTAGTTTTACAACATTTATCCATTTATATTTGCTTATCGTTGAAACCAAGGAAAGGACCATTTGAAGTAAAAGACTTTTGCAATATCGCTTTTGTTTGGGACAATAATATGACAATACTATAAAAGAAAAAGAGATGAGTGAGTGCTTACCACTCCACCACAATCATTTTTGGTGGTTTAGGACTTTTATGGCATAACATGAAGGTTAAGTAGAAAAATGTTCTTCCGTTTGAGAAAAAGAGTTATAAAGTGACTACTTGTATTACCACTTAATTATGGTTAAATGATAATCAATATAGATTGCAACTCTCAAGTATTAGAATCCTCATCACTGATTTGGTTAGAAGCATCATAGTATCAGACAACAAATTGAGTTAAGTAATATCCATGAATGTAGAATCTAACTATTGCTGTTATTTAAAGGGGCATTTTCTTGGTACTTCACCCTAGAAGAATGCAAAAATTCAAGGAAGGGGGGGGGGGGGGGGAGGGGGGAGGGAGCTAGGGCTATATTATAGACATAAAGCAATAATGCAATCTGGTACATCCTAGCTATATCAGCTGAATTACAGTTTCAAGGAAATGAGACTTCAGAATCTTCCCCTTCTTACTCGAGCCCATGCAATGGCGGCCATGGCAACCCCACCCAAATGAGCAGATCCAGATACTTGAGTGTCACCCTGAAGTTGAGAAGAAAGGAAGTTGTTATACATATCAATTGAGTCATTACGAATGTGAACATTTTTGCTTCCTCTTAGCTTATAACAATTTTCCTAGCTCACTCTCTCTAAGATGTGAACATATCTTATAACTAGACTGAATTGATTCTTTTAACATTTTCCAAAGCTAGATAATGCTGAAAAAACATACACTGACCATTGATAAAAAGGTAGGAAAGTTCCCTAATGCATCTGATGTCCCTATTTTTTGAGAGTGGAGGTCTAGAATAACATACTCCTCCATGTTCCAGAACCAAAAGGTCTTTTGAACAAAAAGATAATCCAAAGGTAAAAATACTCCCAGGCAAAGTTTCCAAAAATTTCTCTCCTACTTCCTAGGAGGGAGAAATACCCTTATACCCTTTCTTTCCGGTAGTCTCGTCGGGAACTACTACTTTCTTCATTACTCACTTTCCGTTGTAGCTGAACACCCCCCCCCCCCCCCCCCGCAATTTCTTTTTTTGTCCCTGTTCTGTCAGGGTTCAAATCTTACGACATTACCAGATGGACTTCCAACAATGTATCTTGGTACAATTGGGTGGAAAGACACAGGAACATGATGAGGAGGGTCACACTTAGCGAGAAGGTGTTGGAATGGATTTGGTTCATTCTCAGAGAAGCTTCAACTGACCAAAATATCTGGTGAGAAGATGGAGATATAAGGACCAGGTGGCAGAGATTATGGTACTAGGTAATATAATGCTCATCGGAGATACATGAGCATTTTATCATTTAAGGGAGAGGATAGATCAGTTATCATTAAATGCACTCCACCGAAGGTGATGAAGATCTAGGACAAATGACATAAATGTGCCTTTTGCAAAGGTGGTTGCAGACAGTAAGTGGCAGAGCAGCAATTCTGAGGCATCCACATCTAAGGAGAAAATAACTGAAACAGACGAAATTGTCGAAAGCAGAGAACAAGGTTTGCTTAGAAGGTGCATATTTGGGTCTTTTGGCAAGAACAAAGCTGAAAATCCTACTTTATCTGATGTTTAGACGTTGGCCTTCAACAGTGTGGAAGAAGGATTTTGGAATCAATACATACAAGATGCTGGATGGCCACTTTCTCTTTGAGTTCCCCAATACATGGTGGAATAGGTCGTCCTGGGAGAATGGATATGGAAGAGAAGCAAAATAAAATTAGTGTGGTGGAACCCATATGCAGGCTGTGAACCAGCTACAGACAAGCCCAAATCCACTTGGATTCAGGTTTTGCCAATGCATTTATGGACGGATGAGACCTTCCATGAGATTTGCGAGCTTTGTGGTGGATGGTTGGCAACGGAGGCCAAATATGAGAATTTGTGTTTTTCTTTTTCTTTTAGGAAAAGGAAAACCCAATCATGGCAAACACTCAACAAATAGGTACATATGACTTGTATGCACCAGCTTTAGGGGGAGTATTAGAATAGGAATAGGAAAGTAGGAACATAGTATATCGAATCATACTTGGAAAAGGATTTTATTATAGTGTCCCAATGTAACAATGTAGATACACAATTCAATAGGATTTTTCTCCAATATTTCTCACAAGGGGGTTGAACAAACAGGGGAAAAGGAGAATAGTACAGAGTTTCATGCAGGATTTATTAGCAGACAAAGGGGGAGTTTGGATTAAGCTTATTTTTAGGTGCTTTTGGCTTTTAAGCACTTTTTTTTAGTTTTGGAGGTGTTTGGAAAATTTAAAAAGTGCTTAAATTTAGGCCAAAAAATTTTTAACATAAGCCAAAGGTAGGGTATCCCCTACTTATGGCTTTTGGCTTTTGACTTATAAGTTACTTTTTATAACCTTTATCCAAACGTAGTTTGCCCTCCAAGAAACTAAACTAGAAGGGAATGTTCAGGAACTTGTAAAAAAAATATTGGGCAAGAAGATGGATCTATTATGCATGTTTAAGGGCTAGTGGAACTAGAGGAGGAATTCTACTACTATGACATTTCAGAATTTGGGAAGGGGAAATAGTACAAGTTGGATCTTACACTCTGTCCTGAAATTTTAAGCTCGGTTTATAATTTTGACTGCCACATTGCATGAGTTCATGAGTCACCTGGGGTGATTTCTATGTATGCAGATTCCCATCTAAAAAAAAGGGGACCGCACTAGGAGATCAGATCTTCAGCTATGAGAGAATTCTCAGATTGCATAGAGGACGTGGAACTCATTGACCTGCAGTTAATTGGTGGCAGCTATACCTTGTTCAAAGAAGACAATCATACCACTGCATCTAGGATTGATAGGATATTGGTATCTACAGAATGGAACAACCTTTTCACAATTTTAAGCGAACCATCCTACAAGGAGTGACTTCTGACAATGTGCCAATTGCACTCTTCTGTGGGTAGTGGGAACAGTCTAAGTCATATTTTAAGTTTGAAAATTGGTGGATGAGTGACAGAGTTGAGGAATGGTGGAGTGATTTTGAGTTTTATGGGAAGCCAGATTATGTGTTAGCATGTAAACTCAAAGCACTCAAAGGGAAGCTGAAAGACTAGAGCAGGCTTGAGCAGGGGAATCTGAAACTGAAGAAGAACAATATACTTAATCAGATGGCTGAGCTAGAGTCTCATTTGAACAACAGAGCTCTAATAAAGGGGGAAACTGCCAGAAAAGCAACATTGTTTATAGAATATAAAGGTTATTTGAAGAATGAAGAGGTGGCTTGGAATAGAGATCAAGGGCCCTTTGGCTCAAGGAGGGGATAGGAATACTGAGTTTTTCTATCAGATTGCTAATGCTCATAAGAGGTACAACCATATTGATCAGTTGGAAATACAGGGAGAGACCATTTCTGAGCCAAAAAGAATCAAGGAAGAGATCGTATCTTTCTACAAGAATCTGTATACAGAAACTGAAGATTGGAGACCCTCTGAAAACATCAACAATCAACCAACCATCACAAAAGCTGAAAAGGAGACTTTGCAAGAAAATTTTGAGGAACAATAAGGTTTTGAGTGTCTGAAGTTGTGTGCTATAGACAAAGCACCAGACCCTGATGGTTTTACAATGGGATTCTATCTAAAATGCTGGGAGGTTATAAGCAAGACATAATGGAGGCTTTTCACAACTTCCATTCAAGTGAGAATTTTGAAAAAAGCTTTAATGCGACTTACATTACTTTGATTCCTATGAAGACAGGAGCTAAGGAACTCAAAGACTTCAGGCCAATCAGTTTGATAGGTAGCTTCTACAAGCTGATCTCCAAATCTCCAAGGTACTGACAGCGAGATTGAAGAGACTGGTGGATAAACTGGTGGACAAACAACATATAGCCTTTGTCAGCGGCAGACAAATAATGGATGCAGTGCCTCATAGCTAATGAAGCAATTGACTCTAGAATTGCACAAGGAAACCATGGTATTTTATGCAAACTTGACACTGAGAAAGCCTATGACCATGTGAACTGGGAATTCATTCTAGTTTCTAAGTATGATGAGACAGCTCGGCTTTGGGGGAAAATGGATCAGTTGGATCAAGTTTTGCATTTCCACTGTGAATTTGCAGTTCTCTTCACAGTAAGGAAAGAAAAAGCTTCCACCTGGTCCAATGGAAGAACATTATCAGAAGCAAAAAGAAGGGAGGTTTAGGCATCAAAAACCTTAAGCATCAAAGCAAAGCTCTCAAGGGTAAGTGGCTATGGAGATACCATCAGGAGGACTAGGCTCTGTGGTGTAAGTTCACCAAGAGCAAGTACGAGGAGCTCAACAAATGGGTAACAAAAGAGATAACCTCTCCTTACGGTGTTGGCCTCCGGAGGTCTATCAGAATTTTCTCGCCTTTCTTAAGTAGCCACTCAACTGTTAAGGTACAGAATGGGAGCAAAACAAGTTTCTGGAGTGACAAATGGTTGGTCCTGAGAGCCTCAAAGATCTTACCCAGATATTTTTTTCTTTGGCTCAAGATAAAAAAAGACAGCTGCTGAAATATGAACTCAACAAGGGTGGGATCTGGTTCTCAAAAGACATGTTAATGACTAGCAAATACACAAAATGATTGAACTTCATAAGATTTTGGAGAGCTTTTTTGAGAAGGTAATTATTTATTTATTTTGCGTAGGAGCTTTTAGAGAGCTTTCAAGGCTTGAAAAGAGGAGAGAACTACTCTAGGTGGCATGGGAACAGTAAAGGCAGATACAAGGTAAATGTTAGAACATGAATAGGTTTATACAATTCTATTAGAATAAGAATAGGTTTACACAATCCTATTAGAATAGGATAGGTTTATACAATCCTATTTAGAATAGGAATAAGAATACAAATAGGAATAGGAATAGTAAATAGTATCCTACTTGGTAAAGGATTGTATTCTAGTGTCTGTAAATAGGATCTCAATGTAATAATGTAGACACAACAACAATTCAATACTATTCTTTTTCTTATATTTCTCACATGGTATCAGAGCCTTTACGATCTTGGTAGAAAATCAAAGAACTTCCGCGGCGGGTGGCTTTGGCCAATGATTATGCTAGCAAAAGTTGGGTCACCATGTATCTTTCATGTGACTATTTTCTCATATCTAATTTGTCTAGCACCGTGCCATCATTCCAGTGACTACTTTCTTATATCTAATCCTTGTAGCACCGTGCCATCTTTTCGGTGACTAATTTTTCATACTCCCTCCATTTCAAAAAGAGTGGTCTAGTTTGACTTGGCACGGAGTTTAAGAAAATAAAGAAAACATTTGAATCTTGTGATCCTAAATTAAAGTTACGTCAAATGTATTTAGTACCTTCAATCTTGTGGTCTTAAAAATGTCACGTGGAAAGCTGAAATTAAAGTGTTACCAAAAAAGAAAAGAGGTCATTCTTTTTGAAACTGACTAAAAAGTAAAGGAGGCCATTCTTTTTGAAACAGAGGGAGTATTTAATTTGTGTGGCACTGTGCCATCATTCCAGTAACTACTTTTTCATATATAATTTGTGTAGCACCGTGCCATCCTTCCGATGACTACCTTTTTTTGCATATCTGATTTGCCTAGCACCGTGCATCTCTCCAGAGTACTTTTCATATTTAATTTGTGTAGTACCGTGGATTTTTTCAAACTATTTTCTCATATCTGAGTTGCATAGCATCATGCGTCTTTTCAGTGACTCCTCATATTTGATTTGCATAGTTCCATTCGTCTTTCTGATGACTCCTCAAATCTGATTTAGTAGGGTCATGCCATTATTCCAACCCTACCCGTATGATTTTTCTTTTTCAGTAGGGTCGTGCCATCATTTCGACCCTACCCATATTATTTCTCTTATTCAATGGGGTCGTTCCATCAATTCGAACTATCCTATATAATTTCTATTTTCTAGTTGGGTCGTGATATCATTCTGACCTTACCCATATAATTTTATTTCTTAGATTGTGACCACTTTTAGCCATCAAATCTAATACCCTGGCATATGAGCATGTTCCGGCTAGTTTTTCGGTGACTTTTTTAATATCGACTCATCTATTGATTCCAACATGATCCCAATACTTTTTACTAGATTTTGAGCACTTTGTTGCTCGGGGGAGTTTAGTAGCCTTGTATATCGATTATGTGAGTCACTCTATGGTCTGAAACATTCTTTGCAAGTTTGGTTTGGGAAGTTCAACACTATAATTTTATCACTCTGTGTTTTATTAGCATTATGCATCAAATTCAATATTTCATGAGAAGATTAAGCACATTGAGATTGACTGACATTATGCATCAAATCCAGTATTTAATGAGAAGACAAGCACATTGAGATTGACCATTAATTTTGTGAAGTCGACTAATCAACTTGCAGATATCTCACCAAGCCCCTCATTGGTCCTCGTATTAATTACATATGTAACAAGCTAGGTACATGAATTGTATGGTCTAGCTTAAGGGGGAGTGTTAGAATATGAATAGGTTTATACAATCCTATTAGAATAGGAATAGTTTTACACAATCTTATTAGAATAGGAATAGGTTTATACAATCCTACTTAGAATAGAAATAGGAATACAAATAGGAATAGGAATAGTAAGTAGTATCCTACTTGGTAAAGGATTGTATTCTAGTGTCTATAAATATGATCTTAATGTAATAATGTAGAAACAACAACAATTCAATACTATTCTTTTCTTATATTTCTCAGAGTAAGAGGGATACAAGCAAGAAAATCAAAGTGGTTATCAAGACCTCAAATGGCCATGGAAGCATATGTGAAAAACCAAAGTGCCACATAAAGTGGCATGCTTTACTTGGCTTCTAACTAATGAGGCAGTTTTGACCTTGGACAATGTTGCCAAGAAAGGAATCTATTTATGCAACAGGTGTTCATCATGTGGGAAAGTAACAGATTGTTTGTAGATTCACTACCAGATGTGGCAGATATTCCTTAATCTCAAAGGCATTTCCTGGACTATGCCTACTAAGATCGATGAGACTCTACTCAATTGGGAGGAGGCCGGATTGGGAGCTAGAAATAGAAGTAGATGGAGGATGATCATGACATGTATTTGGTGGACTACATGGAGAGAGAGGAATGATAGATATTTTGAGAGTAGGAGCAACAACTTACATGAGGTTAAACTTAAATGTATTTTGTTGTCCCTTTTTGACGTACAAATGTCTATTCCAATGAGACTGAGGGTGTGTTCGGTGCGAAGGTAAATGTGTTTTCTTGAAAATTATATTCTAGGAAACTAAGTGGGTTTCTGAATTATTTTCTTGTGTTCAGTAGGTAAGCAAAATATATTATCCTAGAAACATTTGTAGATAATTTTTAGACAAATACTATAGGAGGTGGGGGTGGGGAGTTGGATGGTGGGGATGAGGGATATGGGGGCTGAAGGGCAAGATGAGGTGTGTTGGAGGTGGGGAGGACACAATCAATGTGAGATGTCACTAGTAGAGCTTGTTTTCCCTACTTCCATTGGGAGCTCATTTTCCTCAATTCTGAGGAGCTTGTTTTCATATACAAAATGATTTCCAAAATATTTGACCAGCCAAATACACCCTAAGTCAATTCTAAATGTTTTAGGGTTCATCTAGACTCTAGAGTAGGTTTAGCTCTGGTGAAGACTATACTCCCTTTAAGTTTTAAAAATGGGTTTTCCCCGTACTACCTAAGTACTACTTTAATACAAATGTTACCTGCTCCAAAATAAAAAGTACCAGAACCAAACCTTGGCCTCCACATCATGACATGAACTAGCAAATTATATCACAACGGCCCGATGCATCAGGCTACCTCTAAGGTTACATCAAGGAATCAATGATGGACTTGGAAACAATTGCAACTAAAATTGTTGTGAAGAGAATAAGTTGAGAGAAGAATAAATGCAAATACGACATAGATATCTATATAGTGGAGTAGTGTGTAATACATCAGTACATAAAGGGAAAAACGTATGATAGCAGAAATAGATACAAAGACGAAATCTTGAGATAGGAGTGGATGTATGGGCATCCTAGGAGAAACAGGATTGGAAATGAAGATATACAGGACAAGGTAGGAGTGGCCTCGGTGGAAAACAAGATGTAGGAAGTGAGGTTGAGATGAATCTGGAATGTGAAGAGGAGATGCACAGATGCCCAGTGTGGAGGTATGAGAGGTTGGATACAAATGGTTTCAAGAGGTAGTGGTAGGCCGAAGAAGTATTAGGGAGAGGCGATTAGACAGGACATGACGCAGGTGAAACTTACTAAGGACATGACCTTAGATAGGAGGTTGTGGAGGTCACAAATTAGGATAGAAGGTTAGTAGGTAGTAGAGTATTCTCTCGCCTAACCTTCCATAATAGTAGTCGTAGTATTTCTCCTGTAGTTTCTTGTCCTTTGATTTTTGTTACTATCTACTGTCTCTTGAACTTCGATTATCGCACTATTTGTTGTAGTTACTATTCTTTTTAAGAATGCTTTGCCATGCTTTGAAGTATTTTTCCATGATTTCTTCACTTCCATTAATTCTTTTTTGATATGCTTACCTTGAGCCGATGGTCTATCGAAAACAATCTCTCTACCTCCCAAGGTAGGAGTAAGGTCAGCGTCCATTCTACCCTCCTCAGACCCCACTTGTGGGATAACATTAGGTATGTTGTTGTTGTTGTTGTTGTAGAATAGTAACCTTATCAACACTTCGTACCACTACCACCCCTTCCACTAATCTGGTTCTATCTAATAATAACAATAATTTTCTTTTAAAATAGTATTATTTCCTTTTTTTCATAACAGAGAACCCCGAGCATCATGGCTCAAGGTTCAAACTTCTAAGCAAAAGATAGGGAGCTAACAAAATTCACAATTCATCTATATATTATTTACATTTCTGAGATTACTAACTAAAAAAAGTGTCAAACATTTTTCCTCGAGGGAATGTGCCAAAATCCCATCAAAACATATCATGTTACTTTGTCTCCAAATGGTTCAAATAATGCATGCAGGCATTCAAAAGATATGTATTTTACTAGCAGATACATTTTAAGTCCCTGTCCTTCTGTAAGAAAACAGTATACAATTCCATTAGTTGCTTAAATTCAACATCAAAATTGAGGCTACTGCATACCTACGTAGCTAGAAAACTTTAGACTCAATAACATTCTTATCTTTTAACCTCAAAAAAAGAGTGTACAGACAGGTGAACTTACACTTGTTCCAAAGAAGTAGAGTCCAACCATATTAGAGATAAGATGCCAAGTACTTATATGACTGAAAGCTGATGTCATCAATGTATGAACCCGTCCACTTGTAAAATTGTCCACTGAAATCTAAGCACCAGATGCAACTCAAAAATATGTAAGTTGGAAAACTATCTTAGCTTGTATATTGCATCAAAAGATAAGTTTATTTTATGAGAGTTATCTTAGCAACTGACCATGAAGTTCCTCATCATGAATCTACTATCAGCAACACGCCATAACAAGAACACAGCTACGTTAGTTAAGATCAGGCATAACACCACGCCATTAGTAGAAAACCTCCCAAAATTTGATCTCCTACAAATTGGAAAGGCTCATGTCTTGGATAATAGAAATCATATGAAGTTGGACTAAGGGCAAGGACTGGCATCACCATAGATTGCCTTTTCTCCCGACATAACTTTGAAAGGCTAGAATCAGGTGAAACCATTACACTCCAAGCTGTCACAACTCATTAGTCACTGCAGATCAGTGTGATTAAATATTACTCACTCCATTCTATTAAAGATGTCATAACTTAGAGTAGAAAAATATGTATAGTTGGACTAAGGGCAAGAGAATGATATCACACAGATTGCTGCCTTTTCTCCAACCAGAAACGTAAAATGTTTAGGAACAGTTTAAACCATAACAAACTCCTAGCTGTCACAATTCACGATTAAATACAACTCACTTCATCCCATTAAAAATGCTGTACCTCCGCTTTGATGGAGACTAAGAGTAAAATGGTTGAATTGATAATTATATTGGTTAAGAAAAATAACTATCTAAATTATAGGTGATAAGTGCAAAGAGAAAACTAAGTAGCAAAGTCCCCTAAAACTATGTCAAATCAACTTTAAGATATAATATAAAATTAGTTTATACTAGTTAGAATGGTTGAAGGAGAAAAAGTTTGCCTCTTCAAGAAAATGGGTCAAGCTTTTTGGGAAAAACAAAAATGTAAAGTAGCTCCTAAAGGAGCAATATTTATCTTACTGTGCATAATAGTAACAGAGGCTCAACAATTACCAATTTCAAAAAAAATAGTACCAGAAGCTCAAAATATTAAGAAGAATAAGGAACAATCAGTTACACCACACAAATAATTCATCAAACACAAAATTTGCTCGATGTTCCATTTATTATTCCATAAAAGTTCTATGTAAGCATGATATTGTTTAACCATTGTGATGAGCAATTCACAAAAAGTAAAGAGCAGAATGGAAACTGTAAAAAGAGTAGGCACTATAATACTTTATCTGCAACTTCTCTTGCATTCAATAACTAATCATATTCTTGAGGTTTGAATGTGGTCTCACAAATGGAAAATAGAAAGCAAAAAGCAACCAAAAACTTTTCTAGGAGGTAGTACAAATATTGACAATGGTTTAACAGTGGTACATTTGGTTGTCTCTAGTAGGGTATCTGAGAGAGGAAGATTAAAGCTGCTTTGGTGTAAACTACAAGAAGCCACACTAGATTATAAAACTAGAGATCTTTCATACAGTGGATAAATGACACATCTAAAGCTCGACTTCTATCATCAGCAATGCTATTCTTACAATTGAAGTCAACCAAAGATCTGGAGTTCTCTGCATTTGCAGCCTTAATGCATATTCCCTTCCATAATTTGCACCTTATTCTTTTATTTATTATGATCAATTCCCTTATTCTAAGGTTCTTGCAGAATCATGAGCTCATTGAATTGCAGGTCTAATATATGTCCCATCTATGATTCCTACCCTATTTCTAAGCCTACATGTGAGACTAGGTTAAAATTTCAAATAAAATATGTCATATTTTACTTTTATAATCTACAAGTGAAATAGATTGCACCTCACATGAGATTTATGTGATTATCTATGAGGAATAATATCAAAATATCACATGCACGACATTGAATTTGTTGGTTAGTTTCCCACCTATTATACACGTGAGACCCCAAAAAAGGCCCAACCCTTGTGAATGCACAAAGAGTGGAGGTAAGCAAATAGAACACACATCATGTTGCTCAGTCCTTCCATTGCTAAGATGAATGGAAAGGGGGAAAAGGGGTTACCCTATCTCAAGCCCCTCTTGGACGGAAAGAAACTATTGGGAGCTATGTTGATTAATATAGAAAACTTAACTATACTAATGCAGTATCTCATCCAACTGATCCATTAAGCTCCAAAACTCATCCTTTGCATCATAAGAATCAGAAAGTTCCAGGACAGATGGTCTATGCCTTCTAAATGGCTAGTTTGCATAGAAACCCAGGTTGTTGACTTCTTTGTCTAGATTCCACACACTCATTTGCTATCAGCACTACATCCATAATTTGTCATCATTTTATAAATGTCATTTGTTGTCTGCCCACTAAGTTTATCACTTCCTCCCGTTGTTCTACCAAAAATTTGGCTATGATCTTGAACACCCCTCCTATAAAGCTTATAGGTCTGAAATCATTTAGCTCCATGGTTCCCACTTTCTATGGTATTAGAGCTACAAATGTGGCATTGATGCTCCTTTCAAAAATTCCTACCTTGTAAAAATTCTGTGCTGTTGCTACTAGGTCTGAACTAATAACAGCATTGAATAAAGACTGAAGAATGACATGGAAAAACCAGCTAGCCCTGGTGCTTTGTCAATTGCGCATGCTTTTATGCTCTCCGGTATTTCCAGTTGCTCAAAAGGTGCCATCAGCAGGTTATTTTCCTCTTCTCCAATCACGGGACCATATCTCATATCTAGATGTTGTCTCCAATTTTCTGACTGAGTATAGCTTCTCATAATAGGCAACTACCTCCTTTTGCATCTCTTCTGGTTTGGTCAAAATCTCGCTCTCACTTCCAGCTTGGAAATTGTATTTATTCTCCTGTGTGCATTAGCAGTTCTGTGAAAGAAATCAGTGTTTCTATCCCCTTGCTTTAACCAAACTGTCATGAACCTCTGCCTCCATTCAATCACTTCCCTTTTAGCTATGTCTTCAAACTCCATGTTAAGTGCCAGTATAGAGGTTATTTCTTCTTCCTCTAGTGCTCTGTGATCCTATATCTCCTCTAAGTCAGCTAGTTGCCTCAAGACATTTTGTTTCCAAATTGCCGAGAATGGGTAACTCATTGATTGTAAATAACAAAGAAGGTGTTCTTCTCAAAAAAAAAAAAAAAAAAAAAAAAAAAAAAAAAAAAAAAAAAAAAAAGTGAAGGTATAATAAAGATGAAACCAAGTGTGACGTGCAAATGATCTCATAATCACTACAGATAAAATGGACCCAATTATTTTTAGAAATCTAAACCTACTCTCAATAATAGACTAGAAAACAAGTAGTGTGAGCATAAATTTATGATGCAAAAGAACTTCGCAAAGAAAATGAAGAGATTATGGTGTAAATTTAAAAAATAGTATATCGTGCAATTGAAAAGAGAGTGGATACTAAATGCAAGGGACTCAAGTCAAAACTATATTTTAAGTCCCAAAAGAATTCCCATTTTAAGCAATTCATAGTTCTCCCCCATCTATTAAGAGATCAATAAAAACTGAAGGAACAACAGCCAGGTTCAAGTTTCCTATCCCAAAGGGACCGAGCCCCTAAAGATCACACCCTATCACTATATTTCCTGCTACTGCCACCAAAACCCAGGAAAATACAGTGAATGGAACTTGCTTACAAGTGTACAACTTACTTATCCATCAGCAAAACCAATTACTAGTTTTGAAGTCAAGACTTAATTCACTAAAATATCTCAACAACCGACAAATAAATTTAAGTAGTTAAACTAAAGATAGAGACATAGAATATACAAAAGTAAGACAAACAATTGACACGGAGGAGTAATACTTATTATTAGAACAAAATTGGCAAGAATTGAGCGGAATGTATAGGGTTTTTGCCTTAACACATTTTATTCAGTATTGGAATGAAATGAGTACCCGGAGAGGAGAATGAGTAATGATGCTTAAAAGGGAATAGTAAAGTACCAGCTGCGGCAAGTGGAACCAACTAAGAAATTGGAATGAAAATTTCTTCGTCCTAACTGAGTCCTCACAAGCCCAACAGTGCGGTTAACTAAAACATTGCTCAGATCACCTTTGAAATGGGTATTTGCAAACAACTGCTTTGAGAAAAGTGGGTTTGAGAAAACCCCATGAGAAAACTTCACATTTTGTGGCCTCCATGAGTGTGAGAAAGTACTGTATGGGACAGAAAACAGTTGTTGCAGTGATGGGTGACATTGGTTAGTCTTGGAAATTAGAGAGAGGGACGTTTGTGAGGAGGTATTTGTGATCGCATTTGAGAGATTTCTAGGTATTTTCGAGAGAAGTTTGAGTGACAGAAGCCTCTGCATAGTTCCCGTAGATGGAGAATTTGTTGAAGGTGTTCGTTTATGCTTGGAGTGGCCTATTGGTCTGGGTATGTATGCTCAACATTATTCCAAAGGGTAATTGAACAGATTCCATGTTATGCCAATGGACAACAATGTTAGACTCCAACTCACAATCTTCGGATTGGAACAGAGACTACTTATCATTCGAGCAACTCTCTTATTTTAAGGTTCATCTTATAATGAAATAAATCACAACAACAGAAAAATAACGAGTTTAAGAACAATAAAAGAATAAGTAATATATTAAATCCAAAAAATTGAGTCTTGGTGGCAAATAAACCATGTGTTCGAAGTCACATGAGAATCGAATGACAAGGAGCTTTTACCTTAGAAATTATGCTAATACAATTTTTTATACAAAATTGGGGCGCCTATAATACAAATAACATGTGGGCTATTTATAGGAAAAGTGTAATACCCTACTCATTTGGGAAGTTTAAATTAATTTGTATATTCGGACAAGACTAACAATGTTTAATATGATCTGAAGCATGTGTTATGTATGTCGCACAATGGGAGTATGTCAAGTTTAGAAGTCAAGCAAGTTGTAAAAAGAAAAAAAAAAGTTGGTAAAAGTTATCGCAAATTAATTTTATAGAACTCCTAAATTTGGGTCAGATGTCTCATAGCTTTCTCTCAATCTATAAAGAATTAGAGGACTGACTACCTATCAAATCGAAGGACGAGCCTCATTTCCAAGGCACTAAATTGTTCATTCATACAATTTTATAATAGATTGTGTTTTCACAAGACTGTACAAGTAAGCATGTGAAGTAGGCCCCTAGCTCGGTGGAGACTTATAATGTGTCATCTATTTCATATAATATTTCGAAAAAATTGTCAAAAACCCAGAAAAACCAAAGCCTTAGACTAGGAGTTCTCTATGGATCTATGTGCTCTTAACTCGGAAGTTTAACAAAAGTTGCTCTACGCGCGAGCTCGATATTTTTGGTATAGTTTCTTCCTATATTGTGCGGCATAGCTCCATGAGAATAGTTACAATGCGGGTTATTCTACCTAGTGAGAAATGTGTGGGGGTGTAGCAAGATAAGAACCATTTTTTATCAGTTTATAGCTACAATAGACCCTGGATAGCAATTTAAGGCAGAAATGTGTACCGATTGTCAAATTGTTGTAGTTATTCTTATTCTTGTTTGTTAATTGAGCTTACATCATGTTGTAGTCTCATGGGGGTGCGGAAAAAAGTAAGGTCACTAATGTTTCCCAAACTACACCCATAATTGGAATTAAAGGTGTAACATCCTGAAAATTTATAAGATAAAACCCAAATCATTCTCTATATATATATAGGACTGTACCGATGATTCCTAATTGTGCATATGTGTTAAGGTCAAGTATTTAATGTGGGATGAATTTTGGAGGTGAATTAAGATCATAATAATCGTTTAGCACAAAGTTGAGTTGAGAGTTTCTTTACCGATTGAGTTTCAATATAAGTTTTTACATGGTCTACTTCAAACGAGAATATTTATTAGAATATGATGAGTTAAGTGTTCAACTATCCATCAAAATTAAAGGTCTTAGAGTCTTCTTTTCAACATCGCTGATTACTCGTCAATTCGGGGTAGGAGTCAAAAGTTATGGTCATTTCAGTTTTGATTGACATTTTGGAATGAGATGTGAACTAGTTGTGAGCCACAAATGAGTCATAAATAGGCCGACATGAACCTTTCAAGAAAATTTTAATTTTATTTTTTTACTTTTTAACCACTCTTTCAAGACTTGAAAGTGGTTTTCTCGCATCCTCCCATCCTCCTTCATCAAGGGAAATCTTTCTCCAAGTATTTCATATTTTTCAAATCAAATTACATCATCTAATCTAAATTGTTAATAGAAATCTTAACTCTTGACCATAGGGTTTTCAAGAAGAGAATTCAAGAATCTCGAGAAAAGATTTTTTTGATTGTTCTTCCATCAAGTTAGGGTTCTTAATTTGTCAAGATCTATGGAGCATTTAAGGTATGTAAGACTATCATAGTGGGTAACTTAGTTCTTCCTCATACCCAACATCTACAGTTTCAAACTAGTAAGATCAAAGTTAGGGTTTTAACCCCAAAGTCTATGATTTTGAATTACCTCTCTTTCCAATTGATGATCCTATTATTGAAATTATATTGTACTTCTTATGATTGATGATCTTTGACTTATGGATCATACTCATTCTTCCACATGGACCCTTCTTAGCTAAAGTTATTTGAAAACATTGTCATAGTATTTCATATGTATTGTTTTCATGAGTAAAGTATCTTACAAGTTCTAAAAATGTTTTTCAAGAAAGAGTTAAATAAAATATATTTAGCTTCAAGTGCATCAATTCAAAAAAGATGTAACACCTCACAAATTCTACTCTAGGATCCAAACCATTTGTTGTAAGCGTATCAGCTTGGACCGGTTGATTTCCTACTTGTTCATGTGTTAAGCTTCATTCCTAAATTTGAGAAGTGTATCGGATGTGGTTAGGATCATAAGGGACCTCTAACACCAAATCAATTTCAAAGCTACTCTATGGATCGAGTTTTTCCATGAAATCATGAAAGAGTCATCTTCAAACAACCACATCTCTTAGAATATGAAGAGTTAGGTGACCTGCAACTTATCATATTAAAGGTCTATGAGTTTTATTTTGGGTAGCCGACCGTTTTATAATTTGAGTACGGAAAAAAAATTTATGGTTTCTTTCCTAGAACATGTCCAGGTTGGAAAAAATAAATGAATCGTCGAATAATTTGACGTATTTTCGATATGCATCCCCGAAGTGGCCGAAAAAACCTTTAGAAACTGTTAGTTTTAGTGGTTCAAGGTTCCACTTTGGTGATCCGCTGAATATTTTCACGATGAGGCCTCTATATTATCAATTTGGCAGACGTGATTCGTTAAAATGTCATTTTCTTTGATTTCCATAGTCTCTTACGTTCTAAGAGGGGTATTCTTAACCTTTTACCCTCAATTAAATTCTCTAAACCCATATTATAGTCTAATAATGTCCTAATACGAATAACAACTCATGCATTCCCTAATTCTCCTTGTCCAAAAACATCAAGAAAGGGATCTCTCCAAGTTCATGATTCTCTTCCAAGGTTCTTCATTCAATATTCGTCACTAAGGTATGCAAGGCTATCTCCATGTATGGAAACACCTTGTTCTTCCCCATGAATTACGAATCCTCCAGGAATGAATTAGAGTTAGGGAGAAATATCAGATTCTTGAATTGTCTTCTTGAAAACGAAGATAATAAGATTAGTGATGATAAAAGAGAGAAGGGATCTACTCCATTGGAACTTGCTCTGTGAATTGTCAATCATGTACGTTTGGTTTACTAACATGAAACATATATAATTTTAAAATGACATTTATTCTCTATTATATCATGGTTAAGCTTTCATTAATGGTAAAATTGGGAAAATTAAAAAGCTAAGACTCGTACGAAATGATAATCGTTAGCTATATTGTATATTTTCTTTTTAATTGACAGTAAGAAGCTTTATTGATAGCTTCACTTTCTCCTCACTTCTTTCCTGACGACTAGCTTCACAAGTGGGCGACTTGGTAAGCAAACTATCTTCAATATTAGTAAAGTACCTATCAATAATTGACCAAAAATGATGGGGAAGGGGGGTCGAATGAATATACGATGTATTTATAAGTATTTATTATAGTGTCTTGGTTTTTGAGTTTGGTTATATATATTTTTTTGTTCAAAGTTTGGCTTTAGTTCAATATCTATCTTTATATATGCTTATTTTCATTATAATGGTACCATAAAATACAATTATTGATCCATTTTTTAATTATTATTGGTATTATTATTAGCTTATGAAAATTATCTATATATTCGTAGTAAAAAATTTATAATCTACAAAAAATTGTGTTGCTCTAAGATATAAATAATTAAAAGAGAATAAAGAAATCAAGAATGATTTTTTGCTTTCCTCGGGAAAAGGACACCCACCACATTTTTTTAACATTCAACTTAAATCTTGTCATTAATAGATATTTAATCATGGTAGTAATAAGGATTAACCAAATTAAATTTAGCAGTGATGGACAATGAAATGAGATGATTTAGATAAATTTTGAATGTGAATTTTACAATTATCAATCTCCTTTTCATGTGTATAGGGTTGCCAATTCAAGTGTTGAACATGATTGGTAAAAAAGGTCAACAAGAATGCTAAAGGAAGAAAAAAGGACAAAAAAGTGGACATTTGCAAGTTGCTGCACCCGCATGCCCACGTGAAACACAACCTGCTCAATGGTCCTTCGTGCGTCGGTCGCGCACTTAAGATCCTAGTGGCGCACCTTCACGGTGTGGAGGGGTGAAGTCATTTAAAGAAGGGTACTTTTGGAATTTTGCGGGGATCCCTATGCTATATGATGTTGGAGCTTGCCCGAGGGATAGATTATCATCAAAAAAATTAGCAAGAAAAGGCTAGGTTACGAAGAAGAAAATGAGAAACACATGGTACACTACTTGAATCCAAAACTGAAGTTGGGATTCAAAGTTTGATTGGTATGTATTCTTTTTCATCTTTGTTCTTAGTAAACTTATTCTCCTCCATGGAGTAGATTCTTAGAAGATATTTGACAAACATGTTGTATTGATGAATTTGTTGGGATTTAGATTTTTGCACTTTTATGCTTGAACTTGTTAAGAGAGTTTGAATTAAATTGCAATCATGTTCATTATTTTATTTAATTGAAAGAGGAATATCTTGGTGAATATTGTTGCATCGTTTTGTTGGATTGAATCAATATACTTTTTCTAAAGGAATAGAAAAAGCTTGTTGATAATTATTGATTGAATCTCAAGGAAAAGCAGTCGAAGGACTTTATTTCCTTTAGAACACTCATTAACATGTTCTTGTACAGTATAATCACTGGGTTATAATGTAACATCTCGGAAGTTGGAAAGATGGCAAAGGAAAGAAAAAGTGTAGAAATTCTCTGAAGTATTGGTCAACGAGACAGCCTTACGTACCCATATGAATTCCAACGAGTTGTAGGAATGGAATTGTAGGACCTAGAATGGATTTGTGGAAAATTAAGTTTCTGAAGTTTGATCTACGAGTGAACAAGATGTACCGTAGGAAAAATGATGAGTCGTAGATGGGTTCCATAGGAAGGTTCCAAACTTAGTGAAATTTTGGACTTAAATTTGGATTCTATAGATGGGGTCTATTGATCATCGAAAATTCGATAGACTATAGAAATTTCTCGTGGAAAATGATTGAACTTTAGGTTTCTGATATTGGTTCCACGGTTGACCAGAACGGACCGTAGAAATTCTTACGGGTCATAGGTCACAACCGTAAGAACCATCTAGTAGTTATTTTTAAAGGTATTTTAGTATTTTCCTATGCATCTAACACCTATAAAATGTCGTTTTACCCATATTTCTAAGTCTTATAACTACTTTTATATTTCTAAAACTAACCTAACTCTATCATTCTCTCAAGTCCCTAGATCTCATCCAAATCTCATCCAAATCTCATCCCCTCCAAATCCTCTCAAGCTTCAACGAAGAAGTCAAAGGTTCAAAATTCAAGGGAGAAATCTAGAGTTCAAGCTTAAAGTCTCATTTTTCCTCCATTTCTTTTGGTCTTTGATCATCCAGATATGTAGGGCTTCATCAATGGGTGTCATTCACCTATTGAGCCCTAAGATTTTGTCCAATTCTCCTATTCAATTTCAATCAAGTTGATTAGGTTTTCATTCAATTCTTCATGGGTTCTAATTATGTTGATTCAATTGCTTGAATTTGATCTTATTATGATTGATTTAACCTAATTACATGTTTTCCAATTGATATCACATGAATCCATGCATTGATCAAGATTTTTGACTATGAACCCTAAAATACATGAAGTTATGAAGGAACTATGAATCTATGATTTGATGTTTACTTGAAGCTATGCATGATTTATAAAAAAGAGTGTATTATGAATTAGGTTTCTTTAAGATGAGCATCAATCAAATTGTGAAAGGCTTCTCACACATATTGAGCTACTCTATGACGTTTTAAGCTTGGACTAGTATTTGAGTTGTACTTTCCCATCGATGATGATATGTTTATGAAATTGACTATTCCATTGGGATTTAACTTAGCACTAAGAGAACTTTGAGGTGGAGGCTCAAATAGGGTAGTCTCTAGTGTGGCCCCATAGATTTGCCTTAAATGGCCTAGCTAGTGGATCCACACATAGAATATGAAATAAACTCCGTTCTACCTTTGCATGTATACTCTTGCTTCGCGATGTGAGAGTTACATCAGATTCTATGTTATAGCTCGCATGGTCTATTGTCGGTTAAAGTTAATATCTCACTAAATGATCAATACTTAATATCAAGATTTTAAATGATTTTTTCCTTATGATTTTAAAATGTGTTGACCATGTTTATGATTTAAGATGTTTCTTTAAAGGTTTTACTATGCTTGGCTTGGTCATGCATTTCATGTCTTGATTGTGTCCTCTTATGATCATGTTTTACATTTTCATGCATATCCATCATACTTAGTATATTCCATGTACTAATTAATACTTGTGCCTACATTGTTTCACTAATATAGGGTACGAAGATCTTCCTCCTCCCTGGCGTGGCTAGTTGGCTTAACCATTTGAAGTTTAAGAGATGGTGAGTCCTCATGTTTCGAGGACCATGTTACTTTTACTTCATTGTCATTATTTTTTAGTTATCAGAGATTGTACTTGGGGTATCGTCCCGACCAGTTCTTTGATGTAATAGATAGCTTGTCATGCCTATGTTAGAATTTCGATTATATGTCAAACATTTTACTTTGGTATGATTTATCTTATTTTTATTATATTGTGTGAATGTATTTCAAGTGGCTTGTGTAGGAACTCTCGGGGTCTTATATACCATATCACATTTATGGTATCCTTTGGTCGTGACAAACTTGGTATTCAGAGTACAAGGTTTTTAAAAAGGTCATAGGATGTCTGACAAGCCACATTGAGTAGAGTCTTGTTCATAAATATGAAGCGCGCCACATTTATGAATATAAGGCTACAAAGCGTTTAGAAAACTTCACTTCTTTCATTACTCTAAAGTCGTGCCATAAAATCTATCTCTATAAAGGTCCTTCTCCTAAATTGTTTTCGATCATTTTCAAGATATGGCCCCTCGAAGAGCTTACATGAGAAGGAATATAAGTGAGAATGTGGAGCCCAAGGTTCCTCAAGTTCCGGTTGACCCTTTGGCCGAGCAAGTGACTCATGTCAAATTCTAAGACGCTTTCCAAGTGTTGGCTCAAGCTATGATGGTCCAAGCAAATACAAAAGATTTTCCTCCCGTGAACCCAAAGGTGGGTACAGTTGCTGCAAGGATAAGGGACTTCACTAGAATGAATCCTCCAGAATTTCATGGTTCTAAGATTAATGAAGATCCTCAAGAGTTTATTGATGAGGTGTACAAAATAGTGGGAATTATGGGATTTTCAGCGGTTGAGAAGGCGAAGTTGGCCAATTATCAACTCAAGGGTGTTTCTCAAGTTTGGCTTAAACAGTAGAAATATTGAGAGGTCTATTGATGCAAGTTCTCTTAATTGGGAGGAATTTAAATGAGCTTTTCCTGATCGTTTTTTTCCTCTTGAAATGAGAGAAGTGAAAGTGCTTGATTTCATTAATCTTCGTCAAGAAAATATGAGTGTGAAGGAATATGCATTGAAGTTCACCCAATTGGCTAAGTATGCTCCGACTATAGTTGCAGACTCTAGGGCAAAGATGAGTAAGTTTGTGTCGGGTGTGTCTGACTGGGTTGTCAAAGAGTGTTGTTCCTCTATGTTAATTAAGGAGATGGATATCTCTCATTTAATGATACATGCCTAATAAATGAGGAGAAAATGCTCAAGGAAAGGGAAAAAGAGTCCAAGAGGGCAAGGACCGGTGATAGTGACTTTTCTATTCTGGGTCTGGTGGATAAGGTCGTTCTAAATTTCGGCAAAGGTTTTCCGGTCAAGGTTCTCCAATGCTCTGACTCCTAAGTTCAACAAGGATAGAATGTCTAACCCTAAACCTCAAAGAGGTGGTGGTAATGGATCTTCTATTCCCGTTTGCACAAGGTTTGGTAAGAAACATGATGGCAAGTGTTTAGCCGGTACAGATGGTTGCTTTGGTTGTCTAAAAAGTGGACACAAAGTGTAGGATTGTCCATTACAAGACAACAAGGGTAAAGATAGCAAGCAAGTTCAGCCTAGTGGTTCTGGTTTGGGTGCCCCTTGTCAGAATAAATTCTATGTTCTTTAGACTCGACACGACCATGAGGTTTCCCCGAATGTGGTGACTGGTATGTTGAAAGTCTTTCACCTTGATGTTAATGCTTTACTTGAGCCAAGTGATACTTTGTTATTTATTACTCCTTATGTAGTCATGAGATTTGATGTTGGTCCCAAAATCCTTTCTAATACCTTTTATGTGTCTACTCCTGTTGGTGATTGTAACACCTCGAAATATAGAAACACTAGAAAAGGGGTCAAACGGGCATGTCGAGTACCCGAAAGTGGATAATAGAACCCTTTACGGAGCCATAGACAGGTTGTGTAGGTGACCACGGTCCGTTTGGGCGCTCATGGTATGTTCCAGAACTTGCCCCAAGCAGGTGACCCTCCCACGGACGCCTAGATGGCTTGTGGTGAGGTTGATGGCCTGTCCAAGGGCTCGTCAAGTGACCTACTCAGAAAGGCTTCTCCCCTAGTCACTGGTCAAGGACCACGGACACCTAAACGGCCCGTAAAGCCCCACACGGATCGTGAAATCATCCTTGAAGGGGGTTTATTAGACTTAGAGTTTAGGGTCAACTTCAAATGATCATATCTTTTAGCACAAAATGAATTAGGTGGCCCATAACTTATCAAGTTAATGATCTCTGAGTCCTCTTTCCAATGACACCGAGTTTTCCTAATTTCAAGAATGAAGTTAAATGTTATGGTTGAAATAGAGAAGTCTTGTTGGGAAGAATTTCTTCATGACCCGCTATATGGGTCGTGGTAGTCTAAGACGACCTGTGAAAACATCTTTGAAGTCATTTCACCAGCTTTTAAGTTAGGGGCTTTTGGGTTTTTCCCAATTGTTTTAACTTAATACTATGTCATTTTACCTTCTACCCAAAACACTATATAATGACTTTAACTCCCAAAATCACCCAATTCAATTCATTCTCTCAAATTCCCAAAAGAAGATCAAGTCATCCTCTCAAATAGTTTTCTCTTTAAGAAAGAAGAAGTCAAGTTAGGTTTTTAAGATCAAGTCTCCAAATTCATGAATTGCTTAAGGGCTTTGAACTCCAAGGTATGATAGTGTTCACCTATGGAGCTCTTTCCTCCATAGTTTTCCTAAATTCTCCAATTTATAAGTTAGAAATCTCCAATTGAAGTTAAGGTTTTCTTCTATATCATGGGTTCCTTTCAATGTAGTTCAATTGATTGTTTTATGAACTATTTTGTATGAATTGCAATAATTCTAGTTTTTAAAAATGAATTCCCATGGCTAGAGGTTGATTTGAGAGATTTCGAGCTTTGGTGAGTCCTCATGCTTCGAGGACCATACTTTCATTGTTTTCAGTTTTTCCTTACTTTCATTTTGAAACATGATGTATGGGCTAGACCCAATTTAATTCTTATGTTCTATATGGATTTAAGATGATGTTTAGATTTTCTCTATGCTTTTAGAACTTTGATATATTGAAATCTCTTCTTTTAAGTCTCTTTATTCTATTATCTTTTTTTATGAAAGTCAAGTGGCTTATATGAGGCCTCTAGGGGTCTTGTATGCCATGTTACACCTAGGATCTACCTTGGGTCATGAAAAACTTGGTAATCAGAGCACAAGGTTTAAAAAGGTCCTAGGAAGTATTATAAGCCACATCGAGTAGAGTCTTGTTCATGAGTGTGAAGCGCGCCATACTTATGAATGAGTGACTACAAGATGATTAGGAAACTCCAGTTCTTTCATTACTCTAAAGTCATGCGATAGAGTGGAACTCTATAAGGTCTCTCTTCTAATCCTTATCTGATGCTCCATAGGATATGGCTACTCGAAGAGCTTATGCTAGAAGGAATGTGGGAGAGAATGTGAATCAAGAAGCTCCTCCTCAAGCTCTGGTCGATCCTTTGGCCGAGCAAGTGACTAATGGGGAGTTTAGGGCTGCTTTTCAAGTATTGGCTCAAGCCATGACGGCGCAAACCAATAGGAGGTTGAAGTCCCCGTGAACCCAATTGTGGGTACGACGACATCTAGAGTGAGGGACTTCACTAGAATGAATCCTTTGGAGTTTTATGATTCTAAAGTTGAGGAAGATCCTCAAGAGTTCATTGATGAGGTTTACAGGTATTGATGATTATGGGAGTGACGCCAGTGGAAAAAGTGTAGTTGGCTGCTTATCAACTTAAAGGGTGTTGCTCAAATTTGGTTCAACCAATGGAAAGAAGGGAGAGCAGAAGATGCAGGTCCTCTCGATTAGGAAAAGTTTAAGGTTGCTTTCCTTGATAGGTTTTTCCCCTTGTGATGAGGGAGGCAAAAGTGCTTGAATTCATTAATCTTCGTCAATGGAGCATGAGTGTGAAGGAATATTCTTTGAAATTCACACAGTTGTCTCGATATGCCCCTACCATGGTTGTCAATCCTAGGGCAAAGATGAGCAAGTTCGTTTCGGGTATGTCCAACATGGTGGTTAAGGAATGTCGTACCGCCATGCTTGTTAATGATATGGATATTTCTCGTCTCATGGTTTATGCTCAACAAATTGAAGAGGAGAAACCTAAGGAAAGGTCTAGGGAGGCAAAGAGGGATAAGACCAGTGGTGGCAATTTCTCACATTCAAGGTCCAATGGATATGGTCGTTGTAAGTTCCGACAAAGGTTTTCCTATCAAGGTTCCTCCAATGCTCTTTCTAAGTTCAACAAAGATAGGGTGTCTAACCCTAAGCCTCAAGGAGGAAATAGTAGTGGATCTTTATTGCCTACTTGTGCTAAATGTGGAAGGAAGCACGACGGTAAGTGTCTAGTAGGTTCCAATACTTGTTTTGGTCGTGGTAAGATGGACCATAAGATAAGGGATTGTCCCTTAGTTGCTAAGATTGATGGAAATAATAATCGAAGGGATCAACCTAATACTTCATCCGATCCTAGTAGGGGTTAGATTTTATGCACTTTAAACTCATCATGAGCAAGAGGGTCCTCCCGATGTTATTACTGGTATGTTGAAAGTCTTCCAACTTGATGTTTGTGCTTTACTTGATCCCACTGCTACCTTGTCTTTTGTGATGCCATTTGTGGCGATGAGGTTTGATATTCTTCCGGATATGTTGTTAGATCCCTTTTCTGTCTCTACTCTTGTTGGTGATTCTGTTGGGGCTAAGAGGGTCTATAAAAGGTGTCCCATTTCTTTTCCCCATAGAATTACTCATGTTGACCTCGTAGAGCTTGATATGCTAGATTTTGATGTGATCCTTGGTATGGATTGGTTGCATTCATATTATGCTTACTGATTGTAGAACCCGTTTAGTCAAGTTTCAGTTTCCAAATGAGCCTATCCTAGAGTGGAAAGGGGGAAATTCTATTCCTAAAGGCCAGTTTGTTTCTTGTGTTGAATCTAGAAAGATAATTTCTAAGGGTTGCATTTACCATCTTGTTAGGGTGAGGGATGTAGATTTCGAAACCCCTAATATTGAGTCGGTCCCCATTGTGAATGTCTTTTCGAAAGTATTTCTAGATGATTTACCCAATATTCCTCCCGAAAGGGAAATAGACTTTGGTATTGACCTTATCCCTGATACACAACATATCTCTATTCCTCCTTACCAAATGGCTCCGACAGAATTAAAGGAGTTGAAAGAGCAATTGAAAGATTTGTTGGATAATGGTTTCATTCGACCAAGTATCTCTCCATGGGGAGCTCCAGTCTTGTTTGTTAGAAAGAAGGATGATTCTCTCCGAATGTGTATTAACTACAGGCAATTGAATAAGGTTACGGTTAATAACAAGTATCCCTTCCAAGGATAAATGATTTATTTGACCAACTTCAAGGGGCAAGCTACTTCTCTAAGATTGACCTCCGATCGAGTTTTCACCAATTAAGGTGAAGGAAGATGATATTCCAAAAAAGGCTTATAGAACTCGATATGGTCATTTTGAGTTTTCGGTGATGTTTTTTGGGTTGACTAATGCTTCGGCCGCTTTTATGGATTTGATGAATAGGGTGTTTAGACAATATCTTGACATGTTTGTCATTGTGTTCATTGATGGTATATTGATCTATTGTAGAATTGAGGGTGAACCTATTGATCATTTGAGGATTGTGTTGCAAATTTTCAAGGAAAAACAACTCTTTGCAAAGTTTAGCAAATGTGAGTTCTAGCTAAGGTCCGTGGCTTTTCTTGGTCATATTGTTTCTAGCAAGGGTATTGAGGTAGATGCTAAGAAGATAGATGTGGTCAAGAGGGTGCCTAGACCCCTATCCCCTTCGGATATTAGAAGTTTCTTAGGCTTAGTTGGCTACTACAAAAGGTTTGTTGAGGGGTTTTCTTCTATTGCTTCTCCATTAACAACATTGAACCAAAAGAAGGCTAAGTTCATATGGTCCGAAGCATGTGAAAAGAGCTTTCAGAAATTGAAGGATAGACTTACTTCCGCTCTAGTGTTGACTTTAACGGAAAGGACTGATGGTTTTGTGGTTTATTGTGATGCCTCGAGAGTTTGGTTAAGATGTGTGCTTATGCAAAAATGGGAAGGTTATTTCCTATGCTTCAAGGGAACTTAAGATTCATGAAAAGAATTATCCTACCCCTTAACCTTGAACTAGCAGCGGTTGTTTTTGCCTTAAAGATTTGGAGGCATTATTTGTATGGTGTTCATGTTGATGTTTTTACTGACCACAAGAGTTTGCAATACACGTTTAAGCAGAAGGATCTAAATCTTCACCAAAGAAGGTAGCTTGAGTTATTGAAGGATTATGATATGAGTGTTCTTTACCACCCCGATAAGGCAAATGTGGTGGCGGATGCTCTTAGTCGGTTGTCTGTGGTTAGTGTTGCTCATTTTGAGGACGATAAAAAGAGTTCGTTAGAGATGTTCATAGATTGGCCCGTTTGGGTGTTCAGTTAGAAGACTCTACTAAGGGTGGTGTTATGGTTCACAATGGTTCAGAATCGTCTTTTGTGGCGGTTATGAAAGCCAAGCAAGGTTTTGATCCAATTTTTATTGAATTAAAGGAAGTAATGCTTAAAAAGTCCATTGAGTCTTTCTCCCAAAGGAAAGATGGTGTACATAGGTACCAAGATCATTTATGTGTTCCTAATGTTGATGACTTGAGAGAGCAGATCTTGTCAGAAGCCTATAGTTTTCGATATTCCATTCACCCGGGAGCTACCAAGATATACCGTGATTTGTGGGAGATCTATTGGTGGAATGGGATGAAGAAGGATATTGCGGAATTTGTGGCCAAGTGTCCTAATTTCCAATAAGTGAAAGTTGAGCATCAGAAATCAGGAGATTTATCCCAAGACATTAGCATTCCTACTTAGAAGTGGGAAGACATGAATATGGACTTTGTTGTTAGTTTGCCTCGCACCTGGTGACAACATGACTCGATTTGGGTTATAGTAGATCGAATGACGACATTGGCTCATTTCATTCCCGTCAAGGTTTCTTACTCGGCGGAGGACTATGTTAAGTTGTACTTGAGAGAAATGGTAAAGTTGCATGGAGTGCCTTTATCCATTATTTTCGATCGTTGTACTTAATTTACTTCATAGTTTTGGAAATCTTTTCAAAGGGGTTTTGGTACTCGTGTTAAGCTTAGTACGACCTTTCATCCACAAATCGATGGTCAAGCGGAGCATACTATCCAAACTTTGGAAGATATTTTGAGAGCTTGCGTGATTGATTTCAAGGGTAATTAGGATGATCACTGGCCTTTGGTTGAGTTTGCATATAACAATAGGTATCACTCAAGTGTAGGTATGGCTCCATTTGAGGCTTTGTATGGTAGGAGGTGTAGATCTCCTATAGGTTGGTTTGAAGTGGGCGAATTTACTTTTATAGGCGAGTTGGTACATGATACTATGGAAAAGGTTCAACTTATTAGAGAAAGGTTGAAAACGGCCCAAAGTCGGCAAAAGTCATATGTCGATGTAAGAAGAAGGGATCTTGAGGTTAATGTGAATGATTGGGTTTACTTGAAAATTTCACCATGAAATGTGTAATGAGATTTGGTAAGAAAAGGGAAGCTTAGTCCCCATTATGTAGGTCTATATCAAATTTTGAGGCGTATTGGCAAGGTTGCTTATGAAATTGAATTGCCTAATGAATTGGCATTGGTGCATCCAATTTTCCATGCCTTTATGTTGAAGAAATGTGTCGTTGACCCGACATCCATAGTTACCTTAGAAGGTTTGGGAATTAAGGAGAATATTTCTTATGAAGAAGATCCAATTGATATTTTAGACCAGCAAGTCAAGAAGTTGAGAAATAAAGAAGTTGCTTCCGTAAAAGTTTTGTGGAGGAATAAGTTAGTTGAGGGTGCTACTTGGGAGGCCGAGGCCGATATGATGTCTTGATATCCTCATCTCTTTCCTTATACTCCTACTCCAACTTGAGGTATTGAATTCGTCATGGTTTATTCTTTTGGTGTCCTGTGTCTTAATTATTCCCATGATTTCCTTATTTATGCATATTTATGAAAAAGGCTTAAGTTTTGAGAAAATGAGTTAACTTGATTGTGTTCTACATGTTTATGTGCATTTGAGTATGAGTTGTATATAGACTTTATGATATAATGTTTTGAACATGCTTTAGCTTGGAGTTGATGTTTCCTTCTCGGATATGTGCATTTATATAAATGCATGCATGATGGGCTGCTAGATTTGAGTTATTTTCCTTCATATGATGTCTAGAATCCTATTCGAGGATGAATGTTCCCAAGGGGAAGATAATGTAACACTTCGGAATCAAGAAACCTAGAAAAGGGGGCCAAATGGGAGGTCACTGGCCCAAAACTGAGCTATGGTACCCTTCGTGCAGCCCTTCACAGGCCGTGAAGGGGCACCATGGCTTGTGGTGGTGGTCGTGAAGCCTTCAATAGTCTGGCTAAGAGGGGATCCCATTCTACGAGCCTTAAGGCGGCTTGTGGTGTGCCTCATGCCCCGTGGGGGTGACCGTGAAGGGGAGGTAGAATTTTCCAAGACACTAGTCCAGGGTCACGATTGCCCAGACGACTTGTGGACCTTGAGACGGCTCGTGAGGGCCTCCATTTGGAGGTTCACGTCAGGTGTAAGTCAGGGTCAGTTGGGTCTTTTCCTAATTATTCTATCCTTATCATTTTTCCCTTACCTAGAACCTCTATATAGGTGATTTTAACCCCCAATTCAACCCATTCAAATTATTCTCTAAAACAACCAAAATGAAGAGCAAGTCTTCTCTCCAAAATATTTCTCTCTCTAGAAAACTTGAAGAAGAATGATTCAACCTAGGGTTTCAAGACAAGTTTCCAATTTCTCCATTGAAGATAAGCAATTGGCATTGAGGTATGATAGTTTTCATCCATGGATTCTTTCCATTCATGGACTTCTCAAATTCTCCAATTTTCAAAGTTAGAAATCCCCAATCGAGTTAGGGTTTTTCTTCTATGATATGGGTTCTCTTGATTATTGATTTAATTGGTTGAATTATGATCTCTTATGCATGAATTGAGTAAATTATATGATTTAATAATGATTCCTCATGAATCCATGTAAATCCCATGTTTTCCAAGTTATGATGATATGGTGTGGGTTTTGAATTATGAAAGAAGAGGTTATGAAATTAAGCATGCATCCATGGTATGTAAATATTTTAAGGATGCTTTGAGAGTGAAGTATCAGTGATGATGTTGTTGTTGTTGGGTTATTGAAAAGATTTCTCATATACACATGAAAGCATGATTGTGAAAGGTTTTCTCACATAATAAGGTTCTTATGGTTGAAAGGATTTCTTACCTAAAATGAACCAATGATTAAGGAGTTATACTAATATTGAGGCAAGAGACGATTACCCATGCTCTTTATTAAATGACAAGCGGTGATTACCCATGCCATATGATGTAAGGACAAGACGCGATTACCCATGTTCCTTTAAGAACTAAGATGAATAGGATTACAAACTATTCCGTGGAAGTTAAGCTTAGTTACGAGTGGACAAGAGGCGATTACCCAAGTCCCATAAACTATGTGCCAACATAGGATTGTCTAGATAGACATTAGCTAGTGGATCCATAATATCTAGAAGTTTATGGTCCTTACCTTGGCAAGTAGGATAACCCTTTTCGGTGTGGGAGACACTGAATTCCATGTTGATAGCTCATATGGTCTTATATGTCTGTTAAGGCTACTTCCCACAAGCAAGCTATGATGAAGTAAGGTTACTTCAAGAAGTATCTTACTTATGTTTTAAGATGACATTCACTTGCATTGAACATATTTTATGACTTATGTTTTCAAACCTTCAAGATTTATGCTTTAGTTTGATCATTGCATGCTCATGAAACTATCCCATTTTATCATGTTTTAAATGTTTTTATGCATGGCTATCATACTTGGTACATATTTTGTACTAACGCATACTCTTGCCTACATTTCCCCAAATGTAGGGTCTGACAGATAGTGTTCTCAGTTTCATGGCTAGAGGTTGATTTGAGAGATTTCGAGCTTTAGTGAGTCCTCATGCTTCGAGGATCGAACTTTCATTGTTTTCAGTTTTTCCTTACTTTCAGTTTGAAACATGATGTATGAGCTAGGCCCAATTTCATTCTTATGTTCTAGATAGCTTTAAGACGATGTTTAGATTTCCATTATGCTTTGTAGAACTTTGATATCTTGAAACTCTTATTTTAAGTCTCTTTATTCTATTATCTTGTATTATGAAAACTAAGTGGCTTGTATGGGGCCTCTCGGGGTCTTGTATGCCATGTTATGCTTAGGGGCTACCTTGGGTCGTGACATTTTTGGGAGTGTCTGAGATGGTAGTCAATGAATGTCGTACCGCCATGTACATTTCTTGTCTAATGGTACATGCTCAATAAATCGAAAGGGAGAAACTTAATATGACACCCCAAGGCTACCCCCCAGACGTAACATGGGACCTGGATCACAAGTGACCCCAAGCTAACCCTAAGTTTGGCATATCACAAACATACTTAATATATATAACTAAGATAAGTAGAAGCATAACTAATAAATAAGTCAAAACTAAAGGACTCCAAATGAGAATATATCTGAATAGCTGTGATATGCCAGACTTAGGGTTAGCTTGGAGTCACTTGTGATCCTAGGTCCCGTGTTACGTCTAAGGGGTAGTCTCGGAGCGTGACAAACTTGGTATCAGAGCATTAGGTTCAAGAGTCCTAAGGTGTCTGAAAGTCTCACTAAGATGAGTGTCTTTCATGAGTGTGAAGTGCGCCGTACCTATGAGAGGGAGGCTACTAGGTATTTTAAGAAAACTTCATTTTTTTCGTTATTCCTATCATACGTGAAGTGTGATTCAACTTCTCCTTTCTAATCCCTCGTTATGCGTGTCAAATCGTGCCTTATCGCAGAGCTAACACACACAATGCTAATAGTTCCTCTAGTCCCGAACCTCGAGGTTATTAATGTAGAGTTCTGAAATGCGATCCATCTATTGGCTTAGACTGTAGCCAATCAAAACAATCGGTAGGGCCCAATTCTTACAAACCCCACTAGTGGATCAACTGCAGCCAGGGTTCGATACTTTGTGTGTATGAATTTGCCTGATTTTCTAGGGTCACAGGTTGGTGAGGACTGATAAAACTTCATTGATGAGGTCAAGAAGATTCTTAAGGTAATGCAATTGACTAGTACTTATAGGGTGAACCTGACATCCTATCATCTTAAAGATGTGGCTCATATCTGGTTCACGCAGTGGAAAGACAATAAGGGTACAAATGCAGCTCTTATGATATGGGACTGTTTTACTAGAGATTTTTCTAGATAGGTTCTTCCTGAGAGAGTTGAGGGAGGCTAAGGCTCATGAGTTTATGAACTTGAGGCACGGTTCAATGTTAGTCTAAGAATACGAGCTAAAGTTCACTCAACTCTCCAGGTACACGCCACATATGGTTGCCAATCTGAGAGCAAAAATGAGCAAGTTCTTATTTGGAGTATTCGATCTGGTGAAGACCAAGTGTAGGAATGCTATGTTGTTAGGGGATATGTATATCTCTAAATTAATGACCCATGCTCAACAGGTTGAGGGAGATAAGCTCAAGGAAAGGGTTAAGGATAACATAAAGGCTAGAATAGGCAACTATGAATACTCTCAACATAGGTCGGGTGGTGGAAATCGTTTGTAATTTAAGCATAGGTCTACAACCCCAGTGCCTTCATCCTCTAATTTTTGACAAGATAAAAAAGAAAGGGCATCAAAGAAGTGCTTTAGGTAATAGGACTTTCCCATCTTGTCCAAAGTGTGGTAAGAACCATCCGGGTGAGTTTCTTACTGGCAAAGAAAGATGTTTTGGGTGTGGCCAGTCCGGTCATAGGTTGAAGGGTTTCCCTTCTGCCAGGCAAGGACAAGGAGGTAACATGGCTCAGTCTACAACTTCAGCAGCGCCAGCAGGTCTCCCCACTCAGCAGGGTGCCTTGTCTTGTATAGGTTGTGGTTTGCGCCAGAACAGGTTGTATGCCCTTCAGGATTGCCAGGACCAAGACGATTCTCTTGATGTGTTCACTGGTATGTTACAAGTCTTCCATCTAGATATTTATGTATTGTTAGATCTAGAGGCTACACTTTCTTTTGAAACTCCATATATAATAGTAAATTTTGGTGTCAATCCAAAATCTCTCTCAAAACCCTTCTCAGTATCTACTCTAGTTGGTGACCCAATTATAGCTAGATGGGTATACATAAATTGCCCTGTCATAGCTTCTCAGAAGTTCACCTCAACAGACCTTGCAGAGTTAGAGATGGTAGATTTGATATCATTCTAGGCATGGATTAGTTACATTCTTGTTATGCCTCAATCGATTGTAGAATTTGGATCATTCGATTTTAGTTTCCAAACGAGCCAATCTTAGAGTGGAAGGACTTAGTGCGTGTAGGTCGATTTATCTCTTACTTTAAGGCTAGGAAATTGATTTCCAAAGGGTATATTTATCATTTTGTTCGAGTTAAGGATTCAAACTTTGAAACCCCAACTCTTGAGTCAGTCTAGTCACAAATGAGTTTCCAGAAGTTTTCCCAAAAGATCTTCCTGGAGTTCCTCCTAAACCGACTTCGAAATAGATATCCTTCCAGATACCAAGCCTATTTCAATTCCTCCTTATAGAATAGCTCCAAATTAGCTTAAGGAATTGAAAGACCTTCTAGATAAGGGCATCATCAGACCCATTATCTCTCCATGGGGTGCTCTAGTGTTTCTCGTGAAATATAAAGACGGTTATCTCAGAATGTTCATTAACTATCGTCAGTTGAACAAAGTCACAATCAAGAATAAATATCCCATTCCCAGGATTGATGACTTGTTCGACCAACTTCAGGATGCTAGTTTCTTTTCTAAGATTGACCTCAGATTCGACTATCATCAATTGAGAGTCAGAGATAGTGACATCTCAAAGACAACCTTTAGGACTCGGTATGGTCACTATGAATTCATAGTTATGTCTTTTGGACTAACGAATGCTCCTGCAACTTTCATGGACCTAATGAATAGGGTGTTCAAATAGTATTTGGACTTATTCATCATCATCTTTATTGATGATATACTCATTTATTCTTGGAGTGAAGAAGAGCATGTATCATTTGAGATTGTTCTACAAACCCTCAAAGATCGCCAGTTAGTTGCTTAGTTCAGTAAATATGAATTTTGGTTACAATCATTCGCTTTCCTTAGTCATATGGTATCCAGCAAAGGGATTCAAGTGGATTCTCAAAAAATTGAGGCAGTACAACATTGGCCCAGACCCATCTCTCTGACAGACATCAAGAGTTTGTTGGTTTTGGCCGGTTACTACAGGAGGTTTATTGAAGGATTTTCATCTATTGCTTCCCATTGACCAAGTTAATTTAGAAAAATGTCAAGTTTCATTGGTTAGATGAGTGCAACAAAAGCTTCTTAGAACTGAAGAGTAGGTTGACTACAACTCTGGTCTTGACTCTACCAGATTGTTTAGATGGTTATGTAGTTTATTTTGATACATCCAGGGTCGGCCTAGGTTGTGTATTAATGCAGCAAGGCATATCATAGCTTATGCTTCTAGACAACTTAAGGTCCATGAGAAGAACTACCTAACTCATGACCTCGAGATTGCATTCGTAGTTTTTGCTCTAAAGATTAGGATACACTACTTTTATGATGTTCATGCTGATGTGTTCACAAATCATAAGAGCCTTCAATATGTGTTCACCCAAAAAGAGTTGAATCTTTGTCAGAGGAGATGACTTGAATTCCTTAAAGACTATGATATGAATATGCTCTACCATTCGGGTAATGCCATTGCAGTAACTGATGCCCTTAACAGACTATCCATGGGTAGTGTAGCACATGTTGAGGAAGAGAAGAAAAAGCTAGACAAAGATGTTCACCGACTTGCTTGTTTAAGAGTTTGCCTTATGGACATGTCACATGGTGGTGTTAAAGTTCAGAATGGGTCAGAATCTTCATTGGTAGTGGAGGTTAAGGAAAAAAAGGATAGTGATCCGATATTACTTCAACTGAAAGGTGCAATTCATCAACATAAAATAGATGTTTTTTTCCTAAGGGGGAGATGGTGTGCTTCTTTACCAGGTTCGCTTATGTGTTCCTAATATGGGTGAGTTGAGAAAGCACATCCTTACAAAAGCCTATAATTCCAGATATTCCATTCATTCAGATGCCACTAAGATGTACCGTGTTCTATGAGAAGTCTTTTGGTAGAACGAAATGAAGAGAGACATAACAGATTTTGTGGCTAAGTTTCCTAATTGTCAACATATTAAAGTAGAACATCAGAAACCAGGAGGTGTGACTCAAGAGATTAGCATTCCTATATGAAAATGGGAAGTGATAAACATGGACTTCATTATGGGTTTACCTTGTACTCCCATACAACATGACTAAATTTAGGTGATAGTAGACAAAGTCACTAAGTCAGTTCACTTCTTGGTTGTCAAGAATATAGATTCAGCAGAGGATTATGCTAGACTCTACAGTAGAGAAACAGTCAGATTGCACGGAGTTCCCATGTCCATCATCTTGGATAAAGACCCCTAGTTTACATCTCATTTCTGGAAGTCATTTCAGAAAGCTCTTGGTACTCAAGTGAATCTCAGTACAACATTTCATCCACAAATAGATAGTCAGGCAGAGCGTACCATTCAGACCTTAGAGGACATGTTGGAATAATCACCTACCTCTCATAGAGTTCACTTATAATAACAACTTCCATTCCATTATTCAGATGACTCCTTATAAGGCACTATATGGGTGTAGATGCAGGTCTCTAATTAGTTGGTTTGAAGTAGATGAAACAACCTTGATTGGACCAGATTCGGTTCATGAGGCTATGGAGAAAGTTCAGCTTATCAGAGATAGACTAAGGATAAATCAGAGTGGTAAAGTCTTATGTAGATGTAAGGAGAAGGGAATTAGAGTTTGAAATAGATGATTGGGTTTTACTAAAGTTGTCACCCATGAAGGGGGTGATGAGCTATTTGGCAAGAAAGGGAAGCTCAGCCCAAAGTATGTACATCCTTACAGAATCTTGAAAAGGGTTGGTAATGTAGCTTATAAGTTAGAGTTACCAGCAGAACTAGCAACAATTCATCTAGTCTTTCACATTTCCTTGTTGAAGAAGTGTGTGGGTGATCCGGCATCGATAGTACCCTTATATAGTGTGATTATGAAAAATAACCTCACCAATGAAGTTGAAATTCATGGCTGTCAGGTTCGTAGGTTGAGAAATAAGGAAGTCACTTTAATAAAGGTTTTGTGGAGGAGCCAGTCCATAGAGGGAGCTACTTGAGAAGCAGAAACAACCATGATGACCAAGAATCCTCACCTCTTTCCCTCTGATTCAATTTCAGCTTGAGGAAATAGTTCCTCTCTAGTATTTTAGTTAATTTTGTGTGAATTCAATCTCAATATCCCATTCCCTTAGTTGTCATTATATTTCAGCATATTTTCATGATTCATGGAACTCAGTTCAGTTAGATATTAGCTTCTAGTACTCACTTGGTAGGAATTGCAACTTTTTCCTCTAAACTCATTCTATTTAGACTTCATTCGATGATGAATGATCCCAAGGGGAGATATTGTAACACCTCAAAAATCAGAACTAAGATTGAGTAAGAGAGAAGGGCAAAACACATAGGGGTCTACGGGCCATGAAGAGGACCACCACCTGTCACCCTTCTCATGGTTGTGCACCCAACAAAAGGGTGGAAAACCATGGACCACTAGACAGTATGTGGACTTCACACGAGCAGTGAAGTGGACCGTGAAAGTGAGTCCCAACCCTCTAGGCCATTGTGAAGGACCACAAACCACTAGATGGTCTGTGGAGCTTCACACGAGCGGTGAAGTGGCTAGTCAGGCTTTAGTAAATACGTGTCAGGTGCAACAAGCACCACGACCCACTAGATGATCTGTGATGCTCTAGATGACCTGTCTAGCCTCTCGTGAAGCCATCTAGTCATCTTTTAAGTCAGGGTTGTTTTGGTCTTTTCCCAATGGGTTGGGCACTCAAATTATGTCATTTGTTACCTAAAGTATGTCATTTTACGTAGTATAAGCCTAATAATCTAGTTAGAAATTACCTAGAACCCTCATCCTCCTAAAATTATCTTAGAATAAAAAGAAGAGGAAATATGCGTAGTTCTCCCAAGAAGAGGTCTTATTCAAGTTCAGCCCCGAAATCCATAGTTTTCATCACCAGGTGTATGGTATTTCAATAGTGGGTTCCTTTCACCCATTAGGTCCCTAGAATTCAGTAAGTTTTTCAATTTCTCATAAATTGTTCAGACCTAGGGTTTTCCAAAACCTTTGAGATTCATTGTGATTTTTAGTTGCTATAGTTCGCTTATTTAAATAATATGTTCCTTTGGAAATTTTCATAGTTCCATGTATATAATTTAGAACCCTAGCATGTATAAATTAATAATACTAATGAATTATACTTGCTAGGTAGATTAGTCATAAAATCATGCTTCAGAATTCGAATGCCAAATCTGTCTGTATATTTATGTTGCATTCTCAGATAACATGTCAGTATTTTGAGCTACTTAGTATTTTAGTTACATTTTACCTATAGACATATTCAGTTGGGAGTAGACTTAGCACCGAGTTGGAGTAGGGTCCAGTGTACCCTCAAAGTCCTAAAACTACAGGCCAATGTATGTAATACCCTAGAAACTAGCAGACTAAACTAAGGCCTTAAGCTAGGGTTCTAAAGTTTGGTATGAGGTTAGAGTCATAGATAATACTTCCCGTACTTAGAATAAGGGGTTTAAGGGTTGAACGTCAAAGTACGTCTTACACCAGTAATCTTATAGACTAACCTAGGACTTAGTATGTGGGTTTGTCAAGCCGTGGTTGGGGGCAAGGGCCTAAGGGACCTAGGATTCACTAAGGAAAAACCTTTTTCCCCAAGAAAACTTAGCGAGGGGCAGCATGATCGCCCAAGTGACTTGGTGAGGCGTCAAAGTGCACTTGGGGTTGCCTAATGGGCTATTCCCTTGGCGTAGCTACTGGAAGTTTGTGCGAGCCAAGTCGGGGCTCGCTGGTTGGATTGAGGAATCGCCAAAGAGTCCCCTTCATCGCCTAAGTGAGCTGCCTTTTTAGGGAGCAGACTGGAAAATAAGGCGAGCCTAGGGCCCATTAGGCATGTCGCCTATTACCTTTGCGAGCCAAGAGGGGCAAGTTGGTGAGCCAAATCGGGTAGGTTAGTAGATTTTAAGTTGAAACTTTAAGGGCCTTTAGTTTTCTTCCAACATTGAGCCTACATTATTTTATTCTTTTCCTAGTAACTATATAAGCTTTTTAGACTCAAGTTTTCTTCAAGTAAGTCATTCTCCGTAGATTCCAAGGAAAACCCAACTTCATCCCCCCCAAAGAATATTTCTCTCTCTAGAAAACCCAAGGCTTAAAGAAGAAGATAAAACTTGAAGCTTAGGTCAAGTACAAAGACTCAATTGTTGAAGGCTTGTGTAGGGCTTTGAATTAAGGTATGTTAGCTTATTCATCTATGGGTTCTTCCACCCATAGAGCCCCTTAGAAATCCCCCAATTTTGAAGTCAAAAACCCAATTCTAGCTAGGGTTCCTCTTACATTGGGGGTAGGGTTTGAATATAATTCCAATCTTGTGGATAATACCTAATTATGTTTGATTTAGCATTTAATTGTAATATTATGATGAATTCATGTGTTTTCCATGACTTCCCTAGTCTAATTGATGAAGTTGAATTATGTGGGTTATTACCATGGAAGGTGAAATTGAAGGTCAAGGTGACCTTCTATATTTAATGCTTTGACTAGTAATTGTCTAAGCTTAGAAACCTATATGCATCAATTGAAATAGAATAATGTGAATATGATGGTTCTTGATTAGTAATGCTTGAGATTGATCTTCCATGATGGATTATGGCTAAAATCACTTAGTAATGAAGAATGTGGTTGAAGGTCTTGTGGTCTATATATAAATAAGGATAAAATGAAGCAAAGCTTTAAGAGTAAGGCTTGTAGTCATGAATATTGAATCACTAGGGCTTTGAGAGTAGAGTCAATGTTATGAATACAAGTCTAACAGGTAGATTTGTGGTGAAAGGCCTATACTCACCTAATCTACTTTATGAATGCTTGAAAGTATGAACTGATAGAATCACTTAAACATGGATTGGTTGTCAAGGACATCCTTCCATGAGAAATTAGTGTTAAGCAAGGCCTAACAAGTAAATCTTGGGGTGCATACTTGGCTCCAAATGGATATAGACAATGAGATGGAGCGTCACACAAGAAAGGGCCTGATGCTCCAAGTTGAAAGAAGAACCACACCTAGTTGATATGAGTATTATCCATGTTAAAGGGGGAACTCTTACGTAGTAGAATGTGGGTTTTCCCAAAGTTAGGTCTCATGAGATGGAAGCCTTCACATAGGTGAGTTAAGGTTTCTAGTAGCAATCTCCATATCAAATGAACTAAGACATGCTTGAAGAAGCATCTCATAGTGTTATAAAGAATAATTGAACTAAGACTTACTTAATGAAGTACCTTATAATGTTCAAGAGTATAAATGGACTTAGACATGCTTAAGGTAGTATCTCACAGGGTTCATGTTGATGATGAAATAAGGCATGCTAAACGTAGTATCTCATAGGGTTCAAGCTAACAATGAACTAAGATATGCTTTAAAGAGTACCTCATAGTGTTCTAAAGTTAAAGAGAGGAACTAGGTTCTAAACCAAGAAGTACTAATAAGAGGACCTAAAAGTGGTACTTAGCATGTATAGTATTATGGGGTGCTATGCATGCATTGCACGAGAATGACTTAGGGTTATTAAAGAAATAATTTGAGATGGGATTGTGCTATAGTTTCCTTCCTTAATATAATTTACTAAATGTGAGAGATTCCCTTAGTTATGAAAGTTAAGCTAATAATGAGGCAAAAGGAGGATGAGTATGACTAGGATGAATTCAAGGTTATGCTTAGGCTGGAGGGTAGTATGGGATGCCTTTTATGCATTAGACAAGTGTGCTTTGAGGTTACTTAGGAGTATGGTACCCTTATGGTAGAGAAGTTTAAGAGTTGACCATGTATATAAACTATAATCAAGATGACTAAAAAGGGGTACTTGGCTTAGGTGGTATTATGGGATATTATTCATGCTTTGCACATGTATGCTTTTAGAGGTTACTTGAGAATGGTTCAATTATGGTATAGATGACTAAGAGTCAAATTATGCTTATATGATGCTTACGTTAGGGACTTTGCTTATTATGATTATGATATTGTCTCTTATGCCTATAGTATAACGAACCTTCCGAAATAACATAAGCCAATAACTTACGAGATTTTTACGCATATATTGTCCTCACGCTAGTTAAACGATATAAAACTAATATTATCAACTTTCGAGTACCCAATCAAGTGGTTCATGCTTCATACAACCATTTAAAAACAAGTAGTAAAATTAATATATTACAAGACTTGGGCTTACACACCACAAATAAACAAAACATGTAGCCATTATTATATTACAAACCATGGTGACCTAATCCGATTAGCCCTCAAAGTTTCATGCAATTATACAACACATAGATCATGTATAAGTCCCAAAGTTTATACAAAACATAGATGCCTATATGCAAATGTGATCTTCCTTAAGGCTCTCAAAATTTCCATCTCTAATGGCCAGCTTCACGCCTCCTCTCGATCATTCCCTACTATAGAAACAACTATCGCTAAGCATATATCTTAGTGGTGTAAAAACTATAGGTTCGGCTCCCTTTATATTTACCAAGAAATCTTTCTCAAGTCACGAGCAGCACAATTGAAACATAATAAATACATCAAGTAACAATATATAAAGAGTATCAAGTTCGATATTTAAAGATCCAAATGTCAAGAATGTTCAAGACACCATTTTCCAAGAGATTCAATAACAAGACTCGCCCAATATATACATCATGTCGTCACACCAAGCACAAGCAAGTATCAAGAAGGGCCGATGCCCTATATCAAGAATGGTCAAAGCCCAATAATCATGAGAACCAAGAACCATATTAAAAATGGCTTTCTAGTTCGTACATAAAATGGACGACTTTCATTCTTAAGACGGACTACAAATCCAGAATCAAGATGGCAAATGATTCGAATCAAGAGGCATGCCAATGGTGACAAAGTCAGAACCATAAGAAGGACAAGGTCCCAACAAGAGTGCCAAGTGATCAAACAATCCGTACAAGTGGCGAGTTACACAAGCGTTACACCAACACGACAATGCAAAGTGACAAGAGGTAACCAAGGTACCAAGACCAACTTTCAGATATACCAGTATTTAAAAGAGTGCAAGTACAAGTTTGTACACAAACCTCAATATTTTATCGTAGAAACGGTCCACACAACTTCGCAAGTTCAAACTGTAGACCAACAAATGTATCAAGGTCCTCAACCTATTCATGAGTGTATACAACCTTAAAAAATACAATTAAATAGCTTCTTTAATTCTCAGTATCTCAATAATGTCGAAGTAAAATGGAATTATCATCACAAGTAAGCTTCGCCCATACCGAAACGACTCTGCTCCCAAAACAGTGATTCTGGCCAGCCTAGTACCTCATGTTGCGACTTAGATTTTAAAATGAAAACGGAAAAACTAGACTTTATAACCTTCATGAAAGATATAAGTACATCCCTTAAGGTTGCAAACAAACAAGAATCACCAAAAAATCTATTTTGTACGAAAAGATATATTCAAAATACTAACAGTTGTCCATACCGGATTTCCAAACCCAAAATCTGGACAAAACTTGTCTTATGTTGCGTCCCATATTTCGAATCCATAACAGCTAAATTAGAGTTTTATCTAAACATAAGAGTTGTAGATATATGAATTAGCTTTTGAAATCATATTTCTTCTCCAAAATATGAGTTTTAGAGAGCGAGATATTCTAAATGTAATACACACTACTCAACTACAAAATAGATTTCAACTATTGACCAAAGAGCTGTGTGTGTCTTGAATTCCAGCCAAAAGAACTAAGTTTTTATTTTGTGATATTGATGAACAAATGGTTAACTAAGGTTCTAAGGTGCTTAGACTTTGAAGGAACCTAAATTCTCTCGAGGAGATGTCAAAATATAGGCTCAAAAGTGATATTTATCCCAATGCACAGTTGTCCCTCAAAGCTGCCCAAATAGTGTTGTGTGCTGCCCAAAATGCATACATATAACTTTATATATATATCCTTCACCACCTTTTAAAAGTATACAAAATTCTAATTAGACTATTACGTAAATACCCCAATACAAACCCTTAAATTACGATACAATTTATGCTAATCAAGCTAGCAATTATCACAATATTTCAAGTTCCCAAAATAAGAGTAAAACATATCGTAATAATTAAACAACGGTAAATCGACATGCGACTCTTGTTAGCATTTATGGATGTTACAACTCTCTCCCCCTTAAAGAAATTTCATCTCGACATTTACCTTACATTAGTCCCGAAACAAGTGCGGATACTGGGTCCTCATGTCTTCTTCTCTCTACCAGGTAGCTTCTTTTCCCAAATGGTTCCTCTAAAGTACCTTTACTAAGTGGATTTCCTTGCTTCTAAGTTGCTTCACTTCCCAAGCTTGAATTGAAATAGTTTCTTCATTATACGTCAAGTCAGGATTAACTTCGATAGATTCAACTGGAAGAACATGAGATGGATCAGAACGGTATCTTCTGAGCATAGAAACATGGAAGACATTGTGGATCTTATCTAACTCTGCTAGCAAAGCCAATTTATATGCAACTGGTCCAACCCTTTCAAGTATCTCATAAGGTCCAATAAATTGCGGACTAAGTTTTCCCTTTTTGCCAAATCTCATAATCTTTTTCCATGGAGACACCTTTAAAAATACTTTATCTCCCACTTGATATTCAATGTCATGCCCTTTAAGATCAATGTATGACTTTTTTCTATCCGAAGAAATCTTTAGACGATCCTTGATAAGTTTTACCTTGTCCTCTGTTTGTTGCATAATTTCAGGACCAATGAGTTTCCTGTCACCAACTTCACTCCAACAAAGAGGGGTCCGACATTTCCTTCCGTACAAGGCTTCATAAGGAGGCATTCCAATACTCGATTGATAACTGTTATTGTAAGAAAATTCTATCAAAGCCAAATATTTGTCCCAACTACCCTCAAACTCCATAATGCAAGCTCGAAGTGTATCCTCAAAAACTTGTATCACCCTTTTCGACTGGCCGTCTGTTTGAGGATGGAACACAATGCTAAATTTCAGCTTAGTACCCAAAGCTTCCTGCAACATACCCCAAAATCTAGATGTAAACCTTGGGTCTCGGTCAGATACAATAGACATAGGGATCCCATGTAGTCTTACGATCTCATTAATGTACAATTCGGATAAACGCTCAAGTGAGTAATCCATCTTGATTGCTAAGAAGTGAGCACTCTTGGTTAGCCTGTCCATAATCACCCATAGTGCATCATGATTTCTTTGGGTGCGAGGAAGTCCATAAAAAAAGTCCATAGTTATTCTCTCCCATTTCCATTCCAGCATCGACAAGGACTGTAGTAAACCAACTGGGACCTGATGTTCTGCCTTTACTTGTTGGCAAACCAAACATTTAGAAATGAACTCCGCATTATCCCTCTTCAGACCACTCCACCAATAATTTTCTTTGATCGTCTGGTACATCTTTGTACCCCCCAGGATGCATGGCATATGTTGAAGTATGTGTTTCACTCAATATTTCTCTCCTCAACTTTTCATCATTATGAACACATAATCTATCTTGATAAAATAAGACACCATTATCTGTTAATGTAAAATCAAGTTTTTCCCCATTTTGAACTTCTAGGGTCACTTTTACAAGTTTCTCATCTAGCTTTTGTGCTTCCTTCACCTGTTCAAGTAATATTGGCTTTACTTGCAAATTAGCAATAACTGAACCATTTGAATCAAGTGTGAAACAAACATTCATGGCTCTTAACTCAAGGAGGAAGGGCAAAGGACTCAAAGAAATGCTTGCAAAGGATTTTTGACTTAAGGTATGTGCAACCACATTGGCTTTACCTGGATGATAATCAATTGTGCAGTCATAATCCTTGATGAGTTCAAGCCATCTGCGTTGTCAAAAGTTTAGCTCCTTTTGAGTACCCAAGTACTTTAAGCTCTTGTGATCAGTGAATATATGACATTTCTCTCCATAAAATAATGTTGCCATATTTTTAAAGCAAACACTACCGCAGCAAGTTCAAGATCATAAGTAGGATAATTCAATTCATGCGGTTTTAATTTCTGAAAGGCATAAGAAATAACCTTCCCTTCTTGCATCAAAATGCATCCAAGACCATTGTGAGAAGCATCGCTGTATACTACATACTCCTTTCCTTCCATTGGTAGAGTAAGTATAGGTGCTTGAGTCAGCAAGGTTTTAAGAGTTTCAAAGCTTTCTTGGCATTTGTCAGTCCAATTAAACTTCACTTCCTTCTGCAAGAGTTTAGTCAATAGAGAGGCGATAATGGAAAAGCCTTTCACAAATCTTCTTTAGTATCCTGCTAAGCCTAAGAAACTTCTTACCTCGGTTTGACTTTTGGGAGGTCTTCACTCAACAACTTCTTCTATCTTACTAGGAACCACCTTCACGCCTTCGGCCAATACAACATGACCCAAAAACATCACTTCATTAAGCCAAAATTCACACTTGAAAAGTTTAGCATTAAGTTCCTTCTCCTTCAAAATTTGCAAAATAATCCGGAGGTGTTTATCATGATCTGCTCTACTTCTGGAAATATTAAAATATGATCTATAAAAACAACCACAAACTGATCAATAAAAGACTTGAATACTCGATTCATTAGACCTATGAATACCGCAGGAGCATTTGTCAACCCGAATGGCATCACCAAAATTCATAATGACTATACCGAGTTCTAAAAGCAGTTTTAGGAATATCTTTCTCTCTAACACACAGTTGGTGATATCGAGACCTTAAATCAATCTTTGAGAATACTTTAGCACCCTTCAGTTGGTCAAACAAATCATCGATCCTTGGTAGTATATATCTATTCTTGATTGTTATTCTGTTCAATTGTCTATAGTCAATACAAAGCCTGAGAGTGCCATCTTTCTTCTTTATGAATAAAATAGGGGCTACTCAAGGAGAAACACTGGGTCGAATAAAACCCTTCTCAAGAAGTTCTTGCAATTGAGATTTCAATTCTCTTAATTCTGCTGGGGCAATTCTATAAGGAGTGATAGAAATAGGGGTAGATCCAGGAATAAGCTCGATTGGAAATTCAATCTCTCTTTCCGGGGGCAATCCAGGAAGGTTTTCTGGGAAGACTTCTAGGAAATCACGCACAACAGGTATGTCCTTGATACTAGGACTCTCCAACTGTGTATCAACTATGTGAGCAAGGTATGCCCCACAACCTTGATGCATCAACTTTCTTGACAAGGCCGTAGAAATAATACTAGATGTCAATGATCTTTCACCTTGTACAATGATGTGTGAAAATGTAGGATATTTAAAAGTCACATGCTTAGACCTACAATCTACCACTGCATGATATTTATAAAGCCAATCCATCCCGATAATAACATCAAAATCCTTGAAGGGCATTTCAATCAAATCAGCAGGGAAGACTAGATTTTGAATCATGAAAGGACAATCTTGATAAACTCGATTACACACAACTTGATAACCAAAGGACTTTGAACCAGCACATCAAAATTAAGTCTCACAGATTTCACGTTTTCAGGAAGAGCAAGTGATAACAAAGATAGGAATGTGTAGAACCAGGATAAAATAATGTAAACACACATAAGACAAATAAGTGAAATTTACCGACAACCAAATCTTTTCCTCTTGATCCTCCCTCTATCTCATAGCGTAAGCGTGTACCGTAGCCCTTGGTCCACTAGCTTTATTTGCTCCACTTGCCCCTACCGCTTGAATATTTTTAGGTCTTGCACCCTTATTAGTTCGAGGAGGATTATAGAAGGGTTATGAACTGAGCCTTCAGTTCTCAAGGAAGGAGCATTATTAGGATTAGGACAATCCTTCACTTTATGATCAGAGTTCCCACTATTAAAACATGCATCAGAAGCTCTCCTGCAAGTACCATAATGATTCTTTCCACATTATGGACAAGTGGAAACACAAGACCTGCCTTGGCCATAATTTGGAGTGCTAGCTGTAGTAAATTCTAATCTATTTTGCTTTTGCTGAGGTGGCCTGTTAACACTACCAGCCTTAGAATCATCAAACCTTCCCCTTTTGGACGGACCTCCAAAATCTGGTCTAGGTTTTCGAAATTTGTTTTCATTTCGACTAGCTTCTTCTTTATCAAGTCGTTCCCAAGTAAAAGCAGCAGACACTAACTTACAAAAGTTCTCATGTTGCAAGATCGCCACATTCTTCCTAATGGAATCATTTAAACTATCTTCAAATTTCCTACACTTGTCTTTTTCCTCTTTAATAATACCTCCACCATAACGAGAAAACCTTAGAAACTTCTGTTGGTACTCAGTAATAGACATGCCTCGTTGCCTTAAATTCAAAAACTCCTTTCTCTTTGCATCACAATAAGTAGGTAGGACATACTTCATACGAAATTCCCTAAGAAAATCATCCCAAGTAAGAATAGGAGGTTTTACCTTGGCATTCGGAACACTTACCCACCAATTGTAAGCATCTTTTTGTAATAGTGAAATAACATACTTAAATATGGCAACATCTAAACACTCTAACTGCTCAAATACCCGCTCCATGCGCTCCAGCCATTGTTCAGCATTCGTGGGATCAATGGTGCCTTCAAACTCCACTCCACCCATTTTCCTCATTTTCTCAAAGTTAATCCCGTTGAGAGCATGCATCACTTCAGCCATGTGGTGGAAGAATGCTTCCATTTGTTGAAAAGAAGGATTCATGGCTTGAGTACCACGACTCATATAAGGATGTGAACCGGCTCTTGCACCCTGATGGTTTCCCACTTCAGATCCACTAGTGTGGGGAACATAATGATCTGAGAAAGGTTCTCCAACCTCTTCTAGTGCATGAGGTTGGGAAACAGAGGCACTCAAACAATCACGAGCAACTTCTATAGGTCGATCACCAAAAGAGGCCATGTTTTAAATCCTTCAAAAGGGAAGATCACATTGCATTATGGATATGTATAGGATGCATATGCACTTTACATGCGATAAAAATATTATAAACCATATAAGTGAACAAATACTCCAAATAAAACCTTTTACGAAAGTGAACAAGTATACAAATAATTCACAACAAAAGTCCTAGAACCACAAACCTAGGCTCTAATACCAAACTTGTAATGACTCTTCCGAAATAACATAAGCCAATAACTTACGAGATTTTAACGCATATATTGTCCTCACGCTAGTAAAATGATATAAAACCAATATTATCAACTTTCGAGAACCCAATCAAGTGGTTCATGCTTCATACAACCATTTAAAAACAAGTAGTAAAATTAATATATTACAAGACGTGGGCTTACACACCCCAAATGAACAAAACATGTAGCCATACTTATATTACAAACCATGGTGACTTGATCCGAGTAGCCCTCAAAGTTTCATGCAATTATACAACACATAGATCATGTATAAGTCCCAAAGTTTGTACAAAATATAGACGCCTATATGCAAATGTGATCTTTCTTAAGGTTCTCAAAATTTCCATCTCCAATGGCCAACTTCACACTTCCTCTCGATCATTCCCTACAATAGAAACAACTATCGCTAAGCATATAGCTTCGTGGTGTAAAAACTATAGGTTCGGCTTCCTCTAAATTTACCAAGCAATCTTTCTCAAGTTATGAGCAGCGCAATTGAAACATAATAAATACATCAAGTAACAATATATAAAGAGTATCAAGTTCGATATTTAAAGATCCAAATGTCAAGAATTTTCAAGGCACCATTTTCCAAGATATTCAATAACAAGACTCGTCAAATATATACATCATGTCGTCACACCAAGCACAAGCAAGTATCAAGAAGGGCCGACGCCCTATAGCAAAAAAGGTCAAAGCCCAATAATCAAGAGAACCAAGAACCATATTAAAAATGACTTTCTAGTTCGTACTTAAAATGGACGACTTTCATTGTTAAGACGGACTACAAATCCAGAAGCTAGATGGTAAATGATTCGAATCAAGAGACATGTCAATGGTGACAAAGTCACAGCCACAAGAAGGACAAGGTCCCAACAAGAGTGCCAAGTGATCAAACATCCGTACAAGTGGGCGAGTTACACAAGCGTCACACCAACACGACAATGAGAAGTGACAAGAGGTAACCAAGATACCAAGATCAAATTTCAGATATACCAGTAGTTAAAAGAGTGAAAGCACAAGTTTATACACAAACTTTAATACTTTATCATAGAAACAGTCCCCATAACTTCGCAAGTTTGAACTGTAGACCAACCAATGTATCAAGGTCCTCAACTTGTTCACGAGTGTATACAGCCTTTAAAATACAATCAAAATAGCTTATTTACTTATTTGTATCTCAATAATTTTGATGTAAAATAGAATTATCATCACAAGTAAGCTTAGCCCGTACAGAAACGATTCCGCTCCCAAAACAGTGATTCTGGCCATCCTAGTACCTCATGTTGCACCTTAGATTTGAAAATGAAAATGGCAAAATTAGACTTTATAACCTTCATGAAAGATGTAGGTACATCTATTAAGGTTGCAAACAAACTTGAATCACCACAAACTCTATTTTGTACAAAAAGATATATTCAAAACACTAACAGTTGTCCATACAGGATTTTCAAACCCGAAATCTGGACAAAACTTTTCGTATGTTGCGTCCTATATTTTGAATCCAAAACAACTAAATTAGAGTTTTACCTAAACCTAAGGGTTGTATATATATGAATTAACTTTCCACATCATATTTATTCACCAAAATATGAGTTCTAGAAAACGAGATATTCTAAAAGTAATAAACACTAGTCATCTACTAAACAGATTTGAATACTTACCAAAGAGCAGTGTGTGTCTTGAATTCCAGCCAAAAGAACCAAGTTTTTCTCTTGTGATATTGATGAAAAAATGGTTAACTAAGGTTGTAAGGTGCTTAGACTTTGAAGGAACTGAAATTCTCTAGAGTAGATGTAAAAATATAGGCTCAAAAGTGATATTTATCCCAATGCACAGCTGTCCCTCAAGGCTACCCAAATAGTGTTATGTGCTGCCCAAAATGCATACATATACCCTTATATATATATCCTTCACCTCATTTTAAAAGTATACAAAATTCTAATTAGACTATTACGTAAATACCCCAATACAAACCCTTAAATTACGATACAATTTATGCTAAGCAAGCTAGCAATTATCACAACATTTCAAGTTCCCAAAATAAGAGTAAAACATATTGTAGTAATTAAGCAATGGTAAATTGACATGCGACTCTTGTTAGCATTAATGGGTGTTACATATAGTTTATGTTTCATGAAGTATTTCATATGATTTTGAATTATGTCTTATATTGACTAACCTTTGTCTTATGCTCTTATGATTATGCTAGCCAACATATTTAGTACATTTTGTACTAACGCATACTTTGCCTACATTCTAATCAAATATAGGGGTTCAGATATTGAGTTTCTTTGGAGGCTAGGTTTCTAATGAGCAAAGAAGAGTTGAAGATTTGGTGAGTCCTCATAGCTTCGAGGACAAACCCATTATTTCCTTTATGTGATTTCTTTATGTTCTAGACTTTGTATGGGCTTCATCCCAAGAGTTTTTATTCAAGAGTTTAATAGATGGTTTGAGACAAAAGTGTAGTAAAACTTCTGCTTGCTTTATGCAAATGTTTTCGATTGTATAGATAAAAGAAGTTTAACATTTTTTCGTACTTTTCTATTATCCTATGTTATTGATGCTAAGGGCTTGTATGAGATCCCTTCAGGGTCAAGTTTGCCATGATACGTCTAGGGGGTACCCCTGGGTCATGACAATGTAGGTTTAGAAGTCCCCTCTATTGGTTATCAATTTTTAGTGATCACACCACAGTCATGCCTTTATACCCCTGGCAAGGTATATTGGGTCCTCTCGATGAGGCATATACATCGGACTCAATGTATAGCCCACGTGGTTTATATCTGTTAATAATAGCTCCCACAATCATACTCTTATTGCATTGACCATATTATCAACATTTATTTCAATATTCAGTTCAATATATTATCTTCATGATTAGTACTTGGTCATTGCATTTAGCTCAGTTTTCAATTATACTTCAATACAACCTATTTCCATGCTCAATCTATATTGTTCAGTCTATATTGTCAGTATTATATTATTCAGTTTATTATGTTCAACTTAGTATCTATATCCTGCATGCTTAGTACATTCAAAGTACTGACACATACTTTGTGCTACATCATTTTATGATGTACGTTCAGACGCTCAACATCCAGATCACGCTTAGTTCGACTTCCATAACTCAGCAACTTCAGTGGTGATTCCTCATAGTTTGAGAAATTTTTTTTAGGCTTGGTTTAGTTAGATTATTTTAAGTCTTTCAGTATTGTTTTAGTTAGCTGGGGACTTTTCCCAACATCTCATCAGTAGTAGAGGCTTTCAGACATAGAGTCATTATTCAGTGTTTTGGTGTTATTTCCCATATGTATTCAAATATATTCTCATTTGGAGTCCTTTAGTTTTGACTCATTTTTTAGTCATGCTTCCGCTTATCTTAGTTATATATATTTAGTATGCTTGTGATATGCCAGAATCAGGGTTAGATTAGGGTCACTTGGGATCCTAGGTCTCGTGTTACACCTAGGGGGTAGTCTCGGGGCGTGACAAACCTCACTTTTGATTTTTGAGGTGTTACACTTAAGGAAGATCTAGAGAGACAAAGAAGGAAATGACCGATGATGGTGACTTTTTACATTCAAGGTCTAATGGACATGGTCGTTCTAGGTTTCGGCAAAGGTTTTCTAATCAAGGCTCCTCAAATGCTCCTTTTAGATTCAACAAATATAGGGTGTCTAACCCTAAACTTCAAGGAGTAAATGGTAGTGGATCTTTATTGTCTACTTGTGCGATGTGTGAAAGGAAGAATGAGGGTAAATGCTTAGCTGATCTGCATGGTTGCTATGGTCATGGTAAGAGTGGTCATAAGATAAGGGATTGTCCAACATTGACGGATAAAGGAAGAGAAGGTAAGAAAGCTCCGCCTTGTGGTTCAGGTTCAAGTGCTCCAAAGCAAAACAAATTCTATGCACTTTGATGTACTGTGAGTTTACAATATTTTGATGGATTAAACTTGGAGTTTTGCATGACTCTTAGGCATTTTTTAATTAGATGTGATGGTAGTTTGATCTAATTTTGCAGGAAATAGGTTTGGACTAGTTAGTGTTGAAAGTGTCTGAAGCAGCAGGATTTTGGCAACAGACGAGCCCACCTACGAGCCTTTGTTCACTTGATGAGCCATAGGTGAAGGTTTGGATAAAGAGTTCAAGGAAGTATGACTAAGGGTGGAACTATAGAAGCACTGATAAGGCATGAATCAAATGACGAGCTGTTGTTGATGGGTCTTCGATAACTTTAGAGAGAATAAGTTCCAGTACTTGAACAACGGTTGAACAAAATGAAACGAGCTTAGACCTACGGGTCATAGGTCATGACCATCGTTAACATCCACAGAATTTTTGGCCAACTGTTGAGTAACAGTGGAGACCATGGACCGTCGTTCCTTCAACGGACCGTAGGTGGCCAGCTGTTAACGACACTACCCAAACTGCAATTTCCTAAACTTCCTTTTTCCTACTTGTTTTAGGATTTAGTTTATTTAAATATAAGTTGTAAATTTTGTTTTTGGGTTATTAGACATTTTACTTTGTTTTATCTTTGGGAATTATTTTGCGAACACTTTCGACAATAAATTCTTGAAACTTCATTTATGATATTTGTGCTTGATTTTCAATTCAAGATTCCATATATCTATTCTGATGGTAAGTTCATGATTTATTTATTAACCCTAATATGATTGTGAATTCTTAAGCATGAGTAGCTAAATCCACAACTAGGGTTGTGGGAACCCTAAGTAATTAACAATGTATGACAAATAACTGAGTAATTCTGAAATCGTGTTTATGCATGTATTGTTAATCTCATCATGCTGAATGCTTTTTAACAGTGCACAACATTAGAACTTGCCTCAATCCTACTTGACCGATCTAGGAAGTAATGAATGAGAAAGGGGTTGAACAACAAAGATTTAGATGTGATAATCCGCTATCTAATAGCCTGACCCATATAATGCGAGGGCTAATATGGGTTTAAGGTAAGGGTTAGTAAAACATACACCCATAAATCGATCAAGTTGCGTGGTGAAATTCCCTGCTTGGACAATCAATCACTTAGGATATACCTAACTTACAAACCTTGCAAGTTAACACTGGGAACGAATTATTATTATTAGGAATACTCCGTTAAGATCTTGTGGGGAGCACATATGCCCTACTTTTCATCTCATATTGATAATCATAACTGTGAATCCAAATTACTGTTATTTTATTTACAAATCCCCCTTTTACAAAAAATAAACTTGACGAAAAGTACAATTAACTGTGAATTAGCCTAAATCTAGACCATATTCCTCGTGGAATCGATCCTAACCTCAGTTAGGTTCTTTATTTGGAAACAAAAACTTATACTTCAATAGGGAGGTGTAATTTGGGTGTATCAAATTTTGGCTCTGCTTCCGGGGAATAAGTCTTTTAGATTAGACTAATTTTGTTATTTGACTTTAGTCAATTATTTCCTATTTACGTTTTGTTTTGTTTTTGTTTTCTATAGGACTTATTTTTGGTGTATGCCAAGTACACGGAGTCAAGGCAATCCCCTGACCCTTACGATCCTGAACTAAGAAGAATTTTGAGAAGAATAGCTGGAAGATGCCTAAATCTTGAGGCACCAAATGATTTAATCGGAGTGGGTCAAGGGGGTATTGTTAGACTGCAACTTACCGGGGTTGTGGATGTGAAAAGAAACGTCCAAGTGAACTTGCAAGTTAAAAATTTTGAATAAGCACAAAATTAGCAAGCACCCAGTGTGTGTGAAAACTACAGGGTTGATTTGAATGTTATGGGTCGACTGGTGCTATTGTTGTTCCTCCACTACCTCCTAGACATACTTTTGTGGTGACTAGAAGTCTGATGCAAATGCTTACATCTAGAGGGATGTTTGATGGGTTACCTTCAGAGGATCCATATGCTCAAATAAGTAAAGTTAAGAGTGTTTGTATGAGTAGCGTGGGACAAACAAATTTTGACATGGATACGATCGACTTAAGAGCGTTTCCACTTTTGTTGACAGGTGATGCTACTGTATGGCTATCTGGGCTGACATATAACTCAATCAGCACTTGGGATGGGTTGTACAAGGTACTCATGGAGAATTATTTTATGTTGTCGAAGAAGTTAAACCCCAAGGATAAACTCAATAACTTCGTAGAATTGCATGGTGAGTTAGTTAGTAGTTCTTGGGATAGATTCACTCGGTTGATGAGGAGTGTGCCTAATCACTGCATAAATGATGGGTCATTGAAGGACTATTTCTACAGAGGGCAAGATGATAATGGTAAAGTTGTGCTAGATACTATTGCTGAAGGAATCTATGGAGCAAACACATTCCAAGATATTTCTAAGAAACTTAAAAAGATCTCTAAGAATAACAAGGCATGGAGCACTAGTATGGTGAATACATGAAGGAATACAGTTCTAGTCCAATCCATACCAAATTAGTACAATGATGATATTCGTGAGGAGATCACATAATTGAGAATGTAGGTTGGCTTGGTATTGAAACATGTGAGAAGAAGGGCACCACCGACTGATGTGTATATTTACGAGGAGGATGAGAATCTTTTGAATGATCAGACAAGGGGTTTTCGAACTAATTCCCAAGGATCCAATCAGATAATTTTCCCCAAGGTCAAAGAAACCAAGGTCGGTTCTATGGTAACTATAATTTTTAAGAAAACAATGTTTGTGATAGGAATTACTATTGTGGAAACAACTACAACCAAAATGTGTAGGTTAACATGAATGATAAGAGTGGACCCTATGTTCCACCAGGAAGCCGTGATGCTGGATCTAGTATGAATCGTATTGAAGACATGATGAATAAGCTGATAAAATTATTTGATTCAACTGAAAACAATGTGGAGGAGATGTGTAATGACTTATCGGGCATTGTTCAAAAAGTTGAGTCCCATGCAATATCAATTAAACATATTGAGCAGCAGTTAAGCCAGTTATCCACAAGTGTAAACCCTCGTCAGTACGGGACACTTCCTGGCAATACTATCATGAATCCAAATAATGACGGGCATTGTATGACAGTTACTACTAGGGGTGGAAAGCAAACTATAGAGCCTCCTATGCTGACTGGAGTGCAAAGAGCAAAAGAACAAGATGAGGAAAAATTAAGATAGTTAAGAAATTGAAAGATCAGAATGAGAAAGAGGCTGAGGTGATGGAAAATATCATCCATATGCCGAGACCTCCACCTCCATTCCCATAAAGGTTGGTAAAGAAAGCGAAAGAAGGAAAGTATCGCAGGTTCATGGCTATGCTGAAGCAGTTGTCCATAAATGTTCCTCTGATTGAAACACTAGAAAAATATTGGGTTACGCAAAGTTCATCAAGGATTTGCTGACTAAAAAGAGGGCTGTCAGTTTTGAAGGTGACGACAAGTTGCAGCATTGTAGCGCTATTGCTACTAGATCATTACTATAGAAGAAAAAGGAACTTGGATTATTTACTATTCCATGTATTGTTGGTATGTTGCACTTTGCAAAGGCCCTATGTAACATGGGTGCTAGCATTAACTTGATGTCGATGTCTATCTACAAGAAGTTAGGTTTAGAAAGCCCCAAACTGACTATAATTCGCTACTTATGGCTGATAAAACTATGAAGAAACCTATTGGAGTGCTTCAAGATGTCCTTGTGAAGGTTGAGACATTCTTCTTTTCAGCGGACTTTGTGATACTAGACTGCAAGGTTGACTTTGAGGTCCCCATCATCTTAGGGAGACCATTCCTTGCTATTGGGCATGTTTTGGTTGATATGGAAAGAGGGCAAATGAAGTTTTGATTGAACAATAAAGAGGTAATTTTTATATATCTGCAGATCTATGAAGCATGGAAGTGATCTTAAGTCCGTGTCGGTAGTAAATCATATTGTTGAGAAAGAACCAGAAGTGTCTATTGAAGAGAGGTTGGGTGTTAAAGAACTAGAGGTGGTGATCATGAACTTTGATGGAGATGGTATTAATGAATATGATGAGCTAGTTGTTGCACTTGATAGGTTAGATTTTTATCATCATTAACTAAAGAAGCTGGATCTGGACTTAAAGAATCGAGACACTTCTCCTACAAAACCACCTGTTGATGAACCTCTGAAATGGTAACTTTAGGCTCTTCCATCTCACTTGCGATATATGTTCTTGGGCAAAAATAGTAGTTTGTGGTTATTATTGCTGCTAATTTGAATGAAGGGCAAGTAGAGTCTTTGACATCGGTATTGTGCCATTCAAAAGGGCTATAAGATGGACTATTGCTAACATTTTGGTATTCTAGTTGGTATTTGTTCTCACAAAATTCAACTTATATCGGATGGCAAGCCAAATATTGTGCACTAAAGAAGATTGAATCCACCTATGCAAGAGGTTGTTAAGAAAGAAATCATTGAGTGGTTAGATGATGGAGTTGTGTATCCTATTGCTGACAGTAGCTAGGTGTGTCCAGTGAAATGTGTGCCAAAGAAGGGAGGAATCACTATGGTTCCCAATGCAAAGAATGAGCTCGTGCCAATGAGGCCAGTTACTGGTTAAAGAGTGTGTATGGATTATTGCAAGTTGAATGCATGGACTAAGAAAGATCAATTTCCAATGTCGTTCATTGACCAAATGTTAGACTGTCTTGCTGGAAAGGGTTGGTCTTGTTTTCTAGATAGGTATTCGGGCTACAATCAGATCTCCATATCTGTGGAAGACCAAGAGTAGACTACTTTCACTTGTCCTTATGGAACTTTTAATTTCAAGAGGATGCCATTCAGGTTGTGTAATGTGCCGATGACTTTTCAGCATTGTATGATTTCTATATTTTTTGATATGGTGGAAGACACAATAAATATATTTATGGATAATTTCTCATCGTTGGTGACTTGTTTGGTGATTGATTAGTTCATTTAGGTGAGGTGTTGAAACGGTGTGAAGAGTGTAGTCTTTGTGCTGAATTGGGGAAAATGTCACGTTATGGTAAAAGAGGATATAGTTTTGGGCCATAGAATTTCACAAAAAGGAATCGAAGTTGATAGAGAAAAATTTGAAATGATAGAAAAGCTACCACCACCCATTTCTCTAAAAGGTGTTAGAAATTTTTTAGGGCATGTAGGTTTTTATAGGAGGTTCATAAAGGATTTCTCAAAAATTGCACACCCATTGTGCAAACTACTCAAAAAGGAGTCAAAGTTTGAGTTTGATGATGTTTGTCTGAGACCATTTGAGGGGCTAAAAGATAAGTTGACTTCTGCTCAAATCATTATTTCACTAGAATGGGGACAACAGTTTGAAGTGATATGTGATGCAAATGGGGTGACACTTGGCGTAGTATTATGACAGAGGCGAGAGAAGATTCTTCATCTTATATACTATGCGAGTAAAGCTTTGAATGTTGCTCAGAACAACTATACTATTATTGAACAAGAATTTCTTGTTGTAGTCTTCGCTTTTGAGAAGTTTAGATCCTATTTGCATGGCACTAAAGTTATTGTGCATACAGATCATTCGACATTAAGGTATCTTATGGCAAAGAAGGATGCAAAATCAAGACTGATTAGATGGGTATTGTTGTTGCAAGAGTTCGACTTTGAAGTGAAAGATAGAAAGAGAATAAAAAACCAAGTGGCTAGTCACTTGTCCAGATTATAAGAAGATGCAATGATAAAGTTAGTTGATGGAGTTGAGATAAATTATGTGTTCCTCGATGAACATGTATTGGCTGCTTCTTTGACCTTATCCCTTGGTTCTTAGATTTTGTCAATTATTTGGCAAGTGATTTGGCGTATTCAGATCTGTCCTTCCACCAAAGAAGAAAATCCATGTCTGATGTGAAGAAATTTTTCTGGGAAGAGCCTTACTTATTTCGTATATGTGCTGATGGGATTATTTGTTGTAATGGGCCTGAAGTTTAGATGATGAGTATATTAGAGGCTTGTCATTCGTCTCCTATTGGTGGACATCACGGTGGTATCCAGACTACTTATAAAATCTTGTAGTGTGGGTATTATTGGCCTACTATTCACCAAGATGCTCATGATTTCTCCAAGTCTTGTGATTGCTGTCAAAGTGAAAGAGGTATTTTAAGGAAGCAAGAACTCCCAGTGAATCCTATACTGGTGATTGAGCTGCTTTATGTTTGGGGCCTTGACTTCATGGGTCCGTTTGTAAGTTTGAATCGAATGAAGTACATACTTATAGCAATTGACTATGTGCCTAAATGGGTGGAAGCAGTTGCGCTTTCAAACAATGAAGGGAAGAGTGTCACCGATTTTCTAAAAAAGAGTATTTTTTCTAGATTTGGTACACCAAGGGCGATTATTAGCGATGGAGGTTCTCGCTTTTGTAATAAGTTATTCAAGATGTTTCTTGAGAAGTATGGTGTTCGTCACAGTGTAGTATCTCCTTATCATCTACAATCTAGTGGGAAAGTTGAAGTATCGAATAGAGATATTAAGCAGATTCTTGCAAAGACTGTGATTGCGAAAATAACTGATTGGTCAATAAGGCTTGATGATGCTATATGAGCCTATCACACTGCATTCAAGACTCCCATAGGTATGTTCCCCTACCGACTTGTATTTGGAAAGTATTTCAATTTGCCTATATAGTTAGAGCATAAAGCGTTGTGAGCACTCAAGAAGATGAATTTAGATTGGGATGCCGCATCAAGTCAAAGATTGAATGAGCTCGATGAGTTTTGCCTAAAAGCGTATGAAAGTTTCGTCTTGTATAAGGAGAAGATGAAGAAGTATCAAGATGAAAAGATTGATAAGCGTGAGTTTGTCCCCGGTGATTGGTACTCTTATTCAATTCAAGGTTGCTCATATTTCCTGGAAAGCTAAAGTCCAAGTGGACCGGGACATTCAAACTGGTACAAGTATTTCCACAAGGAGCAGTTGAACTTGAGAAAATGAAGGAACGAGGTTCTAGGTGAATGGTCAAAGGATCAAAATCTACTTGGGGCAATCAGAAGAAGCTAAAGAGGTGAGAAAGGAATGGGGTCTTGATGAAGTTTGAGTAATTAATGTGTCTGTGTCGTGTCGCGATGTTAAATCAAGCGCTACTTGGAAGGCAAACCAAGATGTAAAATCTAGCTAATTTAAGGAGTTTTTTAGTGATTTTTATGAATTTTTAGGATTTCCTATTGACTTTTTTTAGTCTTAGTGTTGGCTAGAGCAGGGTAAAATAAGGTCCGTATCCAATAAGAAACTACAAAATATATAAAGGAAGTCTTAATATTTGCTACGTATACAGGAAAGCAAAGAAGAATATGCAAAAAGTTTTTGGTGCAAGGGTATACAGTTCCCATAGACGGTCCGTCGTCCAATCGACGAAATGCAAATGGCATCCGTAAATCCCATTATGTTGTCTAAAAATTCATCAAGTGATAATGGAACCACTGACCCATCCGCGGGCTGTAGTTTTAACTACGAACCATCAACGGGGTTTCGTTGGTCTATGTCAGTGAAATAGTCAACCCGACCCACGTCCGAATTAAAAAATACCCTTTATTTTAAACATCCCCCAGTTCCCTCTTCTTCTCTAAACGGTTACAGCTCTCTAATTAACCAACTCTACACATTCCCAACCTTTCAATATCCCCCCATATCACATATATATTTCCTCCACCTCCTCTTCAACCATATTCTCTTCCTATTTTCAACCATTTCTCTTCCCTCCAAATACTTCGCATTCTGCTAAAATCAAAGGTTTTGGTTTCGGTGTCAATACTTGTTTGGAGTCTAAAAGACCTTAAAAGGAACACACTCACACAACTTTGCACTACTTGTAAGGTAATGATTTCAAAAATTGAACTATTTCAATTTTTATTTGAAATCACAAAGTTGTTACTTGACCTTGGGTATAAATTGCATGTTCAATTTGATACAAATAGTTCTAAAGTACCCTTGGTACTATGGTTTAGTGAGTGTTGTTGATTAATTTGATTAAGGCATGTGATTATTACATTCTAGTTGTGTTCTTGACTTAGAGTTTCAAAATTATAATTGTGGTATGTATAAATTACATGATTGGAACCCTAGGGACGATAGAATAACATGAAAATATGTTGAAATACATGCTCTAGAAGTGTTTTGGTAGTTAAAATAATGTTCTTGTGATGTTTGGTCATATTGTGAATTTTTTTATCTGCACCCAGTACTTGTCAAAGACCATGACCTTCGGGCCATGGGGACCGTGGGTCTAGTTCTATTAATTAGATGCACAATTCAGTAGCCTAAGTTGTGAACCACGGTTTGTCTTATGGTATGTTGTTATCGACACTCCATTCTGGTGAACTGTTGTTCCAACTTCAGAGGCCTAAAATGTTGCATCCTGACCTACGGTGGGCATCGACGACCCATAGGTACTAACCGTTGGTCCTAAAAATAATCAATATCCAAGAATTATTTTTATGCTTCAAAATTTATTTTGTTTGTTTTGAGCACTTTGGATACTATCAAGTCTTTAACAGTGAAATGACGCCAAAGATGGTAAATACGTATAAAAGACAAAGGAAGTCTAAGTCTGTGGAACCCTCACTCTGACTAATATATGAATCCAGTGGGTTAGAATATGTACTCGAGCATATCAGTGGCTCCCCGCTACACCTTGGACCATGAGGCGAAAGTCTAGGCAGGTTGTGGTTTCAGATGAGGAGAACTCCCCTGGTCATGATAATGCCCCCAGTCTGAGGAGGAGGCCCAACCTTCAAATACTGAGAATAGGAAACTGCAGTCTAGCTTCAGTTCTAGCTCTGATTCAGTAGTCGCCTCATCATTGAATGCTACTAGTTCTGGCGAGGATCACGGCCCTCCCGGTGCTAGATATGAGCTATTACACCTTTCCACTGAACCAAATAGATGGTGCGTCCAGGGGCAGTTCTAGATATACATGGTTGTGTTATATGTGAATGAGCATCAAAAGTTCACTCGGACCATTAATGAGGTGCGTTGGGTATTTACAGGGAGTTTCCACAAAGTGCCTGATATGTATGAGCTCTTCAAGAGTCACATATATGAGTGGATGGCGAAAAGTCTAGGCAACTATAGCTCGTGAGGGATTTCTATGCTTCCTATGTTGCTACTGTGAAGGGCACCAAACCACTTCGAGCTAGACCATTGGCTCAGGCCCAACTACTAACTACTCTAGTACGAGTATCCCCATCAAGATCTCTGAGACCACCATCCGCCATTTTATCTATGGCCCGACGCATGCTTAGCTGATTAATACAACTAAAAATGATTATCAGATGGGTATAGTATAGATAGGGACTTTCATGCGGGACCTCGATCAACAAGAGAGCTTACTACGATAGATGGCTCGCCACATTGCTGATGAGGGAGAGAGCACTGAGTAGGTGTGTGATATGACACAACCGATTCGGAAGGCGACTTTGAGCTTTGCGGCCAAGTTTTGGATTGTCCCCCACATAGATGGACAATGTTGTGACTTGGGATCGTGCAGTTATGCTTACAACATTAATAGCGGGGCAGGAAATTGATTTCTACTAGATTATTATAGCGTATATAGATGAGAGGGTCTTCCGCAAAACTACTACTATGCCCTTTCCATGCCTTATTTTACACATTTGTAAGGAGGCTATAGTTTCGATATGGCATTATGACAAGCTTATTGAGGTGACCAAGACGGTTGACGTGACCTTGATTAAAGATGATGCGAACCTAGAAGCTCCTCGAAAAGGTATATATGTTGACTTACCACATTTGGGTGATGCTATTGTTGTTGATGTTGAGCAGGTTGGGGTTGAGCGGGCGCAGATGATGATACTATTCTTACCATTACTACGGAGCTCGATATGTAGGCTCCCCCATCCATTTCATCTTACCATGTTGTGAGCACACCTCGTTCTCCAACCCCTTTTGGGTTTGCTTTGCTACCTCTTGCTCGTGTATAGAAGTTGGAGACTCAGATGGTCACCCTTTTGCAGCACATTCAACCTTGGATGCATAAATTGGTGGAAGAGTCAGAAGTTCGTATGGAGAAGTTTATGGATGTTAAGATTCAGGCGGTGCATCTAAGGATTGATGCATTTGAGCTTAAAGTGATGGAGAGGCCTCAGCCTAGGCCCATTGTGGATCTGGCTACATTCCGAACGAAGTTAGCCAAACTCTAAGATGATGTTGATGAGTTAAGCTACTTTAGAAAAGGATGTCCCATAGCTTACACCAGAGGTAGATGCTGGTGAGGTGATGTTGAATGCACTATTTGGAGAGGAAGCACCTTCTCTTTACCCCTCTTGTGCGGCTGGAAAAAGCACATGCACTTGTAGGTCCACTACCGATCTAGAGGAGGAGAGACAAGCTAGAAAAGAAAGCGAAGCAGCAGTTCACGGTAACCCAGCAACAATCTATACTTGATGAGAAGTTGAGGCAGTGGAGAGTTATAGAGTTGGCTGTGGGTGCATCTGTATCGAGGAGCGCTATTGATGGTGTTCCTACTACGATTGGGGGCGTTACTGATGGTGTCACTCTTGCTGATCTAGTAGGTTTCGGGCAATAGACCCACCCGTTTCTTAATTTGTCTTCGGTGCCTATGCACCGTAGGTTTTGTCTCACCCGATGTATTATATTCTATATTTGTGCATTGAGGACATTGCACCATATTTTCTATGAGGGTGAAGTGAGTGGATTGTGAGTGTTAGGGTGAAGTCTGAGTAACCCAACTCATAATCCTTCCTTGGGGTTTTCTTGTTTATGTTTTTTTTTCCCTAAGGAACTGTTTTAATTTCTGTTGAACCGGCATGTTTAGGATAGTATAAATGTAGAAGTAGACTAAAATGAAAGCATGATGGAATAAGAGCATTAAAATTGAGATCCCTCTAAATTTTGATAATATGTGCTATATTTGTGGGCTTGATGAGTTAAATGTGTTAGATCTTTATATGACATGATAGGAACCAATATGACAACATGAATTAAACTATAACTTTAACCAGATACATTAATGATTTGATAGTGAAACAATGTGCCATATGTGTGAGAGGTTGTTTATATATTCATATAGTGTGTTCCAATATAGAACTTACCCCGTTAATATTGCTAAGATGATTTAGACTGTAAATTGGGAAATGATCATTGGATATTGTTGATAATTCATCCACTTAAGCATAAATGCAGCCAACCAAAAGAAATAAATGCTCCATTTGATCAAAATGTTTGAGCCTAACGAATACCATTTCTTCCTATACACCAACTCACTTTCTATAAAAATCTGTTTGGCACTGGTCCCTCCTTGGACATTGTGCACCCCAACTCAGGTTGAAAGCCTAAGTTGAGGGTGGCTACTTCAGAAGTTACCTTAAATCTTAGCCCTGGTCCTCCCTAGGACATCGTGAGCCTCAACTCATACAAAGACAAAATTTGAGGGTGGATATGGTGAAGGAAAACTAAAAAAAATGGTATGAAAAGAGTTGTTTGTATAAAAGGATGATCAAAAGTGTAGAGAATGGTGTGATGAAATCAAAAAGAAACAAAAGAATGATAATTCTTGAATAAAAATATGAAGAAAAGATGAAGCAATCAAGAATGTTAAGCCAAATTCATACTCGCAGTTAAATAAGTCATAAAGAGAATAGTAGAAAATAAGACGATGTCAAAATTGGTTGTTGATATACCATGAATTTACAGTATTTTTGATACATTTCACTTAAGAGTTGTGTGTGTCTAGGGCCATATTGTATTAGGAATTAATGTTTTTGTGTTATATTTGCAGGAAATAGGCTTGGACGTAGAAGTGTGAGATGACAGCTGAAATCTGCAGAAGGAGCCACCCATGAAGGTGACCTACGGACCATAGGTCCAGTCACGATCCGTTGATGGATGGCGTATAATGATGTATCAGGGAAGTCTAACCAAGGTGCGTAGTAAAATTCCCTATTTGGAGGACCAATCACTTAGGGATACCGAACTTACCAACCTTGCATGCTAAAAATTGAAATAAATCACTAGTACAATATTCTTGCTATTTTATGAAATCATGGGGAACACATTCCTAGTTATTTATAATAATATGAATATAAATAAAGAATTAGTTCAAAGCTATTTTTATTCTTTTTATTTATTTTTCAATTTAAATACCCCCCCCCCCTTTTTTTATATAACATCTATCGAGTTAAATATTTTCTATTGACAATATTCTTCCATATTCTCTGTGGGATCGATCTCAACTCATAGTTGGGTAAATATATTGCATACGATAGTTTATATTTCTTTTCAAGAAGTATATTTGGACGTTACCAAGAATTGCACCGCTGTCGGGGAATATGACTTAGAAATTGTCTTTAGTATTTATTTTGACTTGTAGTCCTTTTTTGTTTCTTAGGATTAGTTTTAAATTTGTTTTTTTTTTATTATTTTCATATTTCTTTTACACTTCTTGAGATGTCATCTGAAAAAGTATGTAGTGATAAGTGTTCTTGCAATTCTTGTACTTCTGATATTATGGATTCTTATAGGTTAATTTTTTCTCAACAAGATAAGTTGTATGGGACATGGAAGATTTGCTAATACTTTGCTATAAATCAATATGTAAGCGCATGCTTAAAGATATTTTTGGTTTTATTACTTAGATTGTGAGTTGAGTGCAAAGATTAAATAATATGACACCCAACAATTTAGTAATAATATGTGTGAGGAAGAAAAAATACTTATAAGTCAACTTGAAGAGCTACAAGTTGAGGCCAATTGCTTGATCATACTTTTATTGATGTTGTCACTGTTGAGAAGAGTACACTAGAGTTATGTAATGAAGTAGATAATATTATTTTTAAAAACTTCAGTATGTGTAAATATGAGGGTGTAAATAATATTACAATTCATAAGTTAGGTAGCACTAGACCTCATTCCAATCATTTTTCCACATTATGTTTAGATGATGAAATAGTAATCGAGCCATCTGAGCTTATAGAAGAGTGTATGGGGGAGGAACAATGTGTCTATATTCTTGAATTTATTGTTCCAATATCGGAGAATTACATTTCTCACTTAGGATCCAAGAAGTGCATTATGCGATATCTACTGCTTGGGACCTTTATTTTTATACGACCACCACTTGAGCGTAATAGAAAAATTGATGCAAAAGTAGGGATGCAATTCATATCTTCAAAGTGGAAGGAAAAATAGTAAAATTGATGGTGTCGTGCCGCGACGTTTGTAACAACCCTCTCGGAATGATGCCACTAATTAACAAGAAAGTTAATATAATACTTGCACATTTAAAAAGGATTAATCTAAGATATATAGATTATAATTCAATAGATGAATTTAGCCCAAAATAACAAGTGAAAGGTATAAAGGCTTGTCATTTAGAAATTTGATTGATCTCAAATTTAACAAGACAAGAGTTCCAACTTATGGCGGGAGAATCTTTTAAAAAAATACGCTAAGAGGTTTTCATGTATTATCTATATTACAACAAGACAAGTTATATATCATTACCAACTTCTAGGTACCGAAGTTTGATTAGTTCATGCTTCATACAAACCTTCAAAATAAACTATAAATTTAATACATTACAAGACTTGGGTTTACATACCCTAAAACAGTAACATGTAGTCATACTTATTTTACAACCCATGGGGACATGAACAAATTAGCCTTCAAAATTTCATGTAAATGTACTACATATAGATCATGTACAAATCCCAATTTATGCAAACTATAGATGCCTATATGCAAATGTGATCTTCCAATAAAGCTCACAAAAACTTCGTCTCCAATGGCCAGCTTCAAGTATCCATTCGAACGTTCCCTACGATAGAAATAACTATCGCTAAGCATAAAGCTTAGTAGTGTAAAAACTATATACGTGGAGCCACTAGATTCACCAAGTTCCCTTTCAAAAGTCATGGGCATCACCCTTGAAACATAATAAATAAATCAAGTAAATAATAAATTAAGGGTTTCAATTTCTATATTTAAAGATTCAAGTGTCAAGAACGCTCATAGAACCATTTCCCAAGAGATCCAATACCAAGGCTTGCCCAATAAATACATCATACAGTCACACCCAGCATAACCAAGTATCAAGAAGGACCGAAGCCCTGCATCAAGAAAGACCAAAGCCCTGTATCAAGAAGGACCGAAGCCTGAATCAAAAAGGACCAAAGCCCTGTATCAAGAAGGACCAAAGCCCTATATCAATAAGGACCGAAGCCTTGTATCAAGAAGGTTCAAAGACCAATAATCAAGAGAATCAAGAACCATATTAAAAATGGTTTCCTAGTTCATACTTAAAATGGACAATTTCTATACTTAAGATGAACCAAAAATCCAGAGTCAAGATGACAAATAATCCGAATCAATAGGCATGCCAATAGTGGCAAAATCAAATCCACAAGAAGTACAAAGTCCCAACAAGAATGTCAAGTGATCCAACAATCCGTACAAGTGGGCGAGTTACACAAGTGTCTTGAAAGTCTCAGAGAATATCAATACGACAATACAATGTGACAAGAAGTAACTAAGGTATCGAGATAACCCTTCAATTATACAAGCAAATAACAAGAGTACAAGTACAAGTTTATACCCCAAACCTTGGGCTTTAGCATAGAAGCAGTCCAACAAAACTTCAAGAATTCAAACTGTAGCCCGACCAAGGTATCAAGGTTCTCAACTTGTACACGAGTATATATAACCTTAAAAATACAATTAAATAACTTATTTAACTTCTATTAGCTCAATAATGTCTACGTAAAACAGGATCATCATCACAAGTAGGCCTGGCATGTACAAATACAACTATGCTCTCAAAATAGTGAATTCATCCAGCCTGGTACCTCAAGTCGCAACTAAGATTTGTAAAGGAAAAACGCAAAACTAGACTTTATATCCTTCATGAAAGATGTGGGTACATCTCTAAAGGTTGCAAATAAATAAGAATCACCGCAAAATATATTTTGTACAAAAAGATATATTCAAAACACTAATAGTTGATCATACAGGATTTCAATTTCCGAAATCTGGACAGAACTGGCCCTATGTTGCATCCCATATTTAGAATCCATAAAAGCTAAATTAGAGTTTTACATAAACATAAGAGTTTTAGGTATAAGAATTATCTTTCCAAATCATATTTATTCACTGTAAACGAAGTTCTAGAGAATGAGATATGCATAAATTACCAAACACTACCCAGCTCAGAAACATATTTCATCACTTACCAAAGCATAAGGTGTGTCTCGAATTCCAGCCAAAAGGACCAGGGTTTTCTTGAAATATTTTGAGTAATCTCGTTAGAGGAAGTTCTATCCCTTTCTTAGAGTTAAGGAACCCCCCCCCCCCCCAAATTCTTATAGAGGAGGTGCGAAAATATGTATTATCAAAGTGATGTTTATCACTTATTAGATATAGCCAAAAGTCAAAGTTGGCTACCCAAAAGTAAAAGATTTGCTGCCCAAAAGTATACATATATCCTAATATGTATATATCTCACCTCCCTTCGAAGTTACAAATAATTCTAATTAGAAAATTACATAAATACCCCAATACAATACCTTAAATTACGATCACAATTATGTTAAGCAAGTCTACAAATATCATAAAATTTCAAGTTCCCAAAATGAGAATAAAACATTTGTAGTAATTACGCAACGGTGTATCAGCAATCGAATCTTGGTTAGTATTTAGGGGTATTACAATGTTAAATTAAGTGCTTATTGGGAGGCAACCCAATTAGTAGTGTAATTTTTATTTTATTAGTATCAGTTTTTTTTCTTTTTTCCTTAGGTCTTGTTTTTGCAGATTAGGGCAAGTCTGAGTACCCGAAAAAAAAAATTGAAGCAAAGGAGCATGTTTGAGCCTAAGTGTGGGGTGACGACCCTTGATGAAAATTAAGAGAACATGGTACTAGCTAGGCCTAAAGGCCTTAGGGAGTTTTCCTAACTTTGATTTAAATTTTATTTAATGATTCAGGGACGTAGAATCTTTTTAAGTATGGGGAGGAGGAATGAATTCCTAGTCTTTACTGTTTATTAAGTCTTTTCTTTATTTTTTTTAGAATGGGTTCCTTAGCATTTGTTTTTGGTTCTTTTCCTAAGGATAATCCCTTTGAACCGAGTGTCTTTTATTTTTTTAGGAATAAGTTTTCTTTTGGTTTTTTTTAGAGAAAAGAAAAGACCCTTTTGAGTGGTGTGATACTTGCTATTTAGGCCTAAATTGTTAGTAGTACTTTCTTGTGAATGCTTGATTAATAAGGAAATTGCAGACTCTTTGACACCTAAGTTCATGGCTGTGACTTTGTATATAGATTATTTTATTTTCTAGTTTGTTATGATCTTGTCTCTCTTAGAAGGGGAATTGATCCATCTTGATTGATACTTGTGCCATGTGTGGTAAGAATTTGTTTATTCCACATTTTGCATCTTAGTCTAGAACTTGCCCTGTATGTTATTGAAGCGAAATAAAAAGTGTTGCCTCATTTAGGAGTTGAAAATAGTCTTTCTTTGATTTGTCTAGTAAATTTTAGCCTTTTAGATATTATATCACTAGTTAACCCTTTTGAGCCTTTTAGCCTATATTTTTCTTGTAAACCACATGGTCGAGCCGAATCCCTTTTTTTTGATACCATAATTCTATTTGATCCAAAAAGAAATTCTTAATGCACTATGTTGAGAAGAAATATTGAAAACATTGATAGAAGTGAAGAAAGTGTGAAAATGCTTGATGTGTGAAGAATGAAGAAAAGTGTGAAAACTCTACTTTGGCCCTGATTCTTTGTGGATATTGTGCACCTCAACCAACCTTAAAAACTTAAATTGAGGGTGGCTAATTCAGAAGTATGCTTAAAACATTGGCCCTGAACTTACCAAAGATATTGTGTACCTAACTTGGGCCTCAAAGCCTTGAGTTGAGGATGGCTAGTGCAAAATCTCTGGAAAAAAAATAATAAAAGAAAAATGATTGAAGCATTCTTGAGATGATGAGGATTACTTGTGAAATAATTGTTGAGGAGAGGACAGAAAATAAAGAGAAGAAAATAATGGGTGATGAAGTCTAAAATTGCAAAGTGCTTAAGGAAGTATAAGTCACTATTATATAGTTTTTCTATCCGTCCCCTAGCTTACATTACAACCTGTTAAAGTCATATTTGATTATATTCAAGCATGCCTATTTAGTGGAGATGTACATAATGGGCAAGTCTATGGTTCTTTGTGCATACATGCGAATTTTATTTGTGAGTGTGAGAGTTGTTCTTGATATGAAGTCCTTAATTTATATTCAATCTTTTGAATTGAGTGTGTGGACTATTTCTTTTTGTGAGGGCACTTGCTTCATGATAGATAGGTGATTTTATTAGCTTTCTTTGATGAGAGTAGGTGAGCAAGCTTAAATTTGATGAGTTCAAAGTCCTTCCTTGAGGTTAGGAGGTTAGAGGTTTGTTGTTTATTTGGATGTCTTGCATAATGATTGAGAAGTCTACTTGATGTTTTGAAATTGGTATATGTCCTAATTGTTTGTATTAACCAAATTGATGGCATTGCTAGTATGATTTTTTTGGGATGAGCTTTAATGTTTGCTAGAGGATGAACAAAACTTTAAGTGTAGGGTGTTGATGTGAGACCACAAATATATATTTTAATTATTATTTGTCTCACATTTATTATTTATATTTGTCCTTTTTTAGGGTGAATTTTATGAATTGTGCTAAATAGTATATTTTACTTGTAGGATTAAATTGGTGAAAGAATGAAAAAGTTTGAAGCTAAAACGAATTAAAGATGGAAGGTTGAAAAGGAAATCAGACAGGTAACTTAATGGAAGGATTGTAATATAATATTAATATTTATGCATATAAGCATATGGAATAAATTGAAGGAAAGGAAGAACAGCGAACTGCAGCTGACACATGTCACAAAGACCATGCATCAGCGGCAGCATCCAAAAAATAAAGTTGGTTTAGTGTTTACGCGTACCGTGCGAAATCTAATTCTTTTGGGTTTTAATTTCCTAATTTGTCTTGAACTCAATTATTTTATTTAGTATTTATATATTTATGAATAGGGCATGAAAAATTATTTTTAAGGGAGCGAAGAACCAAGAAATAATACACAATATAAATTTTCTTCTAGCTTAGGAACTTTGGAAGATCCGCTATGGAGGAGAATTGTGGTTTATTCTTTCTTCTCCTTTATTATTTACTTGTATTCGTGGTTGATAAAAGATAGTTTAGCTATTGTTCTTAAATTTTTATGATTAACACAAGCATAGTTATTTTAATAAGTTTTGATTGTGTTTTTTAGATAATGAGCAGCTAAATTTCATAACTACGGTTGTGGGAACCAGGATGAATTATTAAAGTAAGTTTATGTACAAATTGATTCTTGAGATTTTTATGCATATATTGTTAATTTTTCCTTTAGAAGGCTTTTTAATGGTTGCAAACATTAGAACTCGCCTCGTTGCTACTTGCCGAACCAAGGAGGTAGTTAATGAGAAAAGAATTAACAACAGAGAATTTTGTGGATGCTATCTAGTAGTCTAATGTCAATTGGTGTGAGGGTGAAAACTAAGTCATACATTGATGGGATGTCTAATTTGAGGAAAAGGTAAGAGTTAGTAAAGTATACACACGTAGTCGGACCAATGTGCGAGGTGAAATTCCCTATTTGGAGGACCAATCACTTAGGGATACCTAAGTCACCAACCTTGCATGCTAAAAATTGAAATAGATCACTAGTACGATATTCTTGCTATTTTATGAAATCATGAGGAACACATTCCTAGTTATTTCTAATAATTTGAATATAAATAAATACTTAGTTCAAAGCTATTTTTATTCTTTTTATTTTTTTTTCAATTTAAATTCCCTTTTTTTTTATATAACGACTATCGTGTTAAATATTTTCAATTGACAATATTCTTCCATATTCTCTGTGGAATCGATCTCGACTCATAGTTGGGTAAATATATTGCATACCACTATTTATATTTCTTTTCAAGAAGTGTATTTGGACGTTACCAGTTGTGCAAGAGGTAAAATAGCCAATGTAATGTCAAGGAGGACAGAAAAGTCATTAACTATCCAAATAGACCACACCTGACCCTGAGCCTATGTTTCAAACTAAGAAATTCCTATAGTGATTCTAAGTAACCAATCTGAAAAGTCAAAGCTGAGAAAATTAAAGCAAGCCTATGGTATTTAGCACTAGTATGGTATTTAGCATTAGTTGTGTTTGAATTCACTTCTTAGTGTGAGTGTATACTGAGTCCCTAGCTAAAACATTAAATTATGTGTGGAAAAGGGATTTCTTTGTGGTAAGGAACAAGTTACATTGTTAAAGAATTGGTATCTTGGTGATTGTTGTCTGTGTATGTGAAACTATCTATTAGTATGTCTATGTCTTGTATATCCGCATGAATTAGCTTGTTAAGTCTAAATGAGAAGATTTGCACTATGCTGAAAATAGTTGAAGAGGGTAATTGATAGAAAATGTCATGTGATTGCTTGAGTTTGTGTGTTGCTTCTGCATAAGTTTCCTTTAGAGGTTGTTGTGTCGCTTGAAGACAAGCAACAATTTTAAGTTGAGGGTGTTGATGTACTGTGAGTTTATGGCATTTTGATGGAACCACGGAAGCACTAAGGAGGCGTGAATCAAATGACGGACATTCGTTGATGGGTCGTCGATAACTTCAGAGAGGATAAGTTCTAGTACTTGAAAAATGATTGAATAGGATGGATCATGCTTAGACCTACAGGTCGTAGGTCATGACCATCGTTAACATCCACATAATTTTTGGCCAACTGTTGAGCAACGGTGGAGACCACAGACCGTCGTTCCTTCAACAGACCGTAGGTGGTCAGCCGTCGACAACACTGCCCAAACTAGAATTTCCTAAACTTCCTTTTCCTACTTGTTTTAGGATTTAGTTTCTATAAATATTAGTTGTAATTTTCATTTTTCGGTTGTTAGACGTTTTATAATATTTTGTTTTAACTTTGGGAATTATTTTGTGAACACTTGCATCAATTAATTCTTGAACCTTCATTTATGATATTTGCATTTGATTTTGAATTCAACATTCTGGGGTTCATCTATTCTAATCGTAAGTTCATGATTTATTTTATTAACCCTAATATTTGAATTGTCAAGCATGAGGATCTAAATCCACAACTAGGGTTGTGGGAAGCATGAGTAATTAACAATGTATGACGAATAATTAAGTAATTCTGAAATATTTTTTATGCATGTATTATTAATCCCTTTATTTTTAATGTTTTTTAATGGTGCACAACGTTAGAAATCGCTTCATTCCTACTTGCTCGATCAAGGAAGTAATGAATGAGAATGGGATTGAACAACGGAGATTTACACATGATAATCTGCTATCTAATAGCCTGACCCACCTAATGCGAGGGCTAATTTGGGGTTAAGGGTAAGGGTTAGTAAATCATACACCCATAGAACGATCAAGTTGTGTGGTGAAATTCCCTACTTGGATGATCAATCACTTAGGAGATATCTAACTTATCAACCTTGGCTGTTAGCACTAGGAAATAGTTACTATTATTAGGAATACTGCGTTAAGAGCTTGTGGAGAACACATATGCCCTAGCTTCATATAATATTGATAATCCAAACTGCGAATCCTGATTACTTGTTACTTGTCACTACAAATCAATCAACTATTATTTTATTTACAAATCTCCCTTTTTACGAAAATAAACCTGATGAAAAGTACAATTAATTGTGAATTAGCCTATGTCTAGACCATATTCCTTGTAGGATCGATACTACCCTCAGTTAGGCTCTTTATTTGGCAGTGAACACTTACACTTCTTTAGGGAGGTGTAATTTGGTTGTATCACAGTCCAAACTCTCCAAGAGCAAGAGGCTTCTTCTGATGTGGTTACCGGTATGTTGAAATTCTTTCATCTTGAGGTTTATGTTTTGTTTGATCCTAGTGTTACATTGTCTTTTGTGACGCCATATCTGGTTATGAGGTTTGACATTCTTTCGGATGTGTTGTTAGACTAGTTTTTTTGTCTCTAATCCTATCGGTGAATCTATTTTTGCTAAGAGAGTCTATATAAATTATCCCGTTTCCGTATCCCATAGAGTCACTCATGCTGATCTTGTAGAGCTTGATATGCTAGATTTTGATGTCATTCTTGGTATAGATTTGTTGCATTCTTGTTAGGCTTCTATTGATAGTAGAACCCGAGTGGTTAAGTTTCAATTTTCAAATGAGCCTATCCAAGAGTGGGAAAGAGGAAATTTTATGCCGAAAGATCGGTTTGTTTCTTGTCTTAAATCTAGAAAGAAAATTTCTAAGGGTTGCATATACCATCTAATTAAGGTGAGGGATATGGATTCTGAAATCCCTGCTCTTGAGTCGGTTCTAGTTGTAAATGAGTTTTCAGAAGTGTTTCCAGATGATCTACCCAATATTTCTCCCGAAAGGAAAATAGACTTCGGTATTGACCTACTTCCAGATACGCAACCTATCTATGTTCCTCTTTACCGAATGGCTTCGGCAGAACTTTAGGAATTGAAAGAGCAATTGAAATATTTGTTGGATAAGGGTTTTATCTGACCGAGTATCTCTCTATGGGGTGCTCTAGTTTTGTTTGTTCAAAATAAAGATGGTTCGCTTCATATGTGTATCAACTACCGTTAGTTGAACAAGGTTACCATTAAGAATAAGTATCCTCTCCCAAGGATAGATGAGTTGTTTGACCAACTATAAGGAGTAAGTTATTTCTCTAAGATTGACCTCCGATCAGGTTATCATCAATTGAGGGTGAAAAAGGATGATATTCTTAAAATGGTTTTTCAAACTTGGTATGGTCATTATGAGATTTTGGTGATGTCCTTTGGATCGACTATGCTCCGGCCACTTTTGTGGATTTGATGAATATGGTGTTTAAACAATACCTTGACATGTTTGTGATTGTTTTCATTGACGATATATTGATCTATTCAAGGAGTGAAGATGAGCATACCTATCATTTGAGGATTGTGTTGCAAGTCCTCAAGGACCGACAACTCTTTCCAAAGTTTAGTAAATGTGAGTTTTGGTTAAAGTCTGTGGGTTTTCTTGGTCACGTTGTTTTTGGAAAGGGTATTGAAGTAGATCCTAAGAAGATGGATGTGGTAAAGAGTTGGCCTAGACCTCTATCCCCTTCGGATATTAGAAGTTTCTTAGGTTTAGCTGGTTACTATAGAAGGTTTGTGTAAGGGTTTTCATTAATTACCTCTCCATTAACGACACTGATCCAAAAGAAACCAAAATCTTATGGTCAGAAGCTTGTGAAAAGAGTTTTTTGGAATTGAAAGATAGACTTACTTCTGCTCCGGTGTTGACTTTACCTGAAGGAACCGATGGGTTTGTTGTTTATTGTGATGCTTCAAGAATTGGGTTAGGATGTGTACTTATGCATAATAGGAAAGTCATTGCCTATGCCTCAAGGGAACTTAAGGTGCACAAAAAGAACTATCCTACCCATGATTTAGAACTACCGGCGGTTGTGTTTACTTTGAAAATTTGGAGGCATTACTTATATGGTGTCATGTCTATGTTTTTACTGGCCATAAAAGTTTGCGGTTTGTTTTTAATCAGAAGGATCTAAATCTTCATTAAAGAAGGTGGCATGAGTTACTAAAGGACTATGATATGAGTGTTCTCTATCACCCCGATAAAGCAAATGTGGTGGCGGATGCTCTTAGTCGATTGTCAATAGGTAGTGTTGCTCATAAAGACGATAATAAGAAAGGAGTTTGTTCGAGATGTTCATAGATTGGCCCGGATGGGTGTTCGATTAGTCAACTCCACCAAATGTGGTGTTATGGCTTAAAATAGTTCAGAATCATCTTTTTTGGCGGCTGTGAAAGCCAAGCAACGTCTTGATCCTACTTTGGTTAAATTGAAGAAAATGATGCTTAAAAAGTTTATAGAGGATTTCTCCCAGGGGGGGATGGTGTGCTTCGTTATCAAGGTCATTTGTGTGTTCCTAATTTAGATGACATGAGAGAATATATCTTATTAGATGCCCACAGTTCTCAATATTCCATTCACCCGGGAGCTACCAAGATGTACTGTGACATGCGGGAGGTCTATTGGTAGAAGGAGATGAAGAAGTATATTACGAAATGTGTGGCTAAGTGTCCTAATTTTCAACAAGTGAAAGTTGACCATCAGAAGCCAGGAGGTTTGTCTCAATATAGCAGTATTCCTACATAGAAGTGGGAAGATGTGAATATGGACTTCGTTATTTCTTAACCCCGCACCCCGCGGTAACATGAATTGATATGGGTTATAATAGATCGTATGACGAAATCAGCTCATTTCATTCCCGTCAAAATTTCATATTCGGCAGAGGACTATGCTAAGTTGTACTCAAGGGAAATGGCTAGGTGCACGGAGTGCCCTTTTCCATTATCTCCGATTGTGGTACCCTATTCACTTCTCAGTTTAGGAAATCCTTCCAAAAGGGTCTTGATACTCGTGTTAAGCTTAGTACGGTCTTTCATCCGCAAATCGATAGGCAAGCCGAGCGTACTATCCAAACTTTGGAAGATATGATGAGAGCGTATGTAATTGACTTCAAGGGTAATTAGGATGATCACTTGCCTTAGGTTGAATTTGTGTATAATAATAGCTATCACTCAAGTTTTGGTATGGCTCCATTTAAGGCCTTCTATGGTAGGAGGAGTAGATCCCCTATAGGTTGGTTTGAAGTGGGTGAGGTTGCGTTGATAGGTCTTGAGTTGGTACATGAGGCTATGGAGAAAGTTTGTCTTATTAGAGAAAGGTTCAAAACAACTCAAAGTCGACAAAAGTCCTCTGGTGATGTTTGAAAAAGAGATCTTGAGTTCAGTGTGAATGATTGGGTCTACTTGAAAATTTCACCCATGAAGGGTGTAATGAGATTTGGAAAGAAAAGGAAGCTTAGTTCCTGTTATGTGGGCATGTATCATATTTTGAGGTGTGTTGGTAAAGTTTCTTATGAACATGAATTGCCTAATGACTTGGCATCGGTGCATCAGGTTTTCCATGTCTCTTTGTTGAATAAATGTGTTAGTGATCTGACATCTATAGTTCCACTAGAGAGTCTTGGCATAAATGATGGCCTTTCTTATTAAGAAGTTCCGATTGAGATCTTGGACTAGCAAATTCGAAAGTTGAGAAATAAAAAAATTTCTTTGGTAAAGGTTCTTTGGAGAAATCAGTTAGTTGAGGGTGCTACTTGGGAGGCTGAGGTCAATATGATATTCCGTTATCCTCATCTCCTTCCCTCCATCCCTACTCTAGCTTGAGGTATTTAGTTTCTTATGGTTTACTCTTTTTTTGTCATGTGTCTTAGATATTTCCCATGATTCCTCATTTATTCATGTTAATGAAAAACTTGATTTTTGAGAAAATGAGTTAGTTTGATTGATTTCTTCATGCTTATGTGCATTTTAGTATGAGTTGCATACATACCTTATTAAATGATGTTTTGAACATGCTTTAGCTTGGAGTTGAAGTTTCCTCCTCGGATATGTGCATTTATATGATTGCATTCATGTTGGGCTGCTAGGTCTAGTTCCTACCCTCCTTATGATGTTTTGAATCTCATTCGAGGACAAATGTTCCCAAGGGGGATATATTGTAACACCTCATATTAGAGAAAAGCTAGAAAAGGGGGTCAAACGGGCATGTCAAGAACCCAAAAGTGGACCATAGAACCCTCCACGGAGCCCTAGATGGGCCGTGTAGGGGACCACATTCTGTTTGGGCGCTCGTGGTATGTTCCAGAACCTGCCCCTGGCAAGTGTCCCTCCCACGGACATCTAGACGGCCTGTGGTGAGGTTGACGAACCTTCCAAGGGATCGTCAAAGTGACCTACTCAAAATGGGCTACTCCACTAATCACTACTCAAAGACCACGGACGCCTAAACGACCCTTGAGGCCCCACACGAACCGTGAAGTCATCCGTGAAGAGGGTTTATCAGACTTAGAGTTTAGGGTCATCTTCAAACGATCATATATTTTAGCACAAAATGAATTAGGTGGCCCATGACCTATCAAGTCAAAAATCTCTGAGTCCTCTTTCCAACGCCATCGAGATTAAATTCCAATCTTGAAGTAAAAAGTTATGCCCAAAATAGTAAAGCTCTGTCGGGCAAAGTTTCTTCACGACCCGCTAGACGGGTCTTGGTGGTCTAAGATGACCCGTAAAGGCTTCCTAGAAGTCTTCATCAACTTTTAAGTTAGGATCTTTTTCCAATTGTTTTAACTCAATACTATGTTGTTTTACCTTCTACCTAAAACACTATATAATAATTTTTACCCCCCAAAATCACCCAATTCAATTAATTCTCTTAAATTATCAAAAGAAGATCAATTCCTCTCAAATAATTCTCTCTCTAAGGAAGAAGAAGAAGTCAAGTTAGGGTTTCAAGATCAAGTCTCAAAATTCACCAATTGCTTAAGGGATTTGAACTCCAATGTATGATAGTGTTCACCTATGGAGCTCTTTCCTCCATAGGGTTCCTAAATTCTCCAATTACAAGTTAGGAATCTCCAATTGAAGTTAGGGTTTTCTTCTATATCATGGGTTTCTTTTATTGTTGATTCAATTGATTGTTTTATGAACTACTATGCATGAATTGGTGATAATTCAATGTTTTAAGATGAATCCCCATGAACCTATGCATACCCCATATTTTCTAAGCTATGATGATATAATGTAGGTTTTGAACTATGAAAGATGAATTTATGAAGATATGCATGTTTTATGAAAGTAATGCTTATGACTCAAGAAAGCTTATAGATAAAGGTATCTATATGTTTAATGAAGCTTGGCCTTATGACATGAATGACATCTAGATTTGCCCTCAATAATTTTTGGGCTATTTTCCTAAATTAGGTCTTGATCAGTATAGTATCCGGATATGCCATTAATGATTATATATCACGCTTTCAAAACTATTTCCATTAGTAGTATGGCATTTCTAGCATGAAGTGAATGACTATGGGCCTTAAAGCTATTATGAAAAGATCCTGGATGGTGAAAGGTTTTCTCACGCATGGTCTAGGGAGCTATTATATGATAAGACAAGTGGTGAATACCCATATCTCTTAATGATAAGACAAGTTAAGATTAATAACTATTCCATGGGATTTATGCTTAGCACCGAGATTATATTGAGATGGAAGCTCTCCCATAGCTAGAGGTAGAGTTTCTAGTAGCAATCTCTTTATCCCATACCTATGTTCCCCCATAGAATGTTTGTCTTAAGATTGACGATGATTATCTCAGATAGACATTAGCTAGTGGATCCACATAATCTAGAAGTTCATGGTTCTACCTTGGCAAGTAGGACATTCTCCTTTCGGTGTGAGAGGAGTACACAGGATTCCATGTTATAGCTCAGATGGTCTCTATGTCGGTTGAGGCTACTTCCCATAATAATTATGAACTAAGGTTACTTCAAGAAGTATCTCACCAGTGTTCAAAGATTAGTTTTACTTGCATAGACCATGATTACGATTATGTTTTCTAACCTCTTATTTTATGGTTTTAACTTGGTTTTTGCATCACCTGAAAGGTCCTTTTAGCATGATTTTATAACTCTATGAATCGATATCATACTTGGTACATTTTTTTACTAACGCATACTCTTGCCTATATTGTTTCGTAAATGTAAGGTCCGATATCCCAATTTCCCATCTCCGTTGATAGGGATCACTTAGTAGATATTGAAGATTGGTGAGTCCTTATGTTTCGACAATCAAGCCTTTGTTTCTTATTGTCTTTACTTTTCAGTAGTGTTTGTGATGTACGGGTTACATCCCGATCACTCTTGATGTTATAGATGGATTTTGAGATTATGTAGACTTCCACTTTGTTTTCACAAAAGTCTTTACGATATGAATTATCTTTTAAAATCTCTTATTTTCTATTATCTTGTTTATGCATGTTAAGTGGCTTGTGTAGGGCCTCTTGGGGTCCTATACGCCATGCTATGCCTAGGGTATGCTTTGGATCATGACAATGATTCTATAGTAGCTAAGAGAGCTTATAGAAATTGTTCTATTTCCACTTCTCATAGAATAACTCATGTTCATTTTGTACAACTTGATATGTTATATTTCAAAGTTATTCTTGGGATGGATTGGCTTTATGCATGTTATGCTTCCATAGACTGTAGGACGCAATTGGTCACATTCAAGGTTCCAACAAACCTATCATGTCATGGGAATTGGGAAATTATATGCCTATGGGTCAGTCTGTTTCTAGATTAAAGGCCAAGAAAATGATTTTTGTATATTTATCATCTAGTTTGGGTTAGGGATACAGATTCCAAAACCCCTATACTTGAGTCAGTTCCAATTGTAAGTGAGTTTATGGAAGTGTTTCCCGATTATCTTCTCGGTATTTCTCCCAAAAGGGAAAAAGTCTTTGATATTGACCATCTCCCAAATACGTAGCCTATCTTTATTCCTCCCTATCGTATGACCCCGATAGAACTTAAAGAGCTAAAAGATCAATTGAGGTATTTTTTAGAAAGGGGTCTTATTAGATTGAGTATCTTACCATGGAGTGCTCCAGTGTTGTTTGTTCGAAAGAAGGATAGTTCTCTCCAAATGTGCGTTGCTATCGACAATTGAATAAGGTTACCATTAAGAATAAGTATCATATCCCAAAGATAGATGATTTGTTTGATCAACTCCTAGGAGCGAGTTACCTCTCTAATATTGACCTCCGGTCAAGTTATCACTAATGAAGGAAAGTGACATTCTGAAGATGGCTTTTCAAACTCGATAAGGTAATTATGAGTTTTTGGTGATGTATTTTGGTTTTACTAATGTCCCGATAATGTTTATGAATTTGATGAATAGTGTTTTAAGCAATATCTTGATATGTTTTTATCGTGTTTATTATTGATGTTTTGATTTACTCACGGAGTGAGGATGAACATGTTGAGCATTTGAGGATTGGGTTGCAAATTCTCAAGGATCATGAGTTGTATGCTAAATTTAGCAAGTGTGAGTTTTGGTTGAGGTCTATTGCTTTCCTTGGCCATATTAGCTCCAGTAAAGGTATTCAAATTGATCCTAAGAAAACTGAGTCAGTTAAGAATTGGACTAGACCTTTGTCTGCTTTGGATATACGAAGTTTCTTAGGCTTGGCCAATTATTATAAAAGGATTCATGGAAGGATTTTCCTATATTGCTTCTCCTTTGACAACCTTGATTCAAAAAAAAAGGTGAAATTCATATGGTCAGAAGCTTGTGAGATGAGTTTGCAAGAATTGAAAGATATACTCACTTCAACCCTATGTTGACATTACCGAAAGGATCGAATGGTTTTGCGGTTTATTATGATGCTTCACAATTTTTTCTTGGTGGTGTTTTGATGCAATAGGGGAAAGTCATTGCTTATGCTTCAAGATAATTAAAGGTGCATGTGAAGAATTACCTGACTCATGATTGAAGTTAGCAACGGTAGTGTTTGCCCTAGAGATTTGGAGACATTACTTGTATGGTGTTCAAGAAGATATATTTACCGACCATAAGAGTTTAAATTATGTGTTCACTCAAAAGGATTTGAATCTTTGCCAAAGAAAGTGGTTTGAGTTATTGAAGGATTACGACATGCGTGTGCTTTATCCTCCCGGAAAAATGGTGGCAGATGCTCTTAGTCGACCATCAATGGAAAGTGTTGCTCATGTAGAGGATGATAAGAAGGATTTAATTCGTGATGTTCATATATTGGCACGATAGGGTGTTCACTTGGTTGATTTCGATGAAAATGGTGTAGTTGTTCATAATGCTTCTGATTCATCTTTATATCGGATGTGAAGGCAAAGCAAGATCTTGATCCGATATTGGTTGACTTAAAGAAGTCAATTTTCAAAAAATCCATTGAGGCTTTCTTCCAAGAAGGAGATGGTATCTTTCGATATCAAGGTTCATTATGTATTCTGAGTGTTGATGAGTTGAGGAATCAAATTTTGATAGAGACTCACAATTTTTGGTATTTTATTCACTTAGGAGCCACTAATATGTATCGTGATTTGCGGGATGTCTATTGGTGGAATGTGATGAAGAAGGATATTGCAAGATTCGTGGCTAAATGTCTGAATTGTCAACAAGTGAAAGTTAAGCATCAAAAATCGGGTGGTTTGGCTCAAAAAATCAGTATACCTACATGGAAGTGAGAATATTTAAACATGGACTTCATTACGGGTTTACCTCACACTGGTCGATAGTTTGATTTAATTTGGGTCATTATGGACCGAATAAAGAAATATGATCAGTTTTTTCCTATTAAAACTTCATTCTCATCAGAAGATTACGCCAAACTTTATATTTGGGAAATGGTAAGGTTACATGGAGTGGTTTTATCCATTATATCCAATCGTGGTACTCAACTTACATCTCAGTTTTGAAAGTCATTTTAGAAAGGTCTTGGTACTCAAGTGAAAATTAGCACAACTTTTCATCCTCAAACCGATGGACAAGCCGAGCATACTATTCATACTTTGGAAGATATGTTAAGAGCTTGTGTGATCGATTTCAAGGAAAGTTGGGATGATCATTTGTCTTTGATAGAGTTTGTTTATAATAATAACTATCATTCTAGCATTGGGATGGCACCGTTTGAGGCTCTCTACGGTATGAGGTGTAGGTATGTTATTGGTTGGTTTGAAGTTGGTGAGGTTGCTTTGATAGGGCCCGAGTTGATTCACAAGGCTATGAAAAAGCTTTGAGTTATTCGTGAAAGGTTGAAAACTGCTCAAAGTCGACAAAAGTCTTATGCCGATGTTAGAAGAAGAGAGCTTGAGTTTGAAGTTAATGATTGGGTCTACTTGAAAATTTCACCCATGAAAGGTGTGATGAGGTTTGGAAAGAAAGGGAAGCTTAGTCCCCATTATGCGGGTCAATTACAAATTTTGAGGCGTATTGACAAAGTTGCTTTTGAAGTTGAGTTGCCTAATGATTTAGCACCGGCACATCCAATATTTCATGTCTCTTTGTTGAAGAAGTGTGTTGGAGAGCTAAAATCTATTGTTCCTTTGGAGGGGGAAATTAAAAGAAATCTTTCTTGTGAAAAGGTTCCGGTTAGGATTTTAGACCGACAAGTCTAGAAGTTCAGAAACAAAGAAGTTGCTTCTATGAAGGTTCTTTGGAGGTACCAATTAGTTGAGGGTGCTATTTAGGAGGCTGAAGCCGATATAATGTCTCAGTATCCTCATCTATTTCCCTCTGCTTTTGTTCAAGCTTAAGATATTAGTTTCTCATGGTTCACTGTTTTAGATCCATGCATTTTAGTCATTCCTATGTTTCCATATGCATGCATGTTCATGAAAACTCAATTTTTGATGTTATGAGCTAGCTTTGAGTGATTCTCCATGTTTATGTGCATTAGATGAAATTTGCATTCATGATGGGTTGTTAGTTTATCTCCTACTCTATTCATGCTAGCTTGCGTCCCATTCGAGGATGAATGTTCCCAAAGGGGAGATATTGTAATACCTCGAAAGTTGGAAAGATGAGAAAGGAAAGAAAAAGTGCAGAAAATCTCTAAATGTTATGCCTCGAAAAATAGTAGGTTGAACTAGAGAGTTCTAGAGCTTTTTAAAAAGAGTTTTGGAGTGTGATAGGAGGATTAAACTCACAAAAATGATTCTCGTACTTAGAATGGTGGTTTTAGGGGTTATACGTTGAGGTACAACCCCCCAAGGACCACCCAAGGGGTCCTTGAGGAGGACCTCAAAATAGCCCCTAAAAGTTGTCAATTGGCAGCACCTACGGATGCCATCTACTGGCCGTAGATGGACCAACGCCCCTTAGGTTGGGGTCATGGGTCAAGGCCTGAGATGGCCTGAAATTTTTAAGTTGCAGACCTCACCTACGGAGGTGCAGCACGCTTAGTAGGTCCACCCACGGTCCGTGGGTGGAGGAGGCGTAGGTCTAAGTAGTTTTTAAGTTAAGTGTTTTAGGTGAGGGGCTTGGGAGTTAATTAGAAATTAGTTAGGGGTTAAGGGAGGTCGGTTAGTTAGTTATTAAACAGCCTATATAACACTAATAGACCCCTAAACTAAGTTAATGAAATCAGTCTCTCAAATCACAAAAAGAAACCCAAAATCCTCTCTATAGAAGAAGAAGAAGAAGAAGAAGAAGAAGAAGAAGGGATAGGTCGATTTTCCTCCATTGTTTCAAGCTTGATTAGGGATTTTAATCAAGGTACATTAACTTAATCATCTATTGGTTCTTCCACCCAAAGAGCCCCCTAGGTTTTCCCCCAATTGTGAAGTCAAAACCCAATTCTAGCTAGGGTTTCCTTCTACATTGTGGGTAGGGTTTAGGTATGATTCCAATCTAGTGGATAATACCTAATTATGATTGTATTAGCATTAAGTTATGATATTATGATGAACTCATGTGATTTCTATGGATAACCCTAGTCTATTTAATGAATTTGATCATTTGTGGGTTTATGCCATTAGAGGTGAAATTGAAGGTTCAAGGGTGATCTTCCTAAATCAATGTCATGTGTAGTAATTGTTCAAGGTTAGGAACATATTATCATGAATTGAACTAGACTTTATTGAATATGAAGGATCATGACTTGTAAATATAAAATTGAAACTTTATGATCAATTGTTACTAGAATCACCTAGTAATGAATAATGTGATTAGAATACCTTGAAATCTATGTATAATGGAGCTAATAAGAAGTAAAGCTTTGAGTATAAGGCTTGTAGTCATGAATGTTGATCACTAGGGTTTTGAGAGTAAAGCCAATATGATTAACTATAGATGTTAAGGCTTTTAGAGTAAAGTCTAAATTAGAATAGAAGCTTAAATGGATAAAGTTATGGTGGAAGATCTTTGCCTACCTAATCCACCTCATAAATGCTTGAATATGTTTAGTGATAGATTCACTTGAGTCCTGAGGATACTAATGTCTAATGTAGAATTCAAGATATGGTATTATGCATGAATATAGCATGACATGAAAGGTCCTCTCACATAAAATGATTCTTGGTTGAAAGTTTTTCTCACCTAAAATGAATCTAAGCCCTAGGACTATAAAAGGTGACGAGGCTTGTGGTGATTCCGCTAAATGACCTTTACATGATAGGAATGTGTGGTGAGTTCCATTACTCCTAATTAGTTAGTCATGGGGAGTGTGAGGTGATTACCCTTTATATATGTGTGACTCTCAATTGAAGCGGTGAATACCCATTAGCCTTTAGATTGATCATGGAGGCGATTACCTATGATCCCTATGTGATGATGTGGAGGCGAATACCTACATTACACATTAAAATTGATATGGAGGCGAATACCTATATCACCTTAAAATGGACATGGAGGCGAATACCTATGATTCATTGACTTGTATGACTTGTGGAGACTCTCATTGTCTTTATGATTCTTTAGTATGTGTAACTAGAGGTGATTACCTTTTTTTGTATGATTCTGTGATATATATGGCTTAAGGTGATTCGCCTTGTCCTTCATGATCAACTAAACATGTATGCCTTGAGGTGATTCTCGTTGCACTTGTGAACATGAGCATGACTAGTTTGGATTGTAGTTCTAGATAACTCCCCAATACATGCATGACTAAGAGGTGATTACCCTTGTATTTATGATGTTAAGAGATGATAACCATAAATGATGAACCTAAAGAATATAGCTTAGCATGGGTAGTATTATGTGGTCTTGTTCATGCATGGCACAAGCTTGCCTTAAGGTGACTGATGAGGTGTTTCTCTTATATGATGTATGCTTAGATAGGATTATGTTATAGTTGCCTTCCTTGACATGATATGATTAACAAAATGTGATAGTTCCCTTGTCTATATTAAGTAAGCTAATAATGAGACCAAACTAGGGTAAATCTGAGCATGATGACTTCAAGGTTATGCTTAGTGTGAAGGGTAGTATGGGATGTCTTTCTGCATTACACAAGTGCTATTTGTGGTTACTTAGGAGTATGGTACCCTTATGGTAAGAAAATCTTAAGGACTTGACCATGTATGTAGACTATGATTAAGATGACCAAAAAGTGATCTTTGGCTTGGGTGGTATTATGGGATGCTATTCATGCAATGCACATGTATGATTTTGAGGTTACTTGAGAATGGTTTTATTATGGTATAGATGACTAAGAGTCAATTATGCTTATATGATTCTTATGTTGGAGACTTTGCTTATTATGATTATGATATTGTCTATTATGCTTATGATTTTTGTCTCATGAAATATTTCATATGATTTTGGATTATGTCTTATATTGACTAACCCTTGTCTTACGCTCTTATGTTTATGCTAGCTAACATATTTAGTATGTTTTGTACTAACACATACTTTGCCTACATTCTAATCAATTGTAGGGTTTGGAGACTTGAGTGCTATCTTGAAGCTAGGTTTCCTAAGGAGCTAAGGAGTTGAAGATCTTGGTGAGTCCTCATAGCTTCGAGGACAAAATCCACCATTTCCTTTATGTCTTTATTTCATGTTTTGAGACAATTGTATGGGCTGTGTCCTAAGAGTTTATTCTAAAGTTGTATTAGATAGTTTGAGACAAAGAATGGAAAGACTTCCACTTGCTTTTATGAAAATGACTTCGATTGTAAAAAGTTTTAAATTTCCTGTATTTTTCTATTATCTTATGTTCATGATATGCCAAGGGCTTGTATGAGACCCCTTCAGGGTCAAGTACGTCGTGTTACTTCTGGGGTATACCCCTGGGTCGTGAAAAACTTTATAATTTGAGCACAAGATTTAGAATGGTTCTAGGATTGTCTCAAACTACGTCTAGTAGAGTTTTGTACGTAAATGTAAAGCGCACCACATTTATGAATAGGAGGCTATTGGATGTTTAGAAAATCTCACTTCTTTATTCTCTAAGTCATGCCATAGAGTTTGGCTTTAGTAGGTCCTTCTCCTAATCCGTGCTCTATGATTTTTTAGGGTATGGCTAATACAAGGGCTAATGCTAGCAGAAATGAGGAAGGAAATGTGGATCAAGAGGTTCCTCCCTAAGTTTCACATCAAGCTCCTCCTCAAGCTCCAATTGATCATCCGAATATGTCTATTGCGGAGATTAGGTCGGCCTTTATAAGGTTGGCCTAAGCCATAATGGACTAAGCCAATAGGGAGGTGGTAGCTCCGGCAAACCCAATAAGGGGGATGGCTGCTTCTAGGGTGAGAAAGTTTTTGAGGATGAACTCCCTAGAGTTTTATGGCTCCAAAATAGAGGAAGATCCTTAAGGTTTTATAGATGAGGTGTGTACGTGCTTGTTATCAAGGGTTTAACTTTGGTAAAGAAAGCAGAGGTAGTCGCTTATCAATTGAGGGATGTAGCATAAATTTGGTATGAGCAATGGAAAGACAGTAGGCCAATAGAAGAGAGCCCGATAGAGTGGGAAGGGTTCAAAAAGGCATTCCTTGATAGGTTCTTTCCCTTAGAATTAAGGGAACTAAAGATGCAAGAATTCATAAATCTTAGACAAGGGGGTATGAGTGTGAAAGAGTATTCCCTTAAATTCACCCAACTATCCAACTATGCTCCAACCATAGTGAAGGATTCAAGGGCTAAGATAAATAAGTTTGTAATGGGAGTGATCATATTAGTGGTCAATGAATGTCGTTTGGCAATGCTTATCCCTAGTATCAATATTTCCCGTCTCATGGTGAATGCTCAACAAATTGAGGAGCAAAAGATTAAGAAAATGAATAGGGAGGTGAAAAGAGCTAGAACCCATGATGGGAACTTTCCTAATGCTAAGTCCAATGGACAAGGTAGGCTTAGGACTAAACAAAGGTATTCCGGTCAAGATTCTTCCAACGCCCCTAGGTTTGACCAAGAGAATGGTAGTGGGTCTCCATAGCCCATGTCTACTTGCTATAAGTGTGGGAGGAGTCATTATGGTAAGTGCCTAGCCGGCAAGGATGGTTGCTATGGGTGTGGTAAGGAGGGGCATAAAATAAGAGATTGCCCGATTCTTAAGGCTAAGGAAAGGAAGGATAAGAAAGTTGCCTCTAGTGGTTCGGATGATAGTGCTCAAAAGAAGAATATGCTTTATGCTCTCCAATATAGAGAAGATCAAGAATGATCTCCTCTGTCCCTTCCTGTATGTGTCTATGGCTTAGTAAATTTCTGGATTTCTTGTCTTTTGTTACTTGTTATGTTGAACCATGAAGTTGTCTTTAGCATGAATGATGTTTAGAAGTGATTGTATAGGCTTACTCCCAAGGGGGAGATAGTGTGCCTAAAATGTAAGGTTATTGTGTGTTTATGTGTTGTCATGATTTCCTAATATGCATGTTCATGAAAATGCTTAGGTCTAGTTAGAAATGACTTATATGCATTGTTTTACCTCATGTTGTAGTGCATTTGAGTAGAGTTGCATATAGACTTCATGAGAACAAACTAATGAGCATGCCTTAGTTTGGAGTTGAAAGATTCCTCCTTGAATAAATGCTTTTTTTAGAGTAAAATGCATTTAGGCTCTATGAGTGTATATTGAGCGTGTTTTAGTTAGGAGATGTTAGTTCCTCCTTGAGAATGAGTAAAAAAGAATTTCATGCATTTTGGGTTGGTAGATGTAGTTCCTACTCCCTTGTGTTGCAGTGAATGTGTTTAGTTTGGAATTGAAGCTTTCTTGCTTGATTGTGTGCATTTAGGAATGTTACATTCATGATGGGTTGCTAGTTTAGAGTCATGACCTTAAGAAGTGTTTAGAATAATCAGTCGAGGACAAATGATCCCAAAGGGGAGATATTGTTACGCCTCGGAAACTAGTAGGTTGAACTAGAGAGTTCTAAAGCTTTTCAAAATAGTTTTGGAGTGTGGTAGGAGGATTAAACTCACAAAAATGATTCCAATACTTAGAATGGTGGTTTTAGGGGCTATACATTGAGGTACGACTCCCTAAGGACCACCCAAGGGGTCCTTGAGGAGGACCTCAAAACAGCCTCTAAAAGTTGTCAATTGACAGCACCTACGGATACCATCTACTGGCCGTAGATGGACCCACGCCCCGTAGGTTGGGGTCGTGAGTCAGGCCTGAGATGGCCTGCCAGTTTTAAGCTGCAGACCTCACCTACGGAGGTCCAACATGCTCAGTAGGTCAACCCACAATCCATGAGTGGAGGAGGCAAAGGTCCAAGTAGTTTTTAAGTTAAGTGTTTTAGGTTAGGGGTTTGGGGGTTAATTAGTAATTAGTTAGGGGTTAAGGGAGGTCGGTTAGTTATTTATTAAACCACCTATATAACCCTAATAGACCCCTAAACTAAGTCAATGAAATCATTCTCTCAACTCACCAAAAAGAAACCCAAAATCCTCTCTTTAGAAGTGAGGAAGAAGAAGAAGGAGGAGGAGGAGGGAACTTAGGGCAGCAACCTAGGTCGATTTTCCTCCGTTGTTTCAAGCTTGATTAGGACTTTGAATTAAGGTATGTTAGCTTAATCATCTATGGGTTCTTCCACCCATACATCCCACTAGGTTTTCCCCCAATTGTGAAGTCAAAAACCCAATTCTAGTTAGCTAGGGTTTCCTTCTACAATGTGGGTAGGGTTTAGGTATGATTCCAATCTAGTGGATAATACCTAATTATGATTGTATTAGAATAGAATAATGATATTATGATGAATTCATGTGATTTCTATGGATAACCCTAGTCTATTGGATGAATTTGATCATTTGTGGGTTTATGCCATTAGAGGTGAAATTGAAAGTTCATAGGTGATCTTCCTAAATCAATGTCATGTGTAGTAATTGTTCAAGGTTAAGAACATATAATCATGAATTGAACCAGAATTTATTGAATATGAAGGATCATGACTTGTAAATATGAAATTGAACCTTGATGATCAATTATGATTAGAATCACCTAGTAATGAAGAATGTGATTAGAATACCTTGAAATCTAGGTATAATGGAGCTAATAAGAAGTAAAGCTTTGAGTATAAGGCTTGTAGTCGTGAATGTTGATCACTAGGGTTTTGAGATTAAAGCCAGTATGATTAACTATAGAAGTTAAGGCTTTGAGAGTAAAGTCTAAATGAGAATAGAAGCTTAAATGGATAGAATTACGGTGGAAGATCTTTGCCTACATAATCTACCTAATAAATGCTTGAATATGTGAAGTGATAGATTCACTTGAGTCATGAGGATACCAATTTCTAATGTAGAATTCTAGATATGGTATTATGCATGAATATAGCATGACATGAAAGGTCCACTCACATATAATGATTCTAGGTTTAAAGGTTTTCTCACCTAAAATGAATCTAAGTCCTAGGACTATAAAAGGTGATGAGGCTTGTGGTGATTCCCCTAAATGACCTTTACCTGATAGTAATGTGTGGTGAGTTCCCTTACTCCTAATTAGTTAGTCATGGGGAGTGTGAGGTGATTACTCTTCATAAATGTGTGACTCTCAAGGCAAGCGGTGAATACCCATTATCCTTTAGATTGATCATGGAGGCGATAACCTATGATACTTATGTGATGATGTGGAGGCAAATACCTACATTAAACATTAAAATTAATATGGAGGCGACTACATATATCACCTTAAAATGGACTTGGACGCGAATACCTATGATTCATTGACTTGTATGACTTGTGGAGACTCCCCTTGTCTTTATGATTCTTTAGTTTGTGTAACTAGAGGTGATTACCCTTTTTTGTATGATTCCATGATATATATGGCCTGAGGTGATTCCCCCTGTCCTTTATGATGAACTAAACATGTATGCCTTGAGATGATTCTCCTTGCACTTGTGAACATGAGCATGACTACTTTGGATTGTAGTTCTAGATAACTTTTCAATACATGCATTACTAAGAGTTGATTACCCTTGTCTTTATGATGTTAAGAGATGATAAACATGAATGATGAACCTAAAGTGTCTAGCTTATCATGGGTAGGATTATGTAGTCTTGTTCATGCATGTCACAAGCTTGCCTTAACGTGACTCATGAGGTGTTTCTTTTATATGATGTATGCTTAGATAGGATTGTGTTATAGTTGCCTTCCTTGACATGATATGATTAACAAAATGTGATAGTTCCCTTGTCTATATGAAGTAAGATAATAATGAGACCAAACTAGGGTAAACATGACCATGATGACTTCAAGGTTATGCTTAGTGTGAAGGATAGTATGGGATGCTTTTCATGCATTGCACAAGTGTCTTTGAGGTTACTTAGGAGTATGGTGCCCTTATGGTAAGAAAAGCTTAACCATGTATGTAGACTATGATTAAGATGACCAAAAAGGGATACTTGGCTTGGGTGGTATTATGGGATGCTATTCATGCTTTGCACATGTATGCTTTTGAGGTTACTCGAGAATGATTTTATTATGGTATAGATGACTAAGAGTCAATTATTCTTATATGATGCTTATGTTGGAGACTTTGCTTATTATGATTATGATATTGTCTCTTATGCTTATGATTTATGTTTCATGAAGTACTTCATATGATTTTGGATTATGTCTTATATTGACTAACCCTTGTCTTATGCTCTTATGGTTATGCTAGCTAACATATTTAGTACATTTTGTACTAACATATACTTTGCCTACATTCTAATCAAATGTAGGGTTTGGAGACTTGAGTGTTGTCTTGAATCTATGTTTCCTAAGGAGCTAGGGAGTTGGAGATCTTGGTGAGTCCTCATAGCTTCGAGGACAAAACCCACCATTTCATTTATGTCTTTATTTCATGTTTTGAGACTATTGTATGGGCTGTGTCCCAAGAGCATATTCTAAAGTTGTATTAGATGGTTTGAGAAAAAGTATAGAAAGACTTCCTCTTGCTTTTATGAAAATGACTTCGATTGTAAAACGATTTAAGTTTCCCGTATTTTCTATTATCTTATGTTCATGATATGCTAAGGGCTTGTATGAGACCCCTTTCGGGTCAAGTACGTCATGTTACTTCTAGGGTATACCCCTGGGTCGTGACACTGAAGCATTGGTCTATTAGAGAGGACTACAACCCATAGGAATTCCAACGATCCGTATAAATGGAATCGCAGGTCCTAGAATAGAGTTGTGGAAAATTAAGTTTCTGAAGTTTGACATACGAGTGAACATGATGAACTATAGGAAAAATTACAAGTCATAGTGGGTTCCGTAGGAAGGTTCTAGACTTAGTAAAATTTTGGACTTAAACTTGGGTTCTACGGATGGAATCTATGAACTGTAGAAAATTGGACGGATCATAGAAATGTCTCGTGGGAAATGATTGAATTTTTGGGTTTCTGAAGTTGGTTCCATTATTACCAGGTTTAGGCCTAGAAACTCTTACGAGTCGTAGGTCACAACCGTAGGAACCATCTAACAGTTATTTTTAAGGGTATTTAGGTCTTTTCCTATGCATCTAATACTTATACTACGTCATTTTATCCAATTTATAAGTCCTATAACTATTTTTCTATTCCTAAAACTAACTCAATCTCTTAAATCCCTAAATCCCATCCAAATTTATCCCCTCCAAATCTTCTCAAGTTTCAAGGAAGAAATCTTGGGTTCAAACTTCATGTCCCCTTTTTCCTCCATTACTTTTGGGCATAGCTCATCAAGATATGTAGGGCTTCATTAATGGGTTTCATTCACCCATTAAGGCCTGAGGTTTTCTCTAATTCTCTAATTCAATTTCAATCAAGTTGATGAGGTTTTCATTCAATTCTTTATGGGTTCTATTTATGTTGATTCAATTGATTGAATTTAATCTTAATATGATTGTTTTAACCCAATTATATGCTTTCCTATTGAAATCACATGAATCCATGCATTGATCATGATTTTGACTATGAACCCTAAAAGATATGAAGTTATGAAGGAACTATGAATCTATGATTTGATGTTTTCATGAAGCTATGCATGATTTATAAAAAAGAAATGTATTATGACTTAGGTTGATTTAGGATGAGCATCAACGAAATTGTGGAAGGTTTTCTCAAACATGCTTGATTCAAGATTTAATAAGCTATTCTATGATGTTATAAGCTTGGATTAGTATTTGAATTGTACTTTCCCATGGATGATGATATGTTTATGAAATTGACTATTCTGTTGAGATTTAACCTAGCACCGAGAGAACTTTGAGGTGGAGGCACAAATAGGGTAGTCTCTAGTAGCAACCTCTAGTTCCAAACTATGTGCTCCCGTAGGCTTGCCTTAAATGACCTAGCTAGTGGGTCCACATATAGCATATGATATGATGTAGAGAACTACCTTGGGAAGTAGACTCTCCCTTCTCGATGTGGGAGTTACATCGAATTTCATGTTATAGCTCTCATGGTCTATTGTCGGTTAAAGTTAATATCCCACAAAAATGATCTATGTTTTATATCAAGTTTTTAAATGAAGCTTTCCTTATGATTTTAAAATGTGTTTACCATGTTTATGATTTATGATGTTTCTTTAAATGTTTTACTATGCTTAGCTTGGTCATGTATTTCATGTTTTGATTATGTCCTCTTATGATCATGTCTTACATTTTTGTGCATATCTCTCATACTTAGTACATTTCATATACTAATGCATACATGTGCCTACATTGTTTCACTAATGTAGGGTCCGACAATCTTCCTCATCCCGTTAGTGGCTAGTTGGTTGAGCATTTGCACTTCAAGAGTTGGTGAGTCCTCATGTTCCGGGGACCATGTTACCTTTACTTCATTTTCATTATGTTTTAGTTTTTAGACACTGTACGTGTGGTACGGGTTATGTCCCAACCACTTCTTTGATGTAATAGATGGCTTGTCAAGTCTATGTTAAAATTTCACTTATATGTCAAACGTTTTACTTTGATATGATTTCTCTTATTTCTATTACATTGTTTGAATGTATGTCAAGTGGCTTGTGTAGGGCCTCTCGGAGTCTTATACGTCATGTCACGCATAGGGTGTACTTTGAATCGTGACATATAATTAGTTTATTCTCTCAAAATTTGCTCGGAAGAGAAATCTAAGGCTTAAGGATACTCTAATCAACTATCGAATTTGAGAGAATCGATAGAACTTATATGTGATAAATGAATGTGGTCAATTCTCAACTATCATTATGCACTTGTTTCGTTTTGTACCCTATCTTTTATTGATATTAAACTTCATGATTACCAATTGTTTTTAATTATCCTTTAGTCTATAATAGTGGTTCATAACCACAACCAACTCTCTTCTTTTGATCATCTAAATAATAGTTAAGATTTGATTGAATTATTTTCTGTACCAATCCCTGTGGAGACGATCTTTATACTATACTATCTTTGACTAGCGAAGCACTAAATTTATAGTGTGTCTGTGCTCGTCAGTCAGCAAATTCAAAATAACTAGTTTTAATGGAGCTAAGCTGCTATAAAATAATATGCCAAACTTCGCTAGAATGATTAGCAATAACTTATAAACTAATGTTAATTTACAATGATCAAGGCCATCAGGTTGGTCTTGCTTACTAACTTTAGCCTCCACAGAGCTATTTCTCACGTTGTTTTATTTAGGTGACAAATACAGAACAATATGGAACAGGAATGCCATTGTCAAGCTATATTCTACTCCTACTTAATTTCAGTCTCAATGGAGCTCATTTAAACAAGCATCAAATATAACATAACTCGAAATGGAAGAAATATCTACTGTGAGAAGAAAATTTTCTTTTTGGTACAGTGCAGCTATCCATTGCAAAGAGATGTGGATATCCTATTAGAGGGTACAAGGTTGCTACTAAGAATCTCAAAAGGATCATCAAGCTTATGCCAACGTTGTGTAATAGTTTCAATCAATTACAAAAACTTGGAAAGAAATCCTGCCGGACAGATAAAAAAAGTGACTAAATACATGTCCATCGAGCAATATTCAATCTTCCCTTAAAAGCAGTTTGGTTGATCAGCAAAGGTCAGCTAGGAGATGAACCATCATGTCTGACCATTGGACCAACTTGAAATCTGCCTCGTAGCTCATTGCCTCTTTTTCGTTCACCAACAAAGGATAGAATCGAGGCAGAGAGGATGTGTAGACAAAGCAATAATCATTTCCATTTACTTGGCCCACTGCACAGCCAAAAAGAGGTTAAGAGTTTTGCTAGGTTGACCTTCCTCCAAATGCCTCTCTCTTCTCTCAAGTATACAACAAACAAGTGTGCTGAGAGTTTCTTACAGGTTACAGCAAGCTTATTAAATTACATTGGCATATCTCTGGCTTTGCTAATGCTGCTGGCCCAATAGTGGCACTAAGTCCAGTGCCGAATGGATCGGTCAATCCCACAAGACACAAATGCAGCTTCTACTGGGGAATGCTCAAGCCAACGGGGTGCACCAATATGGTTGGAGGGCCATCTAGCCACTAATTCTGTTGTCAGAGAATCCCATGCAACAATCTGTGACCAGCATCCTAATTAATCTCGGTAGTGTTACCTGCGTACGTATTAAAGAAAGACAAACTTACCTCATTTAGAGATTCATCAATTGATAATACAAATTCTTCTGTATCATTGAAAACAGCCTGCATTGAAAGCAATTTTCAACTGTTAATTGTCAACAAGAATGTGAGCAAAATACAAGTAGAAATATCAAAGCTCATAGTAAAAAAAAAAAAAAAAAAAGAAAACGAAAGGAAAACACTTTGATTGGTGCATATATAAAATACATCCTAATTACAGAAGATGAACATGTAGGTACAGGAAATCCATGTGGAACACTTTCATTAGGTGTTCTCTCTGACTAGCACATTTCAAAATTACCTGAAATTCAATCAAGAAATTAACATAAGTTTACAGATTCCTACATCTTAAGCGAAAAACTGTTTTTCCTTTCCATGTGACAGAATATTGGATTGAGATGGGTCTAAATGGGGTACCTGGATAGTGAAGATTCATATAGACAACCCAACTAGCTTGGGATTGAAGCATAGCTATTATTGTTGCCATGATACTTCAAATGTATTAGCTTCTATTTTATTCATGCAATTCCATAATGATCATGATAGTTGCGGAATATCTAAGAAGCAGTTAGGAATCCAAGTAGAAGCTTTCACAAGAATGATAAACTGACGCCAGCAGCCTTGCCATATGATACCATGTATTGCATATTCAATAATGAAAAGCATTTGATATTTGCATAAATATGTAACTCCAGATTTTTGCTTCTGTTTACGCCTATATCAGCTTAACTACAGGGAGCAGCCAAATTAGGCTATGCTAATAGATAATTAAAAAAAATGGACATCAAAAAAATAGATAGTAAAAACTGTGACATGAAACATGAACTCTTCAAAGCAAGCTGTGTGAGCCTGACATACCTGGCAGCGCAACTGTGTATGTGTAGCTCCAAGATATTGTTTGACCAATCTTCCTGTGCCAACTTCCCAAAGCTTCACCAAAGAGTCTTTTGCCGAAGAGAGAATATACCTAGGACATATTTGAAATAAACAAGCTTCAGTAGGCATTATCCCTATATACTATAGCATGTTGTACTACCCTGTACAAATCATTTCAAAGGTGTTTTAATCAGGAGACTTAAACAGGTAATTGGCGGATTAGTGGGATGCTCCCAATCTGCATTTGTTGAAGGGAGAAGCATTATTGATAATACATTGTTTAGTCATGAGATTTTCAAGTGCTATTCTATTTAATGGACTTCTCCAAGGTGTGTTCTCAAGGTGGACCTAAGGAAAGCTTATGACACTTAGGAATGGGGTTTTATAAGGAAATTGTTAATAGACATGGGGTTTCCTGCCAAATTTATACATTGGATTATGACACGTGTGCCTACAGTGTCCTATTCCTTGATGCTTAATGCAGGATTGACTCCTCCTTTTATTGCCAAAAGAGGCATTAGACAAGGGGACCCTATCTCCCCTTATCTTTTGGTCTTGGCTATGGAGTACTTGGGAAGAAAGCTGAATGAATTAGCTAGGAATGGGAACTTTAACTTTCACGCAAGGTGCAGGAAGTTGGGCAGTGTACATATTTGTTTTGCAGATGATCTATTGATGTATTGCAGGGCTCACATTATCTCTGTTAGGTTGCTAAATGAAGCATTAGAGGCTAATGTAGATAAAAGCTCACTATATATTGTTGGGGTTGCCAATCACACAAAAGAAGAGATTCTTGAGGAGCTGGGATATCTTGAAGGTGTCCTTCCATTCAGATATCAAGGAGGGCCTTTAGCATCTAAAGTTGCTGCAAAGATCACTTGTTGGTCTGCTAAACTACTATCCTATGCTGGAAGAGTACAATTGATCAAGTCAGTCTTGTTCGGGGTGCAAGCTTACTGGTCCCAAATATTTTTGACTCCTAAGAAGGTGATAAAGAGTATTGAACAGAATTGTAGAACTTTCTTGTGCACTGGAAATGTGACCATATCAAAGAAAACATTGGTTTCTTGGGAGAATATTTGCAAACCTTTTGCAGCTGGGGGCCTGAACATTATAAATTTATTTAAGTGAAGTAGAGCTGAAATATTGAAACAATTAGAGAATATAGCAAGAAATAAAGAATGCTTATGGATCCAGTGGGTACACAACTATTTTATAAAAAGGAAAGATATTGAAACAGTCCAAATACCTACGAACGCTTCTTGGGTTGTGAGGAAGATATTGGAAGCAATGGAATGGATACTACAGGGACAAACAACACAAGGAGACTTGAGTTCAGCTTTTGATGCAACCCAATCAGGTGACAATTTCTTCATACATAAGATGTACACAAGACTGATGCCTCAATTTCCTAGAGTTGACTGGAAGCCATAGCAATATACCCCAGAATTCGTCCAAGATTCAAGTTCTTTGTATGGCTAGCTGTTCAGAAGAGATTAGCAACTGTTGACAGGCTGATTAAGCTTGGGATTCAAGTCCCTCCTGATTGTGCTTAGTGTGGATTGACATTAGAAACATTCAGCCATCCATTCTTTGAATGCCAGGTGACAAAGGCATTGTGGAATAGATTGTGTTTATGGCTGGGTTTCTCAAGAGCTATTCAGGACTGGGAGACAGAAGTGAAATGGGTATCTATGATGGCAAAGAAGAAGGCTGGACTAGCTGAAGTTGTAAGCAATGTTTTTGGTATGCCAGTGTATGTCATATGGAGAGAAAGGAACAAGATCAGATTTCAGAAAAGGAGCATGAACACTGACGAAGTGTTGAAGGAAACAGTGATGCATATGCACATCAAGAGTCAGACCAGGGCAAAATGGATAGCACTTCAACAACTCAATGTTTATCCTTAGTTTCTGATTAGATACAGATAGCAATAGATCACTGATCTATATAGACAGTACTGTATAGAAGGCTATGGATTAGTAGAATCTGTTTGTATAGATGAGTGAGCAGGTAGTCCAATACTGCTCTGTTTGTAAAGACACTTTTGGTTAGGAATGAAACTATGCAGTTTACCAAAAAAAAAAGACATCAAGACTATCTCATTGTCAAAAAAATAAAAAATATCAAGAATATCTCACATAAAAAGTAAAGCAAGTTCCACATGTAAATAAGAGAAAACCTGATGTCAAATAGACCACATAGGGTCGCAAATAACAATTTGATAAAAAAGATGAACATCATTCTTTTTGTCTAAGAGCATGAGCAGTATACAGATAAACTTGGTAATCAAGCAAGCCATACTTTACTGGAATATCTTTGTGATAAAACATGAAGATAGGATTTTTTTTTTTTTTTTTTTTTGATGACCTTAGTGACAGGGCCAGCTTTCGTACACCTCGACTAATTCCACGAGATACCTGCCACCTCCCACCACCAACGACAGGTACCAGATAACTCTGTCCACCAAGGCTAGGACAGATGGGAGGAATCACCTAGTGTTTTTGTCTCCGCTTGGATTCGAACCCAAGACCTCATTGCTCTCATCCACTTCATTGACCACTAGGCAACACCCTTGGGTGTGACGAGAAGATTCTCATTGACAGCTCTTTTCACAAGTTCCCCACCCTCTACACAACATAAAAAGAAACAAAAAACCTTATTCATACCTAGGCAGTGGTTCAAGTGGAATAAACCTCTTGTTTTTTCTTTCTTTGTCTTCTTTTCTCTAATTGAAGAAAAAGTTCCTGGTCCTAACTTGTAAGCTGTATCCACCATTTGGGATCTCTTACCTTTGATCCTTTGTAAAATTTGCACTTGTAGCCTCTGCCGCTCCATGTGCACCATCTATAGATCGCACACAGCTAGCTGTTACCCCATCCCATAACCGAATTGCACCATCTTTGGATGCAGTTACATACATTCCACCGGTAGATGAATACCTAACCTGTAAGGAAATATAATGGTGAGTAAAGAATCCTCTGACCAAAGCATACTAGATACCCAATTTACCTGATTAATAGCACCATTGACACCCATATCTAGGAAATTTGGTGGCAGGTAGCATTTGAAAGTGTTAATGTCATATAGGTGGGGAATAGAATGATCAGTTCCTGTAACAACCAACATTATCATGAGACAATTTAGCCAATCAGCATAATGCAAATCGTGTTCAAAACTGCTGCTGCTTCATCTGAATGAGTTAGCAGTAAATGATATGGAATTATAGGAAAATAGACAATCGTATGATACATTTTCGAATAATTGGTTCTCTAACAAATTTTAACTGGTTAGATTCCAAGTCTTAAGAAGAAAGCTTACCATCCACTATGGTGGGAATTTTTATTAACAGTTTATGTACTTGAAGTAATTTCACTAATGTGAATAATTCCTAATGCTCTCTCTCTCTCTCTTCTAACGCTCAATGTCATTGAACGGTCTTCTTCCCCTCCCCACCTCCCTTGGACCTAACTCCGGTCGGTGACCACCAGGAGGCTGCACCAGGTAAGTCATCTTCTCTTCTCTCTCTTCTTCTCAGACCGCTTCTCTCTCCTCTCCATCCCTTCTTCTCTCCTTTGCAAAACCCTAGCTGCTAATCTAAGGTCTGCAACAGTCTTCTTCCTTCTAGATTCTAGTTTATCTCTTTTTCTTCTTTTCTTTTTTCTCTTCACCGAGAACCATAAAACACCAGCCCGCTGCTGTGGTTTTAGGGTCAGCCACAGTCATCACCCCACCTTCTCTGTCCTCTTGTTCTTTTCCTTTTTAGTTGCTTCTTACCTCTTCTCTTTTTTTTCTTCTTTTTCTTCTTTCTTGTGGTCTGGTAGTACAGGTGCACACTGAGCAGCGAACAGTAATCTCCAGTTGCAGGGGCAGCAGCAGTATGTGTCGGAGCATGAGCGTTGGCAAATCATTTCAGTCTAGACCAGCAGCAGAGCATAGATATCTCCGGCCTACACCCACGTTCTATCCTCCAGGAGTTGGTACCTCTGGTTGCACTTGTCAACCCTTATCTTCCACCCTTGCAGAGATATATGTTGCAGTAGCATAGTGTAGTGTTGTGCGTATATTCCATTGTCTTAAGACACTTCTCTTTTTGTAGTTTAGTGGTAGTGTTAGTATCTTGGAACATAGGAACTCTGACAGGGAAGTGTAGAAAGTTTGTAAAGATTCTCAAGAAGAGGAAAATCAGTATAACTTGTGCTCAGGAGACCAGATGGGTGGGTTCTAAGACTAGGGATGTTATCGGGTATAAGTTATGATATGCAGGCCGAGGTGGAAGTCGCCTCTGTGGTGGACAAGATACGGGAGGCTAGGCTGACAAGGTTCAGACGTGTCAAGAGGAGATGTACAAATGCCCAGTGAGGAGGTGTGGAAGGTTGACACTGGAAGGCAGGAGGGAAGGTAAGGACTAAGGGTAGCCGAAGAAGTATTGGGGAGAAGTGATCAGGCTAGACATGGCAAGACTTTAGCTTACCAAAGACATGACCCTTGATGGGAGGGTATGGAGGTCGAGGATTCGAGCAGAAGACTAACAGTAAATAGTTTTGCATCTGGTCTTTCTGGCTAGTAGTATTAGTATTATTTTTGATATTTTTATTATTTTACTATTTCTGTATTGTTATTATTTTTCTATTACTATTGTCTTGTATGCCTCTATTTTCTTACTATACTGCTATTATTTATGCATTCATAAATGTTATGTTTATGCTTTCTTTGAGCCGAGGGTCTTTCGAAAACTCAAGTAAAGATAAAGTCTACGTACACTCTACTCTCCCCTGACCCCAATCATGGAAGTCATGGAACTATACTCATATGCTGTGGTTGTTGTAGTTTTTGTACTTCATATTAAGTAGTTACAACTTACAACACCTTTGGATCTATATTTCCTCTTAGTTGAAGTTGAGATCAATCATCAACCAGCTGCCTCTCCAAAGCTTCATTTCTCTTATAAGATTTATAAGCCAACATCACGTGTTGATTCAGTCAATCAGGTATCATATCATAGAAGGCTTTTTTTTCTTAACTGCCTTAACATTTAGTTTAATTTTCATTTTTTTTTTTTTTTGAAAATGGTAATTGTTTCTATTTCTATAGAACAGTACAAAGGTTGTACTGAAACCCGTATTTACATAAGGAACTCTAATAATACCGACCTATCCCTATAATGAGTCTAAGACATCAATGATAGAGACGGTATCATTAGAGTAAATTTGATTACACCAAAAACACCGAGTCAAAATGCAATTCAGTTTAACTTGTTGCATACCATTCTCCCTATTCTCATAAACTCTGAAGTTCCTCTCTTTCCATATTGTCCACCAAATAGTGGCAGGGACAATTCGTTAGTTACTTCTGTTTTTTGCTTGTGTCCCTGCTTCTTCCCAGCTATATAGAGAGGCAGGAGATGTTTTTAAGTCTCACGAACAAATTCCACTGCTGGCTAGTGACTTCACATTGGATGAACAAATGATTGAGTGTTTTGCAGTTTTCCCACAGAAAAAACATTTAGAGCAAAGTGTAATTCCCCTTTTCATTAAATTCTCCTGTGTCAATACTACTTCTTTAGACAATAACCACACAAAGCAAGACACCTTGTAAGGGATCTTGGCTTTCCATATATGTCTCCAGAGCCACTTGAGTAACTGTAGATTTTGATGGGTCAACTTCTTGTATGTTGCACCTAGTTTAAAAATCCCTTTACTGTTTCCCAACCATTGCAATCTGTCCCAACCTATTTCCAGACCACTAAACTAAACTGATCAATGCTTCTAAAAAATTGTTACTTTTGGAATTTCCCAGTCATTGAGGTGTCTTCGAAATACAAAATTCCACCCTTAAGGAATCCATAAGTCAACTATAGTACTTTGTTGTTGAAGAACTAAATTGTGGATGTTAGGGAAGAGAGTCTCCATATTTCCTTCTGCGTGCCAATCATCCTTCCAGAATCTAGCTTTTATGCCATCTACCACTTTGATCTTGGTGTTAGGTTTGAATTCATTCCAAAGTTCTCTAATGGATTTCCATAAGCTAACACCATAAGGGGTGGTAACCTCCTTTGTCATCCAACTATCACTCTCTTCATATTTTGCCTTTATGACTGAGCCCCCATAAATTTTGATTATCATTTGAGTACTTCCAAAGCCACTTCATCCGCAAAGCTTTGCTCTGGTTCTTCATGTTCTTGATCCCCAGACCCCCAACTCTCTTTTCAGTGATCATAGTTTTCCATTTGACTAAGTGATACCCTCTCCTTTCCTTGTTCCCTTGCCATATAAATTTTCTCCTGATGCTATCCAAACATATGATGATTCCCGGTGGGATAGGAAACAATGACATCATATATGTTCGAAGTGCATCAAGCACAGAATTAATCAAAGTTAGTCTTTCCCCTAATGAAAGATACTGAGACTTCCACCTTGCTAGCCTCTTCTCACACTTCTCAATCACCCCATCCCAGATTTCCATAGACTTGGATTTTTCCCCCAAAGGCATACCCAAGTATGTGGTTGGGAGGGCAGCCACTTCACCTCCCAGTATTGACTTCAAAATTTCCATGTTTGGTACTTCATTTAGTGGATACAAGAAGCTTTTCCTCCCGTTGACATGTAGCCCATACATAGCTTCAACAATAACTAGAATCAGTCTTAATATTTTAAGGTGGTCCTCCTCGGCATCACAAAAGATCAAGGTGTCATTTGCATATTGTAAATGAGTGATCTCTACACTTTCCTTTCCAGCTCTAGCAACTTCAAAACCTCTCAGCCACCCTTTATTGCATGCATTCTTGATCATATTGTTGAGTCCCCCATGACTAGTATGAAAAGGAAGCGTGATAGGGGATCACCCTGCCTAAGACCTCTCTGTGACCTAAAATATCCTATTAAAGAGCCATTTACCAATACTGAGAAGTTCACTATGCAAAATTTAACCCACTGTCTCCATTTGTGACCAAAACCCATCTTCTCTAGCATACACATAAGAAATCCCAATTGGCATGGTCATATGCTTTCTCAATGTCTAATTTGCGTAGAATTCCTGATTTTTTTTAGACTTACCTGGAATCTACAGCTTCATTAGCTATGAGGACTGCATCCCTTATCTGTCTCCCTTTAATAAAAGCTAATTGTTGTGAATCGACAAGCTTGGACATCACTTTTTTCAGTCTTTTAGTAAGCACTTTTGAAAAGATCTTATGCATACTACCTATCAAGCTAATAGGTCTAGAGTCCCTCAATTCTTTTCACCTTTCTTCTTTGGGATTAGGGCTATGAATGAAGAATTCAGACTTCTTTCAAACCTCCCTTGTTCAAGGAAATTTTGAAATGTCTCCGTTACGTCACCTTTCACCACCGCCGAACATTTGATTTAAAACCCCATAGTAAAGCCATCTGGTCCTAGTGATTTATCAATAGCACACTGCTTTAAACACCTTAGAACTTCTTCCTCGTCAAAGTTTTCTTTCAACATCCTCCTTTTCCTCCTCTGTCAACCTTGAGCAATTCAAAAAATTATTGGCAGGTCTCCAATGCAACTCCTCGGTATAAAGCTTTTGATAGAACTCCACTATTTCCCCTTGGATTCTTTTTGGTTCTTGGACAATGTTCCTCTGGATTAGCAGTTGGTCTATGTTATTGTACCTCTTGTGTGCATTAGCTATCTTATGGAAGAACTTGGCGTTCTTATCCCCTTTCTTTAACCAAATTGATCTTGATCTTTGCCTCCAATAGATCTCATTTTTTATCAAATCCTCCAAGTTCAGTAGTAAACTTGCCTTTTCTGTTGCCTCATCCTCAGTTAGACCTCTATCAGTAGCAATGTTTTCCATAGCAGCCACCTTTTCAAGTAAAGATTTCCTCTATTGGCCAAGATTCCCTTGCTCACTTCTGCTCCACTCCTTCAGTTTGTGTTTCAAGGCTTTTAATTTGGATGCAAGGATGTAATCAAGCCTCCCAATATAATCAAAAGAGTTCCACCATATCCTTACTCTTTCAATGAAACCTTCCGTCCCTAACCACCAGTTCTCAAACTTAAAATAGCTCTTGCTCTTCTTACGGGAACCACCTTGGAGTGTGATTGGAGAGTGGTCTGGCACTATTATCTACATAGTGTACTGTTTCAAGTTGCTAAAAGCATCATCCCATTCTTGAGATACCAAGACCCTGTCAATTCTTAAAGCTATCAGGTGGTTATCCCCTTTGAACCAGGTGAACTTTGCATTTTACGGTTGAAGATCAACTAGGTTTAGATCCTCGATCAAATCAGAGAACTCTCGCATCCCTATTGTTCTCCTGATACAGCTCCTCTTTTCTGAGACATATCTAGCCTCATCAAAATCACCACAAACTGCCCATGGACCTTCTATTAAACCTCTGATAAAGCCAATTTCTTTCCATACTAGTCTTCTTTCCACAAAGCAATTTGGAGCATATACTCCTGTTATATGGCATGAGAAGTCCTACACCTGTGATCAAACTTACAGGTAATGGTATATGTCCCGATCTCTAAAACCTCCCCTTTCCATATTCTACTATCCCAAAGTATCATTATCCCTCCTCTTGTCCCACTAGCTTCCAAACATGCCATTTTGATCCATCTACCACCCTAAATCTGCATTACTAGCCCAGTAAGATCCCCCTCTAGTTTGGTTTCTCGAAGACAAATAATGTCAGCTTTCCAATCCCCCATAATGTTCTTGACAACTCTTTGTTTGTCCCTACTGTTCAAACCCCTTACATTCCATGAGACAAGTTTAAATTGCATCAAGAAATAGTTAGGAAGTTTCTCCCCTTATCTCTACACCCCTCACTTTTGAACTTCACATCAAAAGCTACTAAACTTTTCAATTCATTAGAGCCTTTGAACCTTGTCTTCTTGCATCCAACTACAGCTTCTTGGTGTTTGGCTCGTCTGGCACTGGCACTGTCCAACTGTACTACAGTTCCATAGCTTCCTCATCGTGTCCTTGGAAATCAGCCCCCAACAATTTTCCCACTTTGATCAAATTTTGTTTCACCGAAGCAGAAACTTCTTTCTCTTTTTCTATGATTAAAAGTTGTTGTTGCGTGTATAGTGGCACTGCTTCTTCGACTTCCCATTCTTCAACAGAGGTCAGAGTTCTTTGGTCTTCAATATAGCATATCTCTTTTGCCTCCCTCCCAATCATCACCTCCCCAATTGGAACTTGTGCCTCTGATTCTCCCATATTTAGCACAGCCACGTCACCCAAAATACCACTCGAATCTGTTGTTGTTATCTCCTTCCTAGTATTTCGTTGTGCTCCCTGCAATGTCTTTGAGCAGAACTGTGTTTCTTTATCTTGAGGAATCCAATCTTCTACTGGATTGGGCTGGGTGGAACTAGATATGCTATGAAAAATAAATAGGCTTTGCTGGATCTGGCCCATTATACTCTTCTTTAATTGTTCTGGCCTAGACCTATGGTCCATAATAGATTCCTTCATTAAAGAGGCCACATGGTTCTCACATGACTAAGTGGGGTACTACCACAACTGTCAACTTTCCATTCCCCACATAGGTATCTGTTCTAGGATCCCTAGTAAAAGGGGATTTTTGTACTGTAGTACAGATGTTTCTCCTTATTATCTGTTGGTCCATACTATACCCTGATTTCAAATTGTTATCTTCATCTCCAGCGAGATTCAAAAAATTTTCCGGCAAGATTTCATATCTTGCTTTTCAACACATATCGAAAAATGATATCTGATTCCGCCACGTGAAATCGAAACCTCTTTCGGTATATTTCTACCACTGTTTGCAACCAAAATTCTTGCCCACTTCAATATGGTTCTTCAACTCTGTCTCCTCTTCCGTTGCCACCCAACCACCACAGAGTTGCCCTATTTCTTCAAATACTTGTTGTGACCACATATGTAGAGGGATCCCTATCATTTTTATTCAAGTTTTTTTACCTTCTACGGAGTTCGGCATGCAGCCTACAATTGGGATCCAGTATTCTAGGTTGAAACTTAGGTTTCTCCATTTCCACTAACCTTGAAGAGTTTGCCCCGCCATGAATTTATTTGGAAATTCAAAAAGGAACATGTCTCCTTATAGCTCATAAATATTGACTCCGAAGGCCTTCTTCCATTCAGAAGTTGACCACCTTCTGGTTTCAGACAAAGAAGGTTTCTATTTGCTGGCCTCTCCAGATACCCTACAAGACACCTACCCAAAAGCCCATCCTCCTGCTTTTCTATTGAGCTTGTCTCCTCTGTCTCCTTGTGGTTTTTTTATAGACATTTGCTGTCCCTTACAGCCTCTGAGTAGGGGTATCTGGAGTTTAAAAGTCTTGGTAAACTCGTTGGTATTGACCTTTTGGGGCATTTAATGAAGTTTTCTATCTTAAATGCAAAATCGTACCATCCAGCATTCAAGACTGGTTCAGATTAATGGCAACAATGCTCATACATCTCCCATATTCATTATGTTTCCTAGTGAAGAAGTATTCCTCTTTTCTTTCAGTATCTCCATCTCCTTGTGACTTTCTTCTGATCAGTGGAAGCTTCTCTTAGCAGGAAACAGATCTATTCCATGATCATACTGCTCAGGGCAGTTCTTCTTATCATTCTTCGACTTCTTTCCACCCACTCGTATCAAACAGAGCCTTCATCATTCCATTTGGTAATATCAAAAGACTTGAAACTAGCATTAAAATAAATCATATTTTCCCCCATGGCCTGACTAAGCAAGAGAGTAGAAAGAAAAGAAGAATAAACACATGAGGTAATTACCAGAGGCAATAGATGTGCGGAAGGAATTCCGGCAGAAGGGTGCCGGAGGAGAGAGGGCTCTCCCACCTAGGAGGGAGGCGAGAGAACTGCCTCGAGAACTGTGCCAGAGAGCATTTCTAATTTAACTTTGTTAACTTTAGTTTACTTTTCATTTTGTGGATGATGTAAATGATATTTTGGATTTCATAGGCTCTGTACATTTGTTATTGGGATGGCTTTACTCCTTCTGTTATTCACAGTATTTCCTTAGTGCTGAGTTTGGTGAATAATACAAAGTTACATTTCTTTGTTCAGCAGTGAATAATGCAAAAAATAATTACTTAACAAAAATCAAAGTTACCTATTTCAAAAAAAAAAAAAAAAAAAATTACTTATCAAAAAAGACACCTAAAAATCTAGTTAGATGCAACTGCACAGAATGGATTAGCACATACACAGAGAATATTTTGCATTATGAGATTTGATCACCAATACCGAAAAGATGGACAAACAGATTTTTACACCTCATAGCATAGGCATAGATTGCTTGTTTTGTTCTGGTAGAAACCTGTAAAAGTATGACTTCCCTATTTCTCTAGTATTCGGGCAAATGATCATAGATCACTTCAGGGATAAAAAGTTGTCCGACATAGCATCATTAAATCAGGTTTAAATTCACTTCTGAAATAGCATCATCAAATAAGTTTTAAGTTCACCTAACTAGTAAACAGTAGCCCACAGTACAGTATCTAACTTGAAAGAAATTTACTTGCCTGCCAGAAGATAGTCCCCGGAAGGATGAAATGACACCGACCTTACATTATGTGTATCCTGTTGACATATTTAATCCAAATCAAGTAGAATAGTTAGTATATTTTCTAAGCTAAATTCAAGCTGAATGTTTGGTTTCAAAATTTAATAACATTTGAGTGACCTGAATCACTCTAAATGCTCTCTTTGCTACCGTTTTGGAAAAATCAAAGAACCTGAAAGAAGCCAAAAGGAAAAAGTAGTTAGGTAATATTCCAATGACAAACATATTAGGCAACTTCACAGTTAATAATAAATCCTACTTGATGGTGCGATCTTTTGATCCAGATATGAGTACTGTATTTTGTGGATGAAAATCCAAGTCATTTATAGGCTGCAGTTATGTATAAGTTTTGGGTAAGAAACAGGGAAAATCCTGACATAGTCACACATCAGAAACTGAGATTCATAGGAATAGAGAGAGAGGAGGTGCTATCAATAATTAAAGGAAAGCACACCATCACATCGCCACAGATAATATGACATTCAACTTACTCAGCTATATATCCCTTCAGAAAAATTGATAAAAGAGATACGCTCCACTTTTTATATTTTTTTACCATTTTAATGAGAGGAGCACCCACAGGCAAAAAATCATACAAACAAGTCCAGTTAAGTTTAATTTGGTAGAGTAATCCAGTAAATGTCTTACTTATATAGTGGATAATGAGAGATCTTTTGAACCAATGTTCAAATTAATTGACCTAAAAAGTTTTATACCGGGATACCTGAATCAAGAAATGTAAGTATCACACAATAAAGATCTTACTTGTTGATGATCATAAAAGGTCCGTATAACAGGCCTCACTGGGCCATCCCTTGCTTCTGGCTGCATCATTTGCTTAACTTTTGCAATCTGCACAAGTTAACGCTTTTGCATTAGTTAGAAGTAGAAGAATGAAAGTTAAGAGTTCTAAAGCAATGATACAATACCTCAAACAATTTAATTGATGTGTCTGCACTTCCAGTAGCAAGAAATCTTCCATCAGGGCTAAATCTGGCACACCTTGCAACATTCTAAAAGAAAATTCTTGTGTTAAAATTAATGCTGGAAATTGGCAATTGAAACAAAGACGAGAGCTCATACAACCTACAGTTTTGTTTAACATACAACCTTGTGCTCAGAAATATGTTGTGACTCATGCTTTGGGATATTTTTTGACGGCCCTTTTGTATCGTTCATGCTACTGTTGCAAAGCAAATTGATTATCAAAACTCCAACAAATGAAAGCTTAACATCATTCATAATTTGTTACAAGAAAGAAGAAACATTTATCACACAGATCCAGATCAAGCCAGCAAATGGTCTTTACATGGTCCAGACAGATAAGTTAATTTATGGTGAATCCTGAAATCTGAAAGTGAGCCCACTCTGGAAATCTTGAGACATTCCTCTTAGGTCAAATGACTATGAGATGCATTTTGATGGCTCGCTATAGTGTATCACCCACTGCTAGATCTCTTGATGCACGGATCAAAAGGATCAAACTTACAGTGTCTACAAAGAAGAGTTCTATGATTGACATGACCTAGCTCATTATGAAAGTTGTTACACTAAAGGTTCACCCTCATGCATAAATTAAGTACAGAACTTAATTAATATACAGAATAAAAATTATGATTGATTCAAAAGGTGCAGCAGCTAATCAGTCATTGAAAGATGTAAATAATGAAAAAAGGAAAAAAGATGATCAATCGGATACTCTAGTTTTGGAAAAAGATAGTCAATTGGACACTCTAGTTTTTCCATACATAGTAACAGGCGAATCATTTCCTATTAGTTATTACGCTTGATTACAGAAGATTAGAACTCAAGTATCCAAAACATTTCCCACAATCACCAGATAACTTCCTCCTTTTCACTCACAGTAGAACTTGTCAACTGAATACATCAGCATGGGATAAGGATTTTAAACTCTTGGTCAAGCGATGACGCATTAATTGCATTTCAACACTCAAAACTTATAAAAGAGAACTTTTAAACCCTTTAGGTTATTAAGAAAATAGTGTGATGGGAGATAAATTGCCTGAAATCAACAGATGCAGCCCGAGGGGCTGGGATTGAGCCATATCCAGCAGTTACGATTGGATCAAAAGGTACAGCTGTAGAAACTCCTCTCAGTGTCTCATCTTTGTCCACTGCAAGACCCTGTTAACGGCTTAGAGTGATGAAGAAGTTTTTATACATCTATTCTCTTACCCCATGTTGAGCAGCTGAAAATCAGTGAAAGCATAACAAAAGTCAAACGCTACCAACTGATACAAACCTTTGCGACCAATTCCAGTAGCTTGTTGGGAGGAGCTTCAACACTCATTGGTGTCATTGTAGCTGAAGCTACAGCACTTGCAGCCTGTCATACATGCATAGCAGAATTCATCAAGACCTCTAAATAACTTAGCTACATACCATTTCTATTCAAAACATGTATAAGACACACAAGCTGATGTGCTCAACTTTGTTTTTTTGAATCCAATCATAGTGCTAGATCAAGCAGTTAAACCCAGGAAAAGATGACTGTGTTAGGAGACCTCACTTGCAGCCCATATGTTATTACAGATATGCTATGGAAGGTATCCACATCATGTATCAGATACAGCAAGAAACATGCAGCACAATGACCAAGGAAAACCAAGAATACATATGCTGGGCTCCGCAAAGAAAAGTTTAAAGTCAAATTTTGTGGAGTTCTTGTAGACATTGCCTTGTTCTAGGGGATAATTGCAGTGTGAACTCTAGAATTTGGTGAACTGTAGCAAGGAAGCTAAGATAGTCATGGGAGACTCCTCTTAGCTGAAACCACAAAAAATACACCAAGTGAGGCTTGAATATCAAAAACCTTAGATATGCAACGTAGCAACAAATTCCAACTGTCATGATAGCAACCATGATCATTTGTTCAATCCCCAATAAATTCTCTATATATAAAAACCACCTGGGAAGAAGCTAGCAGGTGTCCTGCCAGCTTGCTGCCCAAGGGCTATTTTGGTCATTTCGGGTAAAATAGTTACTTACTCTGTTTAATTTGTTCGTCTGATTTTTCTTTTTAATTTGTTAAATATTTGAAAGTTGGATAAAAATTACTATAAATTACAATAATGAGCAAATTAAAATATTTAAAAGACATAAAAAATTCGATTGACTCTTGAAATTCTAAATTGGGACAGAGGAAGTAACATGTTTTATTTGAAATGCCAGAAAAAATACTATAAATCACAATAATAAATAACTTAATAAAAGACATAAAAAAATTAAATGATTCTCGAATTTCTATCAGTGCCACATAAATTGAGATAGAGAGAGTAACATATATTATTTGAAAATTATGAAAAATGTACTATAATTCACAATGATTGACAACTTAAAATATTCAAAAGACATATAAAAAATTTGATTGACCTTTGAAATTCTATCAGTGCCACATAAATTGGGACAGAAGAAGTAACATATATTATTTGAAAAATGACATAAAAAGTACTATAAATCACGATAATATACAACTTAAAAATTTAGAAGACATATAAAGAATTAGTTGACTCTTAAATTCTATCAGTGCCACATAAATTGGGACAGAGGAAGTAACATATATTATTTGAAAATTACGTAAAAGTACTGTAGATTGTAATAATTAACAAATTAAAATATTTAAAAAGTATATTAAAAATTTGATTGTCTCTCCAAATTTTATATGTGACATAAATTGAAACAAAAAATAATACATATTGGGCATGTGCTAGCACAAGCTCTTGTATCTTGTATTACAAGACATGGCAAGTCTGTTTAAAATAATTTCTCTTATGGTCTAAGAGGTATGATAAACACGTCACGGTGAGCAATTGAGCATCTATGAAAACAGACCATGAATAGAGGACAAATAAGAGAAGCACTTTCCAAAGCTATGCAACCCTCATAGGTTATATGCAAAAGCTCTTTACTCCAATAAGTCTAGAACTAATTGCAATTGCAATGAGGCAACGAGAATTGTATTATTTGAGGTACCGTTTAAAGACACTTTCTTGTGAAAGAGTGTAAATTGCAATTCAAGTTCCCATTTTCTATAAGCATCCAATTTTGGTCATCGCCAATGTCTGAACTGAATTGAGTCACTCAATCACCTAACACTTTAAAATCTGTCACCTAACACTTTAAAAATCTGTCACCTAACACTCCAAAACCTCTTATGACATAGGGGTACCCTTGATAACTTACTAAATGAATATATAGATCTCAAGTACAAATCTCCAATTACCCCACCTCCACCCCAGCACTAAAGAAGGAATATATTCTTAATGGCACTCTAAGGTGTGGCCTAATGGTCAATGGTATGGGTAGAGATTCATGAGGTCTCAATTTCAAATCTCATCGAAGGTAACACAATTAGTGACTATTTCTCATATGTCAAAGCCTTGGTGGATAGAGTTACGCGGTACTTGTGTTGGTGGGAGGTAGCAGATACCCTGTGGAATTAGTCAAGCTGTGTGAAAGTTCGCCAGTCACCAAGGTTAACATAAAAAAAGATATGATACTATCCATTCAATGTTTGAACACTCTAAATTCTTATATCTTCCAAATAATTGTTATACGAATAAATCTCAAATAAAGCAGATTTATGCGTACACAAGTACAAATCAATGCATACATCACCTTAAGAAGAAGAATCCTACCATTTCTTCTACTTTTCCCTTTCCATTTTCTCCTTTCTTCTAAGGATGACATACTCAATTGTCTTTCCTGGCTATTAATCAAATAACTTTGTTAACCTGAGCAACTATAAACAAGAAACAATTCATTCTAGGATATGATTTGATGCCACGACCTTGTCTACACTATAATTTAATTTAGTTCAAGGGCTAACTGGAACTTCCTTGCATTTAAGATTCCCTAACTTGCAGAGCATCAAGTTAGGGAATGGTCAATAAAAAGTATTTTCTAACTTGATGCTCTAACAAATAAAGTCTAATCTCTCACACATTATGAGAAGTTGTTCATCCATAAAGCACCTAAGGGTGTGTAGCCTAGTGGTCAATAAAGTGGGTTAAGAATCATTAAGCCTCAGGTTCAAATCCTAGCCAACACAAAAAAGTCTTGGTGGACAGAGTTACCCGATACCTATAGTTGGTGAGAAGTGACAGGTTTCTGTGTAATTAGTTGAGTTGCGCACAATCTGGCCTAGACACAACGATTATTTAAAAAAGTTGCCTATCCATTGGTCTAACAATAGCTCGAACATTGTTGTTGAGAATATAATCAAGCAAATAAAAGTTTGCTCTCTAATAGTTTATTCCTTTAGATGAGATGGTCACATACTTCAACATGGTACCGTAGTAGACAAAGGTCTTGGTACTGAATCTCACCACCACTCATTATCAAAAACAATTTCCACGTGTTTGGCCCATGAAAAATGAATCAGAGCCACACGTGAGGGAACGTAAATAAATAAAAGCATGCTCTCTCTAACAACTTAAACTTTTAGATGAGATTCACACTTCAACAAGTGCAACATAATAAGACTCCCAAAAATCTAGCGTGATAAAAAACATTCATATATTAACAAATTAATTCGCATGATGCAATTTTAAATTTATATGTGTGTGTGTGTGTGTGTGTGTATCATCTACAATTCAATTCCAAACTAGTTGGGATGCCTACATGAATCGTGGTATTCATCATAGTTTGACTATCTTCTACTCCTACCTTCCTCATTTACCTAAGTATAGTTGTTGGGAAAACTACTATGTTGAAACTCAATAGATATAAGATAGTAAGGAGTAATCAAAACAAATGTGGTGTCGTGGCAAGCTATTGCCTTGAAAGTGATTTTAGTCCGACTAGGATGCACATTGTTCTAATCGGTCGCTCCTCAAGTCTCCACAACACTCATGGCTAGAAGCTTGTAGAAAATGAATTGCCTAGGAAAAAAGTAAGAGAAGAACAAGTGTGGAGAAGAGAGTATTTTTGAGGTAGAGGAAAAGGCCTGCAAATGGTCTGCTTGTATAGAAAAATTTCTGGAGTTGATACAGAGGGGATAAATGAGTTGTTACATAATTAAAATGGATGTTATGAGAGTGATAAATGTTGTTGCAAAATTTATTCTAGTAATGTATCTGGATATATTCTTGTAAGCATGTATTTGGACACTAGCTGGTAGGCTTAAAAAGTTAAAATTACTTTTTCTCAAAACCAAATTTAGATTAGGTCTCACATATATTTTTCTCGCAAGTGGGGCAAATCAACCAATTTTGCCTTCAAGTCTTTTCTCCTGTGCACAAGGCCACTCCCACTAACTCTTTACAATCCTAATAAAGAACTGAAGTAGTCTTGAACTGAATGGGCTTTACTTGAGACCCCCACAATACATGTTGTCCTAAATTTTAAGCAAACTCCACAATACTTACAAAGTGCTTTTATGGTCCGCTCATACCTTGGATCTCTTGAGAGCTTTAGAAAGACAACCCAAATCTTACATAGAAGGCATCCATAATTTTACACTCTCTTAGATGATTCCATCAAGTCTATCTCAAATAGACCACCATAAGGCTATGGAATCATTAAGAGCAAAATAAGCTCAACCTAACAAAGCACTACCACATGTCATAGGATTAGGAAATGTAGTGCATATTGAGAGCTTATATGGCTTCATTTGACCACAAATGTGTATCCACCATACTACCTCAATCCATGGACTTTAGCCCCATCCCCTTTATGTTTCACGGATCATTTTCCTTGCCTAACCTTTGGTTACAGGATCTGCTAAATTTCTTTTAAACCATACATATTCCAGGTAAACAACACCATGTTTCAACAATTGTTTAACTGCACCATGTCTAACACGAATGAATCTCATTTTTCCATAGTCACTCATTTCTCGGTAATTCCAATTGTTACTGTGAGTCGCAATGTAGAGACGGTGAAGCTTGTTTCCCCACAATGGCACATCTACCAAAAAGTTTCTCAACCATTTGGTCTATTGCTCTGCCAACTCAAAAGCAATGAATTTTGATTCCATAGTAGACTATATGGTTAGAAATTATAGTCTAGAGCACTTTTTATAGCCTCTTTCCAAATTATAGCATCTATTCACTTTTTATAGCCTCTTTCCAAAAAATAGCATTTATTGATCTTAGGGCTTTCTTCGATTAAATAGGTAGACACTAATTCATCATTTAAAACATCAATGTAAAAATTCTAAGTCAAAAAGACAATGATAAAGTCAGGACCAAAGCTAGTCTCAACTTAATGTGTTTTACTCCTTCTAAGTTCATTTTCATGTTCATTAGCAATAACATCAAAAAAGGCACAACATGAGAATTAACATGCATAGATGTAGAAACATTATTTTGCACATCACTAGGTATATCAATTTTCAAAGGAAAAACATGTTCAAAAAAGTTCCCATCACTAGACTCCTAAATAGATTGATTAATCATTCAAAGATATGATGTAACACTAATTTGAGCCTAAGGAATACAAAAAGTACCAAAAGTTTTAGGTCCCACCTTTAACGTTTGAAAACAGATAGACCAACCTTAGTCAAACACTCCCATACTTTTAGAAATTGCAAGTTAGGTGCAAGCTCTTTCCATGAGATATAGAGTCTTGCCCAACTTCTTTTGAGGGGCCCTATGAAGAAAATGGCATGCAAACAAAACAACTTCTCTCCACATGTTGCCTGATCGGGCTTCTAGAGTGTTAGTACTACTTGAACCCTATCAAATCTAAGTGTCTCAATTTTTTCTGTCCAATTGGCTTTCCACTTCTATTTTGAGTTTCAAATACATACTCCCACATTCTTAGACTTAAGAAGATATAACATATTGTATCTAGAGAAATCATCAACAAAAGTGATGTAATACTTCATTTTACCTTTGCTAACAGTGTTCTTCAAATCAGTTAAGTCTGAATATATTAGTTCAAGCAATTCATTCTTGCAACTAGAAATAGTTTTAAATGGTTTCTTGATATTTTTTGTATCTATACATGTAATGCACTGAAAAAAATCATCTGAATTTATCCCAAGGATTAATTTCATTTTTCTAAGCCTTTTAATAAAAGCAATATTAACAGCCTAGTCTACCATGAAAAAAATTAACAGACTCAACAATATAAGCAAATCTAGAATTACTTGCATTATTGACAACTTCTTGAACCATATTCCACACAAATAAACCTTTATTGAGGTACCCCTTCCCAACAAATTCTCCTTTATGAGAAATTAATTATTTTATCAGCTTCAAAAACAAGTTTAAGACATGCTTTGTTGAGAAGTGTTCGTGAAACTATGTTTTTACAAAGGGAGGGGAATACAGAACATTGTTCAAGGCCAATGTTTTTCCAGAAGTTAACTTAAGCAAAACTTTCATGTACCCATAACTCTAGAAATGATGGAGTTACCCATGTAGACACACTCATCATCGGTAGACTCCTCAAAATCATGAAACAACTCCTAGTTGATGCAAACATGTCTTAAGGCCCCTATGTCCAATACCCAATCAATCTTGTTAGCTACTGAATTTGCCTCGACAACAACAGTAACAATCTCTTCATCACCCTCAACAAGGTGAACTTAGATAGAAGCTTGTCCTCCCTGCTTCAAGGTTTGCCCTTATCTTTGATAGCACTAGGCAGCCTTTGCCCAAAATTTGATCTTATTTTTTACCTTTTGCATTAGTGGGGGTTGATGAAATAATTCCTTTCATTACCCTCAGCAGGGTAAGCTTGGATAGAAGCTTGCCCTCCTTGCTTCGAGTTTTCCGTTGTCTTTAATAGCATTAGATAACCTTTTCCCAAAATTTGTTCTCATTCTGTACCTTAGCATTAGTGAGGGATTGTTAGCATTATTTCTTTTTAAATAATGAAAAGAATAAAGAATTCTTGTAGGTCCATTTTCTTTTTCCCCGAACTTCTTTCTTGTCTAATGTGAGACAAAAGTCTCTCATTAATTAGAAAAGCTCTTTTTTCTCCTTATTTTGAATTGCCCTTTATTGGGCTTGTAACGAGCTAGTAAAAAGGAGCGGTCTTGCGCACATGAGAAGTGGCTTGAAGACAAAACTGATCAATGTTCCCCTGCTTGCTGTATATATGTGAGACCTATCCCAAATCTGATTTTAAGAAAATATTTTTAGTTTCTTTTTTAATTTACATATAAAGTATCCAAATACATGTTTACAAGAACATATCCCGATATATTACTAAATAAATTTTGTAACAACAGTCAATCACTATTGTAATAGACATTTTTAATTAGAAACAACCAAGTTAATTGTGACAATCAACTTAATTTTTTTACAGCTCACTAAGCCCCCTTTATAACACCTCCAAAATTAACCTATATAAAGCAGACCATTTTTGACCATTTTCCTACCCTAAAAAAATTCTCTCTTCTTCTCCAAATGTGTTCTCCTCTTAATGTTATTTCTGAGCTGTGGAACCTCGGAGAGCAACAGTTAACAACTATGTGCATCCTAGTAGGACTGAAATCGTTCTCGAACACCACAACATAAGATTTGTTTCAATAAGTTGTAATTTTTCCAACAACTATAATGTTACTTATTTACAGTCACCAAAGATTTCTCTTTTCCCCACGTTCTCAAGGAACCCAAAGAAGGTAAGCAGTTTCAAAAGGCTAAATGTGTATATAAAACCAAAGAATTGAAGAAACAGTACCTGATTGAGATTATTATCGCGAAGATGAGCGACTATGAGAGAATTAACATGACGGAACAATTTCCCGGCTTGCAGTTTGTGCTCCAAGTTATCATTGTTATGGTTGCTCCCCATTTAACTTATTGCTGCCCTAATTTATTCAATGAAACAAACAGGAACAATACCCCAGAATCTTTGTTGATTCACAAATTTGGCTTTGCAGTGTTCGGGATTGAAAGAGAGAAAGCAATAATGGCAAACTGCAAACCCCTTTCTTAAAGCTCGTACAGATTTTTGGAAGAGGATGAAAATGAAGTACTATGAGTTTCAGAACCAGGGGCGGATCTAAGGGAATGGGTGGAGGTGCCACGCACCCACTGATTATTTAAGTGGCGAAGGTTGCATGATCTGTCATACTCGCAATGTGAGTTTGAATCCCGCTGATAACATTATTTTTTTGTGCGCTTAGTTAAGCTTTTTTTTCTCTTTTCTTTTTTTTTTATTTTCTTATTAATGTGTGAAGGACTTTAATTTTTTTTTTCTTTCATTCATTCTTATTTATTTATTATACTTTATTAATTCAAATTGACTCCTTTTCATTGTAGTTTATTCTTAATTTTTTTAACTTTCACTAATTATTGATAAATATTATTAAGAATGTATTTAAATAGTAGTTTTTTAAAAATATAAGTTTTAAAAATGATGAATATTATTACTAGAATTCTTTCAATTTAAATGTTCTTTTAATTTAAAGGTTTTTTCAATCTTCACCAACATTCTTGCTAAGTAAGATGACTAGGTTGAAACTACAATTTTATTCACTCTACTATATATATGCAACAACACATAAAGTCAATGGAATATGAATATATTCAGTTAACACTATAAGATGATTTATATAAGCTCAAATTTTAATGTGAAAAAAATTCTTTTTTCCTCAAAGTCTAAGTGAATAAGGCGTTTAATTCCTAAAAAAAAAAAATTGAATTGTTTAGTTATCTCTAATCACAGAATATCTAAAAGAAAATATTTCTAACATGCATGTTTGATCGATTTATTTATAAAAATCAAAAAGGATAATAACCTGGATTGTAATCAAAAATTAAAACAACCGACTCATTTATCTAACTTGAACGATGTGGCACCCAAGACCTCCAAATCCTAGATCCGCCTCTGTTTAGAACTCTACCGCCGCCATTTGAGTACACTATCATGCTTGTTGGCAGTCCAGTTTGGATTTGCTTTCGCAATTGATTTAGGAAAAAGTTAATTTAGGTTTTCTTTTTTAAAAAAAAAAATGAGTGATTTGGTTAGGTATTCAATAAGCAAGTTGCTATTAGTCATGGTATTAGTATAGTATCCGCGCGATGCGTCGATATTATTACTCCGAAGTTGTTAGTATTTAGTACTAATGAATTGCTTTGTCGTTATTAGCGAACTATAACTAAAAGAAAACGGGTGAGAAAACTTTTGGTTTGAAGAGTTGAAAACTTTCTTGGACGAAATCTGAGTGAGATAATGTCTAGGACAATCCGAGAAAAGGAATGAGAGAAATGTCTACGTAAAGTCTAATTCCCTTGTTGCTAAGACATTAAGAAGACAATATGACTTTTCAGAAGTGAATTTGGGTGAATAGAACTCCAATATCATTTACATACTTATCGTGAAGGGGTTGGTTTGGAATGTCAAGATTTGAAGGTGTGTTGCTAAATAGACTAATTTTGGAGGATTTCTGAGTCTCTGTCTCGTGCAAGCCGGTATAGTGGGTGATACGCTTCTATAGTGGTGGATTTAATTCCTGCTACAACGGTGCTACTATAGCGGAATTAGGCCATTATAGTGGGTGATACGTTGCTATTGCGGTGGATCTAATTCCCGCTACAACATCAATGCCATAGCGGAATTGGGCCGTTGTAGTAGGGTTAGTCGCAGTTAATGTAGAAAATCTCCCAGAACCGATCATTAATTGGCAATTACGTTTTGGGGAAGAGCAGAGGAGACCTAGGGTGAATTTCATCTTTTTACCATCGTAATCATTTGTAAAGGTAAATAAACTACTCCCCTAACTTGGTAATTCGATTCTAGAGCCTTAGAATCTGTGGTGACGATCATAGGAGAGGGTTTCTTTAATTTAATGGTGGAAAAACATTGGTTTAGGTGGGATAATTATGAGAATGATTTGGGGTTTGAGATTAGGATATAATTCGAGTGTATTTAAACCATTTAGGTCTAATTATGTGTTATATTGATTATTTGTAGACCAAGAACATTCTAGATATCACAACATGGTGAAAACTCATGCTTGATTTGAGGTAAGTGATGGTTGTTTGATTCCCGTTTATGTTATATGTGCTTGCTAACTACTTCGTTAATATTATTGATATAATGTATGGTTAAGAAAATCGAAGGAGTATAAACTAAAATGATTAACTTGTGGTCAATCACATTCAATAAATGTGTTTACTTAAGTGTACAAGTGTGATTTTTATTCATTAAGATTGTGATAGTTATGTGTGATTGTTGGTTGGCTCCGGTACCATGTCTAGTACATACTAACGGTTGGGCACCATGCCTAGTACATGATATCTCTTGGTTGGCTCAGGTATCACACTTAATATATATTTGGTTGACTCGGGTACCATACTTGATATGGATTATCTATATGGTTGGCTCGAGTATCACGCCGATACAAATTACTATTGATTGGCTCGGGTACCATGTCTGGTACATGTGATTATTTGTGTGTGGATTCCATGAGTGAATCAAGTTGACTTATTGTAATGTTGGTGATCACATTTATTGCGTATATTATTTGCTTACTAAGTTGTGGTTACCTGTTCATATTTCATATAACTAGAGTTGGCATATGATCCTACTAGTACACTGAATTTTGTGTACTAATATTGTACTTTCTCTTCTTTTTTTTTTGTTGAGCACAAGGCATATTTCGCGTCTTTGCAACTTGAGCTGCTTCGTCCGAGCCGCTATGAATTCCTCTTTTCTATCTAGTCCATTTTTCAAACTTAGACTCTTATTGTTTTGGGGTTGGAACCCTTACATTTTAGGCTATGTAGATATTTTGATACACGACTTTCAGGTTCTAGGGGGTTATTTCGTAATGCTTTGTTGATTATGTCTTGAAATGTGACTCTGTGGTTTAATTTTTGAAAGACTATTTCCTTTTAGTTATTTGGTGTATTGCATGTTACTAGAATAGTTGGTTCTCCCACGAGGGATTTAGTGTGGGTGACTCTCGCAATGGGTTAAATTGTGACAAAGTTGGTATAAGAGTCCTAAGTTCGTTGATCTCTTCATACCAAAATAGGTCTAGTAAATTCTTGTGGAATGGTACTGAGAAGTTTGTACTTTCTTCAGGAGGCTACATGACTTCATGATATTTTCTCTTCGTGCCGTAACTTGTTTACAATTGGTATCTGGCAATCCAAATTGCACTGACAAAACAGAGTGAGAGTACCAACTCAAGCTATAAAACTAGTAGTGTGAGGGTGAGGAAAGGGTAGAGATAGAGGAAAGGGCAAAGGCAGAGGGAGAGAAACACCCGCCAGGAGTGGATCTTAGGCAGTGGCTAGGCCGAGGTCGGCAACCCCTCCCCCACCCAAGATTCATGTTAAGGAGAATGTGGAGGTAGATTTCGAGGAGGGTGTTGAACCCGAGATAGCAACATAGGTTGAGGGTTCATGCCTTCCTTTTATGACTTATGAGGTCATTCATCAAGTGTTGACCTCCATAAGTGGGAGAGCTAGTACTGAGCCACTCCTACTGATTCGGCTACTCAAGCTCCAAGTGCTCATCCCATTGTCATGACCAGGACTAAGCATTGGTTGTAGACTAAAATGGTGTTTGGATGACCAACTTTTAGTTAAGTCAGTTTTTGACTTTTGAAAGTGTTTGACAATTATAAAAATAACTTAAATAAGTCAAAAATGACTTAAAATAATTTAGAAGTAAAATGTCGGGGTCCCCCTACTTTTATTTTTAACTTAAAAATCATTCTAGTTTGACCAAGGATATTACTTTTGATACCCTTAATTCTTATAAATAATTCCAAATTTGCCCTTGTGAAATAAAACCCTAACATCTCTTTTCCTCAACTTTATTTGTTGATGCGGTGCTCCAACGCTCCAAAGCGTTAAAGCTCCAAAGCTCCCCCTACTTAATTTTCTTGTTCTTTTTTAACATTTTAGTTTTCACTTCTTTTTCACGAGACAAAAGTCTCGACATTGAAGTAAGTTATTCTTCATTCTCTCTAGATTTTTGTATTTTTTTCCGGATTATGTATTTTTTTATTCTTCTGTTTTCTTTTGTTGTTGCATCTAGTAATTTATAAGTTGTCAACAACCCCTTTACACCTCCAAAAAGATATTGTCTAATTGGTTGCACCTTTTGGCTTTGTTTAATTTAAGTTTCTTTGGTTGCAACTGTATCAGTTCAAAAACTAGATGCAGTAAAATAATGAACATTAAGTTTTTGTTCATTCTCTCTCGATTTCTGTATTTTCTTCTTGGATTATATACTTTTTGTTATTTTTTTTTTGTTTTCTTTTGTTGTTGCAATGTTGGTTTTTGTATTTTGACTATGTATCAAATAATCTCTTTTTTTAGTTAGTTGTAGAATATAATTTGATTGTGTGTAGTATATATTTGTCATCTATTATAAGATTATAGAAGTAGTTATTTTCAATTTTCTTATCAATTTTCATCTTCAGATCATTTACACCATGTCGTAAATTAATTTGGGACAAACTAATGCTATGTGAGATGATGATGCCTATCTCAAATTTATGGAGTTATGTGAATTGAAGATTAGGAAAGGAAATAGACCAAATACTCACTTATCTAAAGATGGATGAAAAAATATGATCGACGAGTTCAATAAAAAGACTAAAAGACACTATTAAAAAACAAATGAAAAATCATTGGAATAGCTTGAAAGCCGAGTGGACTCTTTAAAAGCAATTGACGAGAGAGGATACATGTATTGGATGGGATACCGCCAAAAATACAATTATAGCAGATGATGATTGGTGGAAGCGAAAAATTAAGGTACATTTCTCACATTGTTCTATATGTCTTTGTTATTTCTTTCATGGTTGAATTTTAATTTACCTAAATTTATTTTTTTATCTTTTGTTACAGGCGGATGTTGATATAGAATATTTAGGAATAAAGATCTTTTCACTCATATGATTTCTCTATGATGCATTATTTTCTGATATTGTTGCTACGGAAGAAAGAACACATGCCACAAATAAAGAATATTTTTTAAAAAAAATGGGATAAATTTAAACAAAAAATGAATAAATAATATTGATGATGATGGTAGGGAACACTTTATTAATCCTAATGATGAAAGGGGTGATGAAAGTGATGATCCACAAGATATGAATTCTACTATGTTTCCTAAGCCATCAATAAAATGACAAATTTTAACTGATGGTATTGGAACTAGTAATCAACTAAAAAAAAGTAAGACAAAATCTATTGTTGCATCAGTGAAAGAGAATATGCACTCTTTAGCAGAGTTAATGTCTTACAAAAGTACTGCTACATCTCATGCAGTAGATAATCCCAATATTAGTAAGTGTATGAATTTTTTGGCAAGCATACCTAATATTTTTTGAAAAGGGTGAAATGTATAACTATTTTGTGAACATGTTTCTTAAAAAAGACATTCTAAGTGTTTCTTAAGATACCTACTGAAGAAGCTTCAAAGTCTTGGATTGAATATTAACTATCAATTATATCTTAAGAAAGTGTGAAGAATGTATTGTTATGAAAAAAATAATTTTATTATTTTATGTTGGACATTATGCTTGTACGCATAAACTTTATTTATTATCTTTAATTTGGTTTAGACATTATGGTTATATGGTTAAACTTTTTAAAATTAAGTTGAATTTATGTAAATGTATTCATTCTGTTGAATTTATGTAAATGTATTTGTTGTGTTGAATTTATTTATAAGTGTTTGTTGTGTTGCATTCATATAAGTGTATTAGTTGTGTTGAATTTATATATAGATGTTTGTGGTGTTGCATTTATAAAAATATTTTCGTTGTCTTGAATTTATATATATGTTTTTATTGTGTATAATTTATATAAAAATGTATGTTGTGATTGAATTTATATAAATGTGTTAATAATATGGAAAATATATAAAATAGTAAAATTCTTGTTTGAATTTATATAAATATTTTTATTGCGCGTGTGTGGAATTTATATAAAGATGTATGTTGTGATTAAATTTATAAAAATGTGTTACTAATGTAATAATTGTAGATTCAAAATTGTTATAAGTAAGTAAAATATATGTGCCATTGCATGTAAAATAATGAAATATTTATACTCTTGATTTTTATTAATTGAAGATATTCTTATTTATAGTTAACTGGAAGATTTAGATTTTATCATATCACCTCATTTAAGTGATTTGTTAGATGAAAAAGATAAAGAACTAGAACAAAGTAGGTGAGAGCAAAATGAAAAAAGAATGGATGGCTCTATGCCGGCTAGCAGGTACATTTTAATGTATTACGAAAAATACTTATGCAAAGAACCTTGTCGTACATCAAGGTGCTCTATACGTATATTTATTCAAGAGATATTACAAGGAAATGAAACTCATTGTTAAGAAACTTTTCGATTAAAAAAGGCAGTGTTTGTTGATCTATCCAAAAATTTAAATGAAAAATATGGGCTTAAACCCACGCGTGGAATGTATGTACATGAAATGTTAGGCATGCTCTTAATGACTAGTGCACATGGAGCGGGAAATCAAAGGATACAAGATATCTTTCAACATTCAAGAGGGACGGTTCATAGACACTTTCATAGTGTTTTAAAAGTTGTTTCAAAGCTTGCAAGAGACATTATTAAACCACATTTAATTATAATGATGGTGTTGGAGCTGACAAGTCATGTAATGAATAATATTTGTCTTTCTTTAAGGTAAGTAACAATTTTTAGCTAGCTATATTTTTTTAGCATTACTTGTTATATTTCTTTTGTTCATGTCATTTTATTTTTTTTAATATTACTTGCAAGAGATATTATTATTTATTAGAATATTTTTTTTAGTATTACTTACATGCCTATATTTTTAGAATTGTATTGGAGCACTCAATGGTACACATATTAAATCCAGATTGCCACAAGGTTAACAAAGTACCTTATATTGGACGTAAAGGTTATCCGACTTAAAATATTCTTGTTGTTTGGAATTTTAATATGTGTTTTACATTTGCATGAGCTTGGTGGGAAGGAGCAGATCATGATAGTCGTATATTTGGTGATACTTTTCGTAGAAGTGAACTCAACTTTCCACATTCTTGAGGAAACAAATATTATTTAGTGGATGCAAGATATGCACACATGAAGGGATAGATGGCTCCATACAAAGGAGATTGTCATGACCCAAAAACACAAGTCGTGATGACATTTATGTTCCCAGCCGATAGGTAATCCAACCCAATAATTTAATCAATCAAACTTAAAATGTGAAAAGGTAAGTAACGAACAATATCTCAAATACTAAGTCTAAAAATAATAAAATATAAAAAAATTAACATACTACCTCAAGATTTAATTTTATAAGTACATGAGCTTCTAAAATATGATACAAGTTCAAAATAAATTACAAGCCTAAACATAAGAAAAACTGTCTGAATACTAAGACAACAAAATAAATTCAGTGATAAATGAAGGTGTGGATCGCAGAAAAGCCAAGCAGCTCACCACAACTTTAAGGTGATCAAACTTAAACCCAAAAAGCTAGCTGAGGTGTGCTTGTACTCAGAATCTAATCTGCACCACAAAAGAGTGCATCACGTATAGTATGAATAAGAAACTACATGTACTCACTATGTATCATAGATCGATAATGAAGAAGTAGTAACAAGAGTATATAAAAAAGCATCATTATATTTACAAGTTTTTGTTACACTTATCAGTCAAGTTCCATCAAATAGAAATAATCAAAATGTCACGAAATATCCAAACTGTAGTGAAACACATTATCAAACAAGAATGAAGGATGTAATGCAATGCACTGCAATTCAACAATATGAAATGATATGCCTTATATGCCAAGTACTCTCTCTCAACTGTATATACACGATAATTCTCAAAAATACATCGAGAGTTCGTGACCCATGAGGGACTCGCGAGGTCCATATACTGACACAGACAATTTCCATGTGTCTGTGCGAACGATCTCAATGCACTGTCATAAAATTAAATAATCCCCAACACGAACAATATCCATGTGCCCAACTTATAATCATAAATAGATCTCAACATGGACAATATTCATGTGTCAGACCTTTACTCATACTCAATCGCATGCCAATGCAAGTGCACAATATAATATCAATAAAAGAAGATGATCAAGCATCTTAATAAATCAAATATTTCTATGACATATAGTCACCTCAATTATCACAAATATACGGGTTCAATAAAGAAACACAACCACATAAAAGAAAACAAGTCACTAATACATACCAATGCCCATCACCCCATTGGTACGAGACTCTCATATTTCTCCCTTATCCATTGTCTATTTCATTTTAATCTTTAATTAGAAAACTTCCCTCAACAAAGTTTAGGAAGTCTTAACGTACCTTGAATACTGAACATGTACCATGATCCTCATGATTTTACCTTTTCCTTTCGTAATGCTTCAGAACATTTCCAATCTCTCATATATGACTTATTCATAATTAAACAAGTCCTTAGACACTAATATTGTTATATTGAGTTCCGGCTCGAAAATTGGGTCAAAAAGTCATCACGAACCACCAAATTTGAATATGAAATTTTCTTTCAGATTATGTTCACCTATGATAAAACAAACTTGCTTGCCAAATTTCAACTAAAACAGATCGTTATTCGCCATTCAAATCAAGTTTTTGTTCTAAGAACCCTAGGGCAACAATTTCTTAATTTAGTATAAATTCTACACGTTTCTACCCTAAGAATCTGTTTATAATCACATAAAAATTTCATATAAAAGATGATAATAATTACCTTGATGTTTTGGGATGAAATTCCTATTTTTCCTTTCTTTTGTTCCCTTTCTTTTTTTTTTCTCCAAACATAAACTTGAAATAGAAAAAAATTATGCAGTGGCGAAAAAGAAAAGAAAGGGAGAAAAGAAAAGGAAAAAGTGAAGAGAAAAGAATTTCATTCCAAATTATCAAGGTAATTATTCTCATCTTTTCTATGAAATTTTTATGTGATTATGAACAGTTTTTTAGTGTAGAAACGTGTAAAATTATTGCCCTAGAATTCTTAGAACAAAATCTTGATTTGGGGTTAAATAAGAATTCGTTATAGCTGAAATTTTGGCACGTAAGTTTATTTTATCATGGGTGAAGATAATCTGAAAGAAAATTTTAGATTCAAATTTGGTGGCTCAGAATGACTTTTTGACCCGATTTTCGAGCCAAAACTAAATATAGCAATATGGGTGTTTACAAACTTGTTTACTTACAAATAATGCATAGTTGATAGATTAGAAATATTCTGAAGCTTTATGAAAGGAAAAGGCAAATCTTGAGGATTATGATACATGTTCTACATTCAAGGTATGTTAAGACTTCCTAGACTTCATTGAATGACATTTTCCAATTAAAGATTAAAATGGAACAGACAATGGGTAAGGGCGAAATATGAGGGTCGCGTACCAATAGTGTGACGGGCATTGGTATGAGTACCAGTGTCATTAAAGGGAAAGTTTATTACTATAGTATAATAGATTGTAATCTGAGAATGCCAAAACATATGGGCATTAGTTGATGTATTAGTGACTTGGTTTCTTTTGTGTGGTTGTGTTTCTTTATTGAACCCATATATTTGTGATAATTGAGGTGATTATGTATCATAGCGACATTTGATTTATTGAGATGCTTCATCATCCCCTTTTATTATTAATATTATAATATGCACATGATTGACATGAGATTGGGTATGAGTAAAGGTCCGACACGTGGAGATCATTTGTATTCAAATTGATTTATGATTATAAGTTGGGCATATGGAGATCGTCTGTGTTGGAGATTATTTGATTTTATGATAGTGCGTTGAGATCATCTACATAGACATCGCGAGTCCCTCATGGATCACAAACTATCGATGTATTTCTGACAAGTATCGTGTATATACGGTTAAAAGAGAGTACTTGACATATGAGACATATCATTTCATGGTGTTGCATTGCATTACATCTCATTACATCCTTTATTCTTGTTTGATTATGTGCTTCATTACTGTTTGAATATTTCGTGACATTCTATTATTTCTATTTGATGGAACTTGGCTTATAAGTGTAACGTAAACTTATAAAATTAAAAAAATGATTTTTTTATATACTCATGTCACTACTTCTTCATTGTGGGTCTATGATCAGTGGCGGATCCACGATTTCAAGGTTGTGGGTGCTCCCTTAGCTACAATGGCGAATCTAAAATTTCAACTAAGGAATGTCAAAATATAAAGAAGTACAATCGTGTAGAAGCTAAGGAGTGTCTATATATATATATATATTGTTTTTACCTAACTACACGTACAATATAATCTTCCGACAAAGAACTGTCAGTCGACACCCCTCGAGTATATATGGTTCCGTTATTGCTTAGCTATCAATCGGAAATATAAGTGCACAAATTTAACACTTATTGTGAAAGAGGATAATTATATTTAAGCACGATAATAAATAAAAAATTAAAAAGAAAAATTACAATAAAAATTATCTTGGATAAAAAAAAATGATAAAAAAAGTTAGAAAAGGCCACTAGCGAAAGACAAAAAGCAACAATCTGCATGGGAAAAAAAATAAAATGAAGTCCAATTAGAATATACAAGTAAGAGAGAAAATTTTAAAACTAAATATAATGTCTTTGGAGGGAATCGAACTCTGGCAAAGAGACAAAAAGGACCTTGAGAACCCACGATAAACCACCACACCAATTAAGTCATTGTTCCTATGGGTGCTCTCTAATAAAATATATACATTCTTCTTTTTTTCTATATAAATATATATAATTCGATATGAGATTAATGGGTGCTCGAGCACCCATATAGGACCATGTAGTCCGCCCCTGTCTATGATACATATTGGGTCACGTGGTTTCATACTCATACTATATTTTCTGCACTCTTTATGGTGTAGATTAGATTCTAAGTATGTGCGCAGCTCGAGGAGCTTTTTTGGTCTGAGTTGAATCACCTTAAAGTTGTAGTGAGTTGATTGATTATTCTACGGCCACACTTGCATTTATCTCTGAATTTATTATGCTGTCTTAGTATTCAGACGAAGTCTTTCTTACTTTTAGGCTTGTAATATGTTTTGGACTTGTATCATATTGTAGAAGCTCATGTACTTATGAAACTGAATCTTGGGGTAGTATGTCAATTTTTTTGCATTTTATTTTTTTAGGCTTAGTATTTGAGATATTGTTCTCTACTTACCTTGTCAAGTTTTAAGTTAAATTGGTTAAGTTATTGGGTTGGATTACGTATCGGTTGGGAACATAGGTGCCATCACAACTTGCGTTTTTGAGTCATGATAATTTGGTATCAGCGCTCTAGGTTCATCAGTCTCGTGTACAAGAGCTGAATCTAGTAGAGTCTTGCGGATAGGTGCAGAGATGTCTGTTACTTATCTTCGAGAGGCTATGCGACTTTAAGAAAGTTCCATTCTTTCATTTTTTATCATGCGTATATGGTTCGATTTAAGATCTAAACTCCATTGTTTCATTCTCTCGCTAATAGTAATGAGACATTCTTGAATTCATATGTCAGTGATTTTAATGATGTAATGTGGTATCATGTGACATGTTGTGATATGACTAGTATGATGACTAGGTAATAAGCATTGTGACTTTGAATATATCAATTGAGAAGGATATGAATAGTAAAAATGACTTACTCGAGGTGTAATTTTGATAAAAATATTTCAACTTTGTTGGTATTTATTACGACAATCTCATGGTATAGATATATCACTAATAGATCAGTAATTTAATTTTGAAAGGGTATAATAGAATGCTATGAATACAAGTGTAATCTTACGAGGATCAATTGATTAGTTAAGAGCATAGAAATCATGATCATGCTGCAATGAGAAGTTGAAAAATAGCAAAAATATAAGAGGTCATCAATTATGATAAGTATGAGATGGTAGAACTTGCTATAAGATTTGTATGAAACTATGTGGAAACATTCATAGAGACGTGTGTCTAGTGGTAAAGTATCGCCATACAATTCATGGACTAATATTTTGGTGGTTGAAAATGTTATATAAACAAATAACTAACTCTATTGAAGTAACCAAGATTGTCCCAAATATTGTTCAGTATGCTCTCGATTTTTATAATTTAATTTTGACTATCAATCTATTTTTCTTTAGGTACCTTGTTTTAGAAATGGATATGTTTTGCGACTCTCCTTCTATGTTTGTACGTATTCAGATACCCTTAAATGGTTATTAGTGGTGGATTGATTACATCGATCTTAAATTGTTGATTTGGTAGCATAAAATATATGGATAGACTTAATTATTTCAGATATACTAGATGTTGATATCACGTTGAGTATCTATATTGACTATTTCCATATTATGCAATTCTAGACGGTTACACATAGAAAATGACCTTAGATATGTTATATATTCTTAAACTAAAGTGGTCGGTCACCCTTAGTATCTATTTGAGGAAGGTAATATTATTATCAAAGACTCAGTGTATGATTGAGAAAGAATATCTCACCTATTTGACTTATATTCATGATATGAGTATCGATAGTTCTCCTATAGAATCAATATCAGTGATGAAAGAATTTTTGGAGGTTTTTCATTTGATCGTGATTTTGTTTTCAGTATTGACCCAAAGAGAAGAATTTAGCTCATTTCTATTACTTCTAATTAGAATGCTCTAACATAATTAAGAGAATAGTAATTAGACTTTTTGAGTAAGTGATTTTATTTGACCAAGTATTTCTACTTGAATTTTTCTAGTCTTAATTGTGAAAAAGAAGAACGTGCATCGACTATAAAAAATTTAGCAAAGTGATTATTAAGAACAAATATCATATTTTGCATATTGAGTACTTGTCTAGGAGTTTTGGTAACCTCTAAGACTAAATTGAGAGTTGATTACTATCAATTCAGGGTTAGGACGAAGGATATCTTTAAGATTTCCTTCAAGACCTCTTATGACATTATGTGTTCTTAATGATGAGTTTTGGGATGAGTAATACCCCAACGACATCTATGAAGTTGATTAATGGAGTGTCCATGCCCTATTTGAATTTCTCTATTATAATCTTCATTAATGATATTTTGATCTGCTATCATAACAGAGAAGCATGAATAGACTTCGAGAATCATGCTCTATAATTTGAAGAAAGAGTGAATTTATGCAAAATTTTCTAAGTATGAGTTCTAGCTCAATTTCACGACATCTTTGAGCTTATCATGACTAAGAATGATATTTTGGTAGATGAGAAAAGTATTGAGATAGTTAGAGATTGGGATAGGTCTACTTCACCTTTTGAGACAAGAGCTTTATGGGTTTGACCATTTACTATAAATGAAATTTGGATGACTTCTCTTTTATTATGTCTCTGTTGACAAAACTAACCTAGAAGAATTTGACTCTCCAATGATCTGAGGTGTGTGGGGTGAGCTTTCAAAAACCTAAGGCATTGATGACTTCAAAATCAATTTTGACCTTATCAATGAAAGAGAAAGAGTTTACGAAGTATTATAATGTTTCATAGGTTAATCTTTAGAATGTTTTGATGTAAAAAAAGTAAGGTAATAACATATATTTTGAGATGGTTGAAGGTGTAGGAGAATAACTGTCCTACTCATTATTTAGAGTTGATCATGATAAATTTTTTTCTGTGTAAACATGAAGGCATTATTTACTTGGACACCAATGTGAGGTGTTTATGAATTATCACAATATTTAATATATTTCTAGTAAGAGAGATATAAATTTTGAGGCAGAGGAGATAGGTATGGCAGCTTAAGGATTATGGCATAACTATCTTGTATTCCTCGAACAAGACAAATATAGTAGCAAATGCTTTGAGTCAGAAGTTAGTATGAACAACTTGATTTTATTGCAAGTGGAATAGATGTTTAATACTTGACTAATAGATTTATGAGACTTGATATTTCGGATCCTGACATGATTGTTACTTATATTGAGGTATACTCTCTTCTAGTGGATTAGATCAAGGCTAGACAGCTCGAAGTTTAGAAGTTGAATATAAGTCAAAATACGGTGTTAATTAAAGGGTGAATATAAAGTTGAAATTTTAGATTCGAAATGTGCTTTAAGAATGAAGAATCATATTTGTCTTTTAAGAGTTAGTGATTTGACCAAGTTAATTATGAAAGAGACTTGTAATTCTAAATATTCTATTCATTAGGAGTAGTGAAAATGTATAATGATTCGAAGAATTATCAGTGATATCAAATGGAGAGCAACATTGTAGAGTATACCTCTCGATGTTTGAATTGCCTGCATCTGAAGTATAAGCACCAGAAATTAGGTGGTGAGACAACTCAGAAGTTGTCTATACATGAGTGAAAGTTGGAGTGAATTGCCATGAATTTTGTGATAGGATTGACAAAGATTTTGAGAAAGATCAGTGATATTTGACTTATCATGGATAGAATGATGGAATAAGCTTACTTTAGGTTGGTTTAGAATTCATACATACAAAGAGTTTGGTTAGAATTTACATCCAAAAGATAGTTTGTTTTCATGGTTTGTCCATTTTCATCATTTTAGATAGATTTAATCAATTCATATCTAATTTTTTATAGTCTATGTATAACAAATTGGGTATTCGAGATAGCATAAATTTTCATACATAGATGGTTAGTTGGAAGGGTTTATTCAAGTGTTAGATGATATGTTGTATATGTGTGTGACTGATTTGGGAATTCATTAGGCCTAATTCTTTTCACTGAAGAGTTTTCATGTAATAATAATTACCATTTCATCATCAAATGGTCCTATTTGAGGCTTTGTACGATAGAAAATATTATTCTTTGATTTGTTGATTTGAAGCATCCATGGTTAGACCTTAGGACACTGATCTTTGAGAAATTTTTTAAATAAGGTCAAGCTAATTCAAAATAGATTTCTCAGAGCCCAAGAGAAAAAAGAGTTATGCAGATTGAAAGATTTGTGATCTGAAGTTCATGATTGAAGAGAAACTTTTATTGAAAGTATCGCTTGTGAAGGGTGTTATGAGGTTTGGGAAGAAGGACAAACTCACCCTAACATTCATTGATCCATTTGGGGTACTTCTACATTTTGGAGAAATGAATTATGAGTTGGATATGCCACTAGACTTATCAGCTGTTCATTTGATTTTCCCTATTTTGACGTTAAAGAAGTATTATGTTAATGGTTGTCATGTGATTCAATGTGACTCAATAGAGTTCGACTAAGAATTTAACATTTGAGAAAGGTCCTATAGTTATGATGTATAGATAGGTTAGAAATCCAAAAAAGGTTGAAGTCCAAAACAGTGGCGGACCCAAGATTGTCACGAAGTGGGTTCAAGATATAAAAAGTAAATAAGCAAAAAAGTAAACAAAATAAATTTTGATTAATTAAAGTATATCATTACAGTTCTATGCTACAAGATTTCATTTCTTGAAACCTATTCATAATACTCTCATAAAAAATAGTATGAAATATTCTCTTCTATACAAAAGGTTCCATACAATTACTCATAAAATCATCATCCATTCGATTTTGCAATTCACTCTTGATCAACTTCATTGCCAAGAAATCTCTTTCAACTGTAGCAGTAGCAACGAGAAACACAAATTTTATAAGGCAAAACACAAGAGAATGATATAAATGTTTTTTTTACCTTAACTAGCTTTTCAGAAATATCACCAAGCCTTTTTAGATTGAAGAAACTTTTATCAACATCACGGATATCAACTATAAGTCTCTAGCTGATTCCTAAGAGTAACCATTACATTTTCACCAAAATCATCAGGATATAATTCAGCCATTCTCACTATGTTTTTGATGTCAAAACTAGAAAATGATTCAATTGGATTCAAACAAGCAACTCCAATAAGCAAATTTGTTCTAACCTCATTAAAACGATCATTGAGTTCTTGAAGCTGCCAATCAATAATCTTAAAAAAAAAAATACTTTCACACTATAGTGATGTAAGATAGTATACTCAACAACTTTATGTCGATATCTTCCAAAATTAACATAGAACTCATCAAAATTAGGTATCAAAATATCATACCTGACACAAAATGTAGGCACATTCTCGACAAGTGGATCCAATCCTTCATTCCTTAAATCTTGCAATCATTTTATCACCACTTTAAAAGTAGAATGACATTTGCAATAACTTGTCCTTTCTTTTGTAAAGATTCATTAAGTTCATTTGTGATCCCTAAAATATCTATCATTAAATGCAATATGAAAGCAATCTCAAATGTTTGACAAAATTTAAAATATCTTGTTGCCTTAAATTTTTCTTCAACAGACCCAGAATCAACAACAATAGTATCAAGAACATCAGTAATAAAGCCAAACATACTAATGAAGTTCTTGAAAGATTTATAATGTGAACTCCACCGATTATTGGAAGCTCTAGCAAATTAAGTTCTCAATTCAATCCCTTACCACTTTCAATCTTGAACTTTTTTTGCTTGATATTCTCGAAGTACATCCATGCGTTTAAAAGAACCTCCTAATACATTTAAGACATTACAAACCAACAATACAAGTTCTCCGACTTGAAGACATTTTTTGGTAGCCCAACAAGAGTTAACTGAAGTTGGTGAGCAAAACAATGAATTGCATGAGCTGGTCTACTTTCTTGTTGAATCAAAACCTTATGGCCACTTAGACGCCCTTGCATATTGCTAGCTCCATCATAGAATTGTCCCCGTATAAAAGATAAACTCAAATAATGTTGAGCAAGATAGTTAACAATTGCTTCTTTCAAACATAAAACACTAGTATCATGAACATAAATAATTCATATAAAACATTCCACCAAAGAACCCTCTCTATCAATATAATGCAAAACAATTATCATTTGCTCCTTACGTGATATATCACAAGATTCATCAACTAACAATGAAAATTTTTCACCATTTAGGTCCTCTAGCTTTAATTATTTCAAGCTTACATGTAGAGACAATATCTTTTTGAATTTTATGAGAAGTCAACTGGTCATTTATTGGAGCCTTTTTCAATACAAGTTCACTAATTTTATCACACCGCTTTACATACCATGAAAGAATTTCAAGAAAGTTACCTTTGTTTAGCAACGATTCATCTTCATGATGTCTATGAAATGCCAATCCTTGATTCAAGATAAGTCTCACCACTTCAGCTGAAACCTTTAACAAATTTTGTGCTCAAGGTTCGTTTGATAGGATAGCTTAACAAATGTGGCTTGAATTATTGTTATTGTCACATTAGATCTTCACACTTCTTCTTTGCCTGATTATGAGCATTGTTTGACTTACCAATATGCATATCTAATCTTTTCTTTTTGTGCCAACTATTGAACCCTATACTTGAAAATGTTTCGCCTCAACCTTGATGGATGATTTCATCTTGAAATAAATAACAATACAAACAATAGGCTGCATCTTCGGTCACCCTATACTCCAACCATTCATGATATTTTCTAAAATTTGCGATCAAAATGACATTTAAATTCATAAATATCACTTTGAGGAAACTTGCAAATTCGAGGTTGATGAGGACCTCTTTGGGTATATGCTCACCTAATCTCATCACGTTCATCCGGATGATAGTCTCGAATGGGTATTCTTTTCTTTATCTGCCTGTAAAGAATCCAAATCTACTCCTTGTTTTTAGCAGAATGATGAGTTTCTTCTAATTGATCTAAGTTTTCTTCCACTTGAGGAGCATTTTGAGTGGATGAACTTGCTTGTGGCAACTTGGAGGATATAGGAGAGAAAAATCTCTTCATTTGATTTTGAACATGTATTACGAAATTAAAATTCTAATTATAAAGTAATTAAGGAAAGCATTGTTAAATAAATAAAATTTCAATTTATAAGAAGATAAAAAAAAATTACTATGAATGATTTCTCCTCACTAAATATTTCACAAATTAAATAAAAATATTAAACAAAATAACAATAACCTTAATTTCAAAAATGAATACATAGAAATAATACAATATATATATATATATATATATATATATATATTTTATATCTATATTACCTTAAAAGCATAAAGTCCTAACTTGAATGTTAAACTACTATAATATCCCTAACTTAGGTTGTGACTTTTTCGATGAGTTGTGACTTTTCCGATAAGTTGTGACTTTTCTCAAAGGGTTGTGATTTTTCGTTGAGTTGTGACTTTTCTAAAGAATTGTTATTTTTTCAATAAGTTGTAACTTTTCCAAAGGGTTGTGATTTCTTTGAAAGGTCATGACTTTTCAGATAAGACACAAAAATATTTGTTCATATGAGTAGTGACTTTTTCGATAAGTTGTGTCTTTTCTCAAAGGGTTGTGATTTTTTGAAGAGTTGTGACTTTTCCAAAGAATTGTAACTTTTTCAATAAGTTGTGACTTTTCCAAAGGGTTGTGATTTCTCAGAAAGGTCATGACTTTTCAGATAAGACACAAAAACATTTGTTCATACTACCCTTTGTTGACTATAAATAGAGGAGCTTCCTCTCATTTTTCAACCACAATTGTTTTTAATCTTCTACTCTTCTTCTTCTTGTATTTTAATTTTTTTGTGTGATTTATTGTCATTGAGTGAGTTAAAAGTTTAGCGGAATATGAGGTACCACAATTCTGATGAAGTAAATCGTTCTATCCTAAGAAGGTATATTCTATTACCCAAGTACTTGAGGAAAATAATTTTGATGATATAATAATTATTTTTTTTCTTAATATATACATTAGTAGGTAATGTTCCAATATATGAAGTTAATATGATGTAGTTTAAATTCATTTGTTTTTGTTAACAATTTCTCTTGTGCTGTAGCTATATGATTCTAAATATCTTTTTCAAAAATTTAGAGAATTGTCACGATTTATTTTTTTTATGCTCAAGACAAAAGAATGACCCTTTTTTTTTTTATCAACGCTACTTATGTGATTTAGATTATCAGAAAGTTTGCTTCAAAATAGTTAATACTATATAAACATTACCCTTTTGTTTTACTTATTTACTGTTTCTTAATACTTCAGAATTTTAGAAAAAGAAAAGTTCATATGACTTGTAATAACGCCAGTTGAGGTTTTTATTAGTTTAATTGTTATATACACAATAAATATCGTCTATAAAGTAATATTAGTGAGATACAACTAATTATATGATTGAACCTCATCAAATTAAAATAAATATAAACATTATTACATTTAACTAATAAAAATTTTCATTGATCATCTTCATACGTTCGTGTGAATAAGATATATATATATATGATGATCCACATTGAATATTCACAAAATAATCTACAATATTATTTTGTACTATGCTTATTATTCAAATCTTTCCTTAAATAAACAATTACATTTACTATAACATATATTTTTGGAATTGGTAATCACGTGCAACACACGTGTCAAAAAACTAGTTACCTTAAAAACATGAACTCCTAACTTAAATGTAAAATTACTATAATATTCCTAACTTAGGTTGTACCTTTTTCGATTAATTGTGACTTTTTCAATAAGTTGTGACTTTTTTAGGGTTGTGAATTTTCGATGAGTTGTGACTTTTTCAAAGAGTTGTGACTTTTTCAAATAGTTGTGACTTTTACAATACGTTGTGACTTTTCCAAAAGGTTGTGACTTGTCGGAAAGGCCATGACTTTTCATATAAGATACAAAAAACACTTGTTCATACTACCCTTTGTTGACTATAAATAGAGGGGCTTCCTATCATTTTTCAACCACAATTTTTTTTTATCATCTACTCTTCTTCTTCTTCCATTTTAAAAAAAATTGTTTGTATTGACATTGAGTGAGTTCAAAGTTTAGTGGAATATGTGGTACCACTATTCTGATGAAGTAAATCGTTCTATCCTAAGATTGTATATTCAATAACATTGAGTACTTGAGGAAAATAGTTTTGATTATATAATAATTATTTTTTTACTTAATATATATACATTAGTATGTAATGTGCCATTATATGAAGTTAAAATGATGTAGTCCAAATTCATTTGTTTTTGTTAACAATTTTTCTTGTGATATAGATATATGCTTCTGAATAACTTTTTTCAAAATTATTAGACTTCTTAAGAGTTAGATGATTGTCACGATTATGTGATTTAGATTGTTAGGAAGTTTGCTTCAAAATAGTTATTACTATATAAACATTGCCCTTTTGTTTTTACTTATATACTATTTCTTAAAATTTGAGTACTTTAGATTAAAAAAAGTTTACATGACTTGTAATAATGCCAGTTGAAGTTTGTATTAGTTTAGTTTTTATTATTTATTTAATAACTAATTTTTATTAGATAAATATATTCATTAATATACGAATGTATTATAAAGCTAACAAGATCTTCTAACTTCAAAATATATTATTTTATAATGTTTTGAGTTCTTTTCTTTTAAAAAATAAAAACTCACAACAAATGTGAAAATATGTGAATATAATATGAATCATTTAAAATTTATCACTTACAAAATAAATTTTGTATTCAGTAGTATGGAATAAACATTTTCATTTCGTCCCTACACTAAATTAAAAAAATAACTATTAAAAAAATAGTAACATTAATTAAAAGTCCTATTTATTTATGTAAGTCTAAAATTTATTAGAAATTCAAATATTGCACATTAATTCTTTAGTTATAACATTATAAATTCTCTTAGTTATTACTAAAAATTGCAAACGTTATTCACCCTCTTTTAATTTCTTTAGTTATAATATTATGAATTCTCATAGTTGTTACATTAATTATTTCTATATTTTATCTTTCCCTATATTAATCTTTGACCAATTATTTTTCATATTATTATACCGCCCCTATATATGTGATAACATGGTGTTGTTATTTTTCCTTGGACGAATCATGTTTGGTTGAATAAATTTAAAATCGTTTACAAGTTTATGAACTACATCTTTGTTAGGTGTAAGATAAACAAGTGATTATATATATGATTTCAAAGAAAGAATATATTCTTTAATTTTAATTTTTAGTAATTCCGGTTAAAAAAAAGGAAACCTTTCTTAGTTAACTATGGACAATCAGATAACTATCTTTGATTTATTCACACAGACAATCGAGAAGTCAAATATGAGAACCAACAACAAATGTAGTTGTTCTCTTAACATGTTCATATACATTTAAACAGTTTAACATGGAATACACGTACAAAACACATCTGGTTAGATGACAAGAGAAATGCACAAAAAATATTGTCTATAAGGTTATATTAGTGAGATACAACTAATTACAAGATTGAACATCATCAAATTGAAATAAATATATACATTATTGCATTTAACTAATAAATTTTTCATTCATCATCTTCATAGGTTAACGTGAATAAGAGATATATATAACGATCCACATTGAACATTGACAAAATAATTTACAAAATTATTTTGCGCAAAAGTTATTATTCAAATCTTCACTTAAATAAGTAATACTATTTACTATAACACATATTTTTTGAATTGGTAATCACGTGCAATGCACATGTCGAAAAACTAGATAGATATTGGCTACTGATGCGAGATTTGAGAGACGGAGAGAGTCTTCTTATTTCAACAAAAAAGTCACTCAAATTTTTGGGGATAGAAAGCGAGAGAGGCACAAGCGTTAAACAAAGAAGAAGACAAAAGTTTTGAGAATTGAGGAATAATAGGGATTAGTACCTTTTTATCTGAATTATTTTTTTTACTATTAAGTTATATAATAATAACAATAATATATTTTAAAAGAAACTAACAACAAAAAGCATAAAAGTTGTTTACTATTGAACTTTTAAATGTTAAAGGTTTCTGTACTTTTTATAGCTTTAAAGAAACTAAAAGGACAAAGTTAAACATAGTTAAAAGGATAAAAGTGTCTAGACATTTTATATATTAAAACACGAATTAATGCTGAAATGTGGCAAGCAAGATTCAGACTCGGGTTGGCTGAAAAAATTGTACCCTCTTCACCGCTAGGCTAGGCATCACACTTGTGCTAGTGGAGTAAAAATTTAATATATACTACAAAATTTTATAAACTAACATATATCCAATGTTATTTTTCAATGAAGTGGGTTCATATGAACCCACTTAACCTACTGTATGTCCGCCCTTGGTCCAACATACAAAGAATATATTCTCAACCATTCGATACTCCAGGTACTATCTTTCTCTTTTCGTTCGAGGATGAATGTGTGTTTTAGTAGTGGATGATGTAACGACCCTCTTAATAGTTTTATGAATTTTACATGTATTTCTAATTTTGACCCTTCTTATAGCTTTTATATGTGATTTATGATTTGTGGGATAAGTGATACAATTGTTAAATAAATTATGAGTTATTTAAGTTTTATTTAATAATAAGAGGAAAATAAAAGGGCAAGACCAAAAGAGAAAAAAAAAAGAAATAAGAAGAATTAAAAAAGGGGCTACACCCAATTGGAAAAACAAAAGAAGGGATAATGTTGTTGCTTTTGTTCGTAGCAATAGTTAGCGCATAAACGAGAAAAAAAAAACAATAGAAGAGAAGTAAAGAAAGGGAGAAAAAGAAGGGAAAGGGAAGAAAAAATTTGAGATTTTCTTCCCAAAGCGTTAAGGTAATGATTATCGTCCTTTCCATTAAACTTTTATGTGATTATGAATAGATTTTTAGGGTAGAAACATGTAGAATTTGGTTGAATTAAGAAAATATAGCCCTAGGATTCTTAGAACAAAATCTTTTTTTGGGGATTGAATAACAATTCGTTTTAGCTAAAACTTTGCATGCAAATTTATTTTATCATGGGTTAACATATCTGAAACAAATTTTAGATTCGAATTTGGTGGCTCGGGATGCCGTTTTGACCCAATTTTTGTGCCGGAACTAATATAGCAATAGGGTGTCTATGGATTTATATTTGATATATTGGAAATGTTCAAAATCTTTACAAAAGGGAAAGATGAGATCTTAAGGATTGGTGAAACATTTTCGACTTTTGTAGTATGTTAAGACTTCCTATACTTCGTTGAGGAACGTTTTCTAATTAATGATTAAAAATGGAATAGATAATGGGTAGGAGCAAAGATGGGGGTCTCGTACCAATGGTGTGACGAGGAATGACATGAGTACTGGTGTTATTAAAGGGAAAGTTTATTACTATCGTATGATAGATTGTAATATGAGAATGTCAAAGCACATAGGCATTAACTGATGTATTAGTGACTTGGTTTCTTTTGTGTGGTTGCTTCTTTATTGAACCCATATATTTGTGATGATTATAATTCAAAGTGTCATTTGATTTATTGAGATGCTTCATCATCCTTTTTATTGATATTATATTGTGCACATGCAATGATGTGATATTGAGTATAAGTAAAGGTCTAACACGTGGAGATCGTCCATATTTAGATTGATTTATGATTATAAGTTGGGCAAGTGGAGGTCGTCTGTATTGGGATCTTTTAATTTTATGATAGTGCATTGAGATCATCCACACAGACATGTGGAGAGCGTATGTATCAATATATAAACTTTGCGAATACCCATGAGTCACAAATTGTCACGACCCAAACCATCGTGATTGACACCCACACTAATTCTCTGGTGGAAGAACCACTACTACAACTCAAACCAAGCAACTAAACCAAAACTAAGACATTTAAGTACACGAAAGCAAGAAAATACTGAGGAAAGAAATAGAATTCCCATAAACTCTAACAAAAGTCTATCAATAATAAACTAACACTGCAGACGTAATGCCTAGAACCTGAAAGTCAATGTACCAAAATATCTAACAATGAACCAAGTCTAAACAAGAAGGGATACAACCCCAACTAATGAACTAATAACTAATAGAACTGTCTAAGTCCGAAATATGGACATAGATGAAAGGAGAACTCATGAAGCCCAGAACAATTGACTTACCCTTGAATTTGAACGACGATCACTGATCTCATAAGTGAGGTCTATCAGTTGCCGCTTGAAGATGCCCTGTACTCAAAAAAAATAAGAGCAAGTGCAGTATCAGTACACAACCACAGTGTACAGGTAGGATCACGCGACTATCCTACTAAGTGCAACATACATAATTCATAACAACAATAAAATCACATGCATATAACGAACATATACAATATTATCAACATTTACTAACAACGTGCAACTTCACATTTCTCAAGATACACAATTATATCAAATCATTGGTCCTCTCATGGAACCCAAACCCAAACAGTTAGCATACCAGAACATGGTACCCGATCCCATGATTATGTCGGAACATGGTAATCGATCCTATAATTATGCCAGAACATGACAACCGATCCAAGTTAGTTATGCCGGAACGTGGCAACCGATTCATTCAACACACCACAATCACAATCACAAGTATATCCTCAAGATCATACAATTAAGTCATGATTTCATGGTAACCATCATTCATCTATCTCATTTACAATAAGTGTGATCAATAATACAACATTCATATACATACATGTATTATAATGAAGCAAGAACAAACATATATCACACAATCATAGAATCACAACCATTACCTACCTCGAAACAAGCTTTAAACCCTAAGAAACTTGATCCTTCCCTTTCCAGATTCGTTCCACTTGTTCTTGGTCTACAAACAATATGGGAATCAATAAACAATCACTAATTACCCATATTACTAACAATTCTATGAACCCTAGATCATACCCATGATCCCAAGTATCCAAAATAGGGCTGCTTCCACCATAGAATCTAGATCAACCCCCCCCCCCCTCGCCAATCGATAATTACCCATTCTATTACGTTTTACGAATCAAAAAATGGATTCGGGAAGTGAAAAGCTTACCTTTAGCCTCAAGAATGGTGGAAAACTATTAGGAGTCTCCTGGGGTTCGTTCCTTAGCTCTAAAAATTGAAAAGTACAGAATAAAGTCGTTTAGGGGTTTATTTACGACTTTAAGTCGCGTTTGGCCCACCACAGCGGCCCTCGCCCTGCTACAACGGCCCCGCCAAAGTGATAAAATCCAGCGCCAAAGCGACTTGCAAGAAATAGTGAGCTATTTTAATGAATTCCAAAATCCCCATTTCACAACACACCTCTAACCAATGACACTTAGAAAATACCTTTCACGCTAAGATCGATTTCGGGAGTTCTACTCACCCGAATTCAATTTCATAAAGTCGTATGGATTCCTTAACAAGTTATCTAACCACTCATGTAATCAGAATTAAAATAAATCACCTGATTGTCACTAGATTTCCCTACACCTTTATGACTCAATTTCGTCTAAATCTATACTAGGTTGGGTAAATCCAAATACTACAAAAAAGTTTTTCGGTCCCAAATTTTCCCTCGTTGGCATTTCTATAATGACGGAACAATAGATACCAATTTACCCATCACTCGTCCATGAGTGAAAAAACTTAGGAAATATAGGCAAAGGAAAGGACGAAATAGTGCCTAAATCGATGAACAATTGGGGATACTTATCTCGCATATCCCTCTCGGTCTCCTAAGTAGCTTCCTCAACTAGATGATGCTTCCATTGAACTATCACAGACTTAATCTCCTTGGTCCTCAACTTGCGCACATCACGATCAAGAATTGCAATTAGTTCCTCCTCATATTAGAGGTTTTTGTCTAACACAATTGAGTCCCACTTAATGATGTAATCCCCCATGATACCTCTTCAACATTGACACATGAAATACCGGATGACCACCCGATAGATTAGGAGGTAAAACCAATCTATACGCTACCGGTCCCACATATTCAAGAACCTTAAAGGGACTAATGCATCTAGGACTTAGCTTACCTTTCTTACCAAATCTCATCACCCCTTTCATGGGTGATACCTTAAGAAGAACATTTTCACCGGTTTGAAACGCCATGTCTATTACCTTATGATCTGCATACTTCTTCTGTCTACTCTGGGCTTCTAGAAGCTTCGCTTGAATACTCCTCACCTTATCTTGAGCATCCTCAAACCATCCTATAGGTGATCTACATCCCCTCCCATATAATGACTCAAATGGTGCCATATTAATACTGGAGTGATAATTATTATTATAGAACTCACACGAAGGTATGAATTTATCCCAATGCCCTCCAAAGTCAAGCACGCATGCCCTCAACATGTCTTTTAACACTTGAATAGTCCTCTCTGAGTGCCCGTCTATTTGTGGATGGAAGGTTGCACTAAAAATGAGTTGTGTGCCCAATTAATCATGTAATTTCCTCCAAAACTTATATGTGAATTGGGTACCACGGTCTGAGATGATAGAAAGGGGCACCCCATGCAACCACACTATCTCTTTCACATAAACTTTAGCCAATTGTTCAGCATTATAATCTATTCTAACTGAATTAAAATGGGCTGACTTAGTAAATCTATCAACCACTACCCAAATAAAATCAAACTTCCCCAAAGTCTTGGGAAGACCAACCACAAAATCCATGACTATTCTTTCCCACTTTTATTCCAGAATTGGCATTCTCTGAAACAAACCTGCAGGCCTTTGGTGTTCATATTTCACTTGTTGACAATTTTGACGCTTAGCCACAAATTCCGCTATATCCTTCTTCATGCCCGGCCACCAATAAATTCGCTTCAAATCTCGATACATCTTGGTCACACCTAGATATATAGAATCGTGAACCATGAGACTCTGCCACCAATTTCTCAATCAAGTCATCTATTCTAGGAACACATATTCTCCCTTTAAAATTGAGCACACCATCCATATTAAGAGTGGTCTCTTGTGCCTTACCATTCGCAGCCTTCTTCCTAAGCTCCTCCAAATTCTCATCCTCAAATTGTTTGGCCTTGATCTCCTCAATGAATGTGGCCCTTACTTCAATACTAGCTAACACCCCACCTTTTTTTGAGATGCCCAACTGCACGAACTTGGACTCTAAGATATGAATTTCCTTAGCCAAAGGTCACTTGGATACACTCAAGCAAGCTAAACTACCCATACTCATCGCTTTTCGACTCAAAGTATCTGCCACCATATTAGCCTTGCCCTAATGGTATTGAATGGCGACATCATAATCTTTAAGTAATTCCATCCACCTTCGTTGTATCAAATTCAGATCCTTTTGAGTGAACACATGTCGCAAACTATGATGATCAGTATACACTTCACACTTAGCACCATAGAGGTAATGCCGCCAGATCTTAAGAGCAAATACTACCGCTGCCAACTCTAAATCATGCGTTAGATAATTTCTCTCATGCACCTTCAATTGGCGCGACGCATAGGCTATAACATTCTTATCCTGGATTAACACCATGCCTAACCCAGAATGAGAAGCATCGCAATAAACTATAAAATCCTTACCTTCGACCGGTAAGGCTATAATAGGTGTAGTGGTCAAGAGAGTCTTCAGCTTTTGGAAGCTCTTCTCATATTTTTCAGTCCATTCAAATGGTATCTCCTTTTTGGTCAAATTAGTCAAGTGAGTGGCAATAGAAGCAAAGTTCTTCACAAATCAACGATAATAGCTAGCGAGCCCCACAAAACTCCTAACTTCAGTCACAGAACTTGGTTGAATCCAATTCTTAACCGCCTCAATCTTTTAATGATCTACCATTACACATTCTTTTGAAACTACATGTCCCAAAAAATGCAACATAAGTCAACCAAAATTGACACTTAGAAAATTTAGCATACAACCTTTGTTTCCTAAGAACATCGAGAACAACACAAAGATGGTCGGCATGCTCTTCCTCACTTTTCGAGTAGACCAAAATAACATCAATAAAGACTATAACAAATGAATCAAGAAACGACTTAGATCAATCTTAGATAAAACTGATGCACCTTGCAATACATCAAAAAGATCATCTATTCGAGGCAAAGGATATTTGTTTTGAATAGTGACCCTATTCAATTTCTGGTAATCTATACACATTCTCATACTACCATCATTTTTCTTAACAAACAAAATTGGGCACCCCATGGGGAAGCACTAGGTCGAATAAATACCTTATCAAGAAGCTCTTGGATATAAGCCTTAAGCTCTCTTAATTTCTCCGGAGCCATACGATATGGAGGAATAGAAATGGGGATCGTACCAGACTCTAAATCAACGTAAAAATATATATCTCTATCCGGAGGCATACCAGGCAGGTCACTAGGAAACACTTCTCTAAATTATGACACCACATGAATAGACCCAATGGATGGAGCCTCAATCTCAACATCCCTAATATGAGCCAAATAAGCCAAACAACCCTGCCCTTTCAATTTCTTAGCCCGAATGGAGAATATGATCTTATTTCGCTTAGGCTTGTACACCCCTTCCCGCTCTAATTTTTCCCTACATGGAATTTCTAGAGTTACAGACTTAGTATTACAATTAAGTATGACATAATAGGGGGACAATCAAGCCATGCCTAAGATTATGTCAAAGTCAGTCATATCCAAAATCACAAAATCAGCCCAAGTCTGAAAATACATAAACAAAATAGAACAAGCATGATAGACATGGGTAACTATGACTAACTCTCCAACTAGGGTAGAAAAATGGATAGGGGCATCAAATATAGCACAAATCAATCAAACTCTGAGGCAAATCGCACATATACATAAGAATAAGTAGAAGCCGGATCAAATAACACATTAGCCATTCGGTCACAGACAAGAATAGTACCTGTGATCACCGCGTCAGACGCCTCTGCCTCATTCTTGCCCGAAAAGGCATAACACTAAGCCCTCTCAACTTGATGAACCACTTCCCTGCCTGGTTGCACATTACCTTTGCCTACATTAGCATTTTCTCTACCTCCACGGCCTCGCTGATTACCTATCCGCCCACCTTGTGGACGCCCTTCACAGTTATTACCATTTCCCGTGGGTACCACTGCTCTAGTCTGCTGCTGTGCAAACTCAAACACACGTGGGTAGGGATAATCTCTCCTCATATGCCTAGATTCTCCACAGTTGTAACAAGTACGATCAAAAGATGGTTTGTCGCTCGTCAAAGACACGACTCCCTGGCTATCCTGAAAATTATGAGATGGAGTTTTCGATTAACTACCTGTAGAGGTAGGCATAACAGATTGAATTGGCTTGGGTGCAAGCGTTGGCCTTCCGGACCCCTTGGAATTAGAAGCTTGAAAATTACCCGAGTTCTTTGCCTTTTTTTCCCATGCCTTAGCTTAACCATATCGCTTCACTCCCTCCACTTTCTTAACATAGTCTGTTATCTCACTGAAGCTCCTCTTTGTAGAAATATGAATAGATAATACTTGCAACTCAGGATTTAGTCCCCTAATAAATAACCGAATTCTCGCTTCTTCAGTCTTCACCAATTGAGTAGCATATCTAGACAAAACATGGAACTTGGCATCATAAGCAGCCACAGTCATACCACCTTGCTCCAAAGCCATGAAATCATCCTTCTTACGATCCCTCAAAGTCCTAGGCATATACTTTTCTAAAAACAGAGAATGGAATTGGATCCAAATAAATGGAGGTAAAGTTGAAAATCTACATTCCATGCAAGCTCTCCTCTACTGTTTAGCCTCACCTCGAAGTTGAAAGGACACAAACTCAACCCCATGCTGATGGACAATTTCCCAACTTATGAGGCCTCTCATAGCAATCTAAGATGAACTCATAAGCATCCTCATTCTCAGAACCAAGAAACACAGGAGACTTTAGCTTTAAAAGCTTAGTCAACATTTTATGCTCATTAATAGTCATAACAAAACCCAATAAAGGACGGAAGAAAGCATCATTACCCCAGTCCCACCTACCTTGGGCGTAGTGCAACATGAGGATTAGTAAGGGCTTGAGTTGTTTGAGCAGAAGGAAGCAATCTAGGACCAACCAACCCCTTCAAGAATGACATGATTTGTTGAGATAACACTGGGTCTATAGAAGGAACATCAGTAGTCTCAACATGCACCTCTTCCTCTTGTCCCACATCCTCAACATTCTCAATATCAACATTCTCCTCTATCTCTTCATGATGCGCATGAGGGTTCTTATTCATAGGAGCATCATCAACAGGAGCTCCATTTCTAGAATGCGCTATTCTTCAACAGCCTCTACTCATAGCTCTTTCTCTACCCCTGCCTCGACCGCGACCACTCGCTGCAGATTCCTTAGCTGCAGTACTGATGGGAGTTACGGGCCTGACGCCGTTGAATATAGTATTAACCATCTACAAATAGAAGAGTCGATGAGGTTAGATACCAATTTGAATCGCCAGATACCAATTGGAATCAAGTCATAGCACGAAAGGAGACAAGAGAAAATACATAGATTTCTTAAAGTCCTATAGCTTCTCGAAGAAAAGTAACGGCGTCATAGTACCGTTCCGCGAGACTCTACTAGACTTATTTTGGTACATCAAGATCAATGACCCAGACCATCATGATTGGCACCCACACTAACTCTTCGGTGGGAGAACCACTACTAAAACTCAAACCAAGAAACTAAACCAAAACTAAGGCATTTAAGTACACGAAAGAAAAGAAATACTAAGGAAAGAAATAGAGTTACCATAAACTCTAACAAAAGTCTAACAATAATAAACTAACACTGTGGAAGTAATGCCTATAACATGAAAGTCAATATACCAAAACATTTAACAATGAACCAAGTCTAAAAAAGAAGAGATACAACCCCAATCAATGTACTAATAACTAATAGAACTGTCTAAGTCCGAAATATGGGAATAGACGAAAGGAGAACTCATGGCAGCCTGGAAGAATTGGCTCACCATTGAATTTGAACGACAATCACTAATCTCCTAAGTGAGGTCTGTCAGTAGCCGCTTAAAGATTCCCTGTACTCAACAAAAATAAGAGCAAGTACAGTACCAATGAACAACCACAGTGTACTGATAGGATCACGTGACAATCCTACTAAGTGCAACATACATAAGTCATCACAATAATAAAATCACATGCATATAACGAACATATACAATATTATCAACATTTACTAACAACGTACAACTTCACATTTCTTAAGATACACAATTATATCAAATCATTGGTCCTCTCATGGAACCCAAACCCAAACAGTTAGCATATCGGAACGTGGTACCCGATCCCATGATTATGCCAGAACGTGGCAACCATCTAAGTTAGTTATGCCAGAACGCGGCAACCGATCCATTCAACATACCACAATCACAAGTATATCCTCAAGATCATATAATTAAGTCATGATTTCATGGTAACCATCATTCATCTATCTCATTTACAACAAGTGTGATCAACAATGCAATATTCATATACATGTATGTATCATAATGAAGCAAGAAGAAACATATATCATACAATCATAGAATCACAACCATCACCTACCTCAAAACAAGCTTGAAACCCTAAGAAATGTAATTCTTCCCTTTTCGAATTTGTTCCGATTGTTTATCGTCTACAAACAATCAATATAATACAGGAATCAATAAACAATCAATAATTACCCAAATTACTAACAATTCTATGAACCCTAGATCATACCCATGATCCCAAGTATCCAAAATAGGGTTCTTTCCATCATAGAATCTAGATCAAAACCCTCCCCCATAGATAATTACCCAATTTATTACATTCTACGGATCAAGAAATGAATTCGGGGAGTGAAAAACTTACCTTTAGTCTCAAGAATGGTGGAAAATTGTTAGGAGTCGCCTGGGGTTCATTCTTTAGCTGTAAAATTCAAAAAGTGCAGAATAAAGTCGTTTAGGGGTTTATTTATGACTTTGAGTCGCGTCTGGCCCGCCACATCGGCCCTCACCCCGCTTTAGCGGCCTCGCCAAAGCAACCAAATCCAGCGCCAAAGTGTCTTGCATAAAATAGTGAGCTACTTTAAAGAAATATAAAATCCCCATTTCACAACACATCTCTAACCAACAACGCTCAGAAAATACCTTTCACTCTAAGATCGATTTTGGGAGTTCTACTTGCCCGAATTCAATTCCGTAAAGTTGTACGAATTTCTTAACGAGTTATCTAACCACTCATGTAATCAGAATTATAAATAAATCAACTAATTGTTACCAAATTTCCCTACACTTTAATGACTCCTATTTCGTCCAAATCTGAACTAGGTTGGAAAAATTCAAATACTACGAAAAGTTTTTCGGTCCCAAATTTTCTCCCGTTGGCATTTCTATAACGACGAAAACATGTCGTGACACAAACTCTTGATGTATTTTAAAGAAGTATCATGTATATATGGTTAAGTGTGAATACTTGTATTATGAAACATATCATTTCATGGTGTTGCATTGTATTTAATCTCATTACATCCTTCATTATTATTTAATTATGTGCTTTATTAGTGAACAGACATTTCGTGACATTTGATTATTTCTAATTGATGAAACTTGGCTGATAAGTGTAACGTAAACTTCTAAAATAAAAGGTTGACTTTTTATTTACTCCTATCACTTCTTCTTTTTTGGTCTATGATACATTGTGGGTATACGTGGTTTCGTACTAATACTACACTTGTTGCACTCTTTTACGTTGCAGATTAGATTCTGAGTATGAGCACACTTCATGGAGCTTTTTGGGTATGGTTGGATCACCTTGAAGTTATGGTGAGAAGCTTGGCTATTTTGTTGCCCAACCCTTTATTTTTCTCTGAATTTATTTTGTTGTCTTAGTATTCAGACACAATATTTCTTACGTGTAGTCTTGTCATTTATTTTGGACTTGTGTCATATTGTAGAAGCTCATGTACTCATGATACTAAATCTTGGGGTGGTATGCCAATTTTTCTGCAGTTTATTCTTTTGACTTAGTATTTGAGATATTTATTCACCACTTACCTCTTCACATTTTAAGTTAAATTGGTTAAATTATAGGGTTGGCTTACCTATCAGTTTGAAATATAGGTGCCATTACGACTTGTATTTTTGAGTCGTGACAGAGATAATGTGAGATATCATCTTCCTGAATTTCATCGTGCTGCAACAAGACAATTGCGAGAGCCAAGTGGACACATTGAAAAATATAACTATATGCATCCTTCATGTCGAAATATAGTAGAGCCGTACATTTGGTGTTTGGAAAGTAAGGTGGTCTATTTTGTGAGATATGCATTACTATAACATTGACACTCAAAAGGACATTGTACTTGCTACTATGGTCATTCACAATTATATTTTAAAAAATGCAATGTGGATGATGTATTTCAAATGGCTGAGAATGAGAGATATGTTTTATCGATTGAATTCGAATTTGGCACAAATTCATGCGTTGACAATATAGAAGAAAATATGGAAGAACAAAGTGACACTTATTGGATAGGGCTACGTGATATGATTGCTAATGAAATTTGTAATGCTTTATGTTTGTATTACTTGAGTATTTCCACTTTTGTATTTGATTTCATTGTGTTTTGTATTAATCAAAGACCTTTTATTTGATTTCATTGTGTTTTGTGATGCTTCCTGTAACACCCCAGAAATATTTTTTGAGCTGAGACTCGAACCATCCTTCATTATGAGTATAATTTTATGGAGGAATTTAAAATTTCGTTATGGGTTTAATCCCTAAGAGGTATGTAAGTTTCCATAGGGTTGGGTTCGTTCACCCACACGCCAAACATGATTTTCATATTCGAATTCGTCCATAAAGATTGAAAGATTTAATTTGTTGATAAGTGTTCTTGAAGTTTCATTCTAAATCTTGTTTTGTTGGTATTTTGATGAATTATTGAGATAAATTCTTGGCATTTGAGGGATTTTTTAGTAGATTAGTTTGTACTTAGGTTGGGTATTCAAATCTAAGTGATTGGGGAAGAAACCATTCGATTCTAGGAGAGTAAGGGTGAGAAAACGACCAAAGAAAGTCGTTGGGGGGTTTTCTGGGTTGGGGCCTAGCGCCCCACGCCATCCATTTTGCCCCAACCACACCTCTGTTGGTAGAGGGTTGGCGCCCTGCACCACTCAGTACGCTAGGGTCGCCTGCCCTTACCCCTTCTTCGTCTTTTCGCCCGTTTGAGTCCTTTAAAGGGTACCTTCAAGCCTATTGATTCTAAACTCTCTAAACTACTTCTGAACACCTAGAAATCATTCCTAACATGATCATGACCTTAAATTCATAATTCAAATTCAAGTTAGAGTTAAGAATTATGTTTTGAGATATCTTCTGAACATTTTGAGAGTGTCCCTATGAGTCTTTTTGAGGAGTCTTCTACCATTTCTAATAACCTGTTTCATGACTCGAGCAAGTGAGTATGAGAATGAGGAGAATGTATTCATGAGTCTACTTTATCATCACGATATCCTTTATATCATAAACTATAACTCTTGAATTCATAATTCAAATTCAAGTGAGAGTTAAGAGTAGAGTTCAAGAAAGTTTTTGAGTTCAATTGTGAATCATTTTAGATCAACTATTGAATTGAACTATGTTTTGAAGAAGTATGTATGAGAATGAGAAGAGTAGTATACATGAGTTCCATAATGTTCTTTAGACCCTTGAGTTGAGTCATTCATGCTCATAAATTTCGGATGAACTCCATACATTGAATGTCTTTGAGAGGAGTAACATCTTTGAGTTCTAAGTCTTTGGGCATTGAGTTCCTAATCCTTTTGGTATTATATTGCTAATCATGGGACTACTACATGTTACCCATGAAAGTCCTTGAGTTGAGTAGTTCATGCCCATAACTTCGTATGAACCCTCTGAGTCGAGAATTCTAGAGAGTAGTTTCATTGACTCCTTGAGTTTTGGAGTTGTTGAGTTCCAGATATTGAGTTCTATGCATAGTTATTGAAAACTTTGAATTGAGTCATTCACATCCATAATTCAACATGAACCCTATTTTAAGAAGTCTTTTTACAAATTATTTTAAAACTTATTTTAAAACCTTGAGCGCTGAGTCAAGGAAAAGTAGAGTTGAGTTCATTTTCTTTAAAATGTTACACGGGGACTAAGTATTCCTAAGGAGTAAATGTTTTCACATCTAAGATGAGAGGAAACATCTATTTCGAGAAGAGTTTTCATGAGTAGTTTTGAGTTCCATCTCTTTTAAGAGATAAGATTTTGAGTAATAACCTCAAAATCACAGAGAAAGAGTTATGTTTTTAAACATAGGATCTTAGTATATTTTAGGAGTAGTATTGAGTATTGATATGGGGACGAGTTCATAATAACTCAAGTCTCCATAAACCATGTATCCAATATGGGTAGAAAGGGTCATACTTTTTAGATGATTCCTTAAATGCTTTTCAACATAGACTAGTGGATCCACTTAGTTGAGACATTCTATACCCCAATAAAGTATAGGAGAGTTCTAGCAGCGTGAGTGAGATCATCACATAGATCTAGTAATGGTTGTCGCTTGTCGGTTAGAGAATCTCCCACAGAGTTATATTTTATTCATATATACAAATTGAGTTGTTATCGTATTCTTCAATACATTGAGTTGCTATCTACTATTTTGAAAGCTTTCTATATATTGCATCTTTTATTGTTGCTTTATCTTGAGTTGAGTATCCAGACTTGAGTATCTTGAGTTGAGTATCTAATATTTGAGTTGAGTGTCTTATTCTTGAGTTCAGTTGAGTTGAGTGAGTTGAGAGGAGGTAAGTATGTTTCCTTTTTATCAAGTTCAAGCTTATGTTATGCTTTAGAATTACCTTACATATCATACATTCCTTGTACTGAACTATTTAGGTTGAATCATTTCATGATGCAGATACAAGTATTCAGGACCATCAACAGGCGCTTCGTTGATACCACATGTTGTTCGAGTTAGCTATTGTGAGCCTCCTTGCTTCTAGAGGGTTCCATTTGTACTTTCAATTATATCAGTTTTTAGGATGTCGTGGGTCTTGTCCCGACTTCCATCTTTGTTAGTTAGAGGCTTCATAGATAGACAATAGAGTTTGAGAACTCTGTTCATTTATTTTGTTAAATGTTTAAAAGACTTAATTTTCCTATTTTATGGAGAGTTGAATATATTATTTTTATTTAGAGTTATTCATTTGAGTTAAAGATTTGTTATTGAGTTCAATGAATTTTATTCAGTTTTAAGCTTTGCCTGTTTGAGTTAGTCTTTCGCTTGTAGTCAGCTAGGATGAGAGTTCACTTGGAACCAGAAATAGTTCTCGAGTGTCGGCCACATCCAGGGTGTAAGCTCGGTTCGTGACACTTTAATGCAATATAAGATTGTTATAGCCTATGATTCAAGAAAATTGAAACTCGATGAGTAGAACTGCCCAGCATATAATTTGGAGTTGGCAGGGGTAGTTTTTTCACTCAAGAACTGTCGACACTATCTTTATGGTGTCAAGTGCAAAGTATTCATTGATCATTGTAGCCTACAACACATGTTCATACAGTATGATTTGAATCTGAGACAGTGAGGTATGATGGATTTGATAGAGGATTTGATCTGATTATGCAGTACCATCCAGGTAAAGCCAATGTAGTACAAGACGCATTGACCTCTTTAGGGTAGTTTGTCCTATTTGAAGGTATGTAAACGACCTTTGTCTAGGAGATTCAATCTTTAGAATATGATTTCTTATAGTTGGGGATTTTAGAGAAGGGTGGAGTGTTGACTAGTATCGAAATTAAATCCACCTTCCTAGAAGAATCAAAATCAAGCAATTTTAGGATGAGTAATTTTGCAAGCTTCGAAACAAGGTGGTGTTTGGTGAGGCCCCAGACACCACACTTGATGTTGGTGGGGTTCTATGTTTTAGAGAGAGGATTTGTTTCTTGGATTGGCAACTTGATTTAGAATATGTTGGCAAAGGATCATGACTCACGGTATTCGATCCATTCAGGCATAACCAAAATGTACCATGATTTGAGGAAAATTTATTGGTTGCCTAAGATGAAGAAGGACATAGTTGAATATGTGTCTTAAGCATTAAAATTGTCAGCAGGTGAAGTATGAGCACCAAAGGCTTGTTGGATTCCTTAAAAAGATGCCCACTCCTGAGTGAAAGTGGGAAATGATACTTCGTGGTGGGTTTTCCTAAGACTTTGGGAAAGTATAATTCCATATGGATTATTGTAGACAAGTTGACTAATCATCCCACTTTATTCCTGTCATGACCCAGGGGTACCCCTTAGATGTAACATGGCGTATAAGACCCCGAGGGATCCTATACAAGCCACTTAGCATTCATAACATAGGAAATAAAACAATAGATGTAAAACAATAGTTCAAGTCCAATAGTTTTTATAAAGAAAAGTGGAAGTCTAAAATACTTGTCTCAATAGCCATCTAATACAATAGAATGAAATTGGGACTAACCTATACATCATGTCCAAAACTGAATTATAAGAAGTAAACTAAAACAATGAGAATTTGTCCTCGAAGCATGAGGACTCGCCAAACCTCAGGAACCTAGAAATCAACCACTAGCATCAAAACTGAAAAACCTGACTGTCGGACCCTATAGTTGGGGAAATGTAGGCAAGAGTATGCGTTAGTACAAAACAATGCCAAGTATGATAGCTATGCATAAAACATTTAAATCATGCTAAAAGGGAACATTTCATGACATGCAATTGACCATGCTAAAACATGATATAAAATGGTTAGAAAACATAAGTGATAAAATATGGTCAATGCAAGCTAACATCATTTAAATCCTTTGAACACATATGAGATACTTCTTAAAGTAATCTTAGTTCATTATTAATGTGAGAAGTAGCCTTAACTGACATAGATACCATGTGATCTATAACATGATCCCCGAATGTCTCCCACATCGAAAAAGGTTGTCCTACTTTCCAGGGTAAGGACCATGAACTTCTAGCCTAGGTGGATCCACTATCTAATGTCTATTTAGGCAATCATCCTATGGGGGCATTTAAGTAAGGGATAATGAGATTGCTTCTAGAAACCCAACCTCTACTAACAGGAGAGCTTCCATCTCAATATCCTCTCAGATATAAGGATAAATCCCATGGAATAGTCATTTCTTACTTGTTCTTATTATTCATGGAAAGGCACGTCATCTTGGCTATCCAAGATAAATCATCATCCATGGAAAGGTATCTTTCAATAACCAATCCAAGCTAGGTTTCATTAGGATAGCTCTTAATCTTTGGTTCAATTAGGTGAGAAGACCTTTCAACGTTAGAACCCTTTATTATGTGAGAAAAACTTTCATATCATTTTTTCATGTGCATATGAGAACAATCCTTTCAACAATACAACAACAACATCATCATCATTGATACTTTACTCTCAAAGTATCCTTAAAACATTTGCATAGATTTCATAAGAACATGTATAATTCCATAATTTACCTTTCAAGGTTCAAAGCCCAGTTTTAATCATCAACATTTAGAAAGCATAGGTTAGATATGGATTTCATCATAAATTTATGTAACTCTATCAATACATGCTTGATTTTATAAAAAAAACTCTTCTTTTATAATCTAAATCTCATATCATATGATTCATAACTTGAAAACATGGGGATCACATGGGTTCATAGGGGAAATCACCATAAAATCATAGTATTTCATCAATTCATGCAGGAGAGGTCATAATTCAATCATTTAAATTAATAATCAAGAGAACCCATGACAATTGAAGAAAATCCTAACTCAATTGGGGATTTCTAACTTTGAAAATAGAGGAGTTTTGGAACTCCATGAATGGAAGGAATCCATGGATGAAAACTATCATACCTTAAAGCCAATTTCTAATATTCAATGGAGGAATTGAGACTTGACCTTGATCCTAGCTTGAACCCTTCCTTCTTCTTCAAGTTCTAGAGAGAGAAATATTTTGGAGAGAAAGAACATGATTTCTTTTGGTGAGTTTGAGAGAATGATTTTTATTGGGAAATTTGGGGGTTAAAATACTTATGTAGAGGTCTTAATGAAGGGTAAAATGACACAGTGTAAGAATAAAATAATTAGTAAAAGACCCAACTACCCCTTAAGTAATTGCCGAACCCACCACCAATGGACCCTAGTCGAGGATTCTGGACTGACCAACAGTCCATCCTGCACGGCCATCAATGGTGGTCAGAAGGTGAACTTTGGGCCATTAAACCACGGGACCTAACCACAAATTGTGGTCTGACCAATGGTCTGTTGGTCAGGCTGTGGTTCGTTATTCAGGATCCATCAAAGGGTAGCCATCCACGGACCACACCTACGGTCCGTGGTCCAATCCACATGTGGTGGGTGGCCCTCGTGGGTTGGCACCTACAACTTACTAAAAGTGTTTCTTACCCTTTTTTGGATCCGAGGTATTACAATTCCAGTCACATTGGATTACGATTCTCAACAGTTGGAGAAGATCTATGTTAAGGAGATAGTAATGTTTCATGAGGTGCCCCTTTCCATCATTTTAGACTGAGGTACGCAGTTTACTTCTAAGTTTTGGGGTAAGTTACATGCATCGTTGGGCTATTAACTCAAGTTTAGTACAACCTTTCATCCGCATACAGATGGCAAGTCTGAAAGGATAATTTAAGTGTAAGAAAAGATGCCAAGGGCTTGTATGATTGACTTTAAGGGCCATTTGGGTTGGTTCTTGCCATAGTGTGAATTCTCTTATAAAAATCGTTATCATACTAGTATTGACATGGACCATTCTAAGAAATTTATGGGAAGGTATATAGATCACCCATAGGGTAGTTTGAGGGTAAGGGGGTGATGTGAAGCCCCTAAGCATTGGCTTGGTAAGGGAAGCTCACTAAAAGGTGAGAAATATCTAGACCAAGCTATTGGTAGCTCAGAGTAGACAAAAGGAGTATATAGATAAAAAGGTCAGGGACATGGTCTTTTAGGTTGGTGAATAGGTTCTATTGAAAGTATCACCCATGAAATGAGTGATGAGAGTCGGCAAGAAGGGCAAGCATAGCCCTCAATATATCAGCCCATTCGAGTTTATTGAAGGAGTGGATATAATAGCTTACAGATTGGCACTACCACCTAACTTGTCTGGAGTTCATATGGTATTCCATGTATTATTGGTGAAGAAATACCATGGGGATGGAAAGTAAATAATCAAATGAGATCGAGTCAAAGTATCTACAATACAAAGAAGAACTGGTTGCTATTCTTAATCAGGATGTCCAAAAGTTGAGAACAAAGGAAATTAGGTTGGTGAAGGTTTATTGGAAGCATTGTTTGATTGAAGAAGCCACTTGTAAAATTGAGAGGGACATGTGGGACAAGAACCCTCACTTGTGAGGATTCATGTACTACTCTTTTCTTGATTTAACTCATCTTTTCTTGTTTTGTAATTCGGAAAAGAACAATGGTTAAACTAATATTTATTGTAACGACCTCTCTCATCATTATGAGCAAAATATTAGAGAAAGAAACTAGGTGAGGAAACATTGGGTTTGAAGAGTTGACAATTTTAGGCTAGGCTATGCTTGGACGAAATCTGAGTAAGGTAAGGTCTAGGCAATCCGGGAAAGGATTGGTAAAAACATATAGGTAAATTCTAATTCCCTTATTATTAAGATGAATATAACTCCTAATAATGAACTTTGCGAGAAGGATTGGTTTGGAATGATAAGATTTGAAGGTGTGTTATGAAATAGGCTAATTTTGGAGGATTTTCAAGTCTATGTGCCATACAAGTCTCTATAGTAGGTGACATGCTGCTATAATGGTAATCCCGTTATAGTGAGAGATCCCATTACAACATTGCTGCTATAGTGGGGTTAGTCATAGTTAATGCAGAAAATCTCTCAAAACCGCTCATTAATTGGCAATTACATTTTGGGGGTAAGAGAATAGGATACGAAGGGAAAATTTAATCTATTTTAATCATAATTATTTGTAAAGGTAAATAAATTACTCCCCTAACTTAGTAATTTGATTCTACAGACTTACAATATGTGGTGATGATCATATGAAAGGGTTTTTCGTTAAATTTAATGGTGGAAAAATCATGGCTAGAGTGGGATACTCATTATAATGGACATGGATTTGAGATTACGATATTCGGGTGTATTTAGAGCCTGTTTAGAATTGGCTTAAAAGTTGGTCAAACCTACTTCAAAGTCATTTGTAGCTTTTGGGAGTGTTTGACAAGGTTAAAAATAACTTAAAATAAGTTTTAAATGATTTTAAAAATGTCAAAAACCAAAAGTAGGACTCCTCTACTTTTTAATTATTTACTTAAAAGTCATTTAAGTTTGACTTTTTATTTTTGACTTAAAAGCTACTTTATAAGTCAATACAAACGGGTTCTTAGACCATTTAGGTCTGATTATGTGATATATTGATTGTCTGTACACCATGAACAAGCTAGGTATCATAACGAGGGAAAAGCTCAATATCTATATAGCATTCTGGACTTGATTCGTGACTGATGATTGTTTGATTCCCGTGTATTGTCACGCTCCGAGCCTACACCTTGGGCGCGACTGGCACTAGAGAACCATTGTTGGCCCCAAGCAAACCGTTGGCCTGTATTACTTACTCAACGGATGACTTAAAAGCATTAATACAAGGATTCAATGCAACTCTACACAACTGTTTAATAGAATAACATAAAACGTTAAAAAGTCAAACATTCAACATAGCCAAGTGGCAACTCAAGTCTCAACATAAGAAATAAAGATGTAAGGACAACTGAACTACTAACTATCTATGAATTCTCTAAAACAAAAAGGGATGTCGGTACAAGACCTCCGATCATCCTTACAACTAAAGTACTAAAAACAAATGATAAAAAGGAGCCCTTCAGAAAGCAAGGAGGCTCACCAACTGACTCTGAGTGCTCAACTGGATCAACGAGGCACTGAATGCTGATCCTGGTTACTTGTGTCTGCATCATCAAATGATGCATGCCAAATGGTGTCAATACATTAAATGTACGGGTATGCGAGGAGAAAAAACAAAACATAACATAAGATTGAAAGGAATCTGAAAGAAACACTTACCTTGGCTTTACTCAACTCATGAATAACTTAACTCAACTGCAAAGTAAAACAACAATAAAGGTGCAATTTATACAAACCCTTTAGACAGTAAACAACAACCCAATTTGTTAAACAAATGCCATAACAACTCACTTTACTCAAATAATAAAGTAGTATAGTTTCTGTGGGAGTTTCTCTAACCGACAACCACCATTATGAGCCTAAGTGATGATACAACATCTTGCCAACGCTGCTAGAACTTTCCTATACTTTATCATCGTATAGCACGTCTTAGCTAAGTGGATCCACTAGTATATGCTAAAAAGCACTAAGGAATCATCTAAAAAGTATGATCCTTTCTACCCATGATGGCTACATGGTTTATGGAGACTTGAGTCATTATGAACTTGCATCCCCATATTTGTGCTCAATACTACTCCCAAAAATATACATAGCTCATATGTTTTCAAAACAAAACTCTTTCTTTGGTTTGAGATAATTACTCAAAACTTAGCTTAAAAACTCTCTTGGAAATCGGTGTTTCCTTTCTTACTCAAATGTGAAAACATTTTAACTTTTGGGAATACTTAGTTCCCGTATAATATTTGAATAATTAAACGCTTACTCTTATTTTTTAGTCAACTCAAAGCTTATGTCTTAATACGAAGTTAAAACGTTTGTGAAAGACTTTTGAAAAACTCTATGAACTTCTTTTGACTTAACTCTTAACCTCTTGACTTGACTCTTAACTTTCCTTGAATTGAATTATGGATTCAAAGTTCATGATCTCATGTTTATGGATGATTTCATGATGTTTAGATGTACCTTAGAGTGTTGGAATCAACAAGGAAACATAGGTACATTGCTAAGGAACTAGTACGGAGAGAAGGGGGGAAATAGTAAGAACTGGCGTCCCTAGCGCTCTAAGAGGCACGGGGCACCTGCCTTAAAACCTTAGAGGAGGACTTGGGGCAATCTGGCAGGCGTGGTGCCTTAGAGGTCATACTTCAGAGCCCTAAGTGGGGCGCTATGGCTGGGGCGACACCCCATGCCCCTACCTAGGTGCACTCTGACTTTTCTTCTTCCTTTATCAACTCTAAGGCCCTTATTCCAACTTAGTTCTTTCCCCAAACATTTAGGAATAACTAAATAATTAATATATGCAAGATCCAACTCAAAATCATCCCTAATTACATGAATCAATCTCAAGAAACTTCAACAACAAGAACTCCAAGATATCAAACTAATTAACATAAAAAACTCATAGGATTTGCTTTAAAAGCTATACAACTTCGTTGAATTGAACCATGATTGCCACGTGGGTGAACTAACCCAACGCTATGTGATCTCACATACCTCGTAGGGATTAACCCTTGGCAAAATCCACACAAAAACCTCAAAGAAATCGACGAATCTTGAACTTTCTTCTCCTTTCTCCTCTTTTCTCCAACCCCTAGCGTGAATTTCCAATTGACTAAATAGATCTAATTCTGATTAGACCCCAAATAAACTCCTAAAAAAGAATTAAAATAATTGGGTAAGAAAAAGACTAAAATACCCTTCTAAAATCTGGTTTAGACTTTCTTTATTTGAATAACCCAACATCAAATAGGCATATCTCAATCATACAAACTCGGAATCGCGCGAACTTGGAATCGCACAAACTCGGCGATGTTGGAAAGATAATTCCAAGATCTTTCCTACGGTATCTAGAAGCACACCTAACTCACCCTGAGCTAGGAGTTATGGTCGTTTGAAGTTGATCCAAAACTCAAATTTAACATAACAAATATCCAGATTTTTTCAATCTTTCCTAAAATGACTATTTCCAATTATAACTCTTTCTAGTTCTTTCAAATGGCGAGGTGTTACAATATCTCCCCTTTGGGAACATTCGTCCTCAAATGAGATTACTCTTACTAACGTCAAACATTCAGTTTAAACAAGCAAATCTAACACATCAAGTATATAACTTATAGGGTACTAAGAAGAGAATTAGTACAGATGTGGATATGTCTTCTTGATATCTTCCTTGGCTTCCCAATTAGCTTCCTCAACAAATTGGTTCCTCCAAAGAACTTTGACTGATGTTACCTCTTTTGTTCTCAACTTGCGAACTTGGCGATCTGGAATCTGAATAGGAATCTCCTCATAAGATAAGCTATCCTTGATCCCAATATCTTCAATTGGTATGATCAATGAGGGATCGCCCATGCACTTATTCAATATCGAGATGTGAAATACCAGATGAACCGCGGCTAACTCTTATGGTAGCTCCAACTCATAAGCTACATTACCAATCCTTTTGGATATTTTGCAAGGACCAATATGCTGTGGACTAATCTTCCCCTTCTTACCAAATCTCATAACACCATTCATGGGTGAAACTTTCAATTATACCCAATCATCTACTTCAAACTCTAACTCCCTTCTCCTAACATCAGTGTAGGATTTCTGACAACTTTGTGCTATTTTCAACCTCTCTTGAATCACTTTCACCTTCTCTATAGCTTGATGAACTAAATCTGGTCATATCAACCCAGATTCACCAACTTCAAACCATCCAATAAGAGATATGCATCTTCTCCTATAAAGAGCTTCATAAGGAGCCATTTAGATGCTAAAGTGGTAACTATTGTTGTAAGAAAATCCAATAAGAGGTAGGTGATCATCCCAATTATCTTTAAAATAAATCACACAAGACCTCAACATATCCTCTAAGGTTTGAATAGTATGCTCTGCTTGCCCATCTATCTGAGGATGAAAGGTAGTATTTAAGTTCACCTTTGAACCCAAGACTTTTTGGAATGACTTCCAAAACTGTGTAGTAAATTGCGCACCTCTGTCTGAAATAATCAAAGCTGGCACCCCATGAAGTCTAACTACTTATTTAATTAGCATAATCTTCTGCTGAATGGGTAGTCTTTACTTGCAAAAAATGGGCTGATTTTGTCATTTTATCAACAATCACCCATATCGAATCATACTCCCTGTGAGACCTTAGTAAACCTGTGATGAAGTCTATATTGATCATCTCCCACTTTCATTCCAGAAGTTCTATATTTTGAGCCAAACCACAGGGCCTTTGATGCTTTACTTTAACTTTTTGGCAATTCGGACATTTAGTAACAAACTCGGCAATGCCCTTCCTCATATTACTCCACCAATAAACTTCTCTCAAATTGTGATACATCTTTGTTGAACCCAAATGGATAGAACTTCTAGAGCTATGAGCTTCCTCCATGATCCTTTCTTAGAGTTCATCCACCCTTGGTACACACAACCGACCTTGGTACCTCAAAACACCATCTCCCCCTTGTTCAAAAGCAATTACTTTTTGCTTATGAACATTCGCCTTCAATTCAAACAAAATAGGATCTTGGTCTTGCTTCTCTTTACTTTAGACAATAATGATGATTCAGCCCCATTCATCACCACTACTCCTACTTCAGTGGAATCTATTAGTCGAACTCCCAATTATGTAAGTCTACGCACATCCTTTGCTAGCTCTTTCTTATCTTCCTCAAAATAGGCAGTACTACCCATAGAAAACCTGTTCCAGGCATCAGCAATAACATTAGCCTTACCTGGGTGATAACTAAAACTCATGTCATAATCCTTGAGTAATTCTAATCACCTCCTTTGTCTGAGATTAAGCTCTTTTTGAGTAAACACGTACTAAAGACTCTTGTGATCGATGAACACATCCACATGAACACCATAAAGATAATGACGCCATATTTTCAAAGCAAATACTATGGTAGCCAACTCTAGATCATGGGTTTGGTAGTTCATCTCATGAACTTTCAACTGTTAGGAGGCATAAGCTATAACTTTGTCATTCTGCATTAACACACAACCCAAACCAACTCTAGATGCATCACAATATACGACAAAACCTTAAGTATCTTCTGGTAAGGTTAACACACTAGAGCAGTAGTCAACCTCTTTTTCAATTCCTGAAAGCTTTTCTCACAAGCCTCAGACAATTAAAATTTCACTGTTTTCAGAGTTAACTTGGTCAAAGGGGATGAAATAGATGAGAACCCCTTTACGAACCTTCTATAATAGCCAACCAACCCCAAAAAACTCCTAATATCAATTGGATATGTGGGTCTAGCCCAATTCTACACTGCCTCTATTTTCTGGGTATCCACTTTAATCCTATCATCGGAAACAATGTGGCTTAAGAATGCCACAGACTCAAGACAAAACTCACATTTCAAGAACTTAGCACACAACTCTATATCCTTTAGAGTTTGGAGAACTATTATGAGATAGCTAGCATGATCTTCCTCATTCCTTGAATAGATTAGTATGTCATCAATAAACACGATAACAAACATATCTAAATAATTTTTGAATACTCTATTCATAAGATACATGAATGCTGCAGGCACATTGGTCAAACCAAAGGACATAACTAGGAACTCATAATGACCATAACAGGTCTTGAATGTTGTCTTTGGAATATCACATTCCCTTACTCTTAACTGATGGTAGCCCAATCTAAGATCTATCTTAGAGAAACAAGTAGCACCATAAAGCTGATAAAAAAAAGCATCAATTCTCGAAAGAAGATACTTATTCTTGACGGTAACCTTGTTCAACTGACGGTAATCTATACACATCCTAAGGGAACCATCATTCTTCCTCACAAATAAGACCAGAGCGCCCCATGGTGAGACACTTGGTTGAATGAAACCTTTATCTATGAGATCTTTCAACTGCTCTTTTAGATCTTTCAACTCTACTAGTGACATTCTATATGGCGGAATAGATATAGGACAAGTATCAGGAAGAATGTATGTACCGAAGTCTATTTCTCTCTTAGGAGGGACTTCGGGTAAATCATCTGGAAAGACTTTTGGAAACTCATTCACAACTAAAACTGAATCAATAAGAGGTGTCTCAATGTTAGAGTCATTAACTCAGACTAAGTAATAGACATAACCCTTAGAAACTAATTTTCTCGCCTTAAGGTATGAAATGAATGGCCCTTAGCCACTGTTGAACAGTTAGTCCACTCTATAACTGACTCGTTAGGAATTTGGAACCTATCAACTCAAGTTCTACAATCAATAAAGTCATAACATGCATGAAGCCAGTCCATACCTAGAATGACATCAAAATCTACCATGTCTAACTCAATTAAATCAACCATGGCACTCTTGTTATTGATGGAAATGAAACAATCACAATATACTCGCTCAGCTAGAATAGACTCCCCAACAAGTGTAGAAACACAAAAGGGTTCACAGAGTTTCTCAGGAAGAACATAATATTATTTGCAACATAAGGAGTCACAAAACATAAACTTGCTCATGGGTCTAACCAAGAATAAGCATCAAGAGTAAAGACTTTGATCATACCAGTGACAACATTTGGAGAATTCTCTTGCTCTTGACGACTAGTGATCGTATAAAGACGGTTTGTCCCCCGCCAATACCAAAAGTAGCTCCTCTAGGTGCATCCCTGTCTGGTGGAGCAACTGATGAAGATTGGGCTCTATTGCCCTGATTCTCATTACCTTACCGGTTCTTAGGGCACTCTTTCATGAAATGACCCTCTTTTCCACACTTGAAACAACTTGTGGAGCCATCGCAACACTTACTTGGGTGAGTCCTACCACACTTAGCACATGCAGGAGCCTAGTTATCTCCTTGCGCCATACTACCCTGAGACTGTCCAGGAATAGCTTTGAAGTTCTGTGAATTCTGACTATTGTACTCACCTTTGTTTCTAGGTGCAAGTGCACTAGCAGATGATAGAGTAGGTCCCTTTTGCTTTTGTTGGATCAAGACTGGTTCATATTATTTCTTTGCTTTCCGGACTCATTCCCTGACGTCTTAGCCTTGTTATTTCTTAACTCCTCCCTATCCTTCAACTTTTCTTCCTCAACTTGCTGAACATAGACCATCAGCCTTGCTATATCCATGTCCCTATTAGCATGTCTGCCTTGCCCTCTTTGCTTTATAGACGGGACAACCGAGCAACAAAAAGACTCATCCTGCTTCTCATATCCGCAACCTTCTTTGGAGCATATCGGGACAATTGAGTGAACTTTAAACCATACTCATGAACACTTAGTGAATCTTGTTTGAGAGTGAGAAACTCTCGTACCTTGGCCTCTCTTATTTCTCGGGGAAACAAATACCCCAAAAAGGCCTTCTAAATAAAGCCCAACTTACAGGTGGTGCTCTCTCCGCTCTACCCTTTTTCCACTCATCAAACCAAGTCCTAGCAACATTCTTTAGTTAATATTCAGCTAGTTCCACTCGTGCAGCATCGGTAATGCGCATTACCTCAAATACCTTTTGCAGTTCCTCAACAAAACTCTCTAGATCCTCAATAGTGCTTGAACCAGTGAAACTTGGAAGATTCATCGTCAAGAACTTTCGGATCCTCGAAGTATCAGCCACTTCCTGTCTAGCACATCTTTGTTGCCCAACCTGGTTAGTCACATCTTTCCTTAACATTCAGATCGCTTCCCTGAACACATTTTGTAAACTATGATAATCTATGAACATCTGACATTTAGCATCATAAAGATAGCATCAACAGATCTAAAGTGCAAACACTAATGCTGCAAACTCTAAATTAGGTTTGTTAGTTCTTCTCATGAACTTTAAATTTCCTTTAGTCATACGCCATAACACCTTTGTCTTACATCTACAAAGCATCCAAACTTGAATGTGAAAAGCATCTTAAAATAGATTAAAGTCTTTTTCTTCCACCGGAAATGATAGGATAGGAGCCGTACTCAAAAGTGTCTTAATCTTTTGAAAGATTGATGAATGGTAGATTTCCACTCATCTGAGGTCTTTTTAGTTCAATAAATAGTATCCTCAATACCTATTTATGTCCTTATTTAATGATATTTTTTATTTTTTGTAATTATGAAGTCTAAGGAACAAGACAAAGATGAATGATGAAAAAGATGCCAAAAACATTGAACGATTGTAAACTCCTAGCTGAAAATCACCTAACCAAAAGAGTGGAATGCCCAACTGGCAAGACCTTGCCCAAAGTGACAATGTGCACATTTGGAAATATTTAAGGTTGGTCGGCAAACCAAGTAGAGATGTTGATTTTCCAAAGTCATTGGGTGAGCTAGAAGTTCCATCACCGAAGGAAACAAACTCTTTGAGTTAAAATGAAGTTTGAATGGGAAAACAAGGTGATAAATTGGCGATCTTCCGAATGGAAAAGGTTGAGTCAATTAAGTTCTCCAAGTGGGGTTCAAGCACATGAAGCCTAAAGAAAATGAAGGGCAAGTTGAACAACAAACAACGATCGACTGAATTAGAAGAGCGAGCCTAACTAACATAGCCGAGTGTGGCGCACATAGAATTTTGGACTAATTTTTAGGAAATCTATAAATAGTCCAAAAGAGAAAAAAAAAGAAAAGAGAGGAAATATTTCCATAATTCATTGTTAGTCTACTGCACTTTTACTTTATTTTTGGCTATTGAAAAATAGACTCTTTACTTAGTTTTGGGGTTTTCAAATACTCTTGTAATTGACAATTAAGGGTTGAAATTGAAGTGGGTGTTGAAGATTATTGCTTATCATCAATACATTAATGACTGGAAATATCATAGGTATAATTTCTTTCCTTTTTATGATTCTTGGATAAAACCCCAAAATCTAGAGGTGTGATTATGGAGTTGGGTGTTGATTTAATTTAGTGGTCTTGTGTCTTGCTCTGTTTTATTATTGTCCATCCATGAATTTGAGTTATTTAGCATAGGGTTAATTTATGAGTTATGATTGCAAACTTAATTCTAATTTATATCTTTGATTGATGCTCAAAAGAGATCGATTGAAGTGGGTGAATAACTTGATACATGCAATTTAGGTTTGATTTCTATAGTTCGCTTGAAAAAGAAATTGTGGTTCAATTCTAGTTGTTGAATCTTCTTGAAGAGAGATTTTAGTAAGGTAGTGGGTTACTTTTTGATTCATATAGATGAGATCGAAAGGAGATTCTATGATATGATGCTTTGAGATCGAAAGAAGATTTGTGTCATTGAATATTGCCCCATATTTGTCTAACATTATTCAACAAACACTTGTACCCCTATTTGACATCAATACCAATCCCACACCCCTAGATCATCTCTTACTTGTTTGACTCCTTGTTTTTCGTTTAATTATGATAATTGATACCAAAAACCCTTTTAGTAAATTTGGTGGAATCATCCACCCACTTGTTCTAATAACTATAATAAATTGTTTGGAATTCTTAATTTTCTAATTGAATTCATTGCATTATATCACTCCTTGTGGGATTTGAACTCGACTCTGTTATTGAGTAATTTTATTGATAACGACCACTTACTCATCTAATTGTTTTAGCATAATTTTGAGCGTTATCAAAAATGGCATCACTACCAGGGAGTGATGGCTAAGAATTCAATTTGTGAAGTTAGTTTATGGACTTTTTTGGTTGTAGTAGATTGTTGTTTGGTGTTGTTGTTGTGGTCTAATCACAGGTGGAACAATGAGCGAAGAAGGAAGTGACGATGCTAGTCACTCTAGGTAGAATGATTACATGAGAGATATGAACGACATGCACGTGAATGTTGTTGAAAGCACATGACCAATTTGGGTACCTACAACTACTGGGAGTGCTATATTCCATGTAACCGAAATTATGTAACAATTTCTCCATATGAGAGGAATGTTTGGAGATCTTGCTCATGAAGACCCCATGAACATCTCCAAAATTTTGTGGATATTTTTGGGCCTTTCGTCTTTAAGAACATCTCACAAGAATCTATGCGGTTGAGGTTGTTCCCTTTCTCTTTAATGTGGGAAGCAACTAGATGGCTGACCGAGCTACCAAATGATTCTATCACTTCACGAGAGGAACTAAATGAAGTGTTCCTCGAGATATCTCCCCTCTACAAAAATGGTAAAGCAGAAAGATAGCATCCATAATTTCAAAAGAGTGAGAGGTGAACCTCTTCACCAGACTTAGTTACAGTTTCAAAAGTTGTTGCTATAATGTCCAACACATGACGTTCTAGACAATTTGCTGCTGCAATTCTTTTATTTTAACCTTGAATTGGTTAACAAAGGGATGGTTGATCGACTTATCCAAGGTGGGATAATGCGATAGCCATTCAGTATAGCAACAATGTTGTTTGATTATATGACTAAGATTAACCGAGCATGGCATACTAGAGAGGATCATATATCTCCTCTACAGTGGAGTATGAGTAATGAACAAATGAAAGAGAACCGTAAGAGTGATGAAAACATGGAAAAGATGCTGACTCAATTTGATTTGTTATCCAAACATGTCATAAGTGGTGGACTCAAAAATGGTAAACACAGTCGGAACAAGCAGTGGGTAGTTCCCGAAGGATGCCAAATTTGAGACATTATACAATGAAGAAGTGAATTATATGGGGAACCAAATTTAGGGAGGAGGGGGGCTTTCTCATCCAAATTATCCTCGATTGGGTGGGAACCAAGGTTGAAATAAAGAGATAATGGTTTGAAAGATTAGAGAGATCAAACTGGTAATTAGAGATATCGTGAAGCTGAAAATTATAGATATATCCCACCTCATAATCGTCCTAAGCCAAAAATAACAAGTTGGACTGGAGGGAAATAAAACTGATGATATGCTAACAAGGTCTTCAACAAAGGTTGAAGGGTTCGAAAAAGTATTGAAGGATTTGAAAAATGACTTCTCCACTTTGACTCAAACAGTTACTTCTCATTTCGTGTCAATCACACAGTTGGAGACTCAAATGTGTGAGATGTCTACCAATCTAAATCTAAGGCAAAAGGGAGTGTTGCCTAGTGACACCATCCCCAACCCCAAATACAATTGTTGATGAGTAAGAACGTTGTTGTGCCACTATGTTAAATAAGGCACTTCTTGGGAGGCAACCCAAGTTTATTTTATTGTTTTTAATAACATGGAAATGAAGTCAAAAATATGAAAAGGAACCATTGGGAGATGCAAGTACCCAATCAGTGGTGATGCACCAAAATGGTTTAGCGGACATTTTCATTTCCACCTTCTGCGCCAATAATTTTGTAAAATGATACTGTCAACATTGGCGTATAGATACCTATTGGGGAATTCACCAAATAACACTAGGTGAACTACATTGGGCCTATCGAGTTGAATTTCACGTTTGGTATTTTTTCAGGTATCATCGGTGAGCTTAAGATCCTTCGATGATTCACCGAACACGTTCGACAACATTAGTTGTAGACCACTAAACACACCTGACATAAAAAACCAAGAGTCTTTTTCAAATTTTAAAAGATGCCTTTGATATTTTTGTGCATTTTCACTTCCTAAACTCTCAATTCTTTACCTAATTACTAGTTTGTGTTCAATGTGCATCGATTTTCTTGCTTGGAGTGAGTGAGTAACTATGATTCTCAACCCCAAACTCTTTCTCCCTCATTGTCGTTATTTGTGCTTGCCTAAGGTTGGTTCTCGAGATTATTTTTATTTCCCTTGTTTTATATTGATGTATGTCAATTGGTTAAGTGTTATTATTGATTTATTGGTATTAGAATCATGTGGGTAGCTTAATTTCAATATATTGAATGATGCCCATGAACTAGGATAATTGATTTTGTGCCTGAACCTGCTAAAATTTATTATGAAGGTAAAAGTTGAAATTAGATTATTATATTGAATGGGTTTTTATTGAATTTGGATTGGGTGAATTCTGATTAGAGCAACGTTGTCCTTTCAACTTGTATTTTCCTAATGATAGATAGGGTGATGTCTTTCTTGAGGGCAAATCTTCGATTTGGCAATACTTTTGAATATAGGGGGAATTCTGAGTACCCTAGGGTAGATTAGCATATGGATAACTTGTAAAATTGCTAGTGCTGCATTTTTATATTTTATTTTAGAATAAAATAAGCATTGGGCTAAAATTACCTGTTCAATGGGCTTGTCTTAGCTTGCCAAGTTGATTAGGTAAATCACCGAGTAAGCCCCAATCACCTTTTTAGTTTGAATTTGTGACTTGGGTCCTGTCATATTTAGGGGGCTTATCTTAGCTCACCAAAACCAACTCGGCAAATCACCAAGTTGGAGTTGACATCTCCTTTATTCCTGGTCCTAATTTGTTTTGCACTATCACATTCGGTAGGCTTGTCTTAGATCACCAAAACTAACTCAGTGGATCACCAGGTTGGAGTTAACACCACCTATCATGCCTGAGTGAAATTTTATTTTGTTTTTTCATCTTTGGCGAGCTCATTTGAGCTCACCTAACCTATTAAGCAAATCGTCTTTCCATTCAGCAAGCCTCAGAACATAGTTTAAATTGTGATTTTTTTATACTTCTTTTCAAATAACCTTCACCCGATCTTTGTTTTGAAATGTTGTGCCTTGCAAAAAATGGGAAAGTCTAAAGTCAAAAGAGTGGTGTCCTTTGATAATGAGAACGAGTCTTCTCCTCTAAAAAGAAATAGCGGGTAGTAATACACCCACTCTGCGTGCCTCTACGTGTGAGAGTGAAGCACCTAAGAAAGTGGTGGCAAAGAAGAGGATAGACATCCTATCAAAGTAGTCGCGAAACCCAGAATCACATGCCTCTAGAGTGCTCCCGGCTATAGATCTAATTGCCTTCAATAGACTCAAAGTAGTGGGGGAGAGGATTATTCTTTAGGAGAGGCATTTATCGATAGATGGAGTCATAAGCGACTACCTAGCCATATGGGACACAAACAAGTTCATGGGTTTGAGCGTTTCACTCGAGCTCAACCCTCATGTGTCCCGACATAAGTTCCCGAGTTCTATGTCACCTACGAAAAGGTGTTACCTAAGAAGAGAAAAGGTGTTGTGTGGGGACCCTTTGAGGAAGTCGAAGTCCTACGAAAAAAGGTGCAATGTCATCGAGTGCCATTGATGATATTTTGGGCACGAAAGGCAACAAGGACAAAATGTACAAGTTGAGAATGAAGAACAAATTGGATGCATTAAAGGTATGGTTGGCACCCTTAATTTACAACATTACTCCCCAATGGATTGATAATGGGGCAAGGATTGAAAAAATGGATATTAACTTTGCCGCTCGATTTTGGTTCAGGTTTACAAGTAGCAATCTTGAACGAGTCTATCCTCTGGTATCCAAAAGTATTATTGGTTGGCAACATTATCGACTAAAAGGAGATCCATGTTGGTGCCATCATATAGGTAGATATTCTCATGCAAGCACAACATAAGAAGATTTCCCTTCCTTTCATCACTTTGATCACACAACTATTTAAGGCAGCCGGAGTGACACTCCAAGAGATATCTGACATTTGGGTGACCCCAGCCTCATCTAGTGACATTTGGAGGATAGAAGTTGACTATCTAAGGGATGATGCAACCATAAGTAAGTTGCCGCCACCTAACACCACACTGGTAGTCGATCCCACTGCTCTAGAGTCGGACATTACTTGTCCTGTTCCTTTTGTGGAGCCTTCAGGCATCACTCTATCCTCATCTATGCCTTTTAGTTCTTCTACACCATCCAGGTCGATTGCACTTCCCCCGCTTCTCGTCCTACATTGACTCAGGCCTTGATTTATCAAATAGGAAACTTTATTCATTCTGCGGATGCTAGGGTATCCAGACTTGAGAAAGATGCTCAAGATTATTGCTAGGGCGATTGAGGCTACCATGCGCCCTGTTAAGGCTGAAGTTATAAGCCACAAGTCCACTCTATCTTCATATAGATAGAGGTTGGACAACCTTACAACTAGAGTTGAGGAGAGAGAGAGAGAAATCTGAGGGTAGTTCTGCCGACTTGACTGAGTTGAAGAGCAACATAGATGCTCTTTGGGTGGATCTGGACCAACTGAAGGCCACTTATATTTTGATGTTTTGGTGTGATATTACCTTGCCCAATATGCCCTAGGTTGTGCTTCTTACTAAGAAAAGAGATGATTGACCTATTATAATAGTTATGCAGCCATCAGTTTATGATACTGAGGGAGTTGATGATGAGATTGAGGACGATGCAGCTGAGGAGACTGATATGGATGAGTTTTAGATAGATGATGAGTAGATTAGTGATGAGGCCTTAGTAGAGCCAAATGATATCGAAGATTTGATAGTGCACACAACTTTGGAGATATCTTGTATGGAGACTTCCATGATTGGCATTAGTGGGGTCTATTCTTCAGACTCTACTATTCCTCCCCCTGATGTGTCGGGCACTTATGCCTTGGTTGATGCTACTATGTTGTCTTCTGTGTTAGAAGTGTCGGGTACTAATGCCTGAGATGATGCCATTCCCTCTGAGCCTTAGGATTAGATTTTGTTCACAAACACAACCTGTTAGGGGACCTTTTACTCATTATCCTTCCGTACATATATTTTGATGGCATTAAGGACAACGCTACATTTTTTTCGGTGGAGTGAGGGAAAATGTGCCTGTATTCCCTTTTTGGATTGTATTTTACTATTTCAATTGTGTTGTGAGATATTTTGGTTTTTTCTATGATATTTAGTTGGTTTCGATTTTAGTTTATCGCTATATCCATTGCCCCATGAGTTTTGGAGTTGTGATGATTGTTATTGCTTGTGAAGTCATAGTTGATATTCGGGGATCAATTTTGTCTAATATCACTATCTTGGATAGTGCTAATGATGAGAGGTGTGTATTGTGTTGGTATTGCAAGAGAAAATTAGTGTTGCTTTACTTTTGACTGATCTTATTGATTCTTGTATTGACTAGATGTGTATTGCTATGAGCCTTGCAATGAACATCGCACACTAGCTTCTTAATTTTGTGGAGTTTTGTTAAATGATTGTGTTTGAAGTGTCCTGTGTGGTGAGGCCTTACTTGAAATAATGCTTTTTGATTCCTATAATTTTCCTTGTTAGTCTAATTGTCTAGCCTTGGTAAATGAAAGAAATGATCTTGGGCAAATTTTTTGAGAGGGAACCCAAAAACAAAAACTTCATACCTTTTGTGACTATCTTGTGAGAGTGTGTAACCATCTTGGCACCATTTGAGCCTAAACCATTTGTTGTCAACCTTGTTGAAACCTCTTGATTCAAATATGTTCCTAACTTCTCACCCATAAAGTCTTTTCTAAGCATTGACTTGTTTGAATAGCCAACTTAGGCCAAAATCCTAAGTTGGGAGTGTGGAAAGGAAGGAGAAAAGAAAGCCAAGTGCAAAAGAAAAGAGAGAAGTGAGAGAGAAGTGAAACTTAACCTTGAAGTTTGTAGCAAAAACAAGGAACCCCTCCTTATAAAAAAAAGTGAGAAAAAACATGAAAATGAAATGAAAAAGAAGGTTGTGATTAAATAAAAGGGGTTTCCAATAAATTGAGTGAAAAAATTGAGGTTTGAGTCTCCAAATGAAAAGAATGTAAAGAACTTGAGAAGAGGTGAAGATGAGTACTAAAATGCTTTGAAAAGGTGAAGTTACTGAGCCAAATTTACGATGCCTTTACCCTCAGCCCCATTACAAGTCTAAAATACCCTTTTGATCTTACTTAAACTAGGAGAGTGAGTGTTGTATTGATTCCTAACTTCTTTGTTCATGTGCTTTTTTAGAGCATTGAATCATTTTTTATGTGAGGACAATTAAATACTTTTGTTTGTGGCATGGTTTTGCATTATTAGAGAGGATGAGTGAGCTTGAGCTTGTATTGATACCAGATAGACATCATATGAAGTTTCTTGAGCATAATTGAGATATTGCATATACTTTGTAGTATCCTTGTGATGGCAGTTATATATTAACTCATATTGAGAACTGTGTAGACACCCTTGTTGAACTAATTGTGTTCTTGGTTTAATTAAGGACAAGGAAAAGTTTAAGTTGGGGGTGTTGATGAGTGGTAGATTTCTACTCATTTGAAGCCTTTTTTAGTTTGGAAAAAGGACAAATATACCCCCGAACTATCATAAAAGGTAAGTCAATACCCTCCGTTATACTTTAAGGATGTATATGCCCTTACCGTCATTCTTTTGGATTGTCTATGTATCCTTGAAACTAATGGATGGACATGTAGCATCATCTAAATGATTTACCCAATTTTATTTATTTTTTTAACCAAAAATTAAAAATCACCCGACCCACAATCAAAATGGGTGATGCCAAAATCCACTCTTCATTTTCATCAAAAACCATCCCTTTATTCTTCTCAACCCACCATAACCATGGAATCAAGAACTCATCTTTCAAGGAAAAAGATGACTTGTTCACTAAAACTACTTTTTTCTTCACTTTCACTTCAAACATTGTCCCTTCCATATTCCATTCAGCTTCAACATGTAACATCCCCTGCAAGTTATGTCCATCGTGTGTCTTTTGAATTCTTTAAATTTGTAGCTTTATGCTTTGCTAGCCAAAAAAAAAAATCTTCCTCTTCATTTAGCACAGTAGGAATCTAGGTTATTAGGTGTTTTGTACATCATCTATTTCAAAAATATTTTCAACACCTTTCAATAATAACAAATCAATTTGAGCTTGAAATTTTTGATTTGATTGTAGACCCACTTTAAAGCTTGAAGCTTTGTCCATCAATGGTGGTAGTGTTTTCTCAAATCCTTTCAACAATAACAAATTGATTTGAGCTTGAAATTTTCGATTTGAATGTAGACCCACTTTAAAGCTTGAAGTCCATCAATGGTGATAGTATTTTCTCAACCCTTTCAACAAATAATAAATTTATTTGAACAACACAAAAAATGAAATTGGTTTTCTTGATTTTGATTAAAATAATATGCTTCTTTGTGAGATTTGGAGAATGAATTGAATAACATTTTTCCTTTTATTTCATTTTTAATGAAGATGAAAAGCTATGTTTTTTTATTTTTAGTTTTGAATGTCATGATATTTTAATTTGGGCCATGGGTGGGTAAATTATAGAAAATGGATGAGTTTTCAATTTTCTTGGATAAATAAATAAATAAAATCAGGTTAGTTATTTAGATGATGCCATGTGTCAATCTGTTAGTCTTAAGGGTATAGATGATCCAAAATATTGATGGTAAGGGTATTGACATATCATTGGGGGTATATTTGTCATATTTTCCTTTTTTGTTCAATAAATAGTGTCCTTAATGCCTATTTATGTCCTTATCTAATGATATTTTTATATTTTGAAGCTATGAAGGCTAAAAGACAAGGCAAGGATGAATTAATGAAAAAGAACCCAAAAACATTGAAAGGAGTGTAAACTCCCAGCTGACAATTGCCTAACCAAAAGGGCGGATCACCCAACTGGCTAGACCTCGCCCAAAGTAATAGTGTACACATTTGGAAATATTCTTGGTAGGTCGGCGAACCAAAGTAAGAACGGCGATTTTTCGAAGTCATTGGGTAAGCTAAAAGTTCCATCACTGAAGGTAACTGACTCCTGAGTTAAAATGAAGACTGAATGGGCAAACAAGGTAACGAATCAGTGATTCGTCGAATGGGAAAGATTGAATCAATTTTGAGTTTGCCAACTGAGGTTTAAACACATGAAGCCTAAAGCAAAACAAGGGTGAGATGAAGAGCAAAGGATGATTTGCCAAATAAGAAAAGCAAGCCCGACTAACGTCGCCGAGTGTGTATCACATGGAATTTCAAACTATTTTTTGGGGAAACTATAGATAGCCTAAAAGAGAGAAAAAAATAAAGAGGAAATCTTTACATAATTCATTGTTAGTCTACTACACTTTTTACTTCATTTTAAATATTGAGAAATAGACTCTTTACTTAGTTTTGGGGTTTTCAAACACTCTTGTAATTGACAATTGAGGGTTGAAATTGAAGTGGGTGTTGAAGATTATTGTTTATCATCAACACATTAATAGGTGAGAACATCATGGGTATAATTTCTTTCCTTTTTTATGATGCTCAACTAAAACCCCAAATCTAGGGGTGTGATTATGGGGTTGGGTGTTGATTCAATTTAGCGGGTCTTGTGTCTTGCTCTGTTTTATTGATGTTCATCCATGAATTTGAGTTTTTTAGCATGGGTTAATTTATGGGTTAAGGTTTCAAACTTAATCCTAGTCTAGATCTACGATTGATGCTCAAAAGAGATTAATTGAAGTGGGTAAATAACTTGATGCATGCAATTTAGGTTTGATTTCTATAGTTTACTCAAAAGAGAAATTGCGGTTCAATCCTAGTTTCCAAATCTACTCGAAAGATAAAATTTAGTAAGGTAATAGGTTGATTTATGATTCACATAGATGAGACCGAAAGGAGATTCTGTGATATGATACTTTGAGATCAAAAGAAGATTTGTTTCATGGAAGATTACCCAGCTTATCCATGTTTAGCATTATCGAGAAAGCACATATACCCCTATTTGACATCAATACTAATCCCCACACCCCTAGAACGTGTCTTACTTGTTTTAATCCTTGTTTTTAGTTTAATTGTGATAACTGATACCAAAAATCCTTTTAGTAAATTTGGTGGAATCATCCACACACTTGTTCTAATTACTACAATGAATCAGTTTGCATTCTTAATTTCCTAATTGAATTCATTGTATTATATCACTCCTTGTGGGATTCGACCCCGACTCTCTTTTTGGGTAATTTATTGCTAACGAACGGTTACTTTTCTAATTGTATTTTGGAGTAATTTGAGTGTTATTAAAGATCTTCTCATACTGGTCAGACCACAAAAAGGGCACCTCTTTTTGAGTCAATCTAGTCAGATGTGTAGGAATGGAAACAAGGTTCTTGACAAATCTGTGGTAGTAACTAGCAAGACCCACAAAGCTCCTAACCTCAATCACAGAACGAGGTCGAACCCAATTCTCAACTGCTTCAATCTTTTGGGGATCTACCATCACCCCTTTTTTACAAAACCACATGTAGTAAGGTCACCGAAGTCAGCCCGAATTCACACTTTGAAAATGTGGTATTATGTCCATATCGAGACCTAAAGGTTGTCTTTGGTATGTTCTCAAGTTTGATCTTTAGCTGATGGTACCAATCGAGTTTTGAGAACACTGAAGCACCTTGAAAGTGGTATAAAAGATCATCTATGTGAGATAATGAGTACTTAGTTCGAATAGTAATCTTGTTTAACGGTTAGTAGTCTTTGCACATCCTCATACTACCATTATTTTTTTCTCTAACAATACTGGAGCACCCCAAGGTAATACACTAGGAAGAACAAACCCCTTATCTAGAAGCACTTGAAACTAAGTCTTGATTTCTCTCAACTCTATCGACCTCATTCAATAAGGAGGAATAAAGATTGGACAAGTTATTATCGGCTCCAAAGCTATGTAAAAATGAATAACCTTTTACCAAGGCATACCCGACAAATCCATAAGGAACACCTCTAGAAATTCTGAAGCTACAGGAATTGACTCAACATAAGGGGGCTCTACACTAATATCCTAGAGATGAGCTAAGTAGGCTAAAAAACTCGTCCCCACCAACCTTCTAGCATAAATATATGATATAATTTTTATTGCCTTAGGTTTGTACACACCTTCCCACTCTAATTTATCCCTACCCAGAATCTCTAGAGTTATTGTCTTAAAATTATAGTTCAAAACAACATGATAAGGAGACAACTAAGTCATACCAAGATAACTTCGAAGTCCAACATATCCAGAATGACAAAATTCACCTAAGTTTGAAGACTCATAAACATCACAGAGCAAAAACAATACAGATGGGTTACTACTATAGACTCTTAAACCGGGGTGGGCATTAAGGATATCACAAGTCAAATCAAGTCCCAATGCAAATTTAATAGGCATATATGACTAGGTGGAACCTAGATCAAATAAGATAGAATCCATATTGTCAAAGACAAGAATATTACCTATTATCACTACATCTGATGCCTTAGCCTCAGTCCTGTCTGGGAAGGCGTAACACTAGGCTTTATCACCATTTCGAGCAAACCCTCTACCTGGTTGCGTCGCACCTCTCCCAACATTACCATTTCCTCTACCCCTATGACATTCCTGATTTTTACCTCACCCACCTTGTGGGCGTCCTTTGCCATTACCATCTCTACTTGATGGAACTATAACTCTAGTTTGTTGTTGTACTTTCTTACCTGCTGGAAGATGAGGGAATTCACTTTTGAAGTGACCCATATCACCACATTTGAAACATCCTTAGTCAAGTGAAAGCATGTTGGATAAAGAGCAGGAAGCTCTTCGACCACTCTAGGCCGAAGACTATTGTGTGACCCCTGAATAACCACCCATAGAAGTCGGTAAAGTGGATAGAATCGAGCAAGCTGAATACACTTGTTGACCAAAACCCTTAGAGTAGGAACCACTGTAGTTTCCCACATTCTTTGACCTCTTAGCCAATGTTTTAGCCCACCAGTCTTCCTAACTCTTTCAATTTTCTTTACACAGTCAGTCATATCATTGAAGCTCTTTCTTGTCGAAGTTATGTGCACTAACAACACTTCCATCTCAGAACTTAGGCCCTTAACAAACAAACGAATCCTCTCCTCCTAAGTGCTCAGAAGCTCATTAGTGAAATGAGACAAGGCATGAAACTTAACCTCATATGCTGCTACTAGCATGTTGCCTTTTCAAGAGCGATAAACTCATCTTTCTTATGATCTGCAACTGGAAGGTAGCAAACTCTACCCCATGTTGATGATCAATACCTAATTTTTGCAACCTCTCATAACAATTAAGAATGAACTCAAAAGCATCATCACTCTCTGTACCATAGAATACTTGAGGCTTCAGTTTGAGAAACTTAGTCAATGGCCCATGCTCAATTCGAGTCATAACGAGACCTAACATAAAGTAGAAGAAGGTATATGTACCTGAAGCCTCATTCATTCATGGGGTTGTAGTAGCTTTAAGATAATTACCTGGGACTTGAGTAACTGGTTCAGCAAGAGTGTCTCCAGTATCGGCCTACCCACTCAGAAAATCTAACAATTGTTGAACCACCTCATAAGACATAGGGGGAAGACTTGTACCCTTAACATGTGCTTCTACCTCCGGCTCAACATCTTCCTTAATCTGAACCTAAACTTCTTCCTCAACACGATTTTGGGGGAGGGGAAGGGTCATTGTCCTTGGACCAACCACTTCTCGAGCTCCACCCTTGGCGGGTGTTGCCCTCCTTCTGCCCTTGTTCCTACTTCTAACTCTACCTCGGCTTGTCGGTTCCACCACTAGAACTGGTACTCTGACGTTGTTACGCCTAGTATCAATAATCTAGGACTGAAGAGTGAAGAAGGTTAGATACCACTTTGGATTGCCAGATACCAATTGCAATCAAGTTATAGTACGAAAAAATTCATAAATTCATGTAGCCTTCTGAAGAAAAGTACAGATGTCTATGTATCATTCCACAAGACTCTATTAAATCTGTTTTGGTACGATCAACGAACCTAGGGCTCTGAAATTAAGTTAGAGCACGAAGAAAGAAGACAAAAGAGAAATTTCATAAAGTCACGTAGCCTCCTAAAGAAAAGTACATACGTTTCCGTACCATTCCACAGGACTCCACTAGACCTGTTTTGGTATGATGAGATCATCGAACTTAGTGCGTTGATACCAACTTTGTCACGATCCTGATCTACCATGAGTGGCATCCGCACTAACCCCTTATGGGAGAACCAACTAACTACAAATAAATCCTCTATAAGTAATCAAAATAACAATTTTAAAATGTAAGATAAGTTTTATAATTTCAAAACCAAGTTTGCATAAAAGCATAAGTCATTCTTATCATATATTTGCGGAAGAAAACCCCCAAAAACTAGAAGTCGTCTACGAGATCTAATTGTTTACAATAAGGGGATGCAACCCTAAAAACCAAGAAACAAAAGTAAAATAGAGTAAGTTCGAGAGATGGACTAAGAAGATAAGAGGAATCCATGGCAGCCTGGAAGAAGCAACTTACCCTTGTATTCAAATATCACGCGCCTCACACTAAGAAGATAATAGGAATCCATGTACTTAACAAAGAAAGAGCAAGTGCACTATCAGTACACAAATCACAGTGTACTAATAGGATCACCAGCTAGTTCCACTTATAGGAAATATGAACATGCACACAACTTACTAAAACATAGAACATACAATTAAATCACAATCACAATATAGCCCGGAATCCCAGTTCTCACCCCAAGTTGATATGCATAACAAACATGAACAACCACTACACAACAAGCCAACCTAGTTTTCTCACGGGACCCACACACAAATTGTTAGTGTACCGACGTGATACTCAAGCAACCTGTTAGTGTGTGCTGGGCATGGTATCTGAGCCAATCCATGGGTATATCATGTACCAAGCGTGGCACCCGAGCCAACCATCAAGCACACATCACAATCACAACTACAATAAGTATCAATTACACTTGTACGCCCAAATAAACACATTCATTGCATGCGATGGACAACATTTAACATTTTAAATCGTACTCTTTCCTTTTGCCTAATCACATGTATGTAATACTAGTGAAGCAATTGAGAAGCACATATAACATAAATGGAAAAACAAACAACCATCACCTACCTCGAATCAAGCCTCGAAAGTTCTATTAAACCCAAACATTCCCCATGTTTTGAATTCTAGCTTTTTCTTGGTCTAAAATAACAACAAAATACACAATCAATGAATAATGGCCTAAAAATTCCATATTATAATAAAATCCTAACCCCCAGACTATTTCCATGATCATCCCTACCCAAACCAAGATCTTTCCACCATTAATTCAAGTCAAACTCCCCCTAAGGTCACCCAACAAGGATTCTAAGGCCTAAGAATCACAATACCTAGATAGGGAGTAATTAACTTACATTTATCAACAAAATGGGTTGAAATTTATCCTAGGTCACCCCTTTATCTTCCCCAAACGTGTTTGCAAAATTATGAGCTGTGTAGGGGAAATTTCTGCATAAACTCGCGAATAACCCCGATATAGCGGAGTGACACCTACTATAGCAAATTGCATGGGACAGAAATTCAGAATTCTCTCCAAAAGTTCCATTTCACAACACATGCCCTTCGAACCTTGACATTCTAAACTAACCCATTCGCGCCAAGTTCTATATCGGAGTTCTACTCACCCTAATTTGATTCCAGAAAGCCTTACGATTTCCTTAATGTCTTATCTATTAGAAAACTAACTCAAACTTAGATATTTTACCCAATCCATTCTCGGATTTCCCTAGTCCTCATCTGACTCATATTTCATATGAGACTAGCCTAGCCCAAAATTTTTAGATCACCATTTTAAACATTTTCTTACCCAATTTCTTCCACCAATGGTTTGTCCATAACGACCTTAGGGATCGTTACATATCATTGGCTAATTTTGCCCAACAAATGGTTTCAAAATCAATGATTCAATGAGACGAGTAAAGATGATAGAGTGATGGCGTAGGAATGTGGTTGTATTACCCTTCCCCATCGTCTATTAGGTGCGTGCAATACCTCTTAACATAGATTGAAAACGCTTTACACAACAAAGTAGCAGCAGGCTCTGTTGGCCAGAAATACTCTAAAGATGTTGTGGCTGCAAATTGATCTCCAAATTAGCCTATAAATGAAGTTGGGTTGTAAAACTTCGTTCAAGGAGGAGATTGTCGGGTGTGTGAACTAATTCCCACATCGAAAAATAAAATTAAAAAACCTACATGTAAGTGTAAGATTCTTTTGAGAAAACTGTCCAAGTTTAGCCCAAAACAAACAATATCACACCATGTAAGAGTATCTTGGGGGCTACTTTGGTCCAACAACACATTCATATGCTCGTTTGATATGAATAAACACATTTAATTACTGGCTTGTTCATGAAATATTGTGATCAACTAGTCCATGACAAAATAATAAGGTAGACGACAATGGGGTGAATGGTCTCATACATATATAAACCTGACTAACAACAAATCATTATTTTTGCTATTCAAACACATTTACTCATTATTGAACGAGAGTACTTGTTGTCAGCAACACATGCAGAAAAAACAATCGATAGGCATCAAGGTTCTTCAGCTTGCTTCCTACAAATTCAATATCTCTTAGCTGGAAATGTATACTGCTTGTTGCCTGAGTTACTATGCATATCAGCAGAGACTTCAATATGAACTTTAGTCCGTACGTACATTTGTATCTCCAAATATATCTTTTATCAGACAAATCTGTTACAATCTGCCAAAAGCACAATAGCAAACGGAGGACGAGTGTAAGAGGAACTAGAATACATGATTAGGCAGAAATCTTTATAACAAGCTAACCTAGGTTTTCACATAGATGACAGATTTTCAGGAAGATCTTATAATGTAATTTGCAAGGAGCAAATTTGCGGAATATGAAATACCCAAGGAACAAGTGGAAATTAGCAGACGCAGATTTACAACAACCTACACCACAAAGGTAGAGATAAGGTCTATGTACACCCACGCTCCCCTAGACCCCACTTGTGACATCACATTGGGTATGTTATTCATGCAAAGATTTATTGCTTTAAAATCACATCATATCCTGGAGATTCTGAATTGCCCATGTAATTTGTTGTTAGAACAATCTGTTGTTCCACCTGGAAGCATAAATTATTGAGCAAAATAAGAGGAAAAGAGAGAGAAAGGAACAAGTAAATCAAGAAAATTTGCACAAAAAATTAGATCCTAGCTGCATAGTAATTAAACTCTATGACCAAGTCGTCTTTCCGCAAAGAACGTGCCGTTATATGGGATGTCCAACACTTAAAGCAGGAAATAAACGTTCACAAGAAAATAATAGCCCTGGAACTTCACCCCTAAGCCTAAACAGTTCCTTTTCATCCAGACCTACAAGGTGTTAAACAGAGGTTTGTGGCATGTCCATATAATGCAACTACTGGCCACAGGTGTTAAATCTATCATATTCCTCACACACAAGAGTAAACTCCCAACCGCCCAAACCAGAGAGAATTTTCTGAAACGTTTGATGTTGCAGTTTTCTCATTGATATACCTACAAACATACATTAAGAAACTCAACAGACGACCAAAATAGGCAGCAAGTTTGATCTGCCTTGTTTGCTCAGCATAGGAGTCAGAAACTTGCTCCTATTAAACCCATCCTGATAGTCTATCTTCCATTGAGTGGTTTACCTGATATTTATTCAGTTACTGGTATTCCACATTATCACCCAGAAAATGGGAAATCTTATACTTCACTCGGAAACATAATAGAAGTTTCATTGTGATACCTACATTTTATTTTATTTTTTGATAACACACCTACATTATTTAGTTACCTGCTCAAGTGATTCAGAGGCTGGAAAAAGTGTGGCCATCCTGCTTCATTTCATGGAATGTCTTTGATGCTCCACTTGATGAAGCTGTGACGACAACTGAAGCAAATCAATAGTGGTACCATCTTCACAAGAAAGTAGATTCTTGGTGTTAACATAATCTGATCCTTGAAGACTTCCACAATTGTTTCTTATTATCTGTTCCAAGTGACCCTCTGCAGAAATTACTTCAGATAAATTATAAATATTGGACACTGTATTTGTTGAACCCTTTGGGCTAGCTCCTGGGAAATATTCAGATGTCTGTGTCATGTTGTAATGGGTGTTACTGCGAAATGTAATAAGGTGGTGAGCACTAGGAGGAACTACAGATAAATAATTTGATGAGTCCTGTGATTGAGATGACAGAAGAGAGAGAGCACCGCCAGAGTTTGATATCCCTTGAAAAGGAGAGGCTGAGTCCATAACATTCAAGACTTCACTTCCTATTGAGGTGCTGTGGAACAGAGAGCGGGAAACAAAATCTGAGCCTCCAATGTCATTCAGATATGATTTGCTACTTTCATTATTTTTGCTTCTTGTTATAGTTGTTATTCCTTCATCATGGAGAGCTGGACAGTGCTTGTCGGAGTTGTATGAAATGAAAAGGGGTCTAGGTTGTGAGTGTTTATTTGTAAAAGGCATGGTGAGTTGAGGACTGTAATCAGAACAATGTTCAACCTTTACATTCTTATACCAGTCATGCATATCATGTTTTGGTTGATGAAGAAGATTGCCGCCAAGTATATCCTGGCAAATGAAGGATGATGTTGCAAAAGAACTTCCTTGAAACCTTGTACCTGCAGAACCTAAAGAGTGTTACCAAAACAGCATATACTTTTCCCCAAAATGTGTCACAGAAGTAAGCACTGAAGCCTGGTTGACCAAATTTTCCTTTGAAACACAAGAGTACCACAGTATTACTAACGGTAAGAGGTGGGAAACAAATAAACTAAATACAAATGATACATAATAGTACAGATATCAAGGGACACATCCTGGTCTCTTTGCAGCTATGCACTACTAGTTCCCCATTCTCCTTTAGCTCGAAACCTCAATGACAATTCCCTTCAGGCATTAAACAAGTGATGCAGAGGAATCCATAGAAGCACCTTAGCCCTATAGATAATACTCATGCGTTGTTTACATTTTTACTTATTTTAAAACATAGAAGACAACAAACTATTACGCATATATTTATGATTTCAAGAGCATGCCTTATCGAGATAGTTTAACATTTTTCCCTTACAAGAACATGTATTTCTAGGAAGCAATTGCTGGTAAGTAAACCCATTGATCAGGCTATTATGACAGGAAACATCATCTGAGACATTGAATGGAATAAGATAAACCTGTAGAATCCTAATAGTCAAGCATCTTCCTAGAGAGAGGAAGATAGGATGTGTTTTTTTACCAGAATATGGTTGAAAGTGCTTTCCTGCTCTGCCAGAGTGCAAACCGGTGTGAGGCTTCCTTCTCCTCTCATTATGACCAGCAAGACGTTTGCGGCAGCTGCGTTTTCCATCATCAAATTCAGCTAGCAAATGGAACCTACAAGTTCAGAACCAAGAATTATATCCATTAGCTCAGGGAGAACATCTTTTTGATAAAAGAGAAAATAGCCACAGAACATAAATATTTTGACAAAGGCCGCTAGCACTAGAAGACTTAGAAGAGAAGAGATTAACCTGCTACATTGCTGACAAAACCTCTGTTGAATGCCATTTACAATGACCTTAGAAGTCTTTGAGTGAATCTCACATACTTTATGCCTCTTGTGGTAGTCCTTGCAGGAAGTTAGATCCTTCCCACAACCTTGAACTTGGCAAAATGAGGTCAAACCTCCAGCTCTATTTCTCTTAGTTGAAGACAAATTGAAATTCTTCGCATCCAGAAACCTGCCTCTACCAAGCTTCAAATCAATAAGTGATGAATCTTTAGAATATGTAGAACTTGAGTGATTGGAACTAGACTCATCTTCCCCACCAAAAGCATCTCTAATTTGAGAACCCACTTGTTGATTTTTCACTCCTTGTTGGCTCCAGCTGCATGGGGTGATTCCATCATCAACAGAAACAGATTCCTCAGACACAAAACCCTTACCCCCAGAGACATAGCTCCAAGACTCCATTTTTATTTTTATTTTTATTTTTCAAATTTGATTTTCCAACTTTGATCCATATACTCCAATACACTCCACAAACCCGTCAACAATAACATTCACAAATAAATTACCAAATTTTGCAGCAGTGAAGGAACATTCATTCAAGATTCTTTAAAAAGAAAGACGTGTGAGGAAGAAAGTAGTGGACAAGTTAAATACGTGCCTCCTTAATGGAAGCAAAGCAAATATGGAAGGTAGGATAGCTATAGTTGGTGAGTGAAAAAGTGGTCCAGTTACTAAAAATACAAAATAGAAAGCTGCCAAACTCATAGTTATTAATGTAGAAAAGAGAGGGTTGGGAGTGTGGGGTACCACAAATTATGAGGTGATTTGTAGCTCATGAAGAGACCACTCAAGAAAAAACCATAGAAGTGTAGTCCCAGAGAGTGGGTGAGTGTTGCTTTTGCTACTTTGCTTACCACCGAGGAAAACTCCAATTTCTAAGCCTTTTTTTAATTTATAAAGGCCTTATTTATCTAATATAATTTTTTTATTTTAAATTTTAATATAACCTTATGATTATACTTGTACAAATCGTATACTTGTAATTACATTCTATCAAACTAATAGGTCAGAGTAATTACTAGTTTTATAAAAACTGACACACGTTCCTCATTTTCAATTGAAGCACTTCATCGATTTCCTTCATCTGAACCACCATTTTTCAGATGTTATCGAGTCTATCAATTTTAGTTAAATAAGCATGTCCATTAATTTGGACCCTAAATTTTTTAAATTATTTTTAGTACTGAGCCTATATTGTGGGGATAATTAACCGTCACAAATTGTGATATTTACAAACCTTCATAATTAATACAATTTGCAGAGGTTATCACAATCTCTACAATAAGACCGTCATAAAAAGAATTATAGAATGAGGGTTAAAATAAACACTAAAAAAATAATTTTGTAGGGCAGATTCTTAAGACCTCCACAATTAAGTTATTTTTTGTTTTTAGTGGTGGGAAATAGTTAATGACTAATCCACAAACAATGCACACTTGCAAAAGATAGGTTACAAGTCGATGATATCTCTCTATAATTGCTCTTTGTGATATTACGATCCTGATTCACATTAAGTTTTGCGTTTATGTTGTCACTTGCCTTTTCTTAAGATAGAATTTGGTATTATCATATCATTCTATGATTTCATCATTTTACTTTTTATAGAGAACACTTGAAAAAATATTTGTCATCTATCACTTGAAATGGTAAATAAGTATAGCCAAAGATTATCGTATATTTATCAATAAAAATAATTGCAGAAAATAGTTATAATATTCAGCTACAAATTCCAAATCGTCATTATTTAAGCATTACACATTTTGTGGCAACTATTTTGTCACTAATTCAAAGGTTAATTAGAGACAATAAAGTGATCATCATTAATTGCTTATATTATTAGTGACAAAAACTAAAAGTCACAAATAGATATAAATTTTGTGGCTAAAAGTTACAACTTTTATCTACGAACTATAATTTGTCGCTATTGCGACAAAATATTTTTTGTGACAAAAAATTTCCGTATCCAAATTTGTACCTAATTTTATGACAAATAATTGTTCGTCCCAAATTGGATACATTATTAATGACAAAAACTAAAGTCACAATTAGATATAAATTTTGTGGCTAAAGCTTACAACATTTAACTACGAACTCTAATTTGTGGTTATTCCAACAAGTTATTTTTTGTGACAAGAAAATTTTGTATCCAAATTTGCAACTAATTTTATGACAAATAATAGTTCGACACAAATTGGATACATTATTGATGACAAATTAATGTGTGACTAATAACTTACAATTTGTCACTAATAATACATAATAAATGGCACCAAATTATTTTTTGGTGGAAAACTTTAGCGGACAAAATTTTGCTACAAAATTATATGTTTCATCACTAATAATTTGTTGCTTATGCAATTAAACACGAAATGTAATTTTGTCACAAAAAATGAATAATTAGTGACGAATTTTATATCGTACCCAATTATTTCGTAGCAATATATCACATTTTGTTGTAGTGTCACTTGCATTGATCACTGTTTTATGACTTATGGTTTCTAACTCTTAAAATACATGTTTTAGCTTGATCATTGCATACTTGTGAAAATGTCTTTTTTTAGCATTATTTAAATATTTTATGCATGACTATCATAATTGGTATATTGTTTTGTACTAACGCATACTCTTTCCTACATTTTCCCAAATGTAGGGTTCGGCGTCAGATTTTCGAGTTTCGTGGCTAGAGGTTGAGTTGAGATATTTCTCGAGCTTTGGTGAGAACTCATGCTTCGAGGACGGAGTTTTCATTATTTAGTTCCTTTTCATGTATTTCTCTTTTGAACATGATGTATGAGCTAGGCCCAATTTCATTCTATTGTATTAGATGACTATGATGAGACAAGTGTTTTAGACTTCCGCTTTTATTTTATAAAATGTTTGGACTTGAAATGTTGTATTTACTCCTCATTGTTCTATTTCTTATGTTATGAATGTTAAGTGGCTTGTATGGGGCCTCTCGGGATCCTATACGTCATGTTACATCTAGGGTGTGCACAAGGTTTAGAATGATCCTAGGATGTCTCATAAGCCACGTTTAGTAGAGTCTTTTTCATGAGTGTGAAGCGCGCCACATTTATGAATAAGAGGCTATAATATGTTTAGGAAACTTCACTTCTTTCATTATTCTAAAGTCGTGTGATAGAATGCAACTCTAGGCGTCTTTCTCTCTTAACCCTTATTTATGCTTTTCAGAATATGCCTCCACGAAGGAATACTGTGAGATAGAATAGGAATGTTCGTGAGAATGTGAGACAAGAGGTTCCCCAAGTGCCGGTCAACCCTTTGAACGAGCAAGTGACTAATGATGAGTTTCGAGCCGCATTACATGCATTGGCCCAAGCTATGATGGCTCAAGAAAATAGGGAAGTTGTGGCTCCCGTGAATGCAAATGTGGGTACGGTGACAACTAGAGTGAGGGACTTCATTAGAATGAATCCTCCGGAATTTCACGGGTCTAATATTGAGGAAGGTCCTCAATAGTTCATTGATGAGATGTATAAGGTGTTGATGATTATGGGAGTGACGCCGGTGGAAAAGGCAGAATTGTACGCTTATCAACTTAAGGTTGTTGCTCAAGTTTGATTCAACCAATGGAAAGAAGTGAGGGCGGTAGATGAGAGTACTCTTGATTGGGAAAAATTTAAGGTTGCTTTCCTTGATAGGTTATTTTCCCTTGATATGAGAGATGAAAAGGTACTTGAGTTCATTAACCTTCGCCAAGGAGATATGAGTGTGAATGATTACGCTTTGAAATTCACACAATTTTCTAAATATGCTCCATCTATGGTTGCCGATCCAAGGGCAATGATGAGTAAGTTTGTGTTTGGTGCTTCCGACTTAGTGGTCAAAGAATGCCTAACCACCGTGCTTGTTAAAGAGATGGATGTTTCCTGGTTGATGATACATGCACAACAAATAGAAGAAGAAAAGCTTAAGGAGAAAACTAGGGATTCAAAGAGGGCAAGAAGGGAGGATGGTGAGTCATTCTCATGTTTCCTCATGCATGCATGCTCATGGAAAATTTGATTTTTCAAAAATATGATTTAGCTTACTTGATTGCTTCATGATTATGTGCATTTGAGTATGAGTTGCATATAGACCTTATGAAAAGATGTTTTGAATATGCTTTAGATTGGAGATGAAGTTTCCTCCTCGAATATGTGCATTTATGTGATTGCATTCATGTTGGGCTGATAGGTCTAGTTCATATCTTCCTTATGATGTTTAGAATATGTTTTAACTTGGAATCGATGTTCCTCCTTGGTTATGTGCATTTAGATGAAGTTTCATAGTAGGTGAGGTTGTTAGTTCCTCTCCTACTCTTTCAAAATCGTATGAATCTCATTCAAAGAATGATACCAAGGGGGAGATATTGTGACACCCTGTATCTGAAAAAGGGTAATGAAATAAATTTCCAGAAGTTGCAGGTACAACCCATACCGACCACCCACGACATGTGAAAGGGACCACGGACCACAACTATGGTTCGTGGATGGACCCCCCTTGGCAGACTAGAAAGGCTAGAACCACGACCTGACCACGGACCGTTGGTCAAACCACGGTTCGTGGTTAGGGCTCATGGTTTGATGGGCCAAATTCAGCTCTCTCATGACCAATGATGGTCCACTAAGATAGGCCGTAGGCCAGACCAGGGTCCGTCAACTGGGGTCCATTGGTGGTCAGCTAACAGTTATTTTCAGGGGCAGTTGGGTCTTTTACTAATTAATTAGTTCCTACTTTCAAAGTTAGAACCCCCCCCTCCCCCCCCCCCTCCCCCCCCCCCAAATTGAGTAAGGATTTTCTTTAATTGTCATGGGTTCTTATGATTATTGATTTAAATGATTGAATTATGATCTCTTATGCATGAATTGATGAAATACTATGGTTTTATGATGTTTTCCCCTATGAACCCATGTCATCCCCATGTTTTCAAGTTATGAATCATATGATGTGAGATTTTGATCAAAAAGGAAGAGTTTTATTGAAATTAAGCATGTATTGTTGGCTTTACATGAAATTATGATGAAATTTATATCTAACCCATGTTTCCTAAGTATTTATGTTTGAAAGTGGGTTTGAACCTCATGAGGTAAATTATGGACTTATGCATTTTCTTATGAAATTTATGCAAATATTTTAAGAGTGCTTTGAGAGTAAAGTACCAATGATGTTGTTGATGTGTTGTTCAAAGGATATTCTCATAAACATATACTAGCATGATGTGAAAGATTTTCTCATATAGAAAGGATTCTTAGGTTGAAAGGCTTTCTCAGCTAATTGAATCAAAGAGTAAGAGTCATGTTAATGAAACTAGCTTGGATTGGTTATCCTAGGATACCTTTCCATGGTTAATGAGAATAAGTAAGAACATACTACTCCATGGTAATTATGCTTAGCACCGAGACGATATTGAGATGGAAACTCTCCGAAGTTGAGGTCGGGTTTCTAGTAGCAATCTCCTTATCCCTTACCTATGTGCTCCCATATGATGATTGTCTAGATAGACATAAGCCAGTGAATCCACTTTAGCTCAGATTCATGGTTATATTTTGGCAAGTAGGACAATCCTATTCGATGTGGGAGACACCGGGGATCATGTTATAGCTCACATGGTCTTTATGTCGGTTAAGGCTTATTCCCACAATAATAATGAACCAAGGTTATTTCAAGGAAGTATCGTAAGTATGTTTTAACATGATGTTCACTTGCATTGATTGCATATTTAAGAAAATGTCCCTTTTCAACGTGATTTAAATGTTTTATGCATGACTATCATACTTGGTACATCGTTTTGTACTAACTCATACTCTTGCCTACATTTCCCCAAATGTAGGGTTCGACAGTCAGGTTTCTGAGTTTTGTGGCTAGAGGTTGAGTTGAGATATTTCTCGAGCTTTGGTGAGTCCTCATGCTTCGAGGACAAAATTTTCATTGTTTAGTTCCTTTTCATGTATTTCTCTTTTGAACATGATGTATGGGCTAGGCCCAATTTCATTCTATTGTATTAGATGGCTATGATTAGACAAGTTTTAGACTTCCGCTTTTCTTTTATAAAATGTTTTGGACTTGAAATGTTGTCTTTACTCCTAATTGTTCTATTACTTATGTTATGAATGCTAAGTGGATTGTATGGGGCCTCTCGGGGTCCTATACGACGTGCTACATCTAGGAGGTACCCCTGAATCGTGACAAATCCAAACCTCAAAAGTGTATCTCCAATGTGAGATAGGATCATGTTATTGATTCGAGTGACTCTTGAAAAAGCCCCTAGTAAGGGTTCAAAGATTGGATCTACTAGTTAAATTCGTTATTTACCTTGACAAAGTATAGAATGACTCGGGGAACATGGACAAGATGTTGTACCATCATGAGGCTCACCTAATGCTTGTGGTTAGTGAAATTCTCCAAGAAAAGTAATTTTTTTCCTGTATTTGCTATTATTACATATTTTCAATTGTAAAGTTTGTTGTTAAAGTACACATCTATGCCTTACTACTTAGTTGGCTTTGTTATCTTCAGATTTACTCATTGCTTTTCAATTGTAGTTAATAGTTTCATTCAACTATTTACATACTATATATTCTATGTACTAACGTCATTCGGTAATTCATCATTTTAAAATGCTGATTTAGGTATTCAATATCGACAACAAACGTGTCATTAGGCTCTCTTTTTCATCCATCTTTAGGGAACCTCCTTGATTTCAGTGGGCTCTAGTCCATCTAGAGTTTTAATAGTTAACAAATATTGCTAGTAAAGTATTCACGTAACCGGGGATCTTATCCCAACACCTATCATCAATACATTAGAGGCTTCACATATGAATCAACTGAGTTGTACTCTCAATTGTTCTACAAACAACAATATTATTTACAATAACGTTAACTAAACAAATTACATATTCATATTCTTAAAGCATCCTCACGGTGCTATAATATTTAGTTAGTAGCATTTCAGATCAAGAATTTGTTTGGACCATATTCATAGTGTATGACATATAAAAATTAAGTGGTATAATTTTAATTTTTTGATGCTCCGAACTCTTGAGACATGACTAATCTTTAAATAAAAATAATGAAAGAGGCAAAAATTAGAATTCTGCCTTAGTTTTAAAGACTCATATGACACACTAATTTAGTGCACTATTAAAGTCCAAATTCCTTAATGAATTTAACGATGGAGACATTTCTGTAGTTCATATAACGCACTATTTTAGTACGTTACATATAGTTTTTGTCAACATTTTCTTTTTACATATTATTTGAAATAACTCATTTCAAACAATTTTTAATTTATCTCCATCATTAATCTTAGAGATAAGTATAAAAAACACACTTAAACTATACCTCATTTTTTTAGTTTTGTACCTAATTATTGTGAGTGTTAGTTTTATACCTAAACTATCACTTATTAGTTTGAGAAACATATTTCATGGTGTGTGGTATACACTCTCTTTTATTTGGTAAAGTCTTGCCACATGACAGTTCACCCATTGAAAAAATTAAATAAACTATTAATATTAGTTAAAAGTTAAAAAGATTAAAGTATTGCCACCCATAAAAAATATTTTTTAAACAAAAATAAATTTTAAATTATTTTCACCCCACTCCACCACCTCCTCCGCCCGTACCTTCTTCCCCACCCCACCCCACCCAAAAAAGAAAAAAAAACTCCCACTCCTTTTCTAAAAAGAATTGATATTATTTTTTAAAAAAAAATAAAAGACTCTACCCCACCCATCTAACCCTCCACTCCTAATTTATTTTTTATCTTTTTTTTTTCTCATTTTTGTTAGATAAACACGTATACTTTTAGGAAAATATTCTTTTTTCTACTTGTATACCGAACATAACAGAAATAAAAATTTTATTTTAAAAAAAAAGTCTTGTGACAAGTAAAAGATACTTGTCTAAAAACATATGTAATCATCTAACACAAAACGATAAAAGAAATTGAAAGTGAAGTGTTAGGTAATATCCAAATTATTATGTGAAAAGGTGTGGTTTTGGCGGGGGAGGGGGGGGGGGGGGAAGGGTGGGCGCGATGAAGTAAGAATTAAAAGAAAATTATTGAAGAAGTTTATCTATAAAATTCATATTTTCAATAATTTAGTTATAAAATTAAAAAACAAGATAGTCAAAAGATTTTTTTTTTGACGATTATCTCTTCTATCTTTCAGACCCTTAGTAGGAGTATCTAGTTTTTTCTAGACCTGGCATGTCTGCCAAACTTTGTTAATTTTTTTTTTTTTTTTTTTTTTTTGTCTTCTATGTAAACCTTTTACTTACAAAGAAAGACATAAAGTAACATATGAAATTATCCTAAATTTTTAAAAGATATCTTAATTATGCAGATATCTTATTACCCCCTAAACAATTTTGAACTTATATTATTACATTATTTTTCGATCAGTTTCAAAATTTTAAAAATAAGTATTATCACACATTAATCATTATGTGACACGTATTAATTTAATTTGAAATATAATTCTTTTTTTCATTTTAAGTTTTTCTTTATCTTTTTTTCTTTATTTCTCTTTTCCCTCTCACTTACTTTTTGACTTGTTTTCATTTTAAATTCTACTTCATCTTCCACCCTCACTTTCAAGCTACCCCTCCCTCCATTTTCTTTCTTTCTTCTTCTTCACCTCTCACCTTGACTCCACTCCCATGCCAAGTTAAGCCCCTCCTTCATTTTTCTTTCTTTACTTTTTCTTTATTATTTTCTAGACCTTGTTGAGTTATTGATAACAAAACTAGTTATTTTTCTAAGAAAAATCAAAATTTTAAAGGTATCATCAATTAATTTAATAATTTTGAAAGAATTAATGAACTCCCTGAAAATTGAAAAAGCTTATTTGAAATTCCGTTAAAAAACTAAATGATACCTACTAATTATCTTGAAATCTAATGGGCTTATCAAATTCTTCAAAATGTAAAAAAAATATTTAGATATAATTTTAAAATTGAAGAAAGTTAAACTAACAGTAGTAAAAAAAAAAAGGAGGTAGAGTTGTGGTAAAAAGTGACATTGAAAGTGAGAAGTTTCAATGGAGATGACAATGAATTTTGGAAGAAAAAGAAAGAAAGAAAAAGAAAAAAATATAAGGAAAAAAAGTTAAAATAATAAGAAAAATAAGAAAATATATTTTATAGCAAAATACTTGTAGAAATAAAATTATATTCATTATTTTAGTTTGTTTACGCTCTTTAAGAGAGTGCATACGCTCTTTAAGAGAGTGCATACACTCTCTGTGCCAGGTGGACAAAAAATGATGTAATAATATCAGTTCAATATTGTTTAGGAGGGTAATAAGACGCTTGTATAATTAAGAAGTCTTTTTGAAAATTCAGGATAACTTCATGTGTTACTTTATATCTTTTCTCAAACATAAAATTGTTTGAATGTGGTTTTAATCAAATAAATTGGCCCATAATACTTGTTGCTTTAGAAAATTAAGAAGAAATTATAAATTATTTTATATCTACTATTGTTCCAACATGATTTATATGATTTTCTAAAATGTTATTCAATAGTGGTTTACTCATTTTGGGGAAGAGATGAACAGTAATTTAGTGGAATAATCAAGGCTCCACAAAATGTATTTTATAATAAACACTTTTTTTTTTCTAAGAAATAACAAATTTGAAAATCAAATTCAATTGACATGGAACTTAGAAAAAAAAAATGAAGACTTTAAAGCAAGTTTTAAAATATGTCATGATATTTGTGTAGCTATAAAACCTTTAGAACATGTATTCTTAAACATCAATAACATTACTGAATAATAAAATAAACAATCTAAGTTGAATCGTATTCAAATTAAAAAAAAAAAAAAAACTACATTAATTGAAGTGAGTAAAGCGATTAATTTTTAGTTTTGGTGTACCAATTTTTTTAATGATGGGAAGGATTATAAGGTGGAAAATATAATCTTTACCAATAAGATGAAAGTTTAAATAGTCAATCAATTAAATTACAAAAAACTTCTAAAATTTTGAATGAGAAAAATAGGGAAAAAAGATTACGAGACAGAAAAAAAATCCTTACTAACTAAATGAGAGTTTATATATCTGATAAAAAAGAATTATTAAAATTCCCTAGAGTACTAAAATAGCAATCATTGTTTAATAAATTAAAAGAAAATGACAATTATTAATTATATAGTATGAACATAGAGACATGCCGACATGCCATACTTTTGATGACGAGGCAAAAGAATAACCAAACAAAGCGTCACCGAAAGATGTCAAACTTCTTTCTGCTATTTCAGCTACCATCTGCAAAATAGTTATATTCATGATTGATTATTATGACACTAAATTCAAAGATAAGGCAGCCATGGAAAGAATTGACATAACCTCCCTTCACTTCCATGCATAAACATTTTAGCATATCAAAAAAAAATTATTATAGTAACATATGCTATAATGCTAACATTGCTAATAGTCATGAATATTTAGTAACATATGCAATCAATTTATTGGTTTTCAAAGGAAGAGTCTATTATAAACAAATAAAAGTCAAGGAAAGGAATAGCTTATCTTTTTGGGATTAACACACTTATGTTTTCTATGGAAAAAGATCATATTTGCCCTTATATAATTGTTACAATCCAAAATCAACTCATGATGGCGCCTATTATAAGCCCCCATAGTAGAAAAGTCAAAACACAACTACGAGTGATAATTAAACTAAACAAGAAACTAAGCGGAAGGAATAATTAGAAAAGAGAGTGGCCCATTGCATCGATTTGTATAAAGTGACACAAAATATATATATGAAGGCCCAGAAAGTGATTGAGAAAGACAAAATCATATACAAGAACCAACCCCGTACTTGGTGTCACCGATACATGGGTGTCTAATACATCAAATATGTCTAATCGAAATACAAAATACATAAACAGTACAAAAGAAGGAAAACTGCAAATCTTTGGATGCCAAGAGCTCACCACGATCCAAATTTGTGACGGTCATGGGAGATTTGAAACTCAACATGGGTGGCTCATGGTAGGAGTTGCATCAGAAAAAAATGCAAAACTATTTTATGAACACCAAAACACGGGATACTCAGGCATAATTGGTTGACTGAGCTCTGATAGAAACCATAAATAGTGCTAACACTACGATCTAGCAGCTAATGAGCGATACAGACTTCACTAACGATGGTGAAGACAATGCTAATAAGTATGAGGCAACTAATACAAGAAAATCACAATAAAATAGGTAAAACAAGATGATGCAATGCAAATATGATCAATGCATAAAAGTAGAAGTTCGGCAATTTCTTGAGCTTCCTAAAATGATCCCTCTGACTTGTCAACAAATGAAATGCAATAAATGTAATCCGAAGTAATATCTCAAGCCGCCCGAAGTAACTCCTTGAGCTTATCAGTAAAAGTACACCTCTTTTTACCCAAGCACTTACAAAATCAATGTTTTCCCTCAAAATAGCAAGGTAAGTCGATAAGTTTAAAATCAATAACTCTTTTGAAAAAAAACCCTTAAAAAAGATATATTTTCTTAAATAAAATTGTTTAAGTGCATCAATTATACTTTTCTCTCATTTCTAATTAAGAACATGCCAAATGTGAATGTTGTGCACATGATTATATACAAAACATAGTCCAACCATTCTTGAACCAATCACACCACATAAACAACTGAGGAGACACCCATCACAGTACAAACATACTAACCTAGATCTCCGGCTAGTCCATGTCAAAGGCCTCAGGACTACAAACTCAGTAATATGACAAAACCTTGAAAGTAATGAAACAAAACACACATTCATTCCAAGTCAACCAACGCGTACAAACCTCGGGTTCATTCACTTAGAAGTATTATAAGGATTTTATAACATCAACCAAGACTAAGACTAACCATATTTCTAAGGCTTCACATCTAAGAAGTTAAGATTAAAAAAACCTGAAAAGGACAAAATACAACTAAGGATCATGAAAAACCTAGAATCTTATCACAAAAGCTTCCGAACAATCAATGTTACTCAGTTTATATAGATTCCAACTAAGCCAAGCCCAAAGAGAAGAAATCATAACCTACATCAAGGCCGAAACCACACTCAAACCTCTATTCTAGAGCTTTTAGCTTCTAAAGATCGTTCGATTGGTGTCAATCTATTAAATTAGTGAAAGAACATTAATACAATAAAAAAAAATACCCAAATTGCAATAAAAATTTTTGGATCAAGAAATCAGGTCAAAATAGGACCATGGGACCCATGTGTAAAATCACAAAATCAACTTTGTCACAAAGTCTCAACCAGCCAAAGGAACTTGTTTCCCGAAAAAGGGCACAATCCGAGCATTGATCAAGTTCCAAACAGTTCCACCAAGTTTAAGCTCAAGAATGAGAAAAAAAGTAAATATAGAGAAGAAACCGATGAAACTTACAAATAAATGCATGATTAACAACCCTATAATACGCCCAATCTTCCCACGAATAAAACCACTAATTCCCCAAAGTTTTCTTTTGATTTGGAGCACCAAAATTGCCCTAAGAGAGACTTTACTTTGAGAAATGCATGTTGAAAAATAAGAGAAACAAATTTAACTGAACTTAGTTACTCATCGCCATTGCGGGACCTAAGGTCGCGATTTTAATTCATTAATCTTGACCAAGTCAACTGACCTTTATCATGATCGTGATGGTCAAGGTCTATGATTGTGTTAACCAAAAAAATTAGTCTTCGAGATAGTAGTGCCAATGTAACACCTCGGATTCATAAAAGACTAAAAAAGGTCAAATGGGTAAGTCATGAACCTAAAATGGACCGCAGACCCTTCATAGGTCAACTTCAAACGATCATATCTTTTAGCACAAAATGAATTAGGTAGCCCATGCCATATCAAATTAAAGATATTTGAGTCCTCTTTCCAACGCTGCTAAGTTTACGTAATTCTAAGCCCAAAGTAAAAAAGTTATGCCTGCTTTAGTGAAGCCCTGTTGGGCAGGGCATCTTCATGAGCCACTAGATGGGCCATCATGCTCTAGATGGTCCGTGAAGCCCCTCGTGAGAGGCATTTTGGCAGTTGTAAGTCAGGGTCATTTCAGCCTTCTTCTAATTGTTTTAACTCAACACAATGCCATTTTACCTTATACCCTAGGCCCTATATAAACGTTTTTACCCCCAACATCATCCAATTCAATTCATTCTTCTAAAATCCTCAAAGTTGATCAAAGTTTTTCCTCAAATATTTTTCTCTCTAAAGCTTAAAGAAGGCTAGGGTTTCAAGTCTAGTCTCCAATTTCACCTCTGATTGCAAGTTTTTTTTTGCATCAAGGTATGATAGTATTCACCTATGGAGTCCTTTCCTACACAGGGTTCCTAAATTCTCCAATTTTGCAAGGTAGAATCTCCAATGGAAGTTAGAGTTTTTACTCAATCTCATGGGTTCTTTTCAATTATGATCTAATTGATTGTTTTATGTATTTTATGCATGAATTGAAGTAATTGCATATTTATAAGTTGAATTCCCAAGAACCTATATGAAATCCATGATTTCTAGACTACGATCATATGAAGAAGCTTTTAAACTATGAAAAATGAATTTATGAAGATATGCATGTTCTTTATGAAACTTATTTAAAATGATTTAAGTTTCTTTAAGAGTAAAGCATCAATGTTGTTGTTGTTCTTGTGAAAGGTTCTCTCACATATTGCTCAATGCATGAATTTGAAAGGGTTTTTTCACATAAAGGATTCTTATAGTTGAAAGGTTTTATACACTAAACTTTGAATCAAGATTTAAAAGCTATTCTAATGAAACCTAGTTTGGATTGACTACTTTATGTGCCTTCCATGGATGATAAGGCAAGTGGCGTTTACTCATGCCTCTTAATGATAAGACAAGTTAAGATAATGACTATTCAGTGGAATTTACACTTAGCATCGAGAAGATATTGAGATGGAAGCTCTCCCGTAGCTTGAGGCCAGATTTCTAGTAACAATCTCCTTATCCCATACCTATGTGCCCCCATAGGATGATTGTCTTAGATAGACATTATCTAGTAGATCCACGTAAGATATAATTTATGGTCCTTACCTTAGCAAGTAAGACACACATTTTTGGTGTGGGGTAGACACCAAATTCCATGTTATAGCTCAGATGGTCTTTATGTCGGTTAAAAGTAAATCTCCCACAATAATGAACTAAGGTTAATTCTAGAAGTATCTGACGAGTGTTTTAAATATGTTAGCTTGCATTGACCATGTACTATGATTTATGTTTTCTGACCCTTTTATCTCATGATTTAGCTTGGTCATTGCATGTCACGAAAAGTCCTTTTAGCATGATTTCATATCTTTTATGCATTTCTATCATACTTGGTACATTCTTTGTACTAATAAACACTCTTGCCTACACTGTTTCACTAATGTAGGGTCTGACGCTTCTATACCGCATCTCGGAGGCTAGTGATCACATTAGTGGATTTGAAGATTGGTGAGTCCTTATGTTCTAAGGACCGAACACTTCATTGCTTATTGTATTTACTTTTCTGTATTGTATGTGATGCATGGGTTATGTCCCAATCACTCTTGATGTACTAGATGACTTTGAGACTATGTTACATTTTTCGCTTCCTTTTCTTGTAAAACATTTTATGATATAAACAGACTTTTGAACTCTTAAATTCTATTATCTTTTATGATGTATGCTAAGTAGTTTTTGTATGGCCTCTCGGGGTCCTATATGCCATATCATGTCTAGAGTGTACTTTGGATCGTGTGAAGCTTGGTATTCATAGCATAAGGTTTAAAAAGGTCCTACGAAGTCTCATACGCCACGTCGAGTAGAATCTTGTTCATGAGTGTGAAGCACACCACATATATGAATAAGAAGCTATAAGATGATTAGGAAACTCCATTTCTTTCACTACTCTAAGTTGTGCGATATAGTGTAATTGTATATGTCCTTTCTCTTAATCTTGATCCAATGTTTTTCAGGGTATGGCCCCTCAAAGGCCTTATGTTTGGAGGAATGCAAATGAGAATGTGGAACAAAAAGCTCCTCAAGTTTCGGTCAATCCTTTGGCAGAACAAGTGACTAATGCGGAGTTTAGGGCTACTTTTCAAGTGTAGGTTGAAGCTATGAAGGATCAAGCCAATAGGGAGGATGTGGTCCCCGTAAACCCAAATGTGGGTACGCTGGTAACTAGAGTGAGAGACTTTACTAGAATGAATCCTCCAGAGTTTCATGGTTCTAAGATTGAGGATGATCCTCAACAGTTCATTGATGAAGTTTATAAGGTGTTGATGATCATGGGAGTGACGCCGGTGGAAAAGGTGAAATTAGCCGCTTATCAACTCAAGGGTGTTGCTAAAGTTTGGTTCAACCAATGAAAGGAAGAGAGGGCAGTTGATGTGGGTTCTCTTGATTGAGAAAAGTTTAAGGTTGCTTTCTATGATATGCTATTTCCCCTTGAGATGAGGGAGGAAGAGGTACATAAATTCATCAACCTTTGTCAAGGAAATATAAGTGTGAAGGAATATGCTTTCAAGTTCACACGATTGTCATGATATGCTCCTACTATGATAGCCGACCATAGGGCGAGGATGAGTAAGTTTTTTTCGGGAGTATCTGAGATAGTGGTCAAGGAATGCCGTATCGTCATGCTTATCAACGATATGGACATTTCTCATCTTATGATTCATGCTCAACAAATATAATTGGAGAAACTTAAGGAAAGATCTAGGAGATAAAGATGGAAAGGACCGGTGATGGTAACTTCTCACATTCAAGGTCTGATGGACATGGTTGTTTGAAGTTCTGGAACAGTTTTCCAGTCAAGATTCCTCTAATGCTCCTCCTAAGGTCAATAATTATAAGGTGTCTAACCCTAAGCCTCATGGAGGGAATGGTGTGGATCTTTATTGTCTATTTGTACTATGTGTGGGAGGAAGCATGAGGGTAAATGTTTAGCTGACATGGATGGTTGCTTTGGTTGTGGTAAGAGTGGTCATAAAATAAGGTATTTTCTATAGCTTACGGCTAAGGGAAGAGAAGGTAGGCAAGCTCAGCCTAGTTGTTCTTGTTCAAGTGCTCCAAAGCAAAAATGATTCTATTCACTTCAGACTCATCATGAGTAAGAGGGTTCTCCTGACGTGGTTACTGATATATTGAAAGTCTTTCATCTAGACGTTTGTGCTTTTCTTGATCCAGGTGCTACCTCGTAATTTGTGACGCCATATGTGGCCATGAGATTTGATATTCTTCTGGATGTGTTGTTAGATCCTTTTTATGTCCCTACTCTAGTTGGTGAATCTATTGTGGCTAAGAGAGTCTATAGAAAGTGTCTTGTCTCCTTATCCCATAGAGTCACTCTTGTTTATATTATAGAGCTTGATATGTTAGATTTTGATGTTATCCTCGGTATGGATTGGTTGCATTCATGTTATGCTTCTATTGATTGTAAAACCTGAGTACTAAAGTTCCAGCTTTAAATGTAATCATTCTAGAGTGGGAAGGGGGAAATTATATGCCTAAGGGCCAGTTTGTTTCTTAAAGATAGAAAGATGATTTATAAGGGTTGTATATACCATCTTGTTCAGGTTAGGGATATGGATTCGAAACCCCTACTATTTACTCAGTTCCTGTTTTAAATGAGTTTTCGAAAGTGTTTCCTAATGATTTACCCGGTATTCCTCCTGAAAGGGAAATAGACTTCGGTATTGACCTTCTCTTAGATACACAAGCTATCTCTATTCCTTCTTATTGTATGATTCCAGCAAAACTTATGGAATTAAAATAGTAATTGGAAGATTTGTTGGATAAGGGTTTCATCCGACTGAGTATCTCTCCATAGGGTGCTCCAGTTTTATTTGTTTGAAAGAAATATGTTTCGCTTCGTATATGTATTGACTATCGACAATTGAATAAGGTTCGTGTTAAGAACAAATATCCTCTTCCAAGGATAGATGATTAATTTGATCAACTAGAAGGAGCAAGTTACTTCTCCAAGATTGACCTCCGCTCGGGTTATCACCAATTGAGGGTGAAGGAGAATGACATTCTAAAAATGGCTTTCCGGACTCATAATGGTCATTATGATTTTTTGGTCATATCCTTTGGCTTGACTAATACTCCAACTGCGTTTATGAATTTGATGAATATATTTTTTTGACAATACCATGACATGTTTGTGATTGCGTTCATTATTGATATATTGATCTATTCAAGGAGTAAACACAAGCACAATGATCATTTGAGGATTGTGTTGCAAGTCTTCAAGGACCAACAACTCTTTGCAAAGTTTAGTAAATGTGATTTTTTGTTAAGGTTCGTGGATTTTCTTGGTCATATTATTTCTGGTAAGGGTATTGATGTAGATCCTAAGAAGACAAATGTGGTTAAGAGTTGGGCTAGACCTTTATCCCCTTTGAATATTAGAAGTTTCTTGGGTTTAGCCGGTTACTGTAGAAGGTTTCTAGAAGGGTTTCTATCGACTGCCTTTTTATTGACGGCATTGACCCAAAAAAAGGTTAAGTTCGTATGGCCGGAAGCATGTGTGAAGAGTTTCCAAGAATTGAACGATAGACTTAATTTCACTCTGGTGTTGACTTTAGCGGAAGGAACCGATGGGTTTGTTTTTTATTGTGATGCCTCAAGAATTGGGTAGGATGTGTCCTTACGCAACAAAAAAAATTCATTTCCTATGCATGAAGGCAACATAAGGTGCACGAAAAGAACTATCCCACCCATGATTTAGAACTAGTGTTAGTTATGTTTACTTTATAGATTTGGAGGCATTACTTGTATTATTTTCATGTCGATGTCTTTACCGACCACAAAAGTTTGCAATATGTGTTTAAACAAAAGGATCTAAATCTTCACCAAAGAATGTGGCTTGAGTTACTAAAGGATTATGATATGAGTGTTCTCTATCACCTCGGCAAAGAAAATGTGGTGGAGGATGCTCTTAGTCGATTATCAATGGGTAATGTTGGTCATGTTGAGAAAGATAAAACCGAGTTGGTTTGAGATTCTCATAGATTGGCCCGATTAGGTGTTCGATTGATTGACTCCACCCAAGGTGTTGTTATAGTTCAGAATCATCTTTTGTGGCAGTTGTGAAAGCCAAGCAAGGTCTTGACCCAATCTTGATTATATTGAAGAAAGAGATGCTTAAGATGTAAGTTGAGGCTTTGTTCCAAGGGGCAGATGGAGTGCTTATATATTAAGGTCGTTTGTGTGTTTCTAATATGATGACTTGACAGAACATATCTTGTCAGAATCCCATAGTTCTCGATATTCCATTTACCTGGGAGTCACCAAGATTTACTGTGACTTGTGGGAGGTCTATTGGTGGAATGGGATGAAGAAGGATATTGCAGAATTTGTGGCAAGTGAAAGTTGAGCACCAAAAGCCGCGAGGTTTGTCCTAAGATATCAGTACTTCTACTTGGAATTGGGAAGATTTGAATATGTACTTCATTGTTGAGTTGCCTCGCACATGGAGACAACATGATTTGATTTGGGTTATAGTAGATCCTATGAAGAAATCAGCTCACTTCATTCCTATTAAGGTTTCCTATTCGGCAGAGGACTATGCTAAGGTTTCCTGGAGTGCTATTGTCCATTATCTCTGATCGTGGTGCCCAATTCACTTCTCAGGTTTGGAAATACTTCCAAAAGGGTCCTGGTACTCGTCTTAAGCTTAGTACAGCCTTTCATCCGCAAACTGATGGGCAAGCAGAGTGTACTATCCAAACTTAGTACGCTTTGGAAATCTTTCCCAAAGGGTTGTGGTACTCATGTTAAGCTTAGTATGGCCTTTCATCCGTAAACTAATGGGAAAGCGAAGCATACTATCCAAAATTTGGAAGATATGTTGAGAACATCTGTAATTGACATCAAGGGTAATTGGGATGATCACTTGCCTTTGATTGAGCTTGAATACAACAATAGTTATCATTAAAGCATTGGTATGACTCCATTCGAGGCTCTATATGGTAGGAGGTGTAGATATCCTATAGGTTGTTTTGAAGAGGTCAAAGTCGGACTCGACATTAGTGATACAATGTAGGAAAATTTTTTGCGTTAGTACATGGAATGTACTAAGTATGAGGGGAATGCTATAAAACATGAGACATGATCATAAAAAGACATAATCAAAAATATGGAATGCATGACCAGGTTAAAACATAGTAAAACCATTTAAGAAGATTCAGAAATTATGAACATTGTCAATGCATCTTTAAATCATAAAGGAAGCTTCATAAAACATTAGAAATGAACTTAGTTCTTTTTGTGGAAAGTTTACCGTTAACCAACATATAGACCATGTGAGTTATAACATGGAATCCAGTATCTGTCCCACAACAAAAAAGGGTGTCCTACTTGCCTAGGTAAGGACCATGAACTTCTAGCTTACATGGATCCATTAGCTAATGTCTATCTAAGCCAGTTATCCTATGATGGCACATAGTTTATGGGACATGGGTGTTCGCCACTTGTCCACTCAGTGCTAAGCATAAATCTCACGGAATAGTCATTAATCTTAACTCATCTTATCATTATGGGACATGGTTATTCGTCTCTTGTCTTATCATAGGATAACTCCTTAAACCATGCTTGAGACAACTTTTGACCATCCATGATATTTTCGTAATAGCTTTCAAGACTCATAGTCATTCACTTTATGCTAGAGATGCCCTACTACTAATGGAGATAGTTTTGTAAGCATGATTTATAATCATTGATGGCATATTCAGATACCATACTAATTTAGACCTAATTTAGCGAAAATCATTGAGGCAAATATACATATAGTTCATGTCATTTGGCCAAGCTTCATAGAACATATAAATACCTTCATCTATAACCTTAGTTGAGTCATAAACATTACTTTCACAAAAACATGAATAATTTCATAAAACATATTCATAGATTCAAGCTTCTTCATGAATGTATGTAAATTAGGGTTCATAGTAAAATTCATAGATTAATGCATGGGTTCACATGGAATTGGTTGAAAAGCATGTAATTAAGTCTAAATCATCAAAAATAAGATCATAGTAAAGTAATTTAATCCATACAAATAGAACCCATGAAGAATTGAGTGAAAATCTAATCAAACCTTGAGAAATTGAATTGGAGAATTGAAGAAATCTTGGGGCTCAATGGGTGAATTGAACCCATTGATGAACTCCCTGCATACCTTGATTGAAGCTCTAAGTAATGATGAATAAAGGAGACTTGAACTTGAAGAATCCTAGTTTCTTCTTCATCCTTGATCTAGAGGGAAGATTTTTGGAGAGCATGAATTTTATCTTGTTAAGGGAGTTCAGGATAATGAGTTCAATTAGGTAATTTGGGGGTAAAAATGTTTATATAGGTTCTATAATAGAATATAAAATGACTTAGTATTGGGTTAAAATAATTAAGAAAAGACCCAAAAGCCCTTCAAAAAATAACGGCCAACCTCCATCAAGGATGAGATCTACGGTCCGTGGGTTCACCTAGGGAGCATCCTGGCCAACCTTCAATGGGTTTAGAAAATTGTTTCTTGGACCCTCGAGCGACGAGACCCATGTACAGTCCGTACCTGGCCTCCGTTAGTCCAACTAAAATTTCGTAAAATCTCACTAAGACTGAAACCCACCTATGAGACTTATTTACGACTCGTACATTGGATGACGGATTGTCCTGGTGAACTATATAAAAGTACTGAGATTTTGACATTTTTATATAAATGTGAACTTACCACCTACGGCAAGTATGTTAACCAGCAGTCCGTCAGTGGTTCCATTAGTGTAGACACTAGTTCTAGAAAAAGCTGAAATTTTCCATCTTTTCAAATCTAAGGTGTTACACATTGGTTCTTTTCAATTATGATTTAATTAATTGTTTTATGTTTTTTATACATGAATTGAAGTAATTGTATGTTTTTAAGTTGAGTTCCCATGAACTCACGTGAAATTCACGATTTCTAGACTATGATCAAATGAACAAGCTTTTGAACTATGAAAAATGAATTTATGAAGATATGCATTTTCTTATGAAATTAATGAAAAATGATTTAAGTTTCCTTGAGAGTAAAGCATCAATGTTGTTGTTGTTATTTCGAAAGGTTTTCTCACATACTACTCAATGCATGAATTTGAAAGGGTTTTCTCACATAAAGGATTCGTAGAGTTGAAAGGTTTTCTCTACTAAACTTTGGATCAAGATTTCGGAGCTACTCTAATGAAACATAATTGGATTGGCTACTTGATGTATCTTCCATGGATGATAAGGACAGTGGCAATTACACATGCCTCTTAATGATAAGACAAGTTAAGATAATGACTATACTATGGGATTTATGCTTAGCACTGAGAGGATATTGAGATGGAAGCTCTCCCATAGCTTGAGTAGCAATCTCATTATCCCATACCTATGCTCCCCATAGGATTATTGTCTTAGATAGACATTAGCTAGTGGATCCACGTAAGTTAGAAGTTCATGGTCCTTACCTTGGCAAGTAGGACACCTCTTTTCGGTGTGGGGTAGACACCAGATTCCATGTTATTGCTCACATTGTCTCTATGTTGGTTAAAGGTAAATCTCTCATAATAATTAACTAAGGTTACTTCTAGAAGTATCTCACGAGTGTTTTAAAGATGTTAACTTGTATTGACCATGTCCTATGATTTATGTTTTCTAACTCTTTTTATCTCATGATTTAGCTTGGTCATTGTATGTCACGAAAAGTCCTTTTAGCATGATTTTATATATTTTATGCATTTCTATCATACTTGGTACATTCTTTGTTGTAACGCATACTTTTGCCGATATTGTTTAACTAATGTAAGGTCCAACGCTTCTATAGCGCATCTTTGTGGCTAGTGATCACATTAGTAGATTTGAAGATTGGTGAGTCCTCATGTTTCGAGGACCAAACACTTCATTTCTTATTGTCTTTACTTTTTTGTATTGTATGTGATGCATGGATTACGTCCCAATCACTCTTGATGCACTAGATGTCTATGAGACTATGTTACATTTTCCGTTTCATTTTCTTATCAAACATTTTATGATATAAACAATCTTTTGAAATCTTAAATTCTATTATCTTGTATGATGTATTCTAAGTGGCTTATATAGGGCATCTTGAGGTCCTGTACTTCATGCCATTTCTAGGGTGTACTTTGGATCATGATAGCCAAGCTTGAATCGCGAAGAACATTTTCAATAGCCTTCGCGAACACGTCTCCTAGAGAATTAACGTGCAGAATAAGGCTGGTGGTACCAACATCAGTTGCATAAGCTCAACTTTAAGTTAAGAAATGCTCTTACGGGGATTTGGGATTTATTTAGAACCCATGAATGCAAACGAACTATGTTTTACCACCAGAAATGACATGTCAAACTCAACCCAATTGACGAAACAACCAATGAAGGTCATGTCGGTAGAATGTTGACCCAAGTCAACACTTACAAAAGCAACCAAACAAGCATAACACGAAACATCACAAAAAAACATGTTGATCACATTAGGATCCAAACTAAAGTTTATTCTAGTCCAAACTCAACGTTCCAGTGCTAACCGCACTAACATAGTTCTCATCCGAGTGTTCTCATCAAGAATGTTGACCAAAGTCAAACTTTTGCTAAATTTTCACAACCATCTTGTATAACGGTCCAAATTCACATTGAAGGCTACTAGACCAAAATGGACCTTTCAAAGTTGATAAAACTAGCAAAAATCTCATACAAGATCAGATTCTCCAGATATTGACTAAAGACAATACTTTCAACTTAAAAGCTTTCTAAAGGGGGAAAACTAACTCAAAATTCTCCTAACTACCTTAGGAAGCATGCCACCCATCCCAATATACCACAAACGTTGCACAAAAACTATGGGAAGGGATAAAATAGCAAATCCACAAAAGATCAAGAAAAAGACAATGAGGGTCATCACTATAAAAAAAATGTTATATTACCCTTGGTTAGACTTTTTGATATATTAACCTTTCCATCAAACTTTGGGCTCATATTTTCTCTTGAACTGTCAACTCTCATTTTCTGGCCCTTATTATCTTATGTGGCAACTACATGGATATATAAGAAGAAAATTTTAATTGGGATAAATATATCCATGTAGTTTCCAAATAGGCCCATGTAAGATAACAAGAGTGAGCCATGACATTAACTGTACAAATATGTGCTTAAAATTGGATGGTAAGGACAATATATCAAGAAAAAATGATGAGTAAATATAACATTTTTCTTAGAGTACATAGACAAATAAGACCCTTTTTCGTATTTTCTATAATGTGTAGCTTTGAGTTATCTTTATTCCACAAAGTATATTTATGTTTCTTAATACATTCACAACATCTTAAACTTATCAATAAATTTTGTTTAGACATTCAAATGATAAATTATCCTAATTGAACAATAGAACACTTGGTAAAAAATATTCATATTAGACATTTCTAACAAAAGATTTGAAAAAGTCTATGTGCGTATTCTCCACTATCCGTTACATAAATAAATTAACCACTTAAAATATAACATCTCATATAATTATACGCATTACAACAACAACAAACTAAGTGAAATCCCATAGCATATGGCCTTAATGGGTAAAGTGTATGCAAACTTTACCTCTACCTTGTTAGGGTATACAGGTTGTTTCCAAAAGATTTAATTATACGCATGAACATCAATAATTCATAAAACCTTAAGACTATTCCAATTGATATTTGATCAATTCCTAAATACACACAAACACACATAAAAGATAAGTAATGCATGTATAAGTAGAGTATCATTTTTAACGAGGACCTTATCGTTAACTTTTGAAATAGACTAAATAGTATATTCAAGTTTATCAAATTTTTATCTTCCAAGTAAAAATGTAAACATAATCAAAATTAAATATGATGATTTCAAATTCACAAGAAAATGTATCTTAGAGTACGTTTACAAGTAGATTTATCCAATCCAGTTGGGTATCTACTTTAGTTAGTCCGTTGAAATTTAGTTTATTACCCATAAAGGCTAAGGCGTATCTTACTTCTGATTTCATCCCTGAAAAATCAAAACCTATTCAAACTACTGAAACACCTATGTTCCTATGGTCATTTCAAGTTATAAAAACATAATGGAATATTATGTATTTGACTAAGCATGACGAATAAAGTAAAGGTCTATAATTATCCAATCACTTGTTTACTATAAGTTAATCGGAGTTGTTATTCAGTGTTGATGAATCATGATATCACCGAATAAGACATACCTTATCTTGAATATGCAAAAAAAATATTCCATTATCAACACACACTCTCAATTTGTAGATTTTATTGAAATGCTCAAATACAGCTCTTTAAAAAGTGCAGATGACCCTTGGCAATATATTTACAGAACTAAAAAGTTAGAATTGATCCCCCTTTGTCCCCGATGGATCAAAATCATAACAAAAGCTCATAGGGAAAGGTTTACTGGTCACACACTCGATGTCTGAGTATGGCGCTAATGGTGGAGCTCAAACATCCCCAATGACCTCTATTATGGTGGTGGTGTTGTTTTGTGCGCCCACAACCAATGAAGTAGTAATAGCAGGCTGGGACTGCAAAATAGTATTTGACCCAATAGTGAGGGGCCAATTCAGTTGGTAGTACACTAGATGAAGCCCTAGCAGCACGGGCTTACAGCTCGTAGCTCATTTTTATATCTCAACTACCTCATAGAATCTATAGTCTTCCTCTCATCATGATCACTCTTTTGATGTCCTTGCTTCCTTTCTTTGTGTTTCTCTTCATCATCTCCTTTGATTTACCACTTACCTAAGGCTAATGGGTCCGTACTTAATAGATCAATGAGAGAATCTTCCTCCTCTGACTTCTCAATAACCTGAATCAAGAATACCTCAGCTGACCTCTTTCTGAGCTGCCTAATATTATCCTAGACCTAGGCAAACTTGGCAGCCAACTTAGACAAGTCAGGCACTATGAGATCCCTTAGTCGGCCAGTAACTCGGGCCTCCATGTCGTCCATTCAAGCATGTGGTGCATTGTATGAAACTAATGCCATTGCAATTACTTTGTCAACAAATGGCCCAAGTTGCTCGAAACACAACTTCATCTACTTCTCCTGCCTGCCAACCCTTTTAATAAACCTAACAAAGTTTGTTGGTATGAATGCATATGGTGAGGGTTGTGGAAGAAATGATGTCATATCAAAAGTCTTGGCCTGTGTAGGAAGAATCTCAATAGCAGATAGTGTGTGACTCAACGTGGATTTGCTCGTGGATGCCATATGCAACTCTCATGTCTCATCCACAGTCTGCTACCTCAGTGTCCGTCTTATGCACCTGGATCTCAAGACATGATTCATTCTTCATCCTTTCTATGTAGAACTTTGTTGCAACTACAGTCTAATTATCAATACCAACTAGAATATGCACTGCTACAACCTTCCATAAGCTTGTAATCAAACAAGGGAATGATAGGGATGTAGCCGGTCTTAGTTTGAATCTTATCAACAATAATCCTCCCAATGTCGATTGGGAAGCCGGACAATAAAGTAGACACCAATACTCATTTATCTTCAGCGAATATGTTTTCGCCCCCTTCTACAACAAAATATATCACACTACACCCAACCAGAACTTTGCGAGGAACGTTAAGGATGCCTTCTGAATTCAGTCTTTAGGATTTCTCAACCACGAAGGCTGACCCTTTGTCATAACCTGAGCAAACCAACAATGTTGTTGTAGTCTCTCCCTTATATTATAATCAACCTTTGTCATCTAAGAGGTAGAGATATACTCAGGTTTGAATAGAAACCTGTTGATTGTTGTAAGTATCTATTGGTATCCCACAAAATGTGACCTCTAGTAGGCAGACCAGTTTTCCCTTTACTAACCTAGTTCCATGATAAAGTAGGGAGACATAGTTTGCATAGAACTCATGAACCATGGGAGTATAGTACATCCCATGCTTCCCTGACATCCACTCAATTTAGTACTCTATGAATCTTTGCTCAATTTCTAGGTATTCCTAAAAATTTTATACTAGAACCCTAGCCTCCTTAAATATACTCATATTCATACCCACGAGTTGTCACTGTGCATCCTTCATTATAGTATCTAGTAGAACCCTTAATAGACCACCTCGTGCTATTATGAAACCTAATACTTTTGTCACGACCCAAAGTAGCCACTAGGTGTAACATGGCGTATAAGACCCCGAGAGGTCCCATACAAGCCACTTAGCTTTCATTATACAGGAAATGAAATAAATAGATTAAAAGATAGTTTCAAACCCATCTAGTACATAAGAATGAATCTGGGCATAGCCCATACATCATGTTCCAAAGCTGAAAGTAGGGAAAGAGTGAAAACAATAAATGTCCGGTCCTCGAAGCATGAGGACTCTCCAAATCTCAAAATCTCCTCAAAGAACTCTAGCCACAAAATTGGGAACCCTTATTGTCGGACCCTATATTTGGGGAAATGTAGGCAAGTATGATAGCCATGCATAAAACATTTAAAAACATACTTAAAGGAGATACCTTCATAAGATGCAATGACTAAGCTAAAACATAAGATAAAGAGTTAGAAAACATGAGTCATAATACATGGTCAATGCACATAGTCATCATCTAAACATGTATGAGATAGTTCCTTGAAGTAAACTTGGTTCATCATAGCTTGATTGTGGGAAGTAGCCTTAATTGAAATATAATACTATGTGAGCTATTTACATGGAATCCAGTATCTCCTGTGCCAAAAGAGGTTGTCCTACTTACCAAGGTAAGGCCCATTAACTTTTAGCTTATGTGGATCTACTAGCTAATTTCTATCTAGAGAATCGTATGTTGGCACATAGTTTGTAGGACACGGGTAATCACCACTTGTCCTCTTAGTACTAAGCTTAAATTATGTGAAATAGCTCTTAATCATATTCATTTTAGCTCTTAAAAGAACATAGGTAATCGCCTCTTATCCTTACGTTATGTGACATGGGTAATCGTCTCTTGTCTTTCAATTAGAGAGCATGGGTAATCGCCTCTTGCCTCAACATTAGAATGGCTCCTTAACATTGGTTCATTTTAGGTTAGAAAACCTTTCAACCATAAAAACCCTTATTATGTGAGAAAAACCTTTCAATATTCATGCATTAGGTAATTATGTGAGAAATCCTTTCACAAAATTAACAACAACAATCAAATACATCAATAGTTAAAGGAACCTATGGCATGGAAGAGAACCCTAACTCAATTGGGGAATTCTATATACCTTAATGCCAAAAGCTTGCCTTAAATTGAGGAATTGGAGGCTTGACTTGAAACCCTAGGTTGAATCCTTCTTCTTCAAGCTTTCTAGAAAGAGAAATATTTTAGAGGAAGACTTGTTCTTATAGTTGGTAATTTTTGAGAGAATTACTTGAATGGGTTGATTTTGGGATTAAAAACGTTTATATAGGGATTCTAGGTAAGGATAAAATGACATAGTATCAAGATAGAATAATTAGAAAAAGACCCAAAAGACATTGACTTAAAGGTAATGCAACCCTTTCACGTAAGCCACCACGACTCGTCTAAGGGGCCACGAGTAGTCTTGGAACAATGGCTAGGGAGGACCCTTCTTTCCCTGGTCCTCCTCATGACCAGCTTCACGGGTCATTTTAACCTTTACGACCCATCTAGAGGTCTATGGGAAGAAGATGGCATTGAGATTGGTTTTTCCTCCCCTACACGAGCATCATGACGCACCATATGCCTCCACACGGGCCGTCAAGGCCCTCGTGGGAGGGATTCCTGCCTAGCATGCCACTGGAGGACTTGCCACGGGTCACCACATGGACCATGGTCCCCTTCATGACCCGTCTGGGCTCCGTGGAGGGTCCCTGGTCCAGGTGTTGGCCTATGTGTCTTTCCCCTTATCCCTTTTTTGTCCTTTCTCTAATTCGAGGTGTTACATTATCTCCCCCTTGGGATCATTCGTCCTCGAATGAGATTCAAGAAATCATAAGGAGGGTAGGAACTTAAACCTAATAGCCCACATGCATTTAATCACATAAATGTACATATTCGAGCAACTCCAAGCTAAATCATGTTCAGAACACCATATCATGATGTCTATGTGAAATCCATACTTGAATGCACACAAACATGTAGAAATCAATCAAGTTGACTCATTTTCTCAAAACTTAAGCTTTTCATGAACATGCATAAATGAGGAAATCATGGGAATATCTAAGACACATGACACCAAAAGAGTGAACCATAAGGGACTAGATACCTCAAGCTTAAGTAGGTATGGAGGAAAAGATATGAGGATATTAAGAAATCATATCGGCCTCGGCCTCGGTTGATTCCTCCAAAGAACTTTTATGAAAGCAGCTTCTTTATTTCTCAACTTCTTCACTTGCCGGTCTAAAATCTCAACCGGAACTTCCTCATATGAAAGATTCTCCTTAACTTCCAAACCATCTAAGGAAATTATAGATATCGGATCTCTAACACATTTCTTCAACAAAGAGACATGGAAAACTGGATGCACCAATGCCAAGTCACTAAGAAAATCAAGTTCATAAGCAACCTTGCTAATATGCCTCAAAATTTGATATGGGCCCATATATTGGTGACTAAGCTTCCCTTTCATATCAAACCTCATTACACCATTTATGGGTGAGATTTTCAAATAGACCCAATCATTAACATCAAACTCAAGATCTTTTCTTCTATCATTGGCTAGGACTTTTGCCGACTTTGAGCCATTTTCAACCTTTCTCTAATAAGTCGAACTTTCTCCATAGCATCGTGTGCCAAATTTGGGCCTATCAAAGAAACTTCACCCACTTCAAACCAACCTACAGGATATCTACACCTTCTACTATACAATGCTTCAAATGGAGCCATACTAATACTTGAGTGATAACTATTCTTATATGAAAACTTAATCAAAGGCAGGTGATCATCCCAATTACCCTTGTAATCAATTACACGAACTCTCAACATATCTTCCAAAGTTTGGATAGAACGCTCCGCTTGCCCATCAGTTTGTGGGTAAAAGGTCGTACTAAGATAAACATGAGTACCAAGAATCGTTTGAAAAGATTTCCTAAAGTGAGAAGTGAATTGGGTACAATTATCGAAGATAATGGATAAGGGCACTCCATTCAACCTCACCATTTCCTTCAATATAACTTGGCATAGTCTTCCGCCGAATAAGAAATCTTGACGGAAATGAAATGAGCCAATTTTGTGATCCGATCTACAATAACCCAAATTGAGTCATGCTATCACCAGGTATGAGGCAACCCAAAAATGAATTCCATGTTCAAAGTCTTCCCACTTCCAAGTAGGATTGCTAATATCTTGGGATAAACTTTCCAGATTTTGATGCTCAACTTTCACTTGTTGACGATTGGGGCACTTAGCCACAAATTCCACAATATCTTTATTCATTCCATTCCACCAATAGATCTCCCACAAGTCACGGTATATCTTGGTAGCTCCTGATGTATGGGATATCGAGAACCATGGGCTTCTGAAAAGATTTGTTCTCTCAAGTCATCAACATTAGGAACATACAAATGACCTTGATATTGAAGTACATCATCTCCCATTTGGGAGAAATCCTTTACAAACTTTTTAAGCACTGCTTCCTTCAATTCATCAAAAGTTAGATCAAAACCTTTCTTGGCCATCACATTAGCACAAAAGATGATTGTGACCCATTGTGAACCACAACACCACCCTTGGTAGAGTCAACTAACCGAATACCCAATCAGGCCAATCTATGAGCATCTCTAACTAGCTCTTTTTTATCATTTTCGATGTGAGCAACACTACCCATAGATAATTAACTAAAACATCTGCCACCACATTTGCCTTACTTGGGTGATAGAGAACACTCATGTCATAGTCTTTCAATGATTCAAGCCATCTCATTTGGCGAAGATTTAGATCCTTTTGGTTAAACACATATTGCAAAATCTTGTGGTCGATAATGACATCGACATGAACACCATACAAATAGTGCCTCCAAATCTTTAAGGCATACACAAACCACTAGTTTAAGGTCATGGGTAGTTATAAGTCTTAAGTTGCCTTGAAGCATAGGCAATAACTTTCCCATTTTGCATAAGTACACATCCTAGCCCTATTCTTAAGGCATCACAATAAACAGCAAAACTATTAGTCCCTTCCGATAAAGTAAACACTGAAGCGGAAGTAAGTCTATCCTTCAATTCCTGAAAACTCTTTTCACATGCTTCAGACCATATGAACTTTGCCTTCTTTTGAGTTAATACTATCAATGGAGAGGAGATCAAAGAAAACACCTCAACAAAGCTCATATAATAACCGGATAGACCCAAAAAATCTCCTTATATCCGAAGGCGTTAGAGGTCTAGGCTAGCTTTTGACTGCATCAGTCTTCTTAGGATCTACCTTAATTCCAATATTGAAAATAATATGCCCAAGAAAAGCCATGGACCTTAGCCAAAACTCATATTTGCTCAACTTTGAAAAGAGTTTTTGGCCTTGAGGACTTGTAAAACAATCTTTAAATGATCGGTATGCTCATCTTCACTCCTCGAATAGACCAATATATCATCAATGAAGACTATCAAAAACATGTCAAAGTATTGCTTAAACACCCTATTCATCAAATCCATAAATGCCGCCAGAGCATTAGTAAAACCAAACGACATCACTAAAAAATTATATAGACCATATCGAGTTCGAAAAAATATCTTCGAAATGTCATATTCCTTCACGCTCAATTTGTGATAACCCAATCGGAGGTCAATCTTAGAAAAGTAGCTTGCTCCCTGAAGTTGGTCAAACAAATCATCTTTCCTTGGGAGAGGATACTTATTCTTAATAGTTACCTTGTTCAATTGTCGGTAGTTGATACACATATGGATCAAACCATCTTTCTTTATAACAAACAAAACTAGAGCACCCCATGGAGAGATATTTGGTCGAATGAAACCCATATCCAACAAGTCTTTCAATTGCGCGTTTAGTTTCTTAAGTTCGGTCAGAGCCATACAGTAAGGAGGAATAGAAATTGGTTGCGTATCTGGGAGAAGGTCCATATCGAAGTCTATTTACCTTTCGGGACGAATACTAGGTAAATTATCTAGAAATACTTCTGAAAACGTATTTACAATAGGGACCAACTCAAGAGTAAGGGTCTCGAAATATCTCTCACCCTAACTAGATGATAAATGCAACCCTTCGAAATCATTTTTCTAGCTTTAAGACAAGAGACAAACTGACCCTTAGGCATAGAATTTCCCCCCTTTCCAGTCTAAGATAGGTTCATTTGGAAACTGAAACTTGACTACATGGGTTCTACAATCAATAGAAGCATAGCATGCATTCAACCAATACATACCATGGATAACATCAAAATCTAGCATATTAAGCTCTACGAGATCAACATAAGTGACTTTATTGGGTAAAGAGACTGGACACTTTCTATAGACCCTCTTAGTCATAACAGAATCACCAATAGGAGTAGAGACAGAAAAAGGATCTAACAACACATCTGGAAGAATATCAAACCGCATAGCCATATATGGCGTCACAAAAAAAAAGGTAGCACTGGGATCAAGTAAAGCATGAACATCAAGTTCGAAGACTTTCAACTTATCGGTAACTACATCAGGAGAGCCCTCTTGTTCACCACAAGTCTGAAGTGCATAAAATCTATTTTTCTTCTGACTTCCACAAGGACTGATGAAGGATTAGGTTGAGCTCGTCTATGATTATCTCCCCATTCTTAGAAACTGAAGGAAAATCCCTTATCTTGTGGTCCATCTTCCCACAACCAAAGAAAGCATTGGAACCGTCTAGACATTTACCCTCATGCTTCCTTCCACATTTAGAACATGTAGGCAATAAAGATCCATTACCATTTCCTCCTTGAGGCTTAGAGTTAGACACCCTATCTTTGTTTAAATTAGAAGGAGTATTGGAGGAACCTTGACCAAAAAATCTATGTCGAAACTTAGAACGACCATGCCCATCGAACTTTCAATGTGAGAAGTTACTATCACCAGTCTTAGCCCTCTTTATCTTCCTAGACTTTTCCTTAAGTTTATCCTCTTCAATTTGTTGAGCATGAATTATGAGATGAGAAATGTCCATATCTTTGACAAGCATAGCGGTGTGGCATTCCTTAACCACCATCTCAAACAAACCCAAAACAAACTTACTCATCATTGCCCTAGGGTCGGCAATCATAGTAGGAGCACACCTAGACAATTTTGTGAACTTTAAAGCATATTCATTCACACTCGTATTTTCTTGATGAAGGTTGATGAACTCAAGAACTTTTGCCTCTCTCATCTCAAGGGGAAAAAAGCTATCAAGGAAAGCAACTTTGAATTTTTTCCAATCAAGATGACCCGCATCTTCTACCCTCCCTTCTTTCCATTGGTTAAACCATATTTAGGTGACACCCTTAAGTTGGTAAGCATCCAATTCCACGTTTTTCACTGGAGTCACTCCTATTATCATCAATACCTTGTAAACCTCATCAATGAACTCTTGAGGGTTTTCCTAAACCTTAGACTCATAAACTCCGGAGGATTCATTCTAGCGAAATCCCTCACTCTAGTTCTCGTCGTACCCACGTTTAGGTTCACGGGAGCCACAACCTCCCTATTGGCTTGAGCCGTCATGGCGTGAGACAACACTTGAAAATAAGCCCTAAACTCCACATTAGTCATTTGCTTGGCCAAAGGATCGACCGAAACTTAAGGAGCTTGAAGATAAGCCTCTTGATTCACATTCTTTTCCACATTCCTTATAGCATATACCCTTCAACTGACCATATCCAGTAAAGCATTAGATAAGGATTAGGAGAGAGACACTATAGAGTTAAACTTTATCGCATGACTTTAGAGTAATGAAGAAGTGGAGTTTTCCTAAACATTTTATAGACTCTCATTCATAAATGTGGTGTGCTTCATAGTTATAAACAAGACTCTACTTGACATGGCTTATAAGACTTCCTAGAACCTTCTAAACCTTGTGCTCTGATATTAAGTTTGTCACGACAGGTAGCCCCTAGGCGTAACATGGCGTACAAGACCCCGAGAGGCCCTATATAAGCCACTTAGATTTCATCATACAATAAATATAATAAAGAGATTAAAAGAAAGTTTCAACATATAAGACTTTTATAGAGAAAAACGGAAATCAAAACATCGTCTCAAAGCCATCTAGTACATAGGAATGAATTTGGGTGTAGCCCGTACATCATGTTCCAAAATTGAAAGTAAGGAAAGACTGAAAATAATAAATGTCCGACCCTCAAAGCATAAGGACTCACCAAAGCTCAAAATCTCCTCAAAGAACTCTAGCCACAGAACTGTAACCTTGACTGTCGGACCCTACATTTAGAGAAATATAGGCAACAATATGCGTTACTACTAATATGTACCAAGTATGATAGCTATGCATAAAATATTTAAAAACATACTTAAAGAAGATACCTTTATGAGATGCAATGACCAAGCTAAAATATGAGATAAAGAGTTAGAAAACATGAGTCATAAAACATGGTCAATGCACACATTCATCATCTAAACATATATGAGATACTTCCTTGAAGTAACCTTAGGTCATCATAGATTTCTTGTGGGAAGTAGCCTTAACCAACATATAAGACCTTGTGAACTATTTATAGTGTCTCCCACGCCAAAAGGGGTTGTCCTACTTGCCAAGGTAAGGACCATGAACTTCTAGCTTATGTGGATCCAATAGCTAATGTCTATCTAGACAATCCTATGTTGGCACATAGTTTATAGGACACAGGTAATCATCAATTGTCCTCTCGGTACTAAGCTTAACCTCCACGGAATAGTTCTTAATCATATTCATCTTAGCTCTTGAAGTATATTCATCTTAGCTCTTAAAGTAACATGGGTAATCACCTTTTATCCTTACATCATGTGACATGAGTAATCACCTCTTGTCTTTCTATTAGAGAGCATGAGTAATCACCTCTTGCCTCAACATTAGAATAGCTCCTTAACATTGGTTCATTTTAGGTGAGAAAACCTTTCAACACTAAGAACTCTTATTATGTGATAAAAACCTTTCACATTCATGTATAATGTAATTATGTGAGAAATCATTTCACATCAATAAACAATAACAATCAAATACATCAATAATTAAAAGAACCCATGACATGGAAGAAAACCCTAACTTAATTAGGGAATTCTATCTTTATAAATTGGAGAATTTGGGAACTCCATAAAGGAAAAGGCTCCATGGATGAAAACCATCATAGCTCAATGCCAAAAGCTTGCCTTAAATGGAGGAATTGGAGGCCTTACTTGAAACCTTAGGTTGAATCCTTATTCTTCAAGCTTTCTAGAGAGAGAAATATTTGAGAGGAAAACTTGTTCTTTATTTTGGTAATTTTTGAGAGAATGACTTGCATGGGTTGATTTTAGGGTTAAAAACACTTATATAAAGGTTCTAGGTAATGATAAAACGACATAGTATCATGATAGGATAATTAGGAAAATACCCAAAAGACCCCAACTTAAAGTTGATACAAACCTTTCACGTGAGCCACCACGGCTCGTCTAAGGGACTACGAGTCGTCCTTGCATATGTGGTCCTTGGACCAGTATCTATAGAGGACCCTTTTTGTCCTAACCCTCCTCACGACCAGCTTCACGGGTCGTTTGACCCTTCACGACCTATTTAAAGGTCCATGGGAAGAGGCTGGCTTTGAGGTGGGTTCTGCCTCTCCTACACGGGCATTATGACGCCCCGTATGCCTCTTCACAGGCTATGTAGGCCGTCGTGGGAGGGGAGCCTGCCCAGCATGCCCCTGGAGGACTTTCCACGGGCCACCACACGGACCGTGGTCCCCTCTACAGCTTTTTTGGGGCTCCGTGGAGGGTCCTTGGTCCAAGTGTTGGCCTATGTGTCTTTCCCCTATCCCCTCTTTGGGCTTGCTCGAATTCAAGGTGTTACAATTTTTGTCTTAATAGTTTCACCTCAAATCGGTTCTGCAATATCAATTCCCGCTGGGTCCTTAGGCGGTGGCCTCTCCTCAACAAACTCAAAACAGCACAGTTATAACTAGAGCTCCTGTCTGATTCATCCCTCCCTTAAACAAGAAGGATATGTATTGCTTCCTTGATATAACTTTAGTCATGGGCCTAGGTACAACCACCTGGACATCCATCTCAGAGTTAGTGGGATCATCTTGTGATTATCGAGTTGATCTCTTTGGTACAACCCCACAGTCACCAGGACCACACTCATATCTCTTGGTTGTTTCATCGACTGGCACCTATTGAACTTCACCTTTTCATTGTTCAACCTGAATTTGAGCTCACCACTCTCCATGTCTACTAATGCTCTATCTGTGGTAAAAAAATGGCCTCTCTTAAATTATAGGGACCTCATAGTCCACATCACAATCTAATATCACAAAATCTACTAGAAATATTAAACTCTCCACTTTTACCAATACATCACAAAGAATGCCCACAAGCCTTCTTACTGATCTATCAGCCATCAACAACCAATAATGGTCGGTTTGGAGGCACCCAAGTCCAACTACTTGTAAATGGCTAGTGGCATGGCGTTTATGTTTGTGAATTTAGATGCACCAATTGTGAAAAGAATAGTGAATACACCTGGGTCTTCTATCTTTTTGACCAGAGATCTTGTTCATATGGCACTACAGTGATGTAAGTTATCTGCCGACTTAAAATCGATTGTCGTATACTTTGTGATCATATCCTTTATGAACTTGGCATACCCTAATATTTTCTCTAAAGCTTCCACCAAAGGGATATTTACTGAAATTTGGCGATTCATATATATGAATTTCAAAAACTTATCGTCTTCAATTTTCTTCTTCAACCTCTACGGGAATGGAGGTTGTGGCCTAGGAATTTGTGGCAAAGGCTATGATACCTCTATTTTTGGATTATATGTGCCCTTAATCCCTTCCACCTCTTTAGGACTAACCTCTACATCATCTGTCTCACCAAAATCAACCATATGGCTCATCAATATCAACAAAGACTTCTTCATCAACCTCCTTCTCAGCTTGATTATCAATTTTAACTTCAACATCTCCGTCCTTTTCAATACTTGTAGGTACTGTTCCTGGAAGTGATTTATCAATCTTAGTAGTAATAGTCGTACATTGCCCATCCTTCTTTGGGTTCTGAACAATATCGTTGGGGCGTGTACCATTCTTATCTTATTTAATGAGGTTGATAGTTGCCTTATATGATGCCTAACTGCTTGATCGATGTATAGTGTGAATCCACCAGTTGACTCATGTTGGAGAGATCAGTTTTTAACTCCTTAACCTCGGTGTCTGTAGATTACCCCCTCGATAACACCTTAGCTAACATATCTTCCATCTTGGATCTACCTGATCCATTGCCTGCTCTATCTCTATTACCGGGAGGTACATATACACCAATGTGATCACTTTTGAAACTATCTGATTGTTCTGACCCTTGTTTCCTGAATTATAAGTTCAAAAACCCCCTAGTTGTTTAATATGGTTTCCTTATCACACTCAAGTCTAGATCATCATATCAACCTACAGCTACTACTCATTTATTGTATTTTTTATTTTTTTAAAAATCTTTACTACTTTTCTTGAGATGACATTTGAAAAAGTGTGGAGTGATAGGTGTTCTTGTTCAAATATTTTTTGTATTTTTGATAGTATGGGTGCTTGAAGAAAATTATTAAATCTATTTGAGGGTCTCCATGAAAGCATGAAACTTGTGATAATACACCTTATATAAACAAGAATTAAGCCTATTCATGAAGTTGAGATGTTTGGTTTGGATATGCACAACTTAAATTATGAGTTGAGTGCAAAGGTTGATCCATTTGACGCCCAACCAAAGTCATCATATTTTCCATAGCGTCATCCCTTTCTTCTCATATAATAGTCATATTTGTAGAGGCCATACCCAAAGTCATCTTAGTGTCTCTTGTATGTCATGCCCGGTTAGTCTTAGTTATACTATCTAGCAAGGCTTTGCTAAGTCAAAATTTATGATCCATAAGAGAATCACCCTGAAAATTATTTTCCTTTGACTTGTTGATGAATTTTAATAAACGATAGAACTTTCGTAACAAGACTTCGTCAAGAAATTTATGATTCGTACACATGATTAATTTGTTTTTGAATTCAATTACACTTCATATAGTGGTTCTCCCGTCATTTGACGAAAGTTGGTGATCATGTCATGCAATTGTAATATTTTAGAAGTTGGAAAGAAACGATTAAGGAATGTTTCAATCAACTCATTCCAAGAAGTAACCTTGAGTCAATTATTCTAGCCATACAGTTGTTTCTCTTGTGAGGGAAAAGGAAAATAACCTCAGCCTAACAGACTCTTGGATAATATTTGTATTGTTAAACGACTGACATATCTTCACAAAATTTCTTATATGTCACTGGCATCTTCGTTAACATGCCCACCAAATAAACTTTCCATTTGAAGGAGATGAAGCATAGTGCTTGTCACGTGAAACAAATGCATTTCCTACCATTGGGGCCATTCCATGTCCAATTGACTCGTCTTCCTTGTACATAAATTCGTCTACACTGCCTCATTGTTCAACCCGCTCAACCAACACAAATTATAAGACAAAGTAAAAGAAAAACAAGATGCCAACAAGTGTGAATTCACAAACAAACAATGACAATCACATTTCTATCCCTGACAAAGACATCATTTTTAATAATGTCCAAGACAACTCTGTAATTCAGGAGATGATTAAGGTTGTATGCAAAATAAGTATCAAACAAGAGGTGGAGTCAAATCCCACAAAAATTGAAGGTATGATTTTCCTAAATTCGTGAATCAATTTGCAAAAGCATCTATATTGTATCAAAAATAAAGGTAAATTAGGGGGGGGGGGGGGGAGTTGGTTGATATCAACAAACTTATTTCAGATTTCAATGCAAAACAAAACACATATATTGATTCAACAAGATTGGAAAAACTAGGAGTGTGTATTTGATAGGGTGTTAATTTGGTACATATTAGCTATCTTATAATGAATTACTACATGGATACTTCGTTCTGAACTACGCTAAAAAATTTCAATATGATGATTGTGTTTCTACTTGCGCTTGCATCTGTGAGATGCTAGTGTGAACTTGCGGCACATAGGTGCCCAACAATCCTCAGCCACTTTTCATTCAATCCTTTCTGCACTAGCACCTGCGAGATGGAGGTACCAACTTACGACAAGTCTAGATGTAGGTATTAAAGTCTTGTCAGTTTTGCTTAGCATCTACGATATGCATGCACCATCTTATGGCACACATGCTTACCGCATTTCCTTCAATACGTTGTTATTTCCAATCCCTTATCATCTTGATTTTCAAGAAATGTCATCTCACAAGAGAACAAAGGCATAAAATCTTTCTAAATAGCAAACAATGCAACGACTCATGGTTAAGAGCTAAATACAATTGTAAAAATACCAACTTATCATGTCTCAATAATTATTGATGCTACTTATATGAAAGCTATGAAAACCATCTTTCATGATATGATTAAGAAATATAGTGAAGTGTATGTGTACGAAGTCATCATCAAGTCCAATGAGAGTTCGAATCAATTTGATGCACATGAGGATGTTCTTTGATTGACTACAATAATACAACTTGAAGCTAAACCCTACCAATTGTGCTTCTGGAGTGTCAATTGAGAAGCTATAGGGTTTTATAGTTAGCAGGATATGTATTGATCTTGATCCCTCCAAACTCAAGGCAAGTAAAAATTACTTCCTCTAAAGACCAAGAAAAATGTAATGAACTTCTTGGGAAGGTTGAATTACATTCGTTTGTTCACGCATAAGTGCTCATCAATACACCTATACGAGACTCCTAATACCCTTAACCCATCACATAGGCAATTACCAATACATACACTTCATAAGAGTCAAGCAAGTTTCGACTACCTTAAAATTAAAATACAAAAAATGTTGAATTACGGTCTTGCCCTTCTTCAATGTCTCAAGGCGATGCCAATCTAGTCAAATGTGTAATCTACATAAGCATATGAATTTGTGGAAACCCATATTTTTATAGTTTTATTTTGCACCCAAAAAGTCAACCTGAAGCCCTCAATGTCAAAATAGTGGTTTTATTCCAAAAATTATTTACCCATAACACAAGGGCCTCAAGTCTAGAAATTCATTGAAAGTCTAGTCTCAATCGACAATCAAACCAAAGGAAAACATACTTTACTTTCTAGGTATAAACACCTCAATTTCTAGCACCCAAAATGCGGATTAAATTATGAAATCTATGATGGAATTATGGGAATTAGCAAATACAAGGTTAAATTACTACGCATGAGTTAAATCATGAATTTCCCCTTGAGATCGCCTCAATTGAGCTCCCAAAATCGAGTATAAAGAATAAGTTTGAATTAGGTAATTAAAAGGGTTTTTTCCAAGTATCTTCGCAGAAGTACACGAACCATCCTAGGTGCATCCTCACACTTAAGGAAAAAACCCTACACTGACAAATACCTAAAGCCCAACCCAATATCGCGAGTGTAGAGCACCTTCTGTAGAAGCAAAACGTTGTCTAGTTGTGCTCACGCGCGAATGCGAGAAAACCCTCTAACCTCACCCAACTTCATATAAACAGAGATTCACTCATAGAAGGGGAAAAAACTTGCCGGTGTGGTTGCATAAGTTAAGTTAAATATGCAACAACTAAAAACAAAAAGAACTTGAAATAACCCTCCAAAATCATCTCGGACCTTGAACACAAACCAAATATGAAAATAAGTCATAAGATGCTTTTTGAACCTATTGAAATAATCAAATCGATCAAAAATTATTTTGATCAAATATTGACTGGTCAATTCAAAATGAACTAGAATGCAACTAATGACCCAAATCACTCTCGAGCGCCTTGAGATCCCTATCCAACCAAATCAAAAATCACCCTCTAGAGCTAATAAAATCGGCAAAACTCATTTTTTGAATTTGTTAACTCAAAATTTTGACTTTAGTCACACTTTCCAATTACTAAGCTTTCAAAACTGAAAATCTTATGCAAAACACATTTGATCACCTCGAGAATGATCTCATTCATCTCTGCAAGTCATAAACAACATAATAAAATTGCATAAAGGAATAAGCCTTATTTCGGGTATCCCAAATTTGTGACACCTGAATGTGACACTACATCCACAAGCCTACCTAGCTCTGAAGCAACGAGATTTGGCATCAAACTATATTGGAATCGTGTAAGGATAATGCCAGCTGCTATAGGAAAATTTGTAATTTTCCTCCTCGTTTTTATGTAATATATGTAGATGTTTGTCAATGGAAGTTTTCATGAATGCCAAGTTCAAAGGAAGTTGCTCCCTGGGCTTCAACTATAAATAGTCTTCTAGTCGCTCATAGTAAACCATTTGATATTCATTCACTCACTAGCAATATATTGTTATCTTTTATTCTTAAGATTTTAAGCTTTATTAGTCATTGCTTTGTTCATTATCAATAACAACAAGATTGTATGGTGAAGCTACCAAATTATAGCATTAGACCCAAGGCCGAAGCCAACATAATGTTAGGAGTTCATATGAACCCCCTTTGGTAGAAAATATTATTATTTATACATGGTTAGAATTATTTTTTTAGGTATAAATAATAGATGTTAAACCCCCTTCGATTAATTCATGTGTTTACTTCTTCAGATTTTGAACCCCCTATTGAAAATTTTGACTCAACCACTGATCAGACCTCTAGTTTTTTTATTCTCTTACTTTAGTATTTAATTTATTTTATTACATGTATGTTATTAATCTTGTTCACATTAATTAAGCAAGTTATAATATCTAAAATTACATATTATTGGTCATCTCAATTCAAGTATCCTTGAACCACGTCAACAAATTCAACCATATCGTTTTAAGGATAAACTATTAGGGTCTGTTTGGAAAGCCATCAGGTAGTTGAAATTGGTGTAATTACCAATGTAGTAATTATCAGCCTAGTAATTACCCCTCAAGTCAAAATTACAATAATATACTACTTAAGACTTTAATTAACAATATATACACATACTTCTATTTAATTACAAACATAGTTTTAAAATTACAAACATAGCAAAATAATTAATTTTTTGGATTTAATTTAATTTTTTGTATTTGATTTTCTTCTCTCCTCTTTTTGGGATTATTTATCTAATTTTGGGATGATAATTATGGTATTTAATTTTCCTATATTTTATCTCTTCCAATTACTATTTTTAAGTCACACATTACTTTAAGGTGCCTATCCAATAATTTTTTTTATTTTTCTACCCTTTTTATACATCCACAAAAAGTAAAAGTTCTTTACACTAATCTAGTATCTATTTATTTTACTGCCTTTTTTATACAATCCAGAAAAAGTAAAAGTCTTTACACCAAAGTAAAACGTTTTTATCTTCCCAACATTTTTATTCATTCAAAACATTAAACATTCCTAATTATTTTGCTAAAAGTTTTCGCCCTTCTCTCTTCCATCATCTTCACCATTGTTTCACTTTCATTTCTTCACTTTCATCTATCTCTTTCACCATTCTTAATTTTTTCTATTTCATATTTTGATTTCTATGAATAGAACGCCTCAAAAAAGTATTATTCCATATTTTTTGTAGCAATTGTGGTTTGTATATATGTGTATTTGATGAGTATGTGTGTCGAGAAGATATGAACATATCAATGACAGTTTTTTATTCTGAAAATTTTCAATTGAGATATGGAGCATTACTTTGAAATTACGGAAAGAGGAAAATTGTACCATCAGTAAAAGCGAATCAACTGAAAAAAATCATCAGTTTTACAGACAACAACAAAATCTCTAATCGAATCAACGAGTGTGTTGCTATTATTCTCATAATTGGTTGAAGAAAATTATTCTCATGACAACAATTTTGAGGATGAAATCCCCATTTCTAAAAGATTGAGAGTAAACCAAAATTTATAGTGTGAGTTTGGTTTATAATACCAATGTGTGTGATTGGTCATATATCATAGTATTATTACAAAAATGTGTTTTCATTACGTCAATTGTCTATGTTCATTGTTGTTTCAAACTATATATTCGAACTTAAGTATTTGCTACAGATTGAATATATGTTGGTATATATTACCAACATTTTTGTCACTATATACAACTATTATTACGACGGACTTTTTTCTATTACTCCAATATTATACCAATCTATTTTTACATTTAAAATGTGGGTTAATTCTGATTTCGAATCAAATTTTACATTAATTCATTGTTACATTCGTTTTTATATGCAGAATACTAGAATATCAGTCAATATATACCTCATCATTTTTATCAATATTTGTGCTTACTCCACCACAAGTATACCAATTGTGTACTTGGTGGCTATGATATACAACCATTATTATTAACATTTTTTAGTATTACTCAACTATTATATCAATTTTTTTACGTTAATAATGTGCATTAATTTTGGTTTCAATTCAAACCAAACTCGTGTTTGTGTATTTAATATTCGTAATACCAAAATATCAGCCACTATATACCCCAAATTTGAACAATCTTTGTGATTATTTCACCAAAAATACACCAAATATGTACATGCTAGCCATTATAACAACTATTATTATTGATTAATATATTTTAGTATTACTCAAACATTATACCAAAATATTTAACTGAACATTGTATAATAATTTTGGTTTCAATTACTCCAAGTAGTTGTTGTTCATATTCAATATTTTAGGTTGGTATTTAATACCAGTCTTTCAATCAAACACGTGAATACCAACGATATGTTAATTAAATCACCAATAATAAGAATACACTAATCAAAAGTAACCAAAGTTGGATAAAATTGCATTCATTATTCTTAAAAAATTCTAGAATTTTTGCCAAGAAGCAAGAAAATATTAAGAAAAGAAATTGATAATAATACATCATTGATAATTCTAATAAGCAAACTTGGGGCAAGTCCTTTTGTTATGCCCTGATGTACCACATTTACTACAAGTGACTTTACTCCTCTTGTATTTTCCTTCGCTGAATCACTTCTTATGGTCTTTACTTGGTGGTCTGCTTGGTTGTTTTCTTGTAATTGGTGGTAGCATTACCTCTTCAAAGTTGATTTTTTTGGTGGTTTCTACCTGTTTCAGACCAAAATTTATTAGTAGTGCTTCTCGTCAAATAGAATGGTCATTTCAAAATTTAACTTATATATTATGTTTTAAAGAATGATTTTTGATGACATGATAATGCTTAACTCAAATATGGTGTTTACACCATCATTATGTACCAAAATAGAATCAACATGTACACCATCATCATCTTAAAAAAAAAAAAATACCAACTCTGAATGACACAAAAAATTATAAGAATTACACCAAAATTGAATCAATACCTACACCATCATCATGTACAAAAAAATCAACTCTGAACGACACCAAAATAATCAGAATTACACCAAACTAATACAAAACAATAAATTTCACCAAATCACTTACGAAAACACATAATCACTAAATATGATTTTTATTATAAATCCCAAAATCATACAAAACAAATCAAAGAATTAAAAACAAAAAAAAGTCATCATCATGTTAAAAAAAAAAAAAACAAGTCTGAATGACACATAAAAAAAAAAAAAAAAAAAAAACTTACACCAAACTAATTAAAAACAACCCATTTCACCAAATCACTTACCAAAATACATAATCAGTAAATATAACTTATATTCTAAACCTCAAAACCATACATAACAAACCAAAGAATTAAAAAAAAAATTCAAACACGAAATTGGTGAATAGCTACAACAATCTATTTTTCACCATTAATTAAACGACTCGTTATTGACAGAATTCAATTTTATAAAACTGCTTTTTAACCTTTTTTTTTTTCACTGTAACACAAAAAACCCATATCAAACATGGTATACTACAACAAAATCATAATGATTTTTCAATTAGAAATATCACGTAAAAAAAACACAATTAAATATTGAATTATCAATAATACCTGATGTGTCCTAATGTCTTTTATGTTGAATTAGAATTGAATAATTGTTGATATTCATGATTGAACAATCAACTAGAATGAGTAGAAAGAGAATTTTATTTTTGTTAAGAAACCCTTTATTGATAGGAGAGAATATAAATAACCAATTTGAGTAAATCATGGAAGGGTAAAAGTTTTGAGAAAAAAAGGAAAAAGTAGAAATCGTGGAGCACTATTAGCCCATTTTTTAATATTATATATTTTTTTAATATTAAAACCTAACTTTGAAAAAAAAAACTATTGTTATGTAGGCGAAAAAAAAACTATTGCTATACAGTGATAATTAAGTTAATTAATTTGTGTATTTAAGTTTTCTTCCCTTTATAAAATCAATGAACTCCCTCGTTATTTCATAAATATATGTAAAAATATAGTTATTTGAAATCAAACTCAAATATTACCATGACATTGAACAATTCTTCCTCTAAACTACACATGCTCTTTAATGAAATACTTTTTTGATTTCATTGAAAAACCATCGAAGTGAGTCGATTTTTTTTTCATAGGCCTTCAATGATTCTTTTTGTAGTGGATGTTGACCAAAAGCTTAAAGAGACCTATGTTTGTTGTTTCAAGAGAATGAACTCATATATGAAAATGTTACTCGTATAACATCGTATAACATATAAATGAATGGTTAAAATGAAAAAAGTTACTAGGGTGTTGTGTGATAAAATGATGCATATCAAAGTAAAAGATAAGTTTTATATATCGAATAGAACAATTATATGGTAGTGAGCACAAGACCGTAAAGTCCTATATATATCTAATCCATAAGATGAATATTGCAGAGATGCGGATACTTGATATGCAACTATACAAGGTTAGATAATATCAAGGGGTGCATTTAGATCTAGTGTCAGAATTTAAATACACATCTGAATATTAAGATTTGAATACTAAATAACTAAGAATGTTTTTAACATATGAATATTTAAATTTATCTTTATTCAAACATCAATAAATAAAATGTGAAATAATCTAATACTATACCATCTAAAGTATTTTTTAAAAAAATAATAATATAACAGGTAGTGCTGGAAATGGCTCGCAATGATAGTTGTGGGAGTTGATAATGATTCCCAATATTGGTTCTCTGTATTTTTAATTAATTGATAAAATTTCGTAAATTTCAAGCGGAGTGAAATAACTATTTATAAATAATGTCAAAAGTATTTTTAAAATTTATTTGGGGGTTATTATGTCATTATAGCCAAGTGTATTATTATATATTCTACATATAATTTTACGTGTTAATTAAATATTTTTATTAATTTATAAATTGGTTTATTTAAACAAAAAGTGTACTAATTGAGTATGTATTTCATGCTGTCAAATTAAACTCACTTGCGATGACCATTACACTATTTTTATAAATAATTACTTTATGGTAAATTGATTAAATGACATAGCTCAATTTTATTACAAATTATCTTAATTTCATAAATATCTTCAATTAAAAAACAATTTATACAATTTGTTATCCTATCAATAATGGGCTACAATTTCAATGGAAGTAAGTATGCTTGAAATAATTTTGGCCACAATTTAAAGAGAATTGATTAATTCTTTCATTCAATTTTAGCCGGTTGCACTATTAAATCAGACTAAACCATTTTGGGGGTCAAGTTTTAATAATGACCGGGCAAAGTCTTGATATTTTATCCCCCAATAAGAAAAGTTTTACAAAATTGACCTTCAAAATTTCATATGTGTCCATAAATTGAGTTAAAAGAAGTAACATATATTATTTGAAAATTACGGTAAGAGTACTATAAAGCACAACTTAAAGTATTTAAAAACATATTAAAAAATAATTAGCTCTCAAATTTTGACATGTACCACATAAATTAGGATAGGGGAAATAACATATATTATTTATTACGTTAATTAAGAGTACTATAAGTTGGAATAATTCACAATTTAAAATATTTCAAAAAAATATACTAAAAATTTGGTTAAGTTCAAAATTTCACATGTGCCACGTAAGTTGAGACATAGTGAATAAAATATATTATTTGAAAAATTACATCAAAAGTATTATAAATCACAACTTAAAATATTTTAAAATATAATTAAAATTTGATTAACTTACAAAATATCATATGTCCCACAAATATTATTTGAAAAGTAATAAAATTTATTTAATAATTTAGTTGACTCTCCTAATTCTATTTATGTCACATAAATTAAGACAAATAAAATAATATATATTGAGCCCGTGCTTTTGTATCTAGTATAATATAGATGCATATGAATGTCTTTTATTTTCAAATATTTGGAGTTTTGAATTTATGTAATTAATATTAGCATTTTTAAATTATTTTTTTTCTTACATTTTTATCTAATAAAAGATATTTAACAATTTGAATAGTAAATGAGTTGTTTTAGTGATATTTTTGAGTTAATTCTATATTTTAGATTTTTTTCGTTTAGATATTTTATTTTTCCAATGCTTATTATTTTGTATAGTATACTATATACTATCTCAATTAAGTTTAAACATGTTTTATTATTAAGTTACAAATAAGTTAGAAAGTGTTTAATAAGGTATCAAAAAATTTAAAATAAGTTAGGAAGTGTTTGACAAAGTTAAAAATAACTTAAAAATCAAAAGTAGGCCTCTCCTACTTTTTATTTTTTGATATAAAAGTTATTTGAACTTGACTTTTTATTTTTAACTTAAAAGCTACGTTTTTAAGTCAATCCAAACGAACTCTTAGTTCTTTCTCCCAAAAATTTTAAATAGGGGTGACAATTGGGCAGGTCAAATGGGTCAAGATCCAACCCAATCCAAATTTGTTTGGGTCAAAATAGGTTGGGTCAAAACAGGTTGGTAACGGGTTATAACCTAACCTGCCCAATTTTTACTAAGTTTTAATAACTTTATTTGTTATTTTATAAGCTTTTATTACCAAATAAAATTATTTTTTATTTAATATAATTATATATAACATATAAAATCAAAAAAAAGTTTTCTAACAATATTTTGACAAGATTTCTCAAAAATCAATTTGGGTTACATATCAACCCAATTTTTAATGGGTTGAAATGAGTTGGGCTAACAAATGAGTGGGTCAATAATCAACCCAAACTTAAATAGATTGGGTCGGGTTGGACGGGTTGAGTTTGATTTTGCCACACCTAATTTTAAACAACGAAAAAAAAAAAATGAAAAAATAGTGAAAGTTGTGAAAATGACAATATTAGACACCATCATTTTGGTTTTATTTGCACATTATTAGGGTAATTAGAAAATTAGACTAGATTTCATATTGAGCGGGCAAAATTTCCTCCGTTTTCCCCCCTCTTATTTCATCAGGGGCTAAACTCCCTCTCCCCATTCGCGAAATTTCAGGGCTTAAACTGAATCAATTCCCTCTCTTCATCATATTCTCTACATGTTAGTGATTTATAACTCTCTTTTGTTTTTTAAAAAATAATTCTTGCAGAGTTCGTACTCGAAATTGCTTGGGATATGCTTGTCAATCTATCTATTATTACATGTATTGGGTTTATTTTGGTTCAATTCTTACTTTCTTTTGTGGGTTCCTTTGTTTTTGAGGTCTAATTGTCAATGTTACCAGATTAAAAGTAATCATTGTTGTTTGGTCAAATGAGTGTGTTTTTAGGGATGGCAATGGGGCGGTGGGGGAAAACAAGTGATTTTTGCAGCGAATTGGAGGTATACTTTTCCACCAAACATTTTTGGATCTGTTAACTCCATTGTAGTTCTTACTAAGATCATCTTCGTGGATTGATGTCTATTTGTTTGGTGTTAGTGAAAACATCATTAAATGTCTTTGCTTTATGTTGCCAAAGAACTGTGACATTTGAATGTGGCTTAATCATAAGCCCTTTCAAACACTGTTAAATTATCATTTGTGAAGTGATCGATTAGGATTTTAGACATCTTTGACTGCCTCATTTTATGTTTTGCGGAAGGATTTGATTGCTCAACTACATTCTCTTTTGGTGCAGTTCCTCACCTCAATTGCGTCTGGTGCGTTCTCTCATCATCTTCTTCTCAATTTATGGCTCATGTACTGACTTTTAAGACCATGACTTACATTTTTTATTGCTCCATTAATTCAAATTTTGGGGGCTTCAGTCAGTTTTTCAAGGCTTAGGAATATAACTTATTAGTTATATCTTCAAGTGTCTTGTGTACTACAGGGATGTATCCATTTGGGTGAATCAACTTTAGAATATCACTGCTCGTGTTTAGTAAATACCTTTATCTCTCTTAATTCCATTTAGTTTTATTATCTTAATAGCCATATAGTTTGGAATTTTCAGTTGCAATTCTAGTTATTGTCTGAACGACTAATAAAACCTCATGGACAATCTAGCTTGAAATTTATTTTCTTTCAAAGAGTGTTGACATTCAAGAAAGGCAAATGTAATTAATGCAGATCTTTTACTTGATGACCTGATATATATTTTTCTTATCCACTTCCCGTAGCAAAAAGAAAACTTCCCTTACTAATATGTCTTGCATCCTATCATTATGGAGGATTTGCATCTTTAAAATTGTACTTGAGAACTTGAAGTACTTACATAATAGTATTACATCATGTAGTAATCATCCGATTCTATATATCTATATGTATGAAATTATGGTCTCTTTTCTATATAATATGCTTTTGCAAAAGTTTTTGAAAGTTCACTTATATTTTATTAAAAGGTTAAAATATTTGCTCATTTATAAAGGTGGTAATCCAATGAAGTGGAGGGCCAGAAGGAGTCCTCTTTGCTCCGTTCTATGGCTCTCGTGATAAATGATTCATTTGCAAGCACTCAACTTTCAACAATGTGAAACAGTTGGAAGGCGATTTCTTATACATAGTGCATGTGCCGTGTGAATGGAATTATGATACCAATTTTGCCATTTTAACTTCCATCCATCTTGTCACTTCTTTATACAAGCTCTTAAGAAATTTTAGTAATTACTCTATGACTACTCTTTATTTGTAGATCCCAGTCTTCTTTTCAAAAGGTAAATCAACAATTTCCCATGTCTTATTCTTCTCAAGTGCACTCATCTCCTCCATCATCGCCCTCTTCCAGTGAGGGAAACACAAGGCTTCCCTTCTAGTCATTGATATGGATATTAATGTGAGGCTAAAAATACATATTTTTAATCATTATTTGCATCATATTTATTATTTATATCTATCATTATTAAGCATGAATTGTATGGATTGTACTAAATAGTGTATTTTATTTGTAGGAGTAAATTAATGTAAAGTTGAAGAAGTTTGGAGCTAAAATAAATTAAAGATAGAATATTATAGAAAGAAATCAAGCATACAGCTTAATGGAATAAATTTAATATAATAATGTATACAGAAAAAGGTGCAGCAAAGAGCGAAATAGAAACAATCTTACTGCCACATGTCAGATTTTGAAGTTTGAGGCGGCAGAAGTTAAATGCGCAAGGACACAATTTCAAGCGTACTGCAATTCGACTTCAGCTTAGTTTTGGTTCCCAATTTGTTTTGGACTCAATTATTTTATTTAGGGTTTTCTACATCTATAAATAGTCCATAGAAATAATTATTTTGAGAGATTAGGCAGAGGGGAAGAATTAATCATAGGACATCAAGTAAAAAGTTGTCAATACTTTTTAGGGTTCTTTTCTTCTTTTTTTTGTTCTTAGAGATTAGTGGTTAAAGCTCTAGTTTTGGAGCTGCAGCTACGGATTGAATGGTGATTATTTAAGGTTATTGACTTAATTATTTGTTGTCATTATAAGTTACTTTTATATTTTTATTTTAGTATTTTGTGCTTGATCACCATGAGATAAATTTACTGTCTAATCTTAAAATCGAGAGATGGGGGGGGGTTAGATAGATCAGAGAATATAGAGAGCTCGGTCCACCCATTAGATTTAGGTGATTAGTGTTCAGGAGTGACGCTCGGACGAACACCTTGCTTAGTTACGAAATAAAATGAAATATAAATGCTCACCAGTTAGTCTATTTATCCCCGCTCAACGATGTAGTTAGATAGCTAACTGTAATAGGCAACGAGAGGTGTGTAGCCCAAATCATATAATTAACCCTATAAACCAGTAATTTGACAACTGAAATTAGTTCTAAGCCAAGAATATGATACATGAGATTCATTGCATGCTGCAGCTCTGAAATTTTTCAGCCATTGTAAGTAATTTTATTATTTTATTCTTGCATTATTTTCGTTTGACACTCTTAAATACATAATTAGATTAGTATAATTTAGTAAATAGTTAATTGACAAGTCCTTTGGGTTCGATAATTTGGTTATTTTAAGAGTCATTATATTACTTGAGCGACCACGTACACTTGCGTGTGCAATTGGGAGCAACAAGTTTTTGGCGCTCCTGCTGGGGACTTAGAAATTGATTTATTTTCAATCTTCTTAAGTCTATAATTAAAATATTCAGGTATTAATTACTTAATCTTAGCTTGTTATTGCAAACACTTGACTTTCAGGTCTGACTCAAAAAGGAGAACTTGTCGAACCTTACAATGAACTCGAAAGAGTTTTATGCCAGCGCATGAAAATGGCGAATCAAGGACGGCATGGAGAATTGGGGTTAGGTCTTTCGGGAAACATTGATGATGATAATCAAGGCAACTTGAATAACTCGAAAAACGTGAATAACCAAAGGAACCCGAATAACCAAGGAAATTTGAATAGCCAAGGAGTATTGCCTGTTGTATCCGTAAGACCAGTCCGTGATATGGCAGTCCCACTCACAGCCAATTTGGCATCTAGTATTAGGAAACCTTCATCGGGGGTAGATTTGAACTAAAACAGAGCATGATACAAATCTTCCATTCTAATGGAAAATTCATGGGTCTCCCCCACAAGGATCCTCAAATCCACCTTAGGAACTTCATAGATATTACTGATACATACATTCCAATTGGAGTCTTATCGAACTATGTGAGGCTGACGTTGTTCCCATACTCATTGTTAAGAGCCACAAGACATTGGTTAGATTCTGAGCCACCAAACTCCATCACTACTTGGGATTATCTAGCAAAGAAGTTCTTGAGTTGATTCTTCCCATTCGAGAAAACCGCTAAGCTGAGGAGTGAGATAATAAGTTTTTCTCAAAATCAAGGGGAGGACATGTACCAAGCATGGGCGCGTTTCAAACAAATGTTGAATGGTTGCCCACACCACATGCAAATTAATGAGGTACTTGCTCATACTTTCTTTGAGGGTTTATATTATAATGCTCGTTCACTTCTTAATAGTGCAACAGGTGGACAGACCTTAGCTAAAACATGTGAAGAGTTGTTCGACTTACTCGATAAACTCTCAGAAGGGAACCAAGGGTATGAGGGGGAAATGCCTAAAACCACAACCCAAAAGGCTGTGGGGATCTTAGATGTAGATCAAACTACTGCCATAAATGCCAAATAAGATGCAATGCAGCATAACATAACCTTACATTTTAAACAAATGGCTCTAAACCATGCATCAATAAATGTTGTACAACAGGAAGCCAATTGGTGTGAGGTATGTGGTAGTGAAACTCATGAAACTGATCAATGTGAGGCAAATTCGAATTTCGTAAACTATGTGGGAAATGCGCAAAGGGGTGAAGTTCAGCAAAATTATGATAACATCTACAACCTTAGTTGGAGGAACCATCCTAACTTTTCATGAGGTGGGAACCAAAACCAAAATCAGGTGCAAGGAGCTAACCAATATCGTTCTCAAGGGGTTGAGCAACAATACGAAAATCCTAACCAAGGCGCAAATCCTAATGCACCAAAAGAGGGGATGACCAATGAAGAGCTACTCCAAAAGCTTATGACTGAAATAGGGACCAATTTAAATGGTAGCATAGATAAGCAGGATGAGAACATCAGATACATCCAAATGTTCCAAATGAGTTTAGAGAAACAAGTTTTGCAAGTAGCTAATTTTTTGAACTTGCGTCCCTAAGGTGGGCTGCCCGGTGATAATGAACCCAACCTAAAACAATTGCATGCGATAAGTACTAGAAATAGATTACAATTAGAGGAACTAGCTCTAAAGAAGAGAGATACTGAGGTAAGTACCAAAGAAAAGAAAGTGGAAGAGGTAGTAAAAATCTCCAATATTGAGGTACCCGTTCCTCAAAAGAAATTACCACCTCCGTTTCCACAAAGGCTCAAAAAGCAGAATGAAAATGAATGCTTCGATAAGTTTCTCTCTCTGCTTAAATAGGTTTACATTAATCTGTCATTGGTTGACATTTTGTAGGGTATCCCGAAGTATGCTAAATACGTGAAGGACATTGTGGCTAGCAAGAGGAGGTTTACGGAGTATGAAATTGTAGCACTTACTGAGGAGTGCAACTCTAGGATCCAAAATAGACTACCCAAAAAGTTAAAAGATCCAGGTAGTTTTACTGTGCAGATTGCTATTGGGCAAAGTGTTCATGCCCGCGGATTGTGTGATTTAGGGGCAAGTATAAATTTGATATCGTTGTCATTATATCAAAAACTTGGGTTAGGTAGTCCAAAACAAACCACTATTATTCTCCAACTTGCTGATAGATCCATTGCTAGGCCAGAGGAGGTGGTAGAAGATGTGTTAGTTTAAGTAGGTTCTTTGATCTTTCTTATGGATTTTATTGTCTTAGACTTTGAACCCGATTCTAAAGTTCGATTCATTTTGGGACATCCGTTCTTGGCCACGGGTAGGGCATTGATTGATGTAACAGCTGGTCAATTGACTATGAGGGCACATGATAAGGTCGAGGTATTTGATGTTTACCGCACTTCAAAAATTTCCTTCTATTTATGAAGAATTGTGTGCTATTAATGTGGTTGATCACATAGTAGAATCACAAGTAGTAGTGCCCAAAGATCCCTTAGCGAAAGTGTTAGTAGGTTGTGGAGTAGATGGAGATAGCGAGGCCCAAGAGATAGAGACATGTTTGAATTTGGCAATCATAGAGGCCCACAAGCATAAAGTGGAGCCATTAGATCGTGAGTTAGGTCCACCACCCAAATCCTCCATCGAAGAAGCCCCCAAACTGGAACTGAAAACAGTGCCGACTCACCTCAGGTATGCATTTTTGGGTACTAATGAAACTTTGTCTATTATACTTTCTACAGAGTTGTCTAAAATACAGGTTGATGCGGCATTGAGGATCCTAAAACGGAGAAAGAATGCAATTGGATGGCAGATGACTGATATTCATGGGATTAGTCCGGCGTTGTGTATGCACAGAATATATATGGAAGAGGATCACAAACCAAGTACACAATATCAACGTCGACTAAATCCTTTGATAAAAGAAGTGGCTAGATGCTGGAAATGTTTACCTAATCTCTGATAGTAAATGGGTAAGTTCCACGCAATGTATTCCTAAGAAGGGAGGTATGACTGTGGTAAGGAATGAAGAAAATAAGTTGATTCCTACTAGAACAGTGATCGGGTGGAGAATTTATATGGATTTCTGAAAACTAAATGATGCTACTCGAAAAGATCATTACCCCGTTCCCTTCATTGGTCAGATGCTTGACTGACTAGCAGGGCAAAAGTACTATTGCTTCTTAGATAGGTATTTCGGTTACAACTAGATCTTAATTGCCCCCAAGGATCAGGAAAAGACCACGTTCACTTGTCCTTATGGTACTTATGCTTTCAAACGCATGTCATTTAGACTTTACAAATGCACCGACGATTTTTCAAAGGTGTATGATGTCCATTTTTCATGATATGGTGGAAGACTTTGTAGAGGTGTTCATGGATGGTTTCTCCGTCTTTGGGAAGTCTTTTGAGGTTTGTCTCCTGAATCGTGATAAAGTACTTGCTAGATGTGAGAACACTTAGTTCTAAATTGGGAAAAATGTCATTTTTTGGTTAGAGAAGGGATAGTGCTAGGACACAAGGTGTCTAAGTCTGGGTTAGAGGTTGATAAGGCCAAGGTAGAAGTTATTGAAAAATTGTCGCCTCCTATTTCTGTAAATGGGCGCATAGTTTTCTTGGTTATGCAGGATTTTACAGGCGATTCATCAAGGATTCTTCCAAGATTGCAAGACCTATGTGCAGACTCTTGGAGAAGGAGGTGAAGTTTGACTTTGATAAGATGTGCTTGAAAGCTTTTGAGATGTTGAAGAGGAACTTAATTATATTGAAGCTCCCTTCTTAGTTGCTCCTGATTGGGAATTACCATTTGAACTCATGTATGATGCAAGCGACGTAGCAGTGGGTGCAGTGCTGGGACAAAGAAAGAATAAAGTGTTTTACTCGATCTATTATGCAAGTAAGATCCTTGACTCTACATGAGCTAATTACACAGTGTCTGAGAAGGAGATGCTAGCTCTAGTGTTCGCCTTCGATAAGTTCAGATCGTATTTGGTAGGTACTAAAGTGATTGTTTTTACTGATCATGCAACTATCAGGTATCCTATTTAACAAGAAGGATGCTAAACCAAGGCTGATTCGATAGATATTGCTTCTCCAAGAATTTGACCTTGAGATCAAAGATAGGAAAGGTACTGAAAATCAAATAGCGGATCACTTGTCTAGGTTGGAGGATTTTTCCCATGTGAATAAAAGTGAGCAAATTCGAAAAGAATTTTCGGATGAACAATTGATGGCATTAGATATATCTCAAGTGTCATAGTATGCAGACATTGTAAATTTGATAGTAAGTGGATAATATCCTCCGGGTGCAACCACCCAACAAAAGAAAAAACTCAATTATGATGCTAAGTTCTATATCTGGGATAAACCGTTCTTGTTCAAATAAGGTGTGGATCGGGTAGTGAGAAGATGCATTTCAGAGTATGAGGTTCACAAAGTGTTCAAAAGTTGTCATGATAGCCCATATAGAGGTTACCACGGAGGAGAGCGCATTGCTCATAGGGTACTACAATTTTGGCCCTCGTTATTTAAAGATTCTATTGCTTTTGTGAAGGATTGTGATAAATGCAAAAGGTTGGGTACTATTTCAAGAAGACATGGGATGTGGCTAATATTTTGGAGGTGGAAATCTTTGATGTGTGGGGTATCGACTTCATGGGTCCCTTCCCACCATCTAGTGGAAACCAATACATCCTTGTAGCTGTGGATTATATGAGTAATGGGTTGAGGCTATCGTTCTTCCTTCAAATGATTCAAGGGTAGTGATAAATTTCATCAAGAAGCACATCTTCACTCCTTTTGGCACTCCAAGAGCAATCATAAGTGATGGAGGTAAGCATTTCATTAACCATCTAGTTAAAAATCTTCTTGCTAAGTATGGTATTCATCATAAAGTTGCTACAACTTACCATCCTTAAACGAGTGGCCAAGTAGAGGTGTATAATAGAGAGGTGAAGCAAATTTTGTAGAAAATTGTGAATGTGCAAGAGCAAGATTCGTCTTTTGTAATAGGTTTTGATCTTCTAAACTAATCTATTTTTTGGAAATCACATAAACAATTGTATTTTGTGGTTTTCTAATAGTATGAGTGGCTAAACGCTTTAGTTCTAGGGCAGTAGCTATGAATGGACTGTTGATTATTAAAGGCTTTATGAATTAATTCTTGGTTGTCATTATAAGTTACTTTTATATTTTTGTTTTAGTACTTTATGCTTGATCACCATAAGATAAATACATTGTCTAATCTTAAAATCAAGAGAGGAGGGATTAGATAGACCATAAAATATAGAGAGCTCGATCAACCCATTTGATTGAGGTGATTTGTGTTTAGGAGTCACACCCGGGCGAACAACTTGCTTGGTTACGAAATACGATGAAATATAAATGCTAGTCAGTTAGTCTATTTATCCCCGCTCAACGATGGAGTTAGATAGCTAATTGGAGTAGGCGACTAGAGTTGTATAGCCCGACTCATACAATTAACCCTATAAACAGTAACATGACAACTGAAATTCGTTCTAAGCCAATAATATGATATATGAGATTTATTGCATACTCCAGCCTTGGAATTATCCTTTACTTGCTTGAAACATTATCTTAATGTCGTTTACATTTAGTTACGTTTATAATTATTAGTAGTTAACAATTAATCATCAACTTTTGAAAAATTTACTGTTACTTTTATTTGTAGAATTAAGTATTAAATATAAATTAACTAGTTTCTTTAAACATTAACTCGTTTCTTAAAGAATCTATATTACTTGCGCGATTACGTATACTTGTGTGTATACTGGGGAGCAACACGTTTTTGGCGCCGCTGCCATAGTCGCGCAAGTAATATAGTGGCTCTTAAAAGAACCAGATTATCGAACAAAAAAGACTTGTTAATTAACTATTTACTAAATTATACTAGTCTAATTATTTATTTAAAAGTGTCAAACGAAAAGAATGCAAGAATAAAATAATAAAATTACTTACAATGGCTGGAAAATTCCAGGGTTGCAGCATGCAATGAATCTCATGTATCATATTCTTGGCTTAGAACTAATTTCAATTGTCAAGTTACTGGTTTATAGGGCTAATTATATGATTTGGGCTACACACCTCTCGTCGCCTATTACAGTTAGCTATCTAACTACATCGTTGAGCGGGGATAAATAGGCTAGCTGGCAAACATTTATATTTCATCCTATTTCGTAACTAAGCAAGGTGTTCGTCCGGGCGTCACTCCTGAACACTAATCACCTAAATCTAATAGGTGGACCGAGCTCTCTATATTCTTTGGTCTATCTAACCCCTCCTCTCTCGATTTTAAGATTAGACAGTAGATTTATCTCATGGTGATCAAGCACAAAATACTAAAACAAGAATATAGAAGTAACTTATAATGACAACCAAAAATTAATTCAATAACCTGAAATAATCAACATTCAATTCGTAGCTATAGCCCCAGAACTAGGGCTTTAGCCACTAATCTCTAAGAAAAAAAAAGAAGAAGAAAAGAACCCTAAAAATTATTGACAACTTTTTACTTGATGTCCTATGATTAATTCTTCCCCTCTGCCTAATCTCACAAAATAATTATTTCTATGGACTATTTATAGATGTAGAAAAACCTAAATAAAATAATTGAGTCCAAAATAAATTGGGAACCAAAACTAAGCGGAAGTCGAATTCTAATATGCGTGTAATTGTGTTCTTGCGCGTTTAACTTCCACCGCCTCAAACTTCAAAGATTTTTTCAATTTTGCTATTTGCTGCACCTTTTTCTTTATACATTATTATATTAAATTTATTCTATTAAGCTGTCTGCTTGATTTCTTTCTATAATATTTCATCTTTAATTTATTTTAGCTCCAAACGTTTTCAACTTTACCTCAATTTACTCTTACAAATAAAATATACTATTTAGTACAATCAATACAATTCATGCTCAAAAAGGGTAGATATAAATAATAAATGTGAGGCAAATAATGATTAAAAATATGTATTTTTTGCCTCACATCAACACCCCACACTTAACTTTTGCTCGTCCTCGAGCAAACATTAAAGCTCATCTCAAATACATCGTATTAGGAATGTCATCACTTTGGTTAATACAAATAATTAGGCCATATACAAATTTTAAAATGTCGAGTACACTTCTCAATCATTATGGAAGACATCCAAATAAACAACAAACCACTCACCTCCTAACCTCAAGAAATGACTTTGAACTCATTGAATTTAAGCTTGCTCACCTACTCTCATCAAAGAAAGCTAATAAAATCACCTATCTATCATGAAACAAGTGCCCTCACAAAAAGAAATGGTCCACACACTCAATTCAAAAGATTGAATATAAATTAAGGACTTCATATCAAGAACAACTCTCACACTCACAAATAAAATTCACATGTATGCACAAAGAATCATATGTTTGCTCATAATGTATATCTCCACTAATTAAGTATGCTTGAATAGAATCAAATAGGACTTTAACGGGTTGTAATGTAGGCTAGGGGACAGGTAGGAAAACTATATAATAGTGACTTACACTTCCTTAAGCACTTTGCACTTTAAGACTTAATCACTCATTATTTTCTTCTCTTTATTTTCATCCCTTTTTTCAACAATTATTTTACAAGTAATTCTTATCATCTCAAGAATGCTTCAATGTTTTTTTTTCAGGATGGGTTTCTCGCATTTTGTTTTTGGTTCGTTTTTCAAGGATAGTTCCTTTGAACCGAGTGTCTTTTATTTTTTTAGAATAAGCTTTTTTTTTAAAGTTTTTTTTGAGAGAAAAGAAAAGACCCTTTTGAGTAGTGTGATACTTGCTATTTAGGTCAAATTTTTGAGTAGTACTTTCTTGTGAATGCTTGATTAAAAAAAAATGCAGACTTTGACATCTAAGCTTATGGTTGTGACTTTGTATATAGCTTATTATATTTTGTAGTTTGTTATGATCCTATCTCTCTTAGAAGTGGAATTGATCCATCTTGATTGATACTTGTGTCATGTGTGGTGAGAATTTGCTTATTGCATGTTTTGTATCCTAGTCTAGAACTTGTCCTGCATGTTATTGAAGTGAAATAAAAAGTGTTTCTTTGTTAAGAAGATGATAATAGGTTTTCTTTGATTTGTTTGGTAAACTTTAGCCTTTTTAGATATTATATCACTAGTTAGCATTTTTGAGCATGTAGCCTTTTGTTGGTAGCCATATTTTGCCCTTGACCATTTTGTTGAATCCCTAATTTTTGCACCTTGCTTCCTTGAGCATTATAGCATAGCTTTATTCTAATTATCAATTTTGAGAAAAAGGGATGATAGAGTGAAAAGGTAATCACTGACAGCTACAAAGTGCTTAAAAAGTCCTCTTTGAAAGAATCTAATGTGAAAAAAAAAAGAGATGAACAAAAGAAGTTACCTTGATGATAACCCTGGTCCTTCTAAGGACATCATGCACCTTAATGCATGTAAAATATGTAAGTTGAGGGTGGCTATTATGAAGGAAAACTTTTTTTAAAAAAATAAAAATAAAACTGAAGCATTCTTGAGATGATGAGAATTACTTTTGAAATAATTGTTGAAAAAAGGGTTGAAAATAATGGGTGATGAAGTCTTAAAGTGCAAAGTGCTTAAGGAAGTGTAAGTCACTATTATATAGTTTTTCTACCTGTCCCCTAGCCTACATTACAACCCGTTAAAGTCATATTTGATTCTATTCAAGCATGCTTAATTAGTGGAGATGTACATTATGGGCAAACCTACGGTTCTTTGTACATACATGTGAATTTTATTTGTGAGTGTGAGAGTTGTTCTTGATATGAAGTCCTTAATTTATATTCAATTTTTTGAATTGAGTGTGTGGACTATTTCTTTTTGTGAGGGCACTTGTTTCATGATAGATAGGTGATTTTATTAGCTTTTTTTTTTATGAGAGTAGGTGAGAAAGCTTAAATTCAATGAGTTCAAAGTCATTCCTTGAGGTCAGGAGGTGAGAGGTTTGTTGTTTATTTGAATGTCTTGCATAATGATTGAGAAGTGTACTTGACGTTTTAAAATTTGTATATGGCCTAATTGTTTGTATTAACCAAAATGATGAAATTCCTAGTATGATGTATTTGAGATGAGTTTTAATATTTGCTCGAAGACGAGCAAAAGTTTAAGTGTGGGGTGTTGATGTGAGACCAAAAATACATGTTTTTAATCATTATTTATCTCACATTTATTATTTATATCTACCCTTTTTGATCATGGATTGTACTAAATAGTGTATTTTATTTGTAGGAGTAAATTGATGTAAAGTTGAAAAAATTTGGATCTAAAATAAATTAAAGATGGAAGATTATAGAAAGAATTCAAGCAGACAACTTAATGAAATAAATTCAATATAATAATGTATAAAGAAAAAGGTGCAACAAAAAGCGAAATTGAAACAATCTTACTGCCGCGTGTCAAATTATGAAGTTTGAGGCGGCAGAAGTTAAACGCGCAAGGACACAATTTCAAGCATACTGGAATTCGACTTCCACTTAGTTTTGGTTCCCAATTTGTTTTGGATTCAGTTATTTTATTTAGGTTTTTATATCTATAAATAGTCTATAGGAATAATTAGTTTAGGAGATTAGGCAAAGGGGAAGAATTAATCATAGGGCATCAACTAAAAAGTTGTCAATACTTTTTAGGGTTCTTTTCTTCTTCTTTCTGTTCTTAGAGATTAGTGGCTAAAGCCCTAGTTCTGGGGCTGTCGTTATGGATTGAATGTTGATTATTTAAGGTTATTGAATTAATTCTTGGTTGTCATTATAAGTTACTTCTATATTCTTGTTTTTGTATTTTGTGCTTGATCACCATGAGATAAATCTATTGTCTAATATTAAAATTGAGAGGGGAGGGGTTAGATAGACCAGAGAATATAGAGAGCACGATCCACCCATTAGATTGAGGTGATTAGTGTTCAGGAGTGACACTCGGACGAACGCCTTGCTTGGTTACAAAATAGGATTAACTATAAATGCTCGCCAGTTAGTCTATTTATCTTGCTCAACGATGTAGTTAGATAGCTAACTAGAGTAGGCGACGAGAGGTGTGTATCCCGACTCATATAATTAACCCTATAAACCAGTAACTTGACAACTATAATTAATTCTAAGCCAAGAATATGATACATGAGACTCATTGCATGCTGAGCCCTGGAATTTTCCAACCATTGTAAGTAATTTTATTATTTTGTTCTTGCATTCTTTTCGTTTGCCACTCTTAAATAATTAATTAGGCTAGTATAATTTAGTAAATAGTTAATTGACAAGTCATTTGGGTTCGATAATCTGGTTCTTTTAAGAGCCACTATTACTTGCGCGACCACGTACACTTGCGTGTGCAATTGGGAGCAATAAATATCGAATTATAAGTGGATATTAAAGTCTTATAGGATAATGATAAAAATATATAGTAGTTCAAAGGGAATTAGGTACATGCTCTTTTTCCCCTTTCTTGACTGTAATCGTAAGTAAAATATTTTAATATCAACATATATTGATTGTTTCTAGTGAACGAATCAGAGTAAAAAGTCATTTGTAACTATCTTGAGTCAAATTTTATAAAGTAAACTTTAGTCCTGCAGGTTCATCCCGTAGCTGAAGACTACATTTCAGTTCATTTTTCTTTTACGTTGACTTATTCCTTGTGAATCTCCTCCAGCTTCATATATCTTTATACAGTTCACTTAACATCTTCATCTTCTTTGGAGAGAATAATGCAGGAGTGATGGAAATTCCATTTGCACTCTCAAAAAGTAGCATCAAGCTTCACTTCCTACCTCAATACATTATGTAGTAAGGTACTTAGTGATTCAGTTCTTTCTTTGAAAATGGTGCATAACTGAAAGAAGGAAATAACCATATATATTTATCATACTCATTACTTGTTGCTTCAATTTCTACTGTTGTTTAAGTTGTTAGTCATAACTAGCTAGTACTAAGGAGTGAAAGCATTGGTCATATTTGAAATAACTAAATGGATTGCAATCTTATCAATTTGAATTAAGAATTTTGGTCAGAATCAATTTTAATCGAAGAACTTTGGCCAAATCTTAAACAAGATGAGTCAATACAAATTAATTAAAGAGCTTCTTACTCTTAGCGAAATAAGATAATTAACTTAATTATGAACTAACCAATTTAAATAACTCAAAATAATAAATATAAATAATATTAAACCAAATTGATAAAATGTTTATTTTAACAAAGTAGAAATCTTTTGATATTAAGGTAACCTTCACACCCATAGTTAAGAACTAACACAAACATAATTTCCAAAGCACTTGGTGCATTGTCACTCAGATTGGAAAGCTGCTTCCGGTAGAGACAAAAAATTTTTGGATGTGAAACTGAAACCGACAAACCTAAAGATAAGCCCACATGCCTTTTGATAGGGGTGTGGTTTGATTGGGGTGGAAGTTGCTCCTCTGCTCGCATCTAAGAGTTTGGCACTCCTTTCTGGACTGTGTCCCAGTTCGCTACTAAAAAAATGTTCCACGTTGTGTTGCATCCTTTTTAATGTCGTCCGCACCTGTGATTTGTTTTGAGAATTCATCCTCTCGGATGCTCTTGACAAAGCCTGAGATAAGACTCATTAGCATAAAAATGTAATTTAAATGGAGAGATAGTGTCTTTTACCATGTTGACACTTAATTTCTCTCCTTGAATATTTGACGTCAACTTCACCGGGTTTGACGTAAAGTAAACAAGGCTTGCGTCTCATATTTGCAATATAATCTTCAATGTACTCTTTCTTTGATGTCAAAGTAATAAAATAGGCCGATGTAATATGTTGGTAGTTCTCTTGATGTCGTTGTTGGTGATTTTCTTGATGTCGTTTTTGCAAATGACGATGATGCAGCCGATGCTGATTTTCTCGCGATGCATGGTTTTTTTTCTCTTGCCATGCATGACTTCTTCTCCTGCTATGCATGAACTCTTTCTCTTGCTATACATGACTTCTCTGCGATGCATGACTTCTTTCTTTTGCTATGCATGACCTCTTTCTCTTGCTATACATGACTTCTCTGCAATGCATGACTTATTTCTCTTGCTATGCATGAATTTTTCTTCTGCTATGCATGACCTCTTTCTCCTGCTATGCATGACTTCTCTGCGATGCATGACTTCTTTATCTTGCTATGCATGACTTCTATCTCTTGCAATGCATGATTTCTTTCTCTTGCAATGCAGGAATTCTTTCTTCTGCGATGCACGACCCTTTCTCTCGCTATGCATGATTTCTTTCTCTTGCATTACAGGAATTCCTTTTTCTGCAATGCATGACCCTTTCTCTTGCTATGCATGATTTCTTTCTCTTGCAATGCATGACTCTTTCTCTACGGCTATGCATGATCATCTTTTCTAATGATGTCATCCCCGATATCGAACGAAGACGACGCTTCACCGAGCAATGTAGGTGATCTTCTAGGTGGCGGTATCGTCTCAATTGATAATACAATAAAATGATCCTCGGAGTAACGGTATCATCTCATTTGACAATACGATATGATTGACTCTCCGAGTAGTGGTATCATCTTATTCGACAATGCAATATAAATGACTTTCAAGATAAGAATATTATCATATCTGATAATGTAATGCGGATAAACATCCTCCAGGTATTTGTAGTTGCTAAAAAATAATAATATTGCTCTATTTGTGGTCTTCGTTTGTTCCATCTCCGAATATAGTTGCAATGTTCATTATGAACCTTGCTTTGCTGAGAATTTGAATAAAATAATGTTACTCTTATTCCCAACTCCTTGGTATAAGAAGCATAAAATCTTTCATGCATCCAACAGAAAAATTGTTAGTTTAAAATGAACTGATTTGTGTCTATCTCTTCAATTGCCTACTCCACTTTTGGCTATCTCCGGTTGATTCTTCTGATCTCCCACTTCTAGATAGATAACACAAAACATTTTTACACAAGATAATTGAAACATGAAAGGAAAGTTTTAAGAAAAATAGGTTTTTTCAAAAAGTAATATTTGGAAAAGGTCCCTGCCAAGTGTCATATCACATCGAGCTTTTAGCGAATGCCTTTGAAGTTGATCTTCGAGGTCTATCTGATTATTTACTGGGAAGTATTCAAAGTTGTTCTAAACTCCCGATGAACTTTATTGAAAATTTTTTGAGGTCATCCTCAAAAATTTCTGTCTCAGTTAACTGACTTGGCGTATCTTTAACTGTCGGTGAGCAAATCATGGGATTTTTGTGATCTTCTCAAAAATTCTATCCCAGTTGCGAATCTCAAGGTAACTTCAGTCTTGACTCTTTTGGAGAGATCTTTCTCTTGAGAATTTTTGAGTCCCTCTCAAAAATTCTATCCCAGTTTCTATTGTAAAGAGAAATAGAAATCTTACGGGATATATGACCAAACCATTATAGCGCCTACGTATCCCGTTGAGGCAGGAATTAGGTCAAATGTAGTTCAAATACAAAGGAAGCATTCAAAAGGGATAAAGTGGTGACCAAGGCCAACATAGGCTGCCTACGTATCTCATTCTTGAGAATTCAGGTCAGACATAGTTCATTACGTTGGGATAAAATTTTAAACAAAGTGATTACAGGGAAATAATATAAATACAAACTCAAACTTCACATATAACATCTCTTGACAGCATCTGAGTTGATCTATTTCGGCCATTCTATCCATCCATCTCCGACAGGACCAAGGCGCCTCCAGATAACACTTTAATGACGGGAGCTGGCCTGTGCGTCTTTGAACTTTCCTTTTGTCTTCTGCTTTCATTAACTTCCGCCAAACTTGGAGGTAAGGGTGGGGTATGGTCACCATTCGAGTCCTCAACAGCTTACATGTTGGATTCATCCTACAAGAAAAACAGACAAAGGTAAGTTACCCCCACCCCCGTAGATAATTAATTTGTTTAAAAATGACATATACACCCTTCAATTAAATACATAAGCATGATCATCTTTTATTGACCAAAATGGGTCAAATAGACACAAGGTGGGCTTCTAATGGGCCCAACACGCCTTGGGTGTTGGGTCAACTTAGTTCAAAATACGCTAAATAAGTGATTTGGTTTCGCTCTACGCTAGCTGACTAAGAGTGGCTTTTGAAAGACCGGGAACCCAAGTGGACAACTTAGGTTGGAATTCACGACAACCATTGGACGCATGACGTACCAATAAATTGCCGATCCTTCTGGAAAAGGGTTGAGTATAAAAAGTCCGGCTGCGATGATGCAGAAACCGTCATTAATACACTATAAATACGACAGGAAATGCCATCAATTCAATGACAATTATATCAATTTAAACACATTAAGCGCAGACAAACAATTCAGCAATTAATAACAATTAGTCAAATAAGTCAAATCTTATAGTTAGAACTTAATTAAGTCCCCAGCGGAGTTGCCATTTCTATTTTACTCGAAAATAAATAAAAAGAAAAATGACTTCGTTTTTCAAAAAATCGATTAAACTTATGATTCAATAGAAATTAAATTTCCAAAAGAACAGAGTCGTCACTTAATTTTTTATTAAAAAATCAAGAAAAAACTTAAGATTTTTCAAAAGACCTAAACAGATAAAATCGATTGAATAGAAAAAGGGTTCGAAGTTCAATGTGCATTCCGAGAAGGTGTTAGGCCCTCGGGATGTTCACTAACTTGTGGTTGACCGGCGATTTGACAAAAATGGTTTTGACTAATTTTTGAAATTTTAACTAAGTAAATAACTCATTTATTATTACTATTATTTATTTATTTATTATATTATTATTATTGTCATTTTAATTATCTTAAGGGGAAATGAAATAAAGAGGATTTTTGTAAAAGGGAAATAAATTAAGTGACAAGACGAATAAAAAATTAAAGCTAAGTATAAATTTAATTTGAGTATAAAAAAGTGAAATGGCTATATTTGAGAATTTAATTAAATTAAAACCATAAAATAAACAAAGTGTTAGTCAAATGCAATAACAAATAAATAAGAGCAAAGAAAAGAATATTGGATTTGGGCCTTTGGCACAAATTCCCCAAATCTGTTGAACATGTCCTATTCTAAAAATTGCCAAGATGATGTGTTTTAGCCCATTTTAAATCCAAAAGTCCCTGGTACTCATTTTATTGGGTCTGTATATAATGTATACAAAGTATATACAACTCTCTTTTGGGCTTGAAATCTGCCTCAACTGCACCTGTACTTCGATTTTGACTCAAGAGGCATAGGATTGAGCCTCCTTGGCTTAAAACGAAATGCAAGAAAAAAAGGAGTCCAAATGACTCGATCTGAGGGAAATCATGCAAAGAAGACAAAGTGATAACGATTAGGACAAGAAGAAAAATCATAACAACTTATCACAAAAACAAAATAAATGCTAGCATGTGAAGGCGAAACATGAATTCCCGATTGGGCAGGATATAATTCTAGATGGCCAACTATTTGCAACTTGATTCCAAGTTCTGGGCATAATTGATAAAATTTTAATTGAAGTGCCAACAAAACAACACCAAAATAGTGATCCAACTTACTGAGAATCTTCTAATACAAATTTTATCACTTTGAAAAGAAACAATAACACAAGTAAGAAAATCTGACATACAATGAAAACAAATACAAATCCAAAAAAAAAGGTGATAAAGACAAAATAAACAAATTTCATGCCGAACACTAAAAGAAACTTAGTAAATGCATACTGCGAACCTTAAGTTGCTACATGAACAAACATATACACTAGAAATTTAATTCATTTCCATGAGAACTTTGCTAATGCAAGCCATAGATATACATGTAACTGGTATGCACAACAAGGAATGAGCAGGCACGACTCAAGTTGAAAACAAGAATATAATTTTACATGTTGTCATTCTGGACAACAACTTACTACTAGTCTTAATCCTCCCATTTAGAAAAGAAAAGATAAGGAAACAAAGTATAACCTCTCAAGAAAGCTACAAATAATAAAAATGAAAATCAACATATAAGCAAGACAGAAATCTTCAAAAATAAAAGTCATAAAGAAACTAAAGCGAATATTACTAACTCGTAAGAGGCAAGATAGAACAAATAGCGACACAATACAAAAGAAAAGAATCTCATACTCTCTTAGATAGGCGGAAACTAGACCATTTGGATGATTATCTAACCCAAACTCAACAAAATACCATAGATAAGAACATGTACTCTAGACGTATACATTTATAAGACCTCCAGAATTTTAAGCAAAGCCAAACTCCAAAGGACCTAAAGGATTAAAACATAAACAGGCCAAACACATCGAGATAGCCAGAAAAGAGAAATGGTCACGATTTGAGAAAAAAAAATTGAAAATAAACTTCAATCTGGAAAAATAGTAGGACCTCATACTTTATCAATAATGGAAAAGAGATATAGAAAAAAATTCAATGAAGTAAGATGACAGCGAAATCGAACAACAGCGACAACAAACACCATCTCCATATATAATTCACCATATCAGTTAATCTCAAAATCTTAGGCCTGAGTAAATAACAACCTTAAGCAGTGACGAATTAAGTACAGAACACCTGATGCGTGGGGATATATCAACTATGGGAATCAAGATAAAGTGAACATGTGATTCAAAACAACATGAAAGTTAAACTTAGCAACTATAATCTGATTCGAATGTCTAATTGCGGAAAGGCATGAGTAACATAATGATCAGCCAGAACCCAATAACATAGGCAATAAGCCATGAACATTCATATTCAAACCAAACCTGAACGAAGCTACAGAATACCCAACAGAGACGAGTTTCTCACATAATGCTCGGAATCGCAATGAAACAAAAACAAAAGAAGAGATATTACCTTTTTCTAAGTAGCTGAGCGGGACGACAACGAGCAGAGGATCAACCAAATTCTTCAACACAACCTTAAATTCGACGTTTGATTCAAACAACCAACCCATAAATTCGAACCAACTTCGAGTAAAAGAATTTTCTTTCCTTCCGATTCAAGAACAGTTAGAAAATCCTCAAGTGTATAATTTTGTGCAAAGAAAACTAGCTCTCTGTATTGACTCTTCTTTTTTTAAAAAAAAAAAATTCCTCCCCCTCGACAGCAAAGACAACAAAATATATATAAAAGAACTAGGGCAGATTTTTGGGGGGAATCGGATGAATTCAGATTCAAGGGCCCATTTCAAATTTCAAAACTCCAAAATTCTTTCACCATTAAAGGAAAACATAATTTTTCTGAAGGTTCAAACCATTCCAGAAGAGTAAAGGGGAAGCGGACTGCTAGGATCGATTCGAGTGTCCTCAACACGCCACGCGGATCAATCCCAAGGCGAGAAGAAGAAAACACATGACTTTTCTGGTGCTCTTTGCTATTGCGATAGTACGAATTGAAAAGGACATCAAGGAAGACGACAACGTAGATGCAGCGTACTACCTGCATTGCTATTGCTTTCTGTCTTCTTGACGCCGTGAACTCTCTTTGTGAACATTGGAGGCATCGTTTGATAGTTGTCGTTGTTGTCGTTTCGATCGAGCATGAAGACGCTGTGAAGATGACGTCTGCGAATTGTTGTTAATGTCTTCTGGGAATAACATTGTTGGGTTCCTCTTTTTGTTTTAGATGGAGTTGGGCCGGCTCAGGAGGTGTCAAGTGGGTTGGGGCAGCTGAATTGGAAACTAAAGGAGAAGGAGGGAATTGGGTTGCTGGAAATTGTTGGAAAATCATAGATATAAGGCCCAACATTTGGTCATTTAATTGGTCCAATAAGGAGTGAAAGCATTGGTCATATTTGAAATAACTAAATGGATTGCAATCTTGTCAATTTGAATTAAGAATTTTGGTCAGAATTGAATTTAATCGGAGAACTTTGACCTTAAACAAGATGAGTCAATACAAATTAATTAAAGAGCTTCTTACTCTTAACGAAATAAGATAATTAACTTAATTATAAACTAACCGATTTAAATAACTCAAAATAATAAATATAAATAATATTAAACCAAATTGATAAATATTTATTTTAACAAAGTAGAAATCTTTTGATATGATTTTTTTTCAAATATTTTATAAAAACATATCTATTGCATATATAGTTATATGAAATGTATTAAAATATAATAAAAATAAACTAAAATTACTTGAAGTAACCTTGAAACGATTTTGAATTTTATAAAGATAATTATTCCAAATTGTTTAAAAATCAAGAAGCTCGGAAATTAATGATTATCGGGAAGGGTCAAAATTGAGTGTCAACAGAGGGCCAGATTGACAGGCACCGAGACTAACCCCTAAATGTGACACAATGCTTAGAGTCTCAAGTGACCCACGCTAATCTCATGGCATGGCATGACACTAAGATAGCATAGTAAAACTAAAAAAAATACTAAATAAGGAAATAAAGTCTGAATAATCTATCAAATCTTTTAGACAAGAATCTGATTTAAGACCTAAGCAGAATCTAATTGTTTGTCTGAAAGCCTCTACTAACATGAGTTTCTAGGACGAATCCCTAGCTAACTTTAACATGTCTAAAAACTGAAAGTAAAGATTGAAAGGAAATAATAAAGGTCGCCCTCAGATAGATGAGGACTCACCAACTCATCCACTAGCTGATTGGAATTTGTACTAACTGCGGGCCTGATGATGTGCATCTGAACATATATTACTAAATAATATAGACATAAAGTATGTGGTTAGTACTTGAAATTTACTAAGTATGGGGAAAAAGCATAAATAACATCGAATAATAACATGTTAAATCTGTAAGTCATGTTGATGCAATGACCAAGTAAAGTGACATGAACTGAGATATATTGATCTGAAATACATAAGTAAAAGGTCATGTGATTTCTACAAATCATATCATATTGTGGGAGATACTAAAACCGACATGACCATGTGAGTTGTCACATAGAGTTTAGTGTATTACTCCAACACCGGAAAGAGATTGTATCACTTGCCAACGTAAGGACCATGATATCTGAGCTTAGATGAATCCACTAGCTAATATTTATCTGAGACAAATTCTATAGTGGCATGTAGTTCTGGATCTTAGGAATTGCTACTAAAGGTTCACAGATGCTAAATAGAAAGGTTCATCCTAAAAGTTCACTCGATGCTAAGTATACTCCCCAATCGATACATGTTGACACCCAATTTTGACCGACCTTTAGCTCTTTTTGGAATAATATTCGATTAAATACATATTTTTTAAAAAATATTTCAATTTTAAAATTTTAAACGAATTTGTCTAAAATTTTTATATTTTAGTATGCATGATTAATAAAATTATCATAAATATTATTTTATTTCAAATGTTTTAAAAGTTTAAGATATTTTTTTTATATAAAATGTTATAATATTTGTAGTATTTTAATTGGATAACATTTCTCTAATTTTCCTAAAAAATCATTTAAATTGTCGCCAATTTTTATTCTAATTCATTCCAATTCTAGCACATTCAAGTCCAATTGTATTTCAATTATAGCCATATTCATTTCAATTCTAGCCATTCCAACTCCACAATTCAATATGATTTTAAATTTCCTTTTAATCTCGTCCGTCCATCCGTAAAGTAAATCCTAGATCAAATCCTAGGCGCTCATCTAATTCTAATCCTACGGATGAGATCGATCCTCATTTTCTCTCCTATTCTAACCTAAAAGACCCCAAACCCCAAAAAATTGGCATTCTTCTTCTTTCTCCCCCAAATCCGCCGCTCCTCCTCCATTCCTCTCTCCATATCCAGCGAGAACAAGAGGAGACATCGCTCTCCTCTCCTCTCCGCCCTTCTTCCTCCTCTTTCCCGTCGCCCTTCTCCGTCTCCTCTATGACAGCTGCAACAGCTGCTCCGTCCAACAATGATGGACGACGTTGGTAGCAGCTACAAGCAGCGACAACGGAGCAAAGCTTAAGCAATCGGCGAACGACAAGCCAGCCGATCCGGCCGACGCAGGCAGCAGCAGGCGGCGAGATCCCAGGTGACCAGCAGTTGCCGGCGATCGTAACAGCAGTTGTCGGCGATCGTAACAGCAGCGCCGCCTAGTCTCCTCATCCCTCTCTTTTTCAGTGAAAGCGAGCATCGGCAAGGCGAGCAGCCGGCGTGAACACCAACTACAACAGCAGCGAGCAGCTGACGAGAGCCAGCTCCGCCTCCAACGAGCAACCAGGCGAGAACCAATCGACGAGGACCATCGGTGGAATAGCAACGCTAGCCAGCCGCTCCGTCTAGTGGAGACCAGAAACAACAAGCAGCTCCGGCGAGGCGAGCATCACCGACAAGAGCAGCTGCTGTTCTCCCTCTTTTTTTCCGCTACTCCTTTCTCTTTTTTCGGTGGAGGCAACATCATAAACATCGTTTACTCTGACCAAGGATTTTATGATTTTGGCGTGTTGAAGACGCATCCTAACAAATACTTTTGGGTTAGTTCTCTTGTTCGTTTTATTATTCAATTTCTTTTTTTTTTTTGTATGAAATATGTGATTATTTTTCATATGTGCGCTATTGTGAAAATCATCACTAATTATGAAATTTCGTGTGAAGCATGAGTTATTGTTCATGTTGTTTCTTTGGTTTTAATCTGTTTCTTACACTATTGAAATTAATAATCTTCATTCTAATTGATCCATTAATACTTCGTCCAGTAGATCGACTTGTTAATATTGATAATAATAGTTTAATTTTTTGCTTTGATTGATTCTCTAATTGCTGAATTAGTTATTTAGTCGTCCTCTATACTGAACTTATTATTTTCTTGCAATTTGCTCATTCGTCTAATTATGGTAAGTTATTTTTATTTGTGAATACTGATTTGAATTAGGTTGTAAATCTTATTCCCTTCCATAAATAATTATCTCTTAATTGTCTTCATATATTAGTAATTGGGTTACTTCGTAATTGATCTCTTTGCCTTATTCTTACTTGTTTATTTTTGGTTAAAAATAAAATAAAATAAACCTGATTTGGCTCTCTCTTTGGATAAGGATTAATAATTTTATAATTGATTCCTAAAATATTTCCTTTCCTTTAATTTTACACCTCTCATCTAGTATATAAGAAAGGGCTTCTTATTCATCTCACTCACTCACTCACATGTTGATCCAACCTTGACAATCATTAAAATACTTTCAGACTCTATTATAAAAATTCAAATTTCCTTCCTTGGGTTTGCCGTTTCAAGTACAATATTGATTCAAGTTTGTTTGCTGACCATATACTTTACTACTTAACCGGTTAGTTTTCGATGCTTAACTTGTTGTTTTACAATAATATATTGCATAAATTTGTATAAAGTTGGTAAGGTTGAAATAAAAAGGGAAGCATACGAGCCAGTCTACTTCTCCTCTTGATGTATGGTGTTATGTTTATTGCTTCTAGTAATTGCTTGAGTTTATATGTGTGACTTTGCTTATAATGTTATATTACTCTTTGATTTAGACATGATAACCATATAACATGTGTGTAAGTATTTTGTAGTATTGTGCCCATTATTGTTTATCAGGTTGAAGAGTCGCCGTGGGTAGGGATGCCGGATTGAAGCTTTACCTTATTTTGTCTTAATTCATATTTGGATTATTGATTCGGTTTTGTAACAACTTGTATAAACTCTAACTCTCTCTCTCTATATATATATATAATATTTTGGGTAATCATCTAAGGGGGGAGGGAAATAATTGTTACTTGTTCCTTTATTAGAAAGCACGCCTATAGGAGTGTGGCTATGTACTATTCTTACTTGGTGATTTCTTATTACAAAGCCATGCCTAAAAATTGGTTATTTTCTTGCATTGATTTATCGATCATTTTTGCTTATCTTAATTACATAATAAAATAAAGCTCTAATCTACCTAATAATTCAGTTCATAATAATAAAGTAATGTATAACCTCTTACATGCTTATCACTTGGTGTTATTTTTATCATTAATTTTTTATTTTTTTTTATAAAATAAGTGCTTGGTTGAATAACGTATTTTCTATATCAGAAATGACTTACATATCATGCTTATAGGATCTAAATAAATCTTGATATATTTGAAAGTAGAAATCATGCCTATAGGATTGTGATCATTTGATAGTTTGGTAACATTGCTTTAGATCTAACTATAAATAAATAAAACTTTTACATGTCTCCCCGCCTTGCTTGTTTTGATCACCCATTTTTTTTTATGAATGAAAATTTAATAAAACACAGTTTTGGTTTAAATCATCAACTTGTATTGAGTGACATAAAGCTAGAAAGCATGCCTATAGAATCTAAATAACTTTCAATATGTTTTGGACTTAGAAATTATGCATATAGGTTTAAAACTTTGTTGTATATTATATGAGATAGACACCATGCCTATAGGATTTAAATATCGCTTATTGCGTCATTTGGGTGTAGAAATCATGTCAATAATTTGGAGATCTTGTTCCTTATTTAGAAACCATGTCCATAGGGCTTAACTAATAAAATTGATGTCTAAACAATTTCTACATGTTCAATAACTTAAGCCTGTCATTTAATATCCTAATATATCTGATAATAATATTTTCAGTTTGTTAATCACTTAGATAGCATACTTATAGGCTTCTAATATTTTTCAGCATGATAAATCATTGAAATATATTTATTTATGCATTTTCTGCCACATAGAATAATTTAGTTAATAATCGACAGCATGCTCTAAAATAGCAATTTATGAGTTTTGATATAGTCTTCCTGCATGTCTAAAAAGAAAAGTGTTGAACCCCATGTTAGGAATTATCTGCTACTATTCTATAAACATATTTATTTTCTGCAACTTGTAATGTTCTAATTAATTATTTCCAGCATGTTATAACTGAATAAAATGAATTTATGTGACTTTTTCTTTAATAATCTGAACTGTTTTAAAATTGAGGTTTGTTGCCTAGATTAATGCCTGCTTAAAATATTTCATTTTGTGTATTATGATTAATTGTTTGATCACTTAAAATCAACTAAAATAAATAACTAAATTATGCATTATGTCATAACTATCTATCATTTTATTAATTAATTGTTATATTGTTGTGTTATTCGTTGCCTGTTTACACACACTTCGCATGCGACCTTTCCACCTTATTTGTGTTTGCTAGCATGTTAATAACCTAATCTAGAGAACAATCTGAGACTTTATGTGCTAAATGAATGTCTTATTTGTTTGACTTGGTGTCTAGGTGGGCCTATTAGGAATATTTATTTTTGTCTAAAATCATCCCAATAGTAGTCCAATGTCTCTTGGACATTAAGCGGGGGCGCTAGGCATCTTTTAGAATGAAATGCATGCGGAAGGTGGGGTAGGGGTAGTTTAGGCCCTACGGATATGATGACATCGAGTCAGACTTAAAACGACAAATCTTGGTTTTGTCTGTCCCTACACGGAAGCCTATCAAAATAAATAAAAGTCGAGTGTTGATCCGTAAAGTCCTTCAGAGTCTCCCTTCCCTTTGTCCCTTTATTTATTTTTAATTACAATTGTTTGGGGTAGCTTAAATAAAAATAAATCTGTTTGTTTATCTACTTGTGTAATTTCTGTCTTCTAGCTTCTCTTTATTAATTGTTTAATATTTGTGTAAGTGTTTATTTTTTATTTGTTATCACCTAGATCTGCATGCTTAATTAATTAATTAACTGAAATAATTTTAAATGATTATTTTTCATTATCACCTAGCAAGCATGTTTAAATTAAAATAAATAAATGAAGTGACCTTAAATGCTACTTGTAACCCCCACATAAATTGCATGAGATACGGCCGGGACCCACATTTGTGGACCTCGAAGGATGCCTAACACCTTTTCCTCGAGCTAATTTGAACCCTTATCCGATCTCTAATTCGTTGACCTTTAGTTAGACTAGTTAGGTTAGATAGGTGCCCTAACGCGCCTTGTGGCGACTCTTCAATTTTTCCAAAGCCCAAAAGAGTTGGTAGGTCGTGCATCCGAAAGGAAAAGTCCATTTCAAAAAAAAATGGGGCTCGACAATACATGCATAAATTTGGAAACAATAATAATTTCTACTACTAAATCAAATTGATAACTGATAAAATATTGAGTAGCTCATAAATCATGATAAGTGAACATAATCTTAAATAATATTTTAATCGAAAGCATCTAAATCATGATATTTGTGTATATACTAAGAGATACTTTATTCAAAAGCATTACAATTCATGAAAATATGATCATCTTAAGACATTCATGTAAAAATAACATAATTATGATCATGAAAATACTTGCATGCTATGGGTTCATGAAAATATCATTGAAAATGTGGAATTATAATCAATCTATGCAATTTGAGTCCAATCGTAAAGAAGAAACTTAAATTCAATAGAAACTCATAAAGATCACATAAACCCTACTTTTGGAGAATTCATAATTTGAGAAATTGAGGTTTCTTTGGGACTTAATGGGTGAAGATGTCACGATCTTAGTCTATACCCCGGACGTGGCTGGCACACGAGAACAATTGCTGATCACCAAGTGAATCCTCATCCTCTCTGACTACAAGTGGAAGACTAACTCAAGCATTCATAAGCATCAAATTGAAAGAAATGTTTAAAAAGAGTTTACTGAATCTCAAACTTTGATGAATATTCTGAGTATGAAACATAAGTTTTAAATAAAACATCTGAAACTAAAAAACTCTCCAAAATTGTCTATCTATGATGCCTCTACTATACAACGATGAGTGTTGGGACATGACCCACGACTCCTCAAAAGAACTACTATTTACAACTCATAAAACTAGAGTCCTCCGAAAGATGGAAGGTCTTACTCAAAAGCTGACGAGCGGATGAAGTGATCTCAATGGACTCTTGTTGAAAATCATAAGAACCTGTATCTGCATCATTAAAAGATGCAGGTCGAATGGCATTAGTACATTGAATGTACGAGTATGTACTATAACTTAATAACAAATAACTGAATAAAAGGACTATAATAGATATAGATATGTACTTAACTGAATGTAAAGAAATAAAGAAGTGAAAGCATTAAAACATTACAAAAATACTTACTCGTCTCTGAACTCAACATATAAAGTGATATATTAAAAATACACTTTTAACTCTATTTGGAAGATTCTCTAACAGACAACCATTATTATGTGCTACTGATGATATAGCTTCTCGCTCGCTGCCAAAATTGTCCTATATTGTGCAGGATATAGGACACCTCAACTTAGTGGATCCACTAAGCAATAAGGATTCATCTAAAAAGTATGATCATTTACCCATGTTGGCATACATGGTTTATAAGGATTTTGAGTTGTCTGAATTCACCCACATATCTGTGCTCAATACTACTCCTAATGAATATATACTCATGCTCAATATTTAAAAATATTCTCTTTCTCAATTTGAGGTAATTACTCAAAAGATCCTCTTAAAAGAGGTAATGCTTTAAAATATCTCTAAACTCATAAACTCATTCATAAATCAAAATTTCTCTTTTCTCAAAATAAAATTCTCTTTCTTCATGTAAAAATAAAAATAGTTGGAAAATATTTAGTTCCCTTATACCCTTTCTCAAACTCCTCTTTACTTCTTCAAAACTTAGTTACAAACACAAATGCTGGATTGAAAAGATTCTCAAGATTTATAACTCAAAATAGAGTTCATGCTGAAATATAGACATGAACGAATCAACTCAAGGATCTCATTAACAATATAGAAAACTCAATACTCATAACTCAACGATACTGCTCATCTCAAAAGTACTTAATTCATAGGGTTCATGCTGAAATATAGATATGAACAAATCAACTCAACAATCTTAATGCATAACATATGTCAATTAAATAATTAGAAGAATTTCAAAAAGTATGAGGAACTCAAAATCAGTTCATCTCAAGAATACTCAAATCTAAGGATAGAACCCTAGATTACTCTTTTACTGATCTGAAAGTAGATGTAGGGTGTGAGGATGAACTAATCCAACACTATGATAGTCTTACATACCTGGAAGAACAAAGTTCTTTAAAAATATTTAAAAAGCACTTGATTAGAAGCTTTGAAACCCTAGCTTGAAGGAGAAAAAATATCAAGAAAACCTTTTTTGAGGTTCTTAAATTAGTTTATTGAAATTCTATGGCCAAGAATTAGGATTCTCATTAATGATTCATAATTGTATGAAGAAATTTGAGTTTGAAAGAATGAAATTCTTAGAGAAGGACTTATCTTGAATAATAATCTTGAAAAAGATTGAAAGAATCTTGAGAAAGATTGAAAGAATCTTGAATGAAAGTCTACTACTTAGATTTTTCCTTAGAGTTTTGCCTTAGGGTTTGAGAGAGAAGAGAATAGGGAATTAAGAGATGAAAATCTGATTGGTTTGGGCCTTTAATTAGTCAAGAAATTCATTAAGCATTTTCTTAGAGGTAAAAAGATAAAAACGAGCCTTTTTAATGTTTTTCTGTCGGTTAATTCGTCACTAAACTGTATCGGGTTACTAAAATGATCATAATTTTTTACTCAAAGCTCGGATTTTTGCGAAATTGATGGAGTTGGAAAGAAGATTCAAATACCTTTATTTTGATAGGATATGGGCCACATAACTCTTTATATTCTAAGACATATGATTGTTTCAATTTAACTCAAGTAGAATCTTATATCAAAACTTAATCGATAAGAAAAACTTTAAACTCCACTTTGTGCTAGGAGATTCTAGTGAACTTAATTAATTTCCAAAATTATTCTCACACTAAAGAATTTACCTTTACACATATGGGTAATTTAAGAATCACCTGATACGACCTTACATGTAAATGAAGAATAGTTAGGGTCTTAACTTAGAAATTTTTGGGGTGTTACAGAAGAAGAACCCATTGATGAAGTTCCCACATACCTTGAATGAAGATCTAGCTTATATCTGGGGTGGAAGGCTTGAAACATGAATCCCTTGTTCTTTTCTTGAGAGAAAACTTGGAAGAAAAGAAATTGTATTTGGGTAACTATGAGAGAATGAGAGGTTAATGTCTTTAGGAAACACCTAAACCCACTTAGAATAGGTCAAAATAACATAGTATATGAATTAAAGGAGTGGGAAAAAACCAAATTAACCCTGACTTAAAAACTAGTTGAGCTACCTATGGTTGCCTTTCACGGACAGTACACCACTTCACGATCCGTCAAGGTGTCCGTGCACGGTTGGAGGTCTGGGTTCCTGAAAGTCAACTTCTATAAATGCATCTATGGTCCATATAGACTTTTACGGGCCGTTCAAGTGTCGTAGAAGACAGGGTCGCCTAGGTCATTGGGGGCATGGTTCACAGATCAATCCATGGTTCGTAGAGTAGTCTGTGAATCCTCTCATTGGAAATCTTCCTCACCTAAGTCTTGTTCTACGGATCCCTTCACGATCAGTGGAAAGGATCCGTGAAACCAACTTTTTGTTGATATTGATCTTTTCAAGGTCCTATATGATTTTAGGAACTTTTGGGGTGTTACATTGATATATTCCTTTATTTTTTTTTTATTTAGAGTTAATATATCTCTCTTAATAAAAGTGGATCATCTATACCTTTTAATTTTAGACAAATGGCTCACATAGACCTCTTTCCTCTAATGGAAGTAAATAAATGAATTTTTTATTTATTTAATTTTTTTATTAAAAGAAATAATTCATGTATGGGTATATTTGATCATTTTCACAGGTTTTTTTTAAAATTTTTTTTTCTTTAATTTAAGGCTAATTTAAAATTTTCATTTTGATGATCAAATTTATTTTTTTCAGTAAATTTTCTTGTAAATATTATTATAGATGCCTCAATTTGTACTTTATTTGAAATTAATGAAATTGAAGTTCAAGATGAAGTTGTGTTTAGTTATACATTTTGCAAACGAGGAAAGAAAATACTTTATTTGGAATTATTGAAAAGGGAAAAGGGTGGAATATACCCTTAACTTTGTCGTTTAGAGCTAATATATCTCTCGTTGTAAAATTCACTCACATATACTTCTACCGTTACAAAGTGGTTCATATATACTCTTTTAATCTAACGCAATTGAAACAATTAATTTTTAATTATATATTTTTGACTTTTAATTTTGAAAAAAATCGTGTATGATAATATCATCCTTCTAGCAAATTTCAGGGGTATATTTAATCATTTTCCCATATGACTTATTTTTTGACTTCTTTGATTATTATTATTTGAGTTTCTTAGTCTTGTTCTTATTTCTTATTATTTCATTCTTTAGTGTAAAAATAATTGAAATAAAAAGAAATAAGTGTGAATGGAAAAAGAAAAAAATTAAACTATTTTTTTCAGCTATATTGTATATTAAAACTAATTTTTGCGGTTATATTGTAATTTAGTTTTTGTATTTGCAAAAAAAAATTGGTGAATTTATAATTAATTTTACAACAAAATTAGTGAAAAAATTAATTTGATCATCAAAATAATAAATTCATATTTGCCGTTAAATAGTCAAAAAATGTCATTATCCAACCTGCCACGAGAGGCACCCACACTAAATTTTCGGTGGGAGAATCAATTATCTACAAACACACAATCAACTAAACAACTAGAAGTAACAAGTTTCAATAATTAAAACAAATTTCATAACTAAAAACCATTACTGGTAAGCATTCGCGGAAATAAGCCCCTTGAAACTAAAAGTCGTGTACCAAAATATCTACGTAGTCTAGAATTAGGGGCGCAACTCCAAAACATAAGAAGAATAAGTCCAAAAAATGGACTAGAACAAAAAGATATATATTCATGACAGCCCGGAAGAAGCAACTCACCCCTTGGATTCAAAAAGCGTTGCAGTCACAATCGAGGTCATGTAGTAGCCGCTGGAATATACCATGTACTAGACATAGGAAAAGTAAGTGTAATATCAGTACATAAAGTCAACAGTGTACTGATAGGATTATCAATTAGCTCTAATTATATGAAATATGAACAGGTAACCATAACTTAGTAAAACCAAACAACATGCACTTATATCAAAAACATAAACAAGACAACCACACCTCATCCTAACTTAACAATCACACTAAATATGCTCAACAACTTTGCAATAAAATAAATATGATTTACTCATGGAAGCAACACACAATCACATATACTAGGCATGGTACCTGATCCAATTAATATAGAACTTGTACCAGGTGTGATACTCGAACAAATCAATAGATATTTCATACCTGACATGATACCCGAGCCAATCGATAATATGTACCAAGTGTTGTATTTGATCCAACCAAGAGATATCCTGTACCAGGCATGGTACCCCATCCAACCAAAAATGTATACCAACTATGGTACCCTAACCAACCAACAGTCACATACAATCACAATCACAAACACAATTAATACAATCACACTTGTAAACACAGGCAAATAGAACACGTTCATTGCATGAAAGTGACAACAAGGCGCCACTTCAGTTTCATCCATTTTGTCTCCCTAACTGCATATTGTACAATTACTACTAGTGAAACAATTAACATACACATATAACGTAAATGGAAAACAAATTCAACCATCACTTACCTCGAATCAAGTCTGAAAGGTTCTATTGAACCTGAGTTTTTTCCTTAATATGATGTCTAGCTTGTCCTTGATCGATAAACAATCAATATAACACATAAGCAGACCCAATTAGCCTAAATACACTTGGATTATATTTTATTCCCAAAACTCTATCCAGTTTCATGTTAATTCCATCAAAATCGGGATTTTTCCACTATTAAGTCAAACCAAACCCTCCTCACTACCATTCATTCTAAGCCATAGTAATCAAATTACCAAGTTAGGAGAGTAATTTACTTATCTTTATGGATGATTTTGATGAAAAACAGGTAAAAATGCTCTATGTCACTTCTGCACTTTCCCAAAATGTTCTTGAATGGTAATGAGATTTTTTGGGGAATTTTCCATGTTTTAAGTGACTTACCATGCCATAGAGGCTCAATCTCGCTAGAGCGACATCGTTGTTGTGAGATCTTCCTCTATAGAGGGAACTTATTTGGCCGCCGTAGCAGTATGCATGATGCAAAAACTCTAAAATCCTCCAAAAAATTCTCATTCCGCAACACACCTTCAACTCGACACTCCAAACCAACCCCTTTATGCCAAATTTGATATTGAAAGTTCTATTCACCCAAATTCACTTTTGAGAAGTCCTATAGACTCCTTAATGTCTTAGCAATAAGGAAAAATAAATTCTACTTCGACGTTTCACCCAATCCTTTCTCCGGATTGCCCTAGACCTCATTTTACCTCAGATTTCGTCAAAGCATAGACTGAATTTTTCAACTCATTACCCCAAAAATTTTCTCGCCCAATTTCTTTTTACAATTATATCACTCAGAACGACTGAAAGGGTCATTACAATGAAAAATACGTGTGAGAAGAATCAAATATACCCCTACATGGATTATTTTTAGTAAAAAAATTAAAATTGATTTAAAGTTAAGTTTTTCACTTCCGCCAGAGAAAAATGATATATGTGAGTCATTTATATAACAATAGATTTATATATAAGTCACTTTCATAAAAAGAAATATATCAACTCTAATAACAAAGTTGAGGATATTTCAATCCCTTTTTCCTTTTGAAAATAATGTTGTAAAACATTTGGAATCAAACTCAAAGTTTGAATTTTAAAATTTTACAACCAAACATTAATTTTAAAAGGCTTAAGTCATCGACGACCCCTTAAAGTTGTCCACATATTTCACTTGGACACCTCGACTAGGGCTTGTACCTATTGAACACTTTATTTGTTCAAAATTTTTTCTTATTTGACATAAATGCTGACATGACAAAAAAATGTGTGCTCCACACTCCTTGAGCGTGTAAAGCAACTAAAAATAGTACTTTTCCTTTTTTATTTTCTCATTTATATACTTAAATTTAAAAAATGAAAAAAAAATATAAAAGGAAAGCCTGTCTTCTTCCCACAATGTTCCTCCGCAACCATCGTTCTCCTCTTTCTCTCGCTCTTTTTTTTATATATATAAAATCATAATATAAATCAATTGAAGAATGAAATTAGTTTAAAGTTGAAGACAACAGAAACACTAAATTTGGAAAATTTGCCGTATGCTAGGCATTTGTTAATGCTGAGTATGCATTATAATTTTCTATTTTTTAGCGCAACGAAACCCACAATAAAGCAACAAATTGTACATACATTATTACAAAGATCTAAATCTCAAATATTCTAACGAAACTCCATTTTTTTCGATAAAAATAATATGAATTGATTATTTTTTCCGGCAAAAGTTGTTACTATATTATTCTTTATATAATTATTATAATAACTGATTAATAGTGGGAAGAAAATAAAGGCAATGGATGATAAGGTTCAATGGTAAAGAATAAAAAGGAGAGAGTATGGTTGGCGGCCGTTGCCGCTGGCGCCAATGGAAGGGTGAAAGAAGCCTAAGTTAAGTGTCTAACTGAAATATGCGACCAACTTAAGTGACCAACATATGACTTAAGCCATTTTAAAATAAATAAAAAAATATTTCTAAATAATTATCATGTCCAACAAATAAGTTTAATTCTCCATATACCTCTTAAAAGAAAAAGACAGTTCGTAAAGGAAGCATCGACACGTTGGTAATTAAATACTGCAGATTGTACTTTTACGTTGATATTCGTGTCCAAAAGGCAATACGATGTATCAATGTGAAACATTAATTTACACAAAACCACAAAAAGGTCTTATACTTATTACATATAGGGTAACTCCATGTACACCTATATATAATAATAATAAATAATATACATTCATAAAGAATTGCATATATATGTAGAGACACTTTTTAGGGTGTATAGAAATATAACTTATTAGAGTTCAGTTCTCAGGTGAAATTTATTAGTATCTGCTCTATCATTATTAATAGGTCTCTGTTTGAGAATTATCACCCAGTTGATTGGGCTGTTTTAGAAGGGTAGAGGTTTGAGACTAAAGTTATTTTAGATAGTATCTCTAAATGAATATAAGAAATATGTCTTTATTAATCGTACATATATATATATATATATATATATATATATATATATATATATATATATCATTTAATTAACCGTAGTATATGATATGTACGTCCACTTCAATTTATAAATTTTATGATTTAAAATGTTTGATTTAGAATAAATATTGGATGCAAATAAAATTGAGAAAATTGTACAAAATAACAAACATTTAAATCATATTAAATGTTATCGCTACATTTAGGATAATTCGAATTCGCAATTATAGTTTTGCTCAATTTTGCTATTAGCCTGATTTATATAATTCGTCTTATTTGTATAAAATCCAGAATTTGTATGATTCAGTTCCTGATTGTATAAGTCAAGAATTTTATGTATGCTTACACTAACTATTTGTATACTATTTATAAAAAAATTGATAGTAAGTTACCCTGTTTGTATATTGGCAAACGAAATATACAAACAAAATTCTAAAAAAATTCCATCGATATAAATACAGAATTTGCATATATTTATCCTATTTGTATATTCGCAAGTGAAATATACAAACCAACAGAAATATACAAACCACAGTCTTAATAGCAAATAAATATAGGTATGGAGCACAATTATCGAAATAATAACTCAAAAGCCTTAGTATATCTATTTTGTTTGCTATTTCTAAAATTTTCTCAATAAATTTTACTAAAACATCATGAGGCGGAGTCAGATGTGAGTTTATGAGAATTTACTATCTTTGACTTAAATTGTTAAAAAGTTAGTATTAAATAAGTATACGTAGCAAATTGTGTACTTAGTAGGCGTTTGACCATAGGATGCTTTTTTAGAAAAAAAATTTAAATTTGATTATATAAGTTTTGCAAATAAAAACTCATCACTTAAATTTTCTAAAAAAAAATATGTTTGAGGTGAAAAGATTATTTGTGTCATATAGAGGGATTAAAGAATAACTAGTTTACATTTATTGTTGTTGATTTATTGACTAGCAAATATTTATAAAATTATACTTCCTTTATATTATTTTATATGACATCATTTTCATTTTAGTTCGTCCGAAAAAGAATGTCACCTTACTATAATTAAAAACCATTTAACTTTAAGATTTCCCTTTTGTCCTTAATCAATCACACAAATATTCAAAAACTGTTTTAAACTAAAAGTTTTAAAAGTCTTTCTTTTTGTTCTTAAATACTACTTCCTCCGTTTAAAAAAAAATGACCTAGTTTGATTTGACACAGAGTTTAAGAAAAAAAAGAAGACTTTTTAATTTTGTGGTCCTAATTTAAAATTATGGCAAATGTACCAAAATGTCATTTAATCTTGTGACCTTAATATGTCACGTGGAAAGTTGAAGTTAAAGTGTTACAAAAAAAGGAAAGGGGTTATTCTTTTTTAAACAAACTAAAAAGAAAATTGAGTCATTCTTTTTGAAACGAAGAGAGTACATCAAATAAAAATGTGTCACATAAAATGAAAAAGAAAAAGTGTATACTAAAAAATTCATAATAATATATATCACAAATATGCATTTTTAAAAAAAAAAAGAAATGAATATATGTGATTTATCAATTCAAACGCATTAGGGGTTATATGAAAGTGACAAACGATTAGATAGGGCATATCAGTCCTTCTCTCTCTCTCTTTCCATTAAATTTGGTAGTCCACAGACAGAGTAGGAAAAGTGTGTTAACCTAGAGTGGAATAATAGTGTTTCTTCTTAGAGGCAAAAAAGAAAGAGAGAATGGGAAGAGGAAGAGTAGAGCTAAAGAGAATAGAGAACAAAATAAACAGGCAAGTAACTTTTGCTAAGAGAAGAAATGGACTTCTTAAGAAAGCTTATGAGTTATCTGTACTTTGTGATGCTGAAGTTGCTCTCATCATCTTCTCTAGCCGCGGAAAACTCTATGAGTTTTCCAGTGCTTCCAGGTATATATATATATATATATATATATATATATATGTTTTTTGTCTATACTTTTTTCTGTGCGTGTATAAACGTTATCTTTATAACTACTTCATTAATTAACTCAACCATATATAACATATATATACCTCTATCACCTCAATTATATATATGTTCGAGATCTGAATGTGTACGAACTCCATTTAGGTCTTCTATGTCTATACGTACTAAATATAGATATATTTGTTTAGATAAATCATCTACCTTTATTCCCAAGATCTACTAATGTTGAGAAGATCTCTAATCTTTTCTGTATATGTATAAGAAGATCGATCCATTAAGTTTTTCAACAACAACTACAACAATATGTGGGGCCGGGTATAAGCCATCTGGGAGGATAACATGTATGCAAGTCTTCTCATTACCTTATAAGAAGATCCATCCATTAGGTTTATCAACAACTACATATACAAAGAAATCTTCTAAGTGAGGTTAGCCATAGGTCTGACCGTCTGAAAAGGTAGAATGTACGCAGACCTCACCACTATCTCATAAAGATAGATATGTTGTTTTTGAAAGATCATCGATCTTTGTTTTTTCTTGAGGTAGAGATTGTAAGTGGATTCATCTTTTTGTCTATCTGTTCATCTAATGGATTTTCCATGGTACCAATTTACTACACTGTTGAGATTTGATTAGCAGATGTGTCAACCTTTGTTTGATTCCCTAGAAGGGAGAAAAGGCTGCTTATGCAGGCAGGGTGTTAAAGATGATATTACTATCTGCAGTAATCAATAACAGAATATATTAACTTAATAAACTTGAATGTAGTTAATTATCCAGCAGATAATCTTCTGTCTCACCGTACACTATATTTCTAACAATCAAGAAATGACAAATACTAATGTTATATCATATAAGCATAAGAATTGTTATATCAAATATTACCAAACAAACTTACTTTCTGTAACACATTTTATAAAGTAGTAAAAAATAAAAAACTGCATATTCCTAAGAAATGTAACCCCGCCCTCCTATAACAACAATTTATAAAAAATAAACCTTTTCTTTTCTTTTCTTGTTTTTTGAATTTGGTAAATTAGTTTCCTATCCTTTTTAAGTATCTTCCTTTTTTATTTTCTTATTATATTGGTAAAGTTTTAATATTACACATTATTTTAACATGCTACAAATTTTTTGCGGTGCTTAATTATTTGATACATGTAAGAACCCATATATTAGCGGTATAAATCAATGACAATGCATGTAGATAAAACTTATGTATGGTATATTTTATATATATATATATATAATTCACTTTTTTGGGGCAAACAATTCACTACTTGATATAGTATAAATACATATGCCAGTATAAGATAATTGGAAAAAATAAAATAAAAAACTAATCGAGAAGTTGGAAAAAAATATTTATAAAGTATATATGCTATTTCTTGATCAGATATGACTACCCAAATATTATATTCAAACTAAAATGCAAGATCAATGGTGTTTTAAATAGGGTTTTACTCAAAAATCAAGATTTAGTCTTGCAAACAAAATAAAATAACGTGATTTACGATGAGAAAATGTTGCTTTTGTAAACAAACAAACTACAAACAAAAATGCAAAGACATTTTAAAGGATATAATAATGAAGATCAAAGGTAGAGAAGGGAGAAGGTAGCAATGAAGGTAACATGATAAAATAGTTTGAAATCAGATATTGTAGGTGTGACGATCCGAGCCTACACCCTGCACGGCCAGCACTCGAGAACCATTGCTGGTCTCCAAGCGAACTTCATTCTGGCTAACTACAAGCGGAAGACTAACTCAAGCATACATAAGCATCAAATTGAAAGAAACGTTCAAAAACAGCTTACTAAATCTCAAAACTTTGCTGAATATATTGAGTGTGAATCATAAGTTTAAATAAAACATCTGAAAACTGAAAGATTCTCCAAAATTGTCTATCTATAAAGCCTCTAATGTATACAAGGATGAGTGTTGGGACAAGACCTTTGACTCCTCAAGAGAACTACTAGTAAAAACTCATAAAAACTGGAGTACTCCGAAAGGAATGAGGTCTTACTCATAAGTAAAGGAGCGGATGAAGTGATCTCAGCAGACTTTTGTTGAGGATCCTAATAACCTGTATCTACATCATTAAAAAATGCAGGTCGAATGACATAAATACATTGAATCTACGAGTATGTAATATAGTTGAATAACAAAAATCTGAAAAAAAGGACTGTAATAGATAACAATGTACTCAAGCTGAATGTAAAAAAATAAAGGAGTTAAATCATTTAAAGCTTTACAAAATACTTTCTCATCTATAAACTCAACATAATAAGTGATATATAAAAATACACTTTAACTCTATTGGGAGATTCTCTAACCAACAACCATCACTATGAGCTACATGATGATACAACGTCTCGCTCATGCTGCCAGAACTGTTATATACCTTGCCGGGGTATAGAACACCTCAACTAAGTGGATCCACTAAGCTATGCTTAAAAAACAATAAGAAATCATCTAAAAAGTATGACCATTTACCCATGTTGGTATACACGGTTTATGAGGACTTTGAGTTATCTGAACTTGTACACATATTGGCACTCAATACTACTCCCAATAATATATACTCATGCTCATATGTTTAAAAACATAACTCTTCCTCTAGTTTGAGATAATTGCTCAAACTACCCTCTTAAAAGAGGTAACTGCTCTTGAAATAGCTTTTGAACTCATAACTCATTTAGAAATCAAAGTTTCTCTTTTATCAATGTAAAAATCGATACCTTTGGAAATACTCAGGGGTCGTTTGGTGTAATGGATAAGGGGTGTTAATCCCGAGATAAATTTTAAGTACCCTTTATTTCCTTGTTTGGTTGCAAAGCTTAGGATAACTTATCCCAGGATTAGGAATTGGTACCAAGATAAGTTATCCCTCCTATTGGGTGGTATAATAATTCTGGGGTAAGTTATCCAGGAATAAAATAGATAAATGACAAATATATCCCTTTAAACCTTTTTTTATACATTGTTTTTAATACCATGCACTACAAGAAAACTGTCTAATAGCGAAGGGAAAACTAGTCACTATAAGTAAGAATCTGGTCCCAAAAAGGACAATAGCGACCACTTGCACTTGTCCTTATAGCCTTAGTCGCTAATGACCTTTAGGGACGAGATTATAGTGCCGGTGGTTGATTCTTTTTCGGGACTAGTATAATACTAGTCCCTAAAATACATTTAGGGACAAGAAAAATGGCTTTTAACGAAGGAAAATTTAGTCGCTAAAACTCTAATTCTAGTCCTTATAGGTCGTTAGGGACTAGAAATATTTGATCGCCACCTGTCCTTATTGGCTTCTTCGCTAAAAGTCAATAGCGACGAGATTTTTTACGGGTCCCTAAATCTGTTTACCGATCGACAATAATCTGCTCCTTATAAATGTTTTGGCGACCATTTTTCTGGTCACGAATTAAAGAATACTAGCATGTTTTTTTGGTCCCTATAGACTTTTAGGAACCAGATTCTACTGGTCCTAAAAATGTATTTTCCTGATATTGCGTTGTACAGACTAAAATATGGTCCCTAACTAATTCATAATTTTCTTTCTAATATCTTAAACTTATAATATTTACATTATTGAGAATAGAATGAATAAAATAATATAAATATAACTTGTGTATATATTACAAACAAATATATTTACATCCCAGTTGCCGTACAATCATGACATAAAAGTCATAGCATCATTTGCACAATCCCACACCCAATATTCATATAGAATGTATTGTAATACATTCTCTAAAAGTCTTACCAAAGACGATAATCAACTTTGTATAGTCTATACGAGGTCTTCAATACTTAAATCATCAAAACCTGTAAAAAAAAAAATACATACATTACCCATACAGAAATTTGAAGATCGGCCAAAATTTGATTAATATTTTTTTCAAGTATACTTAAATGGTAATTATAGATATACAAACGAGACTAACCTTTCTACTTTGAGCATCTACAAAAAGATATTCTGGATTATAACCAAGGACTACAAGTAATTTACCATCGGGGCTAACAATGGTGTTCTGCAATGAAACAAAAAAATTGAGTGTACAGAGCCAACAAGAAAACAAAAATACTATGGAACTTCAAAGTAAAAATTAAAGTTAGCTACTCACAAACTTAAGGGAATGATAACGATTGGTGCAAGCAAAGCTTTTCACATCAAAAATCCCGACTTGCTGATCAATAATAGTAGTGGTTACCCTCATCAAGCTACTACAAAGAACCATATAAGCACTACTTAATATCCATATTGAATTCAAGAAAAGCTACAAAGACAAATTTCAAGGACTCGCATCAGTAAATAACAAATATCCACAACACAAATTAAGGCGTTCTCTTCAATACTTATTGTTGTACAGAATGTAACTTTAAGTTGGTTTAAATATTGCACAAGTTAAAAATCATATTACTACGAATTACTCAAGAAAAAGCACACATTTGCTCGAATAAATATTATCATCCTACCTTACAGATAAGCTCCTTTTGAAAACCACCAACATAAAACTATCTCTAATAGCCATAGTGTTGATATGCACTCAGGAAAGTGTTTGAGACACTGATCTCGGGTAATTTTTGCACAAACCAAAGAGATATTTCCTGTCTATCAAATGTTAGGATAGAGTGCCATCTTAGGATGGTTTTCAACATGCACATAAGAAAGACCACACATGCTATCCTTGATAGAATTTTTAGGCATTATTGGTGCGATGAAGACATCAAATCATGTCTTTTACAGCAGACTTGAGTGCAACTCCTAGGAATATAATTTTTGAAATTATTTAAGTGGATAAAACAAGTAAATCGGAACATTAGTGTAATTTATCTAAAGAAAAGGATGTACATTCAATATGGATACATACGAAACAAATAAGCTTATCCTACATATCATACAAATTCTGATATGCTATATTTATTACCATATACTGATTGCTAAAGTTGAAATTGCAAGTTACTATCACCATTATAGATTGGGATTAAGAAAAAAGTGAAAAAAATGATTAGAAAAAAAAAATCAAGTAACAGATAATGGTGTCAAAATGATATGTATAATAAAATTCACGACTCCTTATTTTTATGATAATTATTCATATTTTTCTATCAAAAATTACTCTATATAAATATAATTTTTATTTTTGAATTTAGTTGACTAATTCTTATGTTTATTTATATTTTGATTTGTCATAATCTTCTTTCACTTTAACGAGCTGAAGAGGGAAGTTCTATTTTTAAGCAGAAAAACAAAATTATTTTTAAATACATATGGTACTTATCATGAGAATACATAAACAAAAATATTTATGCTAAATAAAATGAAAGTTTTATTATTAAAAATGAATAGCTAAAGCTTGCAAAGAAATATAAAAAACTAAATAAAGTGAAGGGTAATTATGTAAACAAACAACTTGTTCTTAAAATTTATGCATTGTATATTATTTTGAGTACAACAAACCAAACACTCAATAAGAAATAATCTCAGTATAACTTATCTCATCATAACTAATCCCAACATAACTTGTCCCATCATAACTCATATTCAAACAAAACGATCCCTTAGTTCCTTTATACTCATACTCAATTCATACATGAAAACTCTTTCTCAAAAACTTATCAAAATCATATGGTAATATGATCATTAATGACTTGAGAAGTCATATTGCATAAACATTAAAGACATATCTAGATACCATACTATTTAAACATTGATAACATACTCGATTGTCATACTAATCATGTTTTAGAAAACTCTTTTCTCAAAACTCATCTTTAGTTCCTCAAAAACTTAGTTTAAATCTCAATTGTTGGCTTTAAAAAGCTTCTCAAGATTTATAACTCAATTCATAGGGTTCATGCGGAATTATGGACATGAACGACTCAACTTAGTGGTCTTAATAGCAATATGGAAACTCAATACTAAGAACTCAAAAATGCAAGAATTCAAGGATTCTACTCATCTAAAATATACTCAATTCATAGAGTTCATGCTGAAATATAGACATGAACGAATCAACTCAAGAATCTTAATGCATAACATCTAACAATTCAATAATTAGGAATAGAATTCCAAAAGAATCATGAACTCAAGAACTCAAAATCAACTCATATCAAGAATACTCAGATCTAGGGATAGAATCCTAGATTACTCTTTTACTGATTTGAAAGTAGATGTAGGGCGTGAGGACAAACTAGTCCAACACTCTGATAGTCTTACATACCTAAAAGAACAATGTTCTTGAAGAATCTTGAAGAAGAACTTGATTAGAAACCTTGAAACTCTAGCTTGAAGGAGAAAAATCAAGAAAACCTTTTTTTGAGATTCTTGAATTAGTTTCTTGAAATCTCTATGGACAAGAATTATGATTTTTATTAGTGTTTCATAATTGTATGGAGGAATTTGAGTTGGAAAGAATGAAATTCTTGGAGAAAGACTTACCTTGAAGAAGAATCTTGAAAAAGATTGAAAAAATCCTGAATGAAGTCTTCTATTTTGATTTTTTCTTAGGATTTTGGATTAGAAGAGAATGATGGATTCAGAGATGAAAATCTAATTATTTTGGGTAGTCAAGAAATTCGTTTAGGATTTTCTTAGAGGTAAAAAGACAAAAACAATCCTATTTAATGTTTTTCCGTCGGCAAATTCGTCACAATACTGTATCAAATTACTAAAATGGTCATAACTTTTTACTCAAACCTCAGATTGTTGCGAAATTGGTGGCGTTGGAAAGAAGATTAAGATACCTTTAATTAAATAGGTTATAGGCCATGTAACTCTTTATATTTTAAGAGATATGATCGTTTGAAGTTGCAAAACTTAATCGATAAGAAAACTTTCAACTCAACTTTGTGCTAGGAGATTCTAGTGACCTTAATTCATAATCAAATTCATTCCCACACTAATGAATTGACTTTTATGCATATGGGCAATTTAAGAATTACCCGATAAGTCTGCCATGAAGTCCATAGTGGTACGATGCCACTTCCACTCTACAATAACCAAACTTTGTGCTTTAGTGCTCACACTTGACTTGCTCATAGTTAAAGCAACTAAATACATGCTCTACTATGAGATTCTTTATCCCTTTTTACTAATACAACTGATGAATGTCTTGATACATCTTTGTAGTGCTAGGACAAATAGAATATCTCTAGTTGTGTACCTCATCAAGTAACAAATGCCTCGACTCATCCATATGGGTACACACAAATGATCACCCTTGTAAAGTATCCCATAACTATTAATCATGAACTCTTGTCATTGAGAACATTTTCCTCTAATCTCAACCAAGTAGGGATCTTTGTGCTATCTCTCATGAATTTATTTGACTTAAGCTGGCTGTGCTACAATACTAGCTAGTAACCTTCCACTCAAAAATCAGCAATCACATTTGCCTTGTCCCAATCATATAAAATAGTGATGTCATAATTCTTTAGCAACTCGATCATCTTTGCTATCGCAAATGCAAATTCTCTAATTAGAGATGTACTTTAAACTCTTGTGATTAGTATAGACGTCACATAGTCCACTATACAAGTCACAATGCCAAATCTTGAGAGCAAATATAATTTTCGTCAACTCTAAATGATCATGTGTGAGATAAATATTCTGGTGATTCTTTAGTTTCCTCTAAGCATAGGCTATCATTTTTTTGTTAGGTATCAAAGTACACTCGAGGCCTATGCGTAAAATATCATAGTATAATAAAACTTCACTAAATTAATACTTGATTAATTAATAATCTCTCAAAGATAATATTTTTCTCCGATCCCGATTTACGCCAATGGAAAAAATTACTCATTTCGATAAGATAATAAGATAATATATTTTCTGAAGACCCCTATATAAATATATGGTCCCACTAATATTATAAATTAATAATTCATTAAAAATACAAATATGTCTAAGACAATTTAGTGAAACGTGATTCTATTGTGTTCTATTTTTTTGTTAAAATTTAAATCTTGTTTAAACTCATCTCTAACTTTTCTTATTGCATCCAAAAGTTTCCGTGTTGTTTTTTTGAACTGCATCATAAAATTGTGAAAAGTTCTAAATGTAATAAGTGTTTCCTGACCATAGCTTGTTCCAAATAAAGTGTATCATCTTCTACTTTATCATTAACATTATTTTTTTCAATGGTATCCACAATTTCTTCTGAGCTCTGAACCTATGAACATGTATCATTTTCACCCATTCAATAGGTTATTAACGTCCATTTTATTGCGGTAATCGAGATCATTAATCATGATTCAAGTTCATGAATGACATTTTTACTAGTGAATTCATTTAAATTCTCTGAGATTTCATCCCCAAATGAATTTTGAGGTGTCGAAACACTCTTTCAATCAATAATTATTAATTCATTGATTAAATAATATTTTTATAAAATAATAATATTTCATAGTCTCACCTATATTAATTTAGTGAAGTTTACCAACTCATACCTACCAATACTTGTAAGAAGTGAGAAAACTAGAGTAATAATCAAAACAAACTTCAGCTTATATGAAAGCCACAATCATTTGTCTATTGAAAATAACCCCCTTTGTAAGTCAATCTAGTCAATTGAGGCTACAAGAACTGAAAATCCTCAACCTTTAAAAGCATACTAGGCCTAAAAATTGTACAAGTGTTTTTCATGTTCCACCACATTGAGGGACTAGATAAGGATGTTATCAATAAAGATAATCACAAAACCTTCAAGACATAAGTTGAACATCCAAATTATCATATACAAAAAGTAGTTGGGGCATATGTAATCCCAAAAGATATAACAAAGAATACATATTGTATATGTATCTAGCCCTAAAAGTTGTCTTGGAGATATCCTCTTTCTTGATCTTCCACTGATAATACTCATCTCTCAAATCATTGCTCAAACAAATTTTTAATGCAAGGCAAATAATAATTGTTCTAAATGGTAAATTTGTTGTAATATGTAAAATAATACACATGCGCATAAAATCAATGTGTTCGGAATTATGCCTTCCCATCTAAAAAAGTTCATTTCTTGAATATTTGGCATTTTACAAGTTTTAAATGCAGCTTTTTTGCTTTAAAAATATGGTTAGTATGAACGAAAATATTTATTTGCTTATTGTTTGACGGTTGGTAAGTAAATACAAATTATTATTTTCAAAAATATATGTAGAGAATCTATTTAAACACTATGGGGTAGGAGTGTCACGGTGGGAGCTATAGGGGTGAGGTTGGTAAAAACTATCAGTGTGGTATGTCAGTTATAGAACTTATTTTTTCTTCCTCAATTAATTTCCTCATATCTAAATTATTTTCCTAAAAACAGTAAAAATTCACAACTTTTGACCAAAGAAACATAAAAAAATTAAAGTGAAAAATGTATTCCTCCCTACGAAACACACATAAATTATAATAGTGTTTTCCTTTTTGGTTCAAGTGATGATCCTTTATCTATTTTACAACATATAGGAAAGAATTTGAGCATTGAACGTCTAACCTCATTTTTTAATTATTGTGATATGTAGAGTGGTGCAAAACCACAGAGACCGATCTCTTGATGCATTTCTATAGTTGATGCATATGAGATTATATATAATTCAACAAAAATGTTGGGAAAATGACTAATAACTTTTCTTTTATACAAAATTGTTGTAGCATGATGACAACACTTGAAAAGTATCAACAATGCAGTTACGCATCTTTGGACCCGATGCTACCAGTTAGTGATACTCAGGTATTGCTTATATATTTACGATCATAAACATATACAAATTAACTCTTATTGTATTGTATCAAACTATTATTATGATCTTGCATGTTGACACAATATGATGATAAGATAAATTTCATATATGGTCATATAATTATGCATTTTAATAGAAAAATCATTAAATTTTACCCTACTAACGTGGAACTCATTTAGTATATATATATATATATATATATATATATATACTATGTTTCTTTCAAGATACTACTAACGTGGAACTCATTTAGTGTGTGTGTATATATATATATATATATATATATATATACTACGTTTCTTTCAAGATATTTATACTGTAGTTAAAAAAAAAAAACAATTAAGTTGTTGTAAGTGTTGTGATTATTTTAAACATTAAGTTGGTTCCACTTTATAGTAATTTTGATTATGTTTGGTGAATACTATTCTCGTACTGCATAGAATTAGTTAAGAGATAGTATTTGAGTTTTTCTTCCGAAAGCCTAACAAAATCTGTACCTTGAAATACATGGAAAATACGTAAAGATAATTAAGCTGGGAAACGTAATTCAAGTACAGCATGGTTCCATAGTTTAGTCACGTGACATATTTACACATATAGAGGAACCAACAAAGCAATTTTCCTTAACAAATGTCACGTGTGCACTTGATTCTTTTTTATGGTCATGGAAATTCTTTTTTGATATGGGTGACAGTGAAATTCGATCTTTCTATCTACTTTGATATCATGTTGAACCGTGTGATCATCTCATTTAAAAATTTATGCTGTTAAAGAAAGCATATTTTTATGAATTAATTGTATTTCTCAATGCTTTTTTCTTTCGAACAGATGAACTACAATGAGTATGTGAGGCTAAAGGCAAGAGTTGATCTCCTTCAACGTTCTCAAAGGTAAGATATTAGTGATGTAATTAAATCACCCTTAACGTGTATACTTTTAACACAAGGGTTAAATCAATGAAAAAAAATTTAGTTAGCTTTACATAAGTTTTTGATTTGTAAAAATTGTTACGGCTTTAATAGAAATATTCTTGGAGAGGATTTGGGAACACTAAACTCGAAAGAACTTGAGCAGCTTGAGCACCAATTGGATGCGTCTTTGAAGAAAATTAGATCAAAGAAGGTATATCCAAATACTTCAAACTTAAATATTGTAAGGATTTAATCATGTGTCACGTTCATCTATTCTTTAGTCACAATAGGAGCCTGTCCATAATAACGTGACATGCCTCGATAGTCTATCTTTGTCTTTGTGTGTCTGAGTGGGACCTTTCCTCGTAAATTTTCTTCTTTGAGGCATGATTATGGGGCGGGATTTTCCTCTTCAATGGTACGGTACCAAAACGATAATTTTTGTACACAGATTTGAGAGTATTTAGCTAGCCTATATCTTCATTTCCGTTTTTTCTTGCTCCACCAATAAACTTCTATAACAATAATAGCTCCTGTGTTAGCATCTTAGGAAGCCGTGATATGATAAACACAAGCTTCCACACACATATGAGTTAGTTTGATTTGAAACAAAGTTTAAGAAAGAGAGACTAATACCTAGTGAGAGGGTCTACTTTTGGCTTCCTCTGGGTCGTGTGAAGCTTAGCTTGCTTTAGCAGTAATGTGATTTTGAAATTCATAGTCTAAAATACGTAATAGAAGTTTGTATGACTATAAATCATTTCAATAAGAAAAAATATAAAAAGTGTCATTCTTTTTGTAACTGACTAGAAAGAAAAGTAAGTCATATAAATTGAAATGAAAAGAGGGAGGAGCTAGTATGATTTTTGGCGTAAAGTTCATTTTCCAACAATCAGTTTATAATGTGTAAGTGCACACTTTGTCAGACTCAATCTATGCTGGATCAGCTGGCAGACCTTCAGGAAAAGGTACACTACCTTAACATCGCAAAGTTCATTTATCCCATCAAAAGCATTTACAAAATTCTAATATATAAATAATATATTAGGAGCAAATGCTGGAAGATGCAAATAAACAACTTAGAAACAAGGTACGTATATATGTGTTAATTAATTAAGTTGATATATCATTTGCTTTTGCTTTTTTGTATTTTTAATGAATAATTGTTTGTGATCAGCTGGAAGAAAGTGCAGCTAGAATTCCACTTGGATTGTCATGGGGAAATAATGGAGGACAAACAATGGAATACAATCGACTCCCTCCACAAACTGCACAACCTTTCTTTCAACCTCTCGGTTTGAATTCTTCATCTCCTCAATTCGGGTACGTAAAACTTCTTCCATCTCATTCCCATTTTATATGAGTTATTTTTTACTTGACACAGAGTTTAAGAAAGACTTTTGAAACTTATAGTCTAAAAAGTAATAGATATATATGTGGTTGTACTAAATGAGTATTTTAAAGTTAAATTATTATATAATATAGAAATATGTCAGAAAAAGATCAAATATACCCCCAAACTATCGTAAATGGTATGCAGATACCCTCCGTCATACTTTTGGAACATTGGTGCCCCTGCTGTCCAAAAACTAAAGTATATATACCCTTTTACTAACGGACTTACACGTGTAATAATCTTATTCACCGACCCGACATTTATTAAATATCGGATCGACAAATAAGATTACTCCGCGTGTCCCTATTAAGTCTTCTGTTAGACTGAAAAGTATAAATGCTCTAGTTTTTGGACGGCAGGGGTACCAATGTCCCAAAAGTATGATGGAGGGCATTTGCATACCATTTACGATAGTTTGGGGTATATTTGTCATTTCCCCCCTCATTTTAGGACTGACTAAAAAGGAAAGTAAGTTACTCCCTCTGTCCCAATTTATGTGACACTTTTCGTTTTACGAGAGTCAAACAGTTTAAGTTTGACCGAGAATTTTCGCATGAAATCTTCAATTTTTTTGAAATGAAATTTATATATTTGTAAACTATGTAAAAAGTACTATATATAAGTCACAACAATTGATAATTCAAAATGTTTAAAAGATCTATGAAAAATTTACGGTCAAAGTTAGACTTGTTTGAATCTCAAATTCGAAAAGTGCCACATAAAATGGGACGGAGGGAGTATATAAATTGGGATAGAGGAAATAATTGTTTTTTATGGAAAACTTAGGAAGCTTCTCACTATGTCGGTGAGAATCTGTTTCCTAAGTGAATTGTGGTTTGGTGAAAAATGAACGGGAAAAAGAAGTACAAATTTTCCACTGATTAGCAGTGAGAAAAATATTTGTTTCTAGTAGTGTGAGGAGAGGATAGTCCGCATATATAATCCTTAACTTTGTGGATAAATAAATCATTTTCGACAGATCATCATCTCAAAATTAAAAAAAATTGAAGCGTGATTGCAAGAAAAGAATAATATGTATGCATATTTATTGCTGTCCATGCAGATACAATCCAAATATGGGTGCAAATCATGAGGTTAATGCAGCAACAACTGCTCATAATATTAATGGATTCATTCCAGGGTGGATGCTGTAATGGATTAACATAGTAATTTGTTATCCCTTTTTCTTCTTGCATTGTATGAACTAATATAATTAGTCCTTTTTTTTTGGGGTGGCCACTAACCTGTATTTAGCAACTTATAATTATTGTTGAAGTAGTGAGGAGAATAATTCACTCAACTTGTTATAAAAATAACAACTCCCGGCCCCATCTCAACTGTGCAAAAACATCTTAATCCTATGTAACTTTTGCACAATGACATCTTTGAATTGATGATATATATATATATATGTGTATTTAATATATATAGGCAATATTTTTTGTTTATCATTTAGATTAGTTCTGATGTTAACAATTATTCAGTGTATCGTAAGAATTCTAGCATATCCTTTGAGAATTAATCTATTGTTATTCTCTACATGGACTTGTATACAGAGTTAACCTTCTTGAATATAATATACTATGGTTACTTGTGATGTTTCACCAATAACTATAGAACAATAAGATCTTTAAAGATATCGGTTATGGGACTAACATAATTGCAAGTGTAATGCAAATACTGAAAGAATGTATATAAGAACAAGAAGGTACAACCTCAACTATGAGGTACATCAGCAGATGTTACAATAAAACATATATGTCTCTTTGCTGGTAGAACCACTTTATTGTCAACTTCTAATAAACGTAATTGACCCAATTTTAGATCATCTTCTGGAATCATATAACTGTCAAAAGTGAGTGACTGATCATCGGAACTGCTATAGTCCGAATACTCATTGTTGGGTTCTAAAGGTGATTAGGGCGTCATACGGAACCTTATAATTTGCAAATCATAAGACAATAAATTAGATAACAAAAATTATACTAAAAACACAATATTATTATATGAAAACTAATATATAGAAAAATATTAAAAATTGTGGAGAGAATAAATTTCCCCATAAACAAAACTCTTAGATGTGTACATTGTGGATACTATTGTGTTATGCTATGAGAATAGGAATCTTCAATTTATAGATCTCCAAATTTTTCCCAGAATGTTTAATTAGAAGTTATAGATGACCTCTGACCTCTGTGATTGAGATTTTGTTGATTGATTGTTCGATTTGAACTCATGGATGACAAAATCTCTATTTTATTTACTTTAAGATAAAAAGGACTATTGACTTTCAAGTTAATTTTAAAAGGCACTAAGGCGGTTTTTCATAGCATTGACATCAATTTTTTCATATTGGTTCATCCAGGTGATACTTGTTGTCTTTAGATCTGATAACTTGTCACGACCCAAGGGTACCTCCTAGATGTAACAAGGCACATAGAACCCCGAAAGGCTCCATGTAAGCCACTTAGCATATCATAACATAAGCATAGAAAAATAAAGAGTAAAAATGCATTTCAAGTCCAACATTTTCATAAAGGAAAGCGGCAGTCTAGACTTGTCCAAATATAGTCATCTATTACAATACTTGAATCAAATTGGGCCTAGCCCATACAACATGTCCGAAAATGGAAATACGATAAAAGAAACTACAAAGATAGCATCCGTCCTCGAATCATGAGGACTCACCAACAAGCAAGGAGAAACTGTAACATCTCGCTAATTGAAAGAACTAGAAAGAGTTAGAATTGGAAATAGTCATTTTAGAAAAGAATGAGAAATTTGGAAATTTGATAAGTTATGTTAAGTTTGGGTTTTGGTCAACTTCAAATGACCATAACTACTATCTCAAGATGATTTAGGTGTGCTTCTAGATACTGTAGGAAATATCTTGGAATTATCTTTCCAACGCCGCCGAGTTTGCTCAATTCCGAGTTAGTATGAGTGAGATATGCCCATTTGAAGTTGGGTTGTTCAACTAAGGAAAGTCTAATCCGGATTTTAGAAGGGCTTTATTGTATTTTCCATACCCTATTAATTTAATTTCGTTTTTTGGTAATTAGTTGGGGTATAAACTGAACTTGGTCTGTTTACACAATTAAAAAATATGCTAGGGCTTGGATAAAAGAGAAAAGAGGAGAAAGGAGAAGAAAGTTCAAGATTCGTCAAGATTGTGTGAGTTTGGGTGTGGATTTCCCCAAGGATTCAATCCTACAAGGTATGCGAAACTTTCATAGCGTTGGGTTCGTTCACCCACGCTCCAATCATGTTTGTTTTAGCGAAATTCATTTTTAGAAAGTTGAAAGTATGATGTTCTTGAATTTTGCTTTAGTTCTTGAGATTTGATGGGATTGTGGAGTTCTTGATGGAATCGTGTCAATTTAAGAGTTGTTTTAAGTTAGATTCTTGTGTATATATACCAGGTATTTGAATCTAGAGAGGGATTTAGAAAAAGAATCGAAATTAGGTGAATTGGGGTGAGAAAATGAAGAAAGGAAAAAGTTGAGCAGGTTTTGGCACGCAAGTCCACGACCAAGTCCGCGTCACGGACTCACTCCAGTGCACAAAAATCACCTCTGCGTTGCAGAGAAGATGCGGACTTCTCTATTTTAAATATTATTTTCGCGATCAAATATTTAAATGCATCTCTGCGTCGCAGATTTGCTTCTAGACAATGATTTCTTGATCTTTTCTCATGATTAACTATCTAAAAGCCCTCTTAAACATCATGAGATCTTTCCTATCACAAATCACAATCCTTGAATCCATAATTCAATTCAAGGAAAGTTAAGAGTCAAGTCAAGAGAAGTTAAAAGTCAAGTTAAGAAAAGTTCATAAACTTTTCCAAAAGTATTTTACAAACATTTTAACCTTGTGCTAAGACTTAAGCTTTGAGTTGAGTAAATAGTAAGAGTAAAGTTCATTTCTTCAAAGATTATACGAGAACTAAGTATTCCCAAGAGTTAAAAATGTTTTCACATTTGAGCAAGAAGGGAAACACCAATGTCCAAGATAGCTTTTAAGCTAAGTTTTGAGTAATTATCTCAAACCAAAAAAATTAGATTTGTTTTAAAAACATACGAGCTAAGTATATTTTTGGGAGTAGTATTGAGCACTGATATAGGGATGCGAGCTCATAATAACTCAAGTTTCTATAAACCATGTAGCCATCATGAGTAGTAAATGATCATACTTTTTAGATGATTAATTAAGTGCTTTTTAGCATAGACTAGTGGATCCACATAGTTAAGGTGTCCTATATGACAGCAAAATATAGGACAGTTCTGACAGCGTGGGCAAGACCCTGTATCACCACTTAGGCTCATAGTGATGGTTATCAGTTAGAGAAACTCCCACAGTACTAAATTACTTTATTATATGAGTAAGTTGAGTTGTTATTGCATTTGTTTAACAAACTGAGTTTTTTTCTATTGTTTTAAAAGCTTTCTATATATTGCATGTTTATTGTTGCTTTATATTGAGTTAAGTTATTCATAAGTTAATTAAAGCCAAGGTAAGTTTTTCTTTCAGATTCCCTTCAAGCTTATGTTATGTTTAGTATTCTCCTCGCATACTTGTACATTCAATGTACTGGTGCCATTTGGCCTGCATCGTTTTATGATGTAGACACAAGTAACCATGATCAACATCCAATGCCTCGTTGATCCAATTGAACACTCAGAGTCTGTTGGTGAGCCTCTTTGCTTTCTGGAGGGCTTCTTTTTACATTGTTTTCTAGTATTTCAGTTGTTAAGATGATCGGGGGTCTTGTCCTGACATCCCTCTTTGTGTTAGAGGCTTCATAGACGAGTAGCTATAGTCATTTAGTCTTGTATTTTAGATGTTTTGCTATGAGACTTGAGTAGCCATTTTGGCTAGTTTGAATGTTTCCTTAAAGACATTCTCAGTTTAATTCATGAGTTTCTTATTTGAGATTAAATCTTATGTTTAAGTCTTCCGCTGAGTAAGTAAGCCAGGTCAAGGGTTTGCTTGGGGCCAACAATGGTTCTCGAGTACCAATCCCACCCAGCGTGTAGGCTCAGGGCGTAACAAACTTGATATCAGAGCACAAAGTTCAAGAGTCTTAGATAGTCTATGAAGCCGTGTGTTTAAAGTCCTAGTTATCAGTGTGAAGCGTGCCACATCTATAATTAGGAGCCTGCAACACTTAGGAAATTTTCTCATTTCTTTCACACTCATTTCGTGTGTTAGAGTTTGGTCTCTAATTCTTCTAATTCGTGCTTGCGTGTGTTTTCAGTTAATCAAGCCTTCTCGAAGAGCTGTCTGAGGTCTTCCTGCTAGGAGGAACGTTGAAGAGCAAGGGGTACCTAATGCACCTGAAGTGCAACCCCTGGGAGAAGTTACCAATGTTGAGTTCAGGGAAGCGATTCGAATGTTAAGCCAAGCTGTGACTAACCAGGTTTGGAAATAAAGAGGAGCTAGACATGAAGTGGATGATACTTCAAGGATCCAAGAGTTCTTGAGGATAAATCCTTCAAGCTTCACTGGTTCGAGCACTATTGAGAATCCAGAGAACTTTATTGAGGAGCTGCAAAAAGAATTTGAAGTTATGCACGTTGTCGATGCTGAATGCATAGAACTAGCGGCATATCAACTCAAGAGTGTTTCTAGGACTTGGTTTGACTAGTGGAAGAAAGGTAGAGCTGAGGGAGAACCACCTACAAGTTGGGCTTGTTTTGAGGAGGCCTTCTTGGGGGGCTTCTTTCCCCGAGAACTGAAAAAGGCCAAAGTACGAGAGTTTCTCACTCTTAAGTAGGATTCACTAAGTGGTCATGAGTACAACTTGAAGTTTACTCAACTTTCCCATTATGCTTCGGAGATATTTGCGGCTATGAGAAGCAAGATGAGTCTTTATGTTACTGGATTATCTCGTCTATCAAGTAAGGAAGGTAAGGCTGCAATGCTAATAGGTGACATGAATATATCAAGGTTGATGGTCTATGTTAAGAAGGTTGAGAAAGAGAAGCTGAGGGATAGGGAGGAGTTTAGAAACAAGAAAGCGAAGATAGGAAATGAGTTAGGGCAGCAAAGAATTAATCTGAACCATTCATCCTTTCAGCAAAAGCAAAAGGGACCTGCAGTGCATGTGCACCCAGAAACAAAGGTGATTATAATGGTCAGAATTCATGAAACTTTAGAGCTAGACCTGCACAGTCTCAAGGTAGTGTAGCACACGGAGGTAACTGGACTCCTGAATGTGCTAAGTGTGGAAGGACTCACCCAGGTAAATGTCGTGATGGCTCCACAGGTTGTTTCAAGTGTGGACAAGACGGTCACTTTATGAAAGAGTGCCCTAAGAATTGACAGGGTAATGGGAAACAGGGCAATAGGGCACAATCTTCATCAGTTGTTCCACCAGACAGGGCTGCACCTAGAGGAGATATTTTTGATTCTGTCGGAGGAAGAAACTGCCTTTATGTGATCACTAGTCGTCAAGAGCAAGAGAATTCTCCAGATATTGTCACTGGTATTATCAAAGTCTTTACTCTTGATGTTTACGCTATGCTAGACCCAGGTGCAAGTTTATATTTGTGACTTTTTATGTTGCAAATAGTTTTGATGTTCTTCTTAAGAAACTTTATGAACCCATTTGTATTTCTACACCTGTTGAGGAGTCTATTCTAGCTAAGCAAGTATATCATAATCGTGTCATTTCCATCAATCACGAAGACACCACGGCTGATTTAGTTGAGTTAGACATGGTAGATTTTGATGTCATTCTTGGTATGAATTGGTTTGATGCTTGTTATGCCTCCATTTATTGTATAACTTGAGTTGTTAGGTTCCAAATTCCTAATGAGCCAGTTATAGAGTGGAGTAGCAGTTCAGTAGTGCCAAAGGGTCATTTCATTTCGTACTTTAAGGCTAGAAAGTTAGTTTCAAAGGGGCATGTCTATCACTTAGTCTAAGTTAACGACTCTAGTGTTGAGATACCACCTATTCAGTTAGTTTCAGTAGTAAAAGAGTTTCCATAAGTCTTTTCTGATGATCTTCCCGGAGTCCCTCCTGAGAGAGACATAGACTTCGGTGTCCTTCCTGATACTCGTCCAATATCTATTTTGCCATATAGAATGGAACCAATAGAGTTAAAAGAATTGAAAGATCTCCTTGATAAGGGTTTTATTCAACCAAATGTCTCTCTTTGAGGTTCTCCAGTCTTGTTTGTGAGGAAGAAGGATGGTTCCCTTAGAATGTGTATAGATTACCGTTAGTTGAAAAAGATTACCATCAAGAACAAGTATCCTCTTCCGAGAATTGATGATATTTTCGATCAGCTTCAGGGTGCTACTTGTTTTTCTAAGATAGACCTCATATCAGACTACCATTAGTTGAGGGTAAGGGAATGTGATATTCCAAAGACAATAATCAGAACCCGTTATAGTCATTATGAGTTCCTAGTTATGTCCTTTGGTTTGACCAATGTGCCTGCAACATTCATGGACCTTATGAATATAGTATTCAAACCTTATTTAAATATGTTTGTTATCGTATTCATTGGTGACATACTAATATATTCGAGAAATGAAGAAGATCATGCTAATCATCTTAGGATAGTTCTCCAAACTCTAAAGGATAGAGAGTTGTATGCTAGAGGATTCACAATATAGCTTATGAGTTAAAACTAAGACAAGAGTGAACAACAGTACATCTAATATTTCATATCTCCATGTTGAAGAAGTGCATGAGTGATCCTTCATTGATCATATCAACTAAAGATATTGGGATCAAGGATAGCTTATCTTATGAGGAGATTACGGTTCAGATTCTACATCGTCAAGTTCGCAAGTTGAGGACTAGGAAGTAGCATCAGTCAAAGTCCTTTGGAGGAATCAACTTGTTGAGGAAGCTACTTGGGAAGCTGAATAAGATATGAAAAAGAGGTATCCACATCTCTTTGAAACAGGATAAATTCAAGATCAAGGTACTAATTCTTTTCTTAGTGCTCTTTAATTTATAAGTTGGCATGTTGCATTTGCAGTGCTTGTTAAGTGTTTGAGCTGAATGTGAGATGTTACACCCTTAACCTAGTAAGAGTAATCTCATTTGGAGAAGAATGTTCCCAATTGGGAGATATTGTAACATCTCGCTAATTGAAAGAACTAGAAAGAGTTAGAATTGGAAATAGTCATTTTAGGAAAGAATGAAAAATCTGAAAATTTGTTAAGTTATGTTAAGTTTGGGTTTTTGGTCAACTTCAAACAACTATAACTACTAGCTTAGGATGAGTTACGTGTGCTTCCAGATACTGTAGGAAAGATCTTGGAATTATTTTTTTAACGCCGCCGAGTTTGCACAATTCGGAGTTTGTATGAATGAGATATGCCTACTTGAAGTTGGGCTGTTCAACTAAGGAAAGTTAATCCAAATTTTAGAAAGGCTTTATGGTCTTTTCTATACCCTATTAATTTAATTTTGTTATTTGATAATTAGTTAGGGTCTAAACAGAACTTGGTTAGTTTACGCAATTAAGAAACACTCTTGGGCTTAGAGAAAAGAGAAGAGGAGAAACGAGAAGAAAGTTCAAGATTCGTCAAGATTGTGCGAGTTTGGATGTAGATTTCACCAAGGATTCAATCCTACAAGGTATGAGAGACTTTCATAGCGTTGGGTTCATTCACCCACGCTCCAATCATGTTTGTTTTAGCGAAATTCATTTCTAGAAAGTTGAAAGTATGATGTTCTTGAATTATGTTCTTGAAGTTTGCTTTAATTCTTGAAATTTGATGGGATTGTGGAGTTTTTGATGGAATCGTGTCGATATAAGAGTTGTTTTAAGTTAGATTATTGTGTATATATACTAGGTATTTGAATCTAAAGAGGGATTAAGAAAAAGAATCAAAATTAGGCAAATTAGGGTGACAAACCAAGAAGGAAAAAGTCGAGTAGGTTTTGGCACACAAGTCCGCATTGCGGACTTGCTCATCCTATACACAAAAATCACCTCCGAGTTGTGGAGAATACGTGGACACCTTTGTTTTAACAATAAATTTCACGATCAAATATTTAAATGCATCTCTGCGTCGCGGACTTGCTTCCAAACAGTGAATTCTTGATATTTTCTCATGATTAACTATGTAAAAGCACTCACAAACATCATGAGATCTTTCATATCACAATCACAATCCTTGAATCTATAATTCAAATCAAGGAAAGTTAAGAGTCAAGCCAAGAGAAGTTAAGAGAAATTAAGAGAAATTCATAAAGTTTTCCAAAAATCTTTTACAAATGTTTTAACCTTGTGTTAAGACTTAAACTTTGAGTTGAGTAAAGATTAAAAGTAAAGTTCATTTCTTCAAATATTATATTGGAACTAAGTATTTCCAAGAGTTAAAAATGTGTTTACATTTGAGCAAGAAGGGAAATACCGATTTTCAATATAGCTTTTAAGCTAAATTTTGAGTAATTATTTCAAACCAAAGAAATATTTTTGTTTTAAAAACATATGAGCTAAGTATATTTTTGGGAGTAGTATTGAGCACCGATATGGGGATGCGAGTTTATAATAACTCAAGTCTCCATAAACCATGTAGTCATCATAGGTAGTAAAGGATAATACCTTTTAGATGATTCATTAAGTGCTTTTTAGCATAGACTAGTGGATCCACATAGTTAAGGCGCCTTATATGCGGCAAAGTATAGGACAGTTCTGACAGCGTGGGCAAGACGTTGTATCACCACTTAGACTCATATGAGTTTTGGTCAACTTCAAAAGACCATAACTTCTAGCTCATTATGAGTTAGTTCTACATCCAGATACTGTAGGAAATATCTTGAGATTATCTTTCAAATGCCACCAAGTTTACGTGATTCCGAGTTCGTATGAGTGAGATATGCCCATTGGAAGTTGGGCTATTTGGATAAGGAAAGTCCAATCCAGCTTTTGGAAGGGTAGTTTGGTCTTTTCCATATCGAATTAAGTTAATTCATTTTTAGTAATTAAATTGGTGTCTAAACTGAATTGGTTCAGTTTAGACAGTTGGAAATTAAAGCTAGGGTTTTTGGAGAGAGAACTGAAGAGAGATTAGGAGAGGAAAATAAAGATTTAGTCATCTTCGTAAGGAATTGATTGCAGATTTTGTCAAAGATTTGATCCTACAAGCGATGTGAGACTTTCGTAGCGTTGGGTGCATTCACCCACGCGTCAATCATGTTTAGTTCAACAAAATTCGTCCTAAAAAGGGTTGAAAGTTTGATGCTCTTGATATGTGTTCTTGAGTTTATTTTCGTTCTTGAATTAGGCTGAATTGAGGAGTTCTTGAGATTATCACGTCAAATTTTAGAGATTTTTTGAGTTAGGTTCTTGGGTACATTTACTGGGTATCTGAATCTAAAGAGAATTTGGGAAAATTGAACCGAGTTTAGGTGAATTGGGGCATAAAAATGAAGAAGGAAAAAGTCAGGCGAATCTTGAGACCCTGTCCGCTTCGCGGACTTGCCCCACCATTTCACAAAAATTTTCTTTGCGGATCGGAGTGGTCACAGATCGTTCTTCCTCAAAATTTATTTCGCGACCAAATAATTAAATGCATCTCCACGTCGTGATCTTTTCTCATGTTTAACTATCTAAAAACACTCCTAAACATCATGAGATCTTTCCTATCACCAGTCACAATTCTTGAATCCATAATTCCATTCAAGGAAAATTAAGAGTCAAGTCAAGAGAAGTTAAGAGAAATTCATTATGTTTTCCAAAAGTCTTTTACAAACGTTTTAACTTTGTGTTAATATTTAAGCTTTGAGTTAGTAAAGAGTAAGAGTAAAGTTCATTTCTTCAAAGATTATACCGTAACTAAGTATTCCCAAGATTTAAAAATGTTTTCACATTTAAGAAAGAAAGGAAACACTGATTTCCAATAGAGCTTTGAAGCTAAGTTTTGAGTAATTATCTCAAACCAAAGAAAGAGTTTTGTTTTTAAAACATATGAGCTGAGTATATTTTGGGAGTAGTATTGAGCACCGATATGGGGACGTGAGTTCCTTTTAACTCAAGTCTCCATAAACCATGTAGCCATCATAGGTAGAAATGATCATACTTTTTAGATAACTCATTGATGCTTTTTAGCATAAACTAGTGGATCCACTTAGTTAAGACATTCTATATGATAACAAAGTATAGGACAGTTTCGGTAGCGTGGGCAAGATGTTGTATCATCACTTCGGCTCATAATGGTGGTTGTCAGTTAGATAAACTCCTACAGAATTATATTACTTTATATGTAATTGAGTTGCTATTGTATTTTCTTTAATACATTGAGTTGTCACCTACTGTTTTAAATGCTTTGTATAAACTGCACTTTTATTGTTGCTTTTACCTTGCATTTAAGTTGAGTTATTCATGAGTTGAGTAAAGCCAAGGTAAGTGTTCCATTCATATTCATTTCAAGCTTATGTGATGTTTAGTTTTCCGTTGTATACTCGTACATTCAATGTATTAATGCCTTTTAGCCTACATCATTTAATAATGCAGACACAGGTAACCAAGATCATCATCCAGCTCCTCGTTGATCCAGTTGAGCACTCAGAGTCATTTGGTGAGTCTCCTTGCTTTCCGGAGGACTCCTTTTACATTGCTTTAGCACTTTAGTTGTTAGGATGATTACGGGTCTTGTCCTAACATCCCTCTTTGTTTTAGAGGCTTCATATACGAGTAGTTATAGTTCTTTAGTCTTTCCGTTTTCAGTTGTATACGTTAAGACTTGAGTTTCCATTTTGGCTAAGTTTTATATCTCTTTAAGTTATTGCATGAGTTATCTTTTGATACTACCTCTTATGTTTAAGTCTTCCTCTGAGTAAGTAAGTCAGGCCAAGGGTTCGTTTGGGGTCAAAAATGGTTCTGGAGTACCAATCCTGCCTAGGGTGTAGGCTCGGGGTATGACAAACTTTGTATTGGAGTACATAGTTCAAAAGTCATAGGAAGTCTATGAAGCGGTGTTTGTAGAGTCCTAGTTATTAGTGTGAAGCGCGCCACATCTATAATTAGGAGACTACAACATTTAGGAATTCCTTCACTTCTTTCATACTCATTCCGTGCGATAGAGTTCATCTCTATAAAGTCCCTTTCTGACGCGTGCTTGCACTTGTCTCTCAGTTGATCATGCCTCCACGAAAAGTTTTTTGAGGTCATCCTGCTAGGAGGAACGTTGAGGAGCAAGGGGTACCTAATGCACCTGAAGTGCAACCCCAAGGAGAAGTCACGAATTTTGAGTTCAAAGAACTGATTCTAATGTTAAGCCAAGCTGTGACAAACCAAGTTGGGCAACAAAAAGGAGCTAGACAGGAAGTGGCTGATACTTCAAGAATTCGAGAGTTCTTGAGGATGAATCCTCCATGTTTCACTGGTTCAACACTAATGAGGATCCAGAGAACTTTATTGAGTAGCTGCAAAAGGTATTTGAAGTTATGCACATTGCCGATGATGAGAGAGTAGAACTAGTTGCATATCAACTAAAGAATGTTGCTAGGACTTTGTTTGACCATTGGAAGAAGGGTAGAGCTGAGGGAGCACCACCTGCAAGTTGGGCTTGTTTTGAGGATGCCTTCTTGGGGCGCTTATTTCCCCAAGAATTGAAATAGGCCAAGGTACAAGAGTTTCTCACCCTTAAGAAAGATTCACTAAGTGTTCATGAGTACATCTTGAATTTCATCCAACTTTCCCGATATTCTCCGAAGATGGTTGTGGATATGAGAAGCAGGATGAGTCTTTTTGTTGCTGGATTGTCTCGTCTGTCAAGTAAAGAGGGCAAGTCAGCCATGCTAATTGGGGACATGGATATAGCAAGGTTGATGGTCTATGTTCAGCTGGTTGAGAAAGAGAAACTAAGGGATAGAAGGAGTTCAGAAACAACAAAGTGAAGACAGAGAATGAGTTCGGATAGCAGAGGAATAATTTGAACCGATCCTCTTTCAAACAAAAGCAAAAAGGACATGCTTCATCATCTACTAGTGCACCTGCACCCAGAAACAACTGTGAGTACAATGGTCAGAATTCACAGAACTTTAGAGCTAGATCTGCACAGTCTCAAGGTAGTGTGGCACAAGGAGGTAACTAGGCTCCTACATGTGCTTAGTGTGGAAGGACTCACCTAACTGAATGTCGTGATGTCTCCACGGGTTGTTTTAAGTGTGGACAAAAGGTTCACTTCATGAAAGAGTGCACTAAGAACCTCCAAGGGCAATAAAGCCCAATTTTCATCAGTTGCTCCACCAGACAGGGCTACACGTAGAGGATCTACTTTCGGTATTGGCAGAGGAGCAAACCACCTTTATGCGATCATTAGTCCTCAAGAGCAAGATAACTCTCTGGATGTTGTCAATGGTATGATCAAAGTCTTTACTCTTGATGTTTATGATTTGCTAGACCTAGGAGAAAGTTTATTTTTTGTGACTTCTTCTATTGCGAATAATTTTGATGTTCTTCGTGAGAAACTTTGTGAACCCTTTTGTGTTTCTTTACCTGTTAGGGAGTCTATTCTAGCTGAGCGTGTATATCATGATTGTGTCATTTCCATCAATCAAAAGTACACCATAACTAATTTAGTTAAGTTGCACATGGTATAGTTCAATATCATTCTTGGTATGGACTAGCTTAATGCATGTTATGCCTCCATTGATTGTAGAACTCAAATTTTTAGGTTCCAAATTCCTAATGAGCCAGTTATAGAGTGAAGTAGTAGTTCAGCAGTGCTTAAGGGTCGTTTCATTTCGTACCTTAAGGCGAGAAAGTTAGTTTCCAAGGGTTGTGTCTATCACTTAGTCATAGTCAATGACTCTAGTGTTCAGACACCTCCTATTGAGTCAGTTCCAGTTGTGAGTGATTTTCCAGAAGTATTTCCAGATTATCTTCCTGAAGTCTCTTCTGAGAGAGAAATAGACTTCGGTATAGACCTTTTTCTAGATACTCAATCTATCTCTATTCCACCATATAGAATGACACCAGTAGAGTTGAAAGAGCTAAAAGAATAGTTGAAAGTTCTCCTTGATAAGGGTTTTATTCGACCAAGTGTCTCACATTGGTCTCTGGTCTTATTTGCGAGAAAGAAAGATGGTTCCCTTAGGATTTGTATAGATTACCGCCAGTTGAATAAGGTTACCATTAAGAATAAGTATCCTCTTCCTAGAATTGATGATCTTTTTAATCAGCTTCAAGGTGCTACCTATTTCTCTAAGATAGACCTCAGATTGGGCAACCATCAGTTAATGGTAAGGGAATATGATATTGCAAACACAACATTCAGGACTCGTTATGGTCACTATGAATTCCTAGTTATGCCCTTTGGTTTGCCAATGCGCCTGCAACATTCATGAACCTTATAAATAGAGTATTCAAACCTTATTTAGATATGTTTGTTATCGTATTCATTGATAACATGCTAATTTGTTCGAGGAATGAAGATCATGCTAGTAATCTCAGAATAGTTCTCCAAACTCTTAAGGATAGAGAGTTGTATGCCAAGTTCTCTAAGTGTGAATATTGGCTTGAGTCTATGGCATTCTTAGGCCACATTGTGTCTGGAGAGGGAATTAAAGTTGATACCCAGAAAATAGAGGCAGTGCAAAATTGGCCTAAACCCACATCTCCAACTAATATTAGGAGTTTCTTAGGTTTGGCTGGATATTATAGAAGGTTCATAGAGGGGTTCTCATCTATTTCATCCCCTTTGACCAAGTTAACTTAGAAAATAGTGAAATTTCAATGGTCTGAAGCTTTTAAGAAAAGCTTTCAAAAATTGAAAAAGAGGTTGACTACTGCCCCAGTATTAACCTTACTAGAAGGCACGCAAAGCTATGTTGTTTATTGTGATGCGTCTAGAGTTGGGTTGGGTTGTGTTTTGTAGAAGAATGGCAATGTTATAGCTTATTCCTCCTGACAGTTGAAATTTCATAAGAAGAATTACCCTACCCATGATCTAGAGTTGGCTGTCGTTGTACTTGCTTTGAAAATATGGTGCCATTATCTTTAGCATGTGGATGTGTTCACCGATCATAGGAGTCTTCAGTATGTGTTTACTCAGAAAGTGCTTAATCTCAGACAAATGAGGTGGTTAGAATTACTCAAGGATTCTGACATGAGTATTCTTTACCACCTAGGTAAGGCTAATGTTGATGTTGATGCCTTGAGCAGGTTATCTATGGGTAGTATCGCCCATTTTGAGGAAGATAAGAAAAAGATAGCAAAAGAAGTGCACATACTTGCACGCTTGGGAGAAGTGCGAATAATGGATTCCATAGAGGGAGGAGTAGTGGTGATTAATGGTGGTGAATCATCCTTAGTGTCAGAAGTAACAGAGAAACAAGACTAAGACCCTATTTTGCTTAAATTGAAGGAAAATGTTCATAAGCAAAAAGTTTTGGCTTTTGAACAAGGGGGAGATGGAATATTGACATATCAAGGTAGATTGTGCGTACCAAGGGTGGATGAACACCAACAGAGGATATTAGAGAAAGCTCATAGCTCTAGATATTCTATCCATCCAGGTTCCACAAAAATGTATCGTGATTTGAGAGAAGTTTATTAGTAGAGTAGTATAAAGAAGGGCATTGTAGAGTTTGTTGCTAAGCATTTGAATTACCAACAAGTTAAGGTATAGTATCAAAGGCCCAATGGTATGGTTCAGAATATAGAACTTCTAGAGTGGAAGTGGGAGATGATCAATATGGACTTCATCACAGATTTACCAAGGTCTCACAGGCAGCATGATTCTATTTGGGTGATTGTGGATCAAATGACCAAATCAGCCCACTTTTGCCAATAAAGACTACCCATACCGCAGAGGAGTATGCTAAGTTGTATATTCAAGAGGTAGCTAGACTTCATGGGGTGCTAGTTTTGATTATTTCAGATAGAGGTGTGCAATTTACTGCACAATTCTAGAAATATTTTCAGAAAGGCTTGGGTTCAAAGATGAACTTAAGTAATGCTTTTCATCCTCAAACAAATGGTCAAGCAGAGCGCACAATTCAGACTTTAGAAGATATGTTGAGGGCATGTGTGATTGATTTCAAAGGAAATTGAGATGCTCACCTACCTCTCATTGAGTTCACTTACAACAATAATTACCACTCTAACATCCGAATGGCTCCTTATAAAGCTCTTTATGGGACAAGATGCAGATCTCCTATTAGATGGTTTCAAGTTGGTGAAGCAGGGTTGAAAGGGCAAGACTTAGTTCATCAAGCTATGGAGAAAGTGAAAGTCATTTAAGAGAGGTTGAAAACGGCGCTGAGTCGTCAGATTTCCTACACTGAGTTTCAGTGAAGGAGTTAGAGTTTGAAGTTGATGATTGGGTATACTTGAAAGTTTCACCCATGAAGGGTGTTATGAGATTTTGTAAGAAGGGGAAGCTTAGTCCCCGGTATATTGGTCCTTACAGAATATCCAAGAAGGTTGGCAATATAGCTTATGAGTTAGAGCTACCACAAGAGTTAGTAGCAGTTCATCCGGTATTTCACGTCTCTATGTTGAAAAAGTGCATAGGAGATCCTTCGCTTATCATACCAACTGAAGATATTGGTATCAAGGATAGCCTATCTTATGAGGATATCCCTGTTTAGATTCTAGACCGCCAGGTTCGCAAGTTGAGAACCAAGGAAGCAGCAATAGTCAAAGTCCTTTGGAGGAATCAATTTGTTGAGGAAGCCACTTTGGAAGCTGAGGAGGATATAAAGAAGAGATATCCACATCTCTTTGAGCCCGGGGAAATTGCAGACCAAGGTATTAATTCTTTTCTTAGTAGTCTTTAATTTATATACTTGATGTGTTAGATTTGCATGTTGGGTGTTGAGCTGAATGTTAGATGTTACACCCTTAGCCTAGTAAGAGTAATCTCACTCGAGGAAGAATGTTCCCAAGTGGGAGATATTGTAACACCCTGCAACTAGAAAGAGATAGAATTAGAAAAAGTCATTTTTGGAAAGAATGGAAATCTGGATAATTGGATAAACTAAGTTAAGTATGAGTTTTTGTAAACTTAAAACAACCATAAGTCCTAGCTTGAAATGAGTTAGGTGTGCTTCCACATACCTTAGTAAATATCTTGGGATTATCTTTCCAACGCCGCCGAGTTTGTGCGATTCCAAGTTCTTATGAGTATGATATGCCCATTGAAAGTTGGGCTATTTGGATAAGGAAAGTCCAATCCGAATTTTGGAAGGGTAGTTCGGTCTTTTCCATACCCAATTAAGTTAATTCATTTTTAGAAATTAAATTGGGATCTAAACTAAATTATTTCAGTTTAGACAATTGGAAATTAATGTTAGGGTTTTTGGAGAAAGAACTTAAGAGAGAAGAGAATAGGAAAATCAAGATTTCGTCATCTTCGTAAGGAATTGATTGTGGATTTCGTCAAGGATTTGATCCTACGAGGTATGTGAGACTTTCATAGCATTGGGTTTATTGAACCACACACCAATCATGTTTAGTTTAGCAAAATTCATCCTAAAAAGGGTTGAAAGTTTGATGTTCTTAGTATGTGTTCTTGATTTTGTTTTCGTTCTTGAATTGCGCTATTTTGAGGAGTTCTTGAGATTATCGTGTCGAATTTTTAATTTGTTTTAAGTTTGGTTCTTGAGTACATTTACTGGGTATCTAAATCTAAAGATAATTTGGGAAATAGAATTGAGTTTAGGCGAATTAGGGCTCAAAAATGAAGAAGGAAAAAGTCAGGTGAATCTTGAGACCCTGTCCGCATCGTGGACTTGCCCCACCATTTCACATAAATTTTCTTCACGTCACGGAGCAGTCACGGACCGTTCTACCTCAAAATTTATTTCATGACCAAATAATTAAATGCATCTCCGCATCGCGGACTTGCTTCCTGACAGTGATTTCTTGATCTTTTCTCATGTTTAACTATCTAAAAACAATCCTAAACATCTTGAGATCTTTCCTATCACAAATCACAATCCTTGAATCCATAATTCAATTCAAGGAAAGTTAAGAGTCAAGTCAAGAGAAGTTAAGAGTCGAGTTAAGAGAAATTCATTGAGTTTTCCAAAAGTGTTTTACAAGCACATCAACTTTGCGTTAAGACTTAAGCTTTGAGTTGAGTAAATAGTAAGAGTAAAGTTCATTTCTCCAAAGATTATACGGGAACTAAGTATTTCCAAGAGTTAAAAATATTTTCACATTTAAGAAAGAAAGGAAACACCAATTTCCAAGAGAGCTTTTAAGCTAAGTTTTGAGTAATTATCTCAAACCAAAGAAAGAGTTTTGTTTTTAAAACATCTGAGGTGTGTATATTTTGGGAGTAGTATTGAGCGCCGATATGGGGACGTGAGTTCCTAATAACTCAAGTCTTTATAAACCATGTAGCCATCATGGGTAGAAAGGATCATACTTTTTAGATGACTCCTTAGTGCTTTTTATCATAGACTAGTGGATTCACTTAGTTAAGGTGTTCTATATGACAATAAAGTATAGGGCAGTTCTGACAGCGTGAGCAAGATGTCGTATCATCACTTAGGCTTATAGTGGTGGTTGTCGTTTACAGAAACTCCCATAGTATTATATTATTTTATATCTAATTGAGTTGCTATTATATTTTATTTAATACATTGAGTTGTCACCTACTGTTTCAAATACTTTGTATAAAGTGCACTTTTATTGTTGTTTTCACCTTGCATTTGAGTTGAGTTATTCACGAGTTAAGTAAAGTCAAGGTAAGTTTTCCTTTCATATTCATTTCAAGCATATGTCATGTTTAGTTTTCCCCTCGCATACTCGTACATTCAATCTACTAATCCCTTTTGGCCTGCATCTTTTAATGATGTAGACATAGGTAACCAGGATGAGCATCCAGCGCCAGTTGAGCTCTTAGAGTCAGTTGATGAGCCTCCTTGTGTAACATCTTGCTAATTTAAAGAACTAGAAAGAAGTTAAAATTGGAAATAGTCATTTTTGGAAAGGGTTGAAATCTGGAAAATTATTAAGCATGTTAAGTTTGAGTTTTTGGTCAACTTCAAATGACCATAACTCCTATCTCAAGATGAGTTAGGTGTGTTTCCAGATATCGTAGGAAATATCTTTGAATAATCTTTCCAACGCCGTGAAGTTTGCACAATTCCGAGTTGGTGTGAGTGAGATATGCCCATTTGAAGTTGGGTTGTTCAAATAAGGAAAATCTAAAATCGAATTTTGGAAGGGGAGTTTAGTCATTTCCTTACCCTATTATTTTAATTTGTTTTTAGGAGTTTATTTGGGGTCTAATCAAAATTAGATCAGTTTAGTCAATTTGAAGTTCACGCTAGGGCTTGGAGAAAAGAGAGAAGAGGAGAAAAGAGAAGAAAGTTCAAGATTCGTCGATTTCTTAGAGGTTTGCGTGTGCATTTTTTCAAGGGATGATCCCTACGAAGTATGTGAGATCACATAGCATTGGTTTAGTTCACCCATGAGCCAATCATGATTCAATTCAGTGAAGTATATTATTTTTGAAAGTAAATCCTTTGAGTTCTTGATGAAATTCATTTGAATTCTTGTTGGTTGTGTTGTTGAAACTTTCTTGAGATTTGATTCATGTTTTCGGGTGTAATTTCAAGTTTAATCTAGTATATATTGAGGGTATAATCAATTCCAAGTGTTTAGGAAAACAAACAAGTGAAATTAGAGGGTTTAGAGATGAAAAACTAAGAAGCAAAGTCGGAGAGCACCTGAGTAGGGTCCTAGGGCGTCGCCCCTCTAAAAGCCCCAAGAAGGGGTCTCTAAATTTTGACCTCTGGGGCACCGCACCAGCCAAATACGCCCCAAGTCACTCTCTGAATTTCAAGGGCTGGCGCCCCTCACCTCTCAGAGCGCCAGGGACGCCATTTCTTCCTATTGCTTCCCCAACTTTCCGTACTAGTTCCTTAGAACCGTACCTATGTTTTCTAATTGATTCCTACACTCTAAGGTACATCTAAACATTATGAAATCATCCATAAACATGAGATCATGAACCTTGAATCCATAATCCAATTCAAGTAAAGTTAAAAGTCAATTCTATAAGTTACGAATCAAGTCAAGGGGAAGTTCATAAAGTTTTCATAAGTCTATCACAAACGTTTTAATTTTGTTTTAAGACTTAAGTTTTAGGTTAAGCAAAGAGTAAAGAGTTGAGTTCATTTCTCTAAAAGTTATAAGGGAACTAAGTATTCCCAAGAGTTTAAAATATTTTCATATTTGAACAAGAAAAGGAAACACTGATTTCCAAAAGAGCTTTTAAGCTAAGATTTGAGAAATTATCTCAAACCAAAGAAAAAAGTTTTGTTTTAAAACATATGAGCTAAGTAGTAGTATTGAACACTGATATGGGGACATGAGTTGATAATAACTGAAGTCTCCATAAAGTATGTAGTCGTCATGGATGGTAAAGGATCATACTTTTTAGATGACTGCTAAGTGCTTTTAAGCATAGACTAGGGGATCAACTTAATTAAGGCATTCTATATGACAACAAAGTATAGGACAGTTTTGGCAGCGTGGGCAAGATGTTGTATCAATACTTAGACTCATAATGGTGGTTGTCGGTTAGAGAAATTCCCATAGAAACTATATTACATTATTATATGAGTAAAGTAGAGTTTGTTATTGCATTTTCTTTGACGAACTAAGTTGTTTCTACTATTTTAAAAATATTATGTATACTGCATATATGTTATTGCTGTATATTGAGTTGAGTTATTCATGAGTTGAGTAAAGCCAAGGTAAGTGTTTCTTCCAAATACTTTTCAAGCTTATATTGTGTTTAGTTTTCCCCTCGCATACTCATACATTCAATGTAATGATGCCATTTGGCATGGATCATTTTATGATGCAGACACAGGTAACCATAATCATCATCCAGTGCCTCGTTGATCCAGTTGAGCACTTTGAGTCTATTGGTCAGCCTCCTTGCTTTCTAGTGGGATCTTTTTTACATTGCTTTCTAGTTTTCAGTTGTTAGGATGATCAGGGGTCTTGTCCCGACATACCTCTTGATTTAGAGACTTCATATACAAATAGTATAGTTCTTTAGTCTTATTTATTTCAGTTGTATGCATTTAAGACTTGAGTTGCCATTTTAGCTAAGTTATTATCTCTTAAGTTATTTCATGAGTTTTACTACTTATGTTTAAGTCTTCCACTGAGTAAGTAGACCAAGCCAAGGGTTCACTTGGGGCCAACAATGGTTCTCAAGTGTCAGTCCCACCCATGGTGTTGGCTCGATGCGTGAAAAACTTGGTATGAGAGCACAAAGTTCAAGTGTCCTAGGGAGTCTATGAAGCTGTGTCTATAGAGTCCTAGTTATCGGTGTGAAGCGCGCCATATCTATAATTAGAAGACTACAACATTTAGAAAATTCTTTCACTTGTTTCATACTCATTTCATTCGTTAGAGTTTTATCTCTAAAAAGTTTCTTTCTAACTCGTGTTAACGCGTAACCAATTGTGTGTTGGACACTTTTGAGATTACTTTCATGGGGCATTTCTTTCCCCGTGAACTAAGAGAGGCAAAAAAATAGTTGTCGACATGAGGATCAGGATGGGTTTATACGTTGTTGGGTTGCCTCGTCTGTCAGATAATGAAAGTAAGGCAACCATTCTACTAGGTGACATGGGCATAACAAGGCTGATGATCCATGTGCAACTAGTTAAGGAGGAAAAGCTGAGGGATAGATAAAGGTTTATGAATAAGAGGGATAATGCATCAGGGAATGAATCTGGGCAGGAAAAGAGTAATGCGAACCGGTCTTCTTTCCAAGATAAGAAAAAAGGACCTTCTCCAACAACTACTAGTGCACCTGCACCAAGAAACAAATGTGAGTACAATAGTCAGAATTTACGAGCTAAACTTGCACAGTCGCAAGGTAGTATGGCACAAGGGGGTACTAGGATTTCTTCATGTGCCAAATGTGGTAGGAACCACTTAGAGATATGTGCCAGAATGGTCATTTTATGTGAGAGTGCCCAAAGAACAAGCAACGTAATGGTAATGGGGGCAATAGAACCTAGTCGTCTTCAGTTGCCCCACTAGGCAGAGCTATATCTAGAGGAGCTACTTCAGGGGCACGCAGAGGATCAAACTATCGTTATGCCATCGCTATTTGCCAAAAGGAAGAGGATTGGCTAGATGTTGTTGCTTTGTAGCTTTGTATGTTGCGATGAATTTTAATGTTCTTCCTAAGCAACTTAGTGAGCCCTTCAGTGTTTCTACACCTATTAGTGAGACTATTTTAGCAAACAGAGTCTATCGTGATTGTACAATTTCCATCAATCACAAAAGTGCCATGGCTGACATAGTTGAGTTAGACATGGTATATTTCAATGTCATTTTAGGTATCGACTGGCTTCGTTCCTGTTATGCATCAATAGATTGTAGAACTCGAGTAGTCAAGTTCCAGTTTCCAGTGAACCAGTTATAGAGTAGAAGAGCAATTCAGTAGTGCCTAAGGGTCGTTTTATTTCATACCTTAAGGAGAGAAAGTTAGTTTCCAAGGAGTGTGTCTTACCACTTAGTACGAGTTAATGACTCTAGTGTTGAGAAACCTCATATTCAGTCAGTTCCAATAGTAAAAGAGTTTCCAGAAGTCTTTCCTGATGATCTTCTTGGAGTCCCTCCTGAGAGAGAAATATACTTTGGTATAGAGTTGAAAGAGATTAAAGAGCGGTTCAAAGACCTCCTAGCTAAAGGTTTCATTCAACCAAGTGTCTCACCTTGGGGTGCTACAGTCTTGTTTGTGAGAAACAAGGATGGTTCCCTTAGGATATATATAGATTACCATCAGTTGAACAAGGTTAACATCAAGAACAAATACCCTCTTCCGAGAATTAATGATATTTTTGATCAACTTCAAGGTGCCACCTGTTTCTCTAATATAGACCTCAGATCTGGCTACCATCAGTTGAGGGTAAGGGAATGTGATATTCCAAAGACAGCATTCAGGACCCGTTCTGGTCATTATAAGTTCTTAGTTATATCCTTTGGTTTGACCAATGCGCCTAAAACATTCATGGACCTTATGAATAGAGTATTCAAATCTTATTTAGAATGTTTTTTGTCGTCTTCATTAATGACATACTAAGCTGTTCGAGGAATGAAGAAGATCATGCTAGTCATCTCAGAATAGTTCTCCAAACTCTAAAAGATAGAGAGTTGTATGCCAAGTTCTCTAAGTGCGAGTTTTGGCCTGAGTTTGTGGCATTCTTAGGCCACATTGTGTCTGGAAAGGGAATTAATGTTGATACCCAAAAAATAGAGGCAGTGCAGAATTGGCCTAGATCCACATCTCCAACAGATATTAGGAGTTTCTTAGGTTTGGCTGGCCATTATAGAAGGTTCGTAGAGGGGTTCTCATCTATTTCATCCCATTTGACCAAGTTAACTTAGAAAATAGTGAAGTTTCAATGGTTTGAAGCTTGTTAGAAAAGCTTTTAGGAATTGAAAAAAAGGTTGACTACTGCCAAGTGTTGACCTTATCGGAAGGTACTCAAGGTTATATGGTGTATTGTGATGCATATAGAGTTGGTTTGGGTTATGTATTTATGCAAAATGGTAATCTTATAGATTATGCCTCCAAATAGTTGAATCTTCATGAGAAGAATTACCCAATCTATGACTTATTTGTATGGTGTTCATGTAGATGTATTCACTGATCACAAGAGTCTTCAGTATGTCTTTACCCAAAAAGAGCTTAATCTTAAACAAAGGAGGTGGTTAGAATTACTCAAGAATTATGACATGAGTATTCTTTACCACCCAGGTAAGGCTAATATGGTTGTTGATGCCTTGAGTAGGTTTTCTATGGGTAGTACTGCCCATTTTGAAGAAGATCAGAAAGAGCTAGCAAGAGTGTGCATAGACTTGCACGATTGGGAGGTCGACTAATGGATTCCACAGAAGGAAGAACAGTGGTAATTAATGGGGCTAAATCATCCTTAATGTCAGAAGTGAAAGAAAAGTAGGATCAAGACCCTATTTTGCTTAATTAAAGGCAAATGTTCATAACAAAAAAGTATTAGCTTTTGAACAAGGGAGAGATGGTGTATTGAGATATCAAGTGAGGTTGTTTGAACCAAGAGTGGATGAACTCGAAGAAAGGACCATGGAAAAAGCTCATGGCTCTAGATATTCCATTCATTTGGGTTCCACAAAGATGTACGGTGATTTGAGAGAGGTTTATTGGTGGAGTTGTATGAAGAAGGGCATTGCTGAATTTGTGGCTAAGTGTCTGAATTTCCAAAGTCCTAGTGGTGTGGCTCAGAAGATAGAACTTCCAGAATGGAAGTGGGAGATGATTAATATGGATTTCATCACAGGTTTACCAGGTCTCGCAGGCAACATGATTCTATTTAGGTGATTGCTTATAAAATGATAAAATCAGCCTACTTTTTGTAGGTAAAGACTACCCATTCAGCAGAAAATTATGATAAGTTGTATATTCAAGAGATGGTAAGACTTCATGGAGTTTCGGTCTCCATTTTTTCAAATAGAGGTGTGCAATTTACTGCACAGTTTTGGAAGTCATTCCAAAAAGGCTTAGGTTCAAAGGTGAACTTAAGTACTGCCTTTCATCCTCAGACCGATAGGCAAGTGGAGCATACTATTCAGGCCTTAGAGGATATGTTGAGGGCTTGTGTCATGACCCAGACCATCGTGATTGGCAATCACACTAACCCTTCGGTGGGAGAACCACTACTACAACCCAAACCAAGAAACTAGACCAAAAACTAAAGCATTTAAGAATACGAAAACAGGAATAATAGTTAAAAACTTAAGTTCCAATAAACTTCAAAAGGATCTAACAACTAAACAATGCGGAAGTTACACCTAGAACCTGAAAGTCAATGTACCAAAACATCTAAAGTTCAACCATCAGCCTAAACAAGAAGGGGTACAACCCCTACTAAACATACAAAATCCTAATGCAATAGTCTAAGTGCGAAATGGTGGGCATAGAAGAAAGAGAACTCATTGCAGCCCGAAAGAACTAGCTCACCCATGAATTCGAACGATCACTGCTCTTCTAAGCGAGGTCTGACAATAGCTGCCTGAAGATGCCCTGTACTCAAAAAAGAAATAGCAAGCGCAGTATCAATACACAACCACAGTGCACTGGTAGGATCACGTGGCTATTTCTTTATGTGCAACATATATAAGTCAATACAATAATATAATCACATGCATATATCAAACATATACAATATCAACATTTATGAACAATGAACAACTTCACATTTCTCAAGATACATAAATATGACAAGTCATTAGTCCTCTCATGGAACCTAAACCCAAACAATTAGCATACCGTAACGTGGTACCCGATCCAATGATTATGCCGAAACGTGGCAACCGAACCCATAATAAAGTTGGTACGTGGCAACCGATCCAAGTTAGTGTGTCGAAACGCAACACCCGATCCATTCAACAAGCCACAATCATAATCACAAGTACATTTTCATAATCATACAATCAAGTCATGATTCATGGCATTCATCAATCATATATCTTCATTTACAACAAGAGTGATCAATAATACAACATCCACATACATGCATGTATCATAATAAAGCATGACAAGCATACATCACACAATCATAGAATCACAACTATCACCTACCTCAAAACAAGCATGAAATCCTAAGAAACTTGATCCTTCTCTTTCTGGATTTGTTCTGCTTGTTCTCGGTCTACAAACAATCAATATAATACAGGAATCACTGAACAATCACTAATTACCCGAATTACAAAAAATTCTAACAACCTTAGATCATACCCATGATCCCAAGTATTTGAATTAGGGCTTTCTCCACCATAGTGTCTAGATCAAAACCCTCTCCCATTGATATTTACCCATTCTATTACGTTCTATGGATTGAAAAACAAATTCGAGGAGTTAAAATCTTACCTTTAGCGTCAAGAATAGTGGAAAACTGTCAAGAATTGCTTGGGGTTCGTTTCTTAGCTCTAAAAACTGAAAAATGTAGAATCAAGATGTTTTAGGATTTATTTACGACTTTAAGTTGCGTATGGCCCGCCACAGCAACCCTCACCCCGCTACAGCGGCCCTGCCAGAGCGACCAAAATCACCGCCAAAGTGGCTTGCATGAAATAGTGAGATATTTTAATAATTCTAAGAACCCCATTTCGCAACACACCTTTAACCAACGATGCTCAGTAACTATCATTCACACTAAGATCGATTCTAGGAGTTCTACGCACCCGAATTCAATTATGTAAAGTTGTACAGATTCCTTAATGACTTATGTAACTACCTATGTAATCAAAATCATAAATTAGTCACCCAATTGTTACCAAATTTACCTACACCTAAAAGACTCCAATTTCATCAAAAATCTGAACTAAGTTGGGAAATTCCAAGTTACTATGAAAAAGTTTTTCGACCCAAAATTTTCCCCCGTTGGATTTTCTATAACGACAAAACCCGATCGTTACATCACCTACCTATTATTGAATTTGCTTACAGCAATAGTTACCACTCTAGCATCCAAATTGCTCCTTCTGAAGCTCTTTATGGGATAAGATGCAAATCTCCTATTAGATGATTTGAAGTTGTTGAAGCTAGATTGATAAGACCATATTTAGTTTGTCAAGCAATGAAGAAGGTGAAAGTGATTCAAGAGAGGTTGAAAACAGCGCAGAGTCGTCAGAAATCCTACACTGATGTTAGGAGAAGACAATTAGAATTTGATGTAGATGATTAGGTATATTTAAAAGTTTCACCCATGAATGGTGTTATGAGATTTGGTAAGAATGGAAAGCTTAGTCCTGAGTATGTTGGTCCTTAAAGAATATCCAAGAGGATTGATAATAGAGCTTATGAGTTGGAGCTACCACAAGAGTTAGCAGTGGTTCATCCAGTATTTCATGTTTCCATGTTAAAGAAATGCATAGGAGATCCTTCACTTATCATACCAATTGAAGATATTGGTATCAAGGATAACTTATCCTATGAAGAGATTTCAGTTCAGATTCTAGATTGTCAAGTTCGTAAGTTGAGGACAAAAGAGGTAGCATCAGTCAAAGTTCACAAGTTGAGGACAAAAGAGGTAGCATCCGTCAAAGTTCTTTGGAGGAGCCAATTTGTTGAGGAAACTACTTGGAAAGCTGAGGAAGATATGAAGAAGAGATACCCATATATCTTTGAAATCGGAGAAGTTCTAGACCAAGGTACTAATTATCTTCTTAGTACTCTTTAATTTATGAGTTTGCATGGTGTATTTGCTTTGCTTGTTGGGTGTTTGAGCTGAATGTTAGATGTTACACCCTTAGCCTACTAAGAGTAATCTCATTTGACAATGAATGTTCCGAAGGGGGAGATATTGTAACATCTCGCTAATTGAAAGAACTAGAAAGAAGTTAAAATTGGAAATAGTCATTTTTCGAATGAATTAAAATTCAAAAAATTATTAAGCATGTTAACTTTGAGTTTTTTATCAACTTCAAATGACCATAAATCCTAGATCAGGATGAGTTCGGTGTGTTTCCAGATATCGTATGAAAGATCTTCGAATAATATTTCCAACGACTCCAAGTTTGTGCGATTCTGAGTTGGTATGAGTGAGATATGCCATTTGAAGTTGGGTTGTTCAAATAAGGAAAGTCTAAAACCGAATTATGGAAGGGTATTTTAGTCATTTCCTTACCCTTTTATTTTAATTCATTTTTAGGAGTTTATTTGGGGTATAATCAGAATTAGATCATTTTAGTCAATTTGAAATTCATGGCAAGGTTTGGAGAAAAGAGAAGAAAGTTCAAGATTCATCAATTTCTTGGAGGTTTGTGGGTGGATTTCGTCAAGGGGTGATCCCTACGAGGTATGTGAGATCACATAGCATTTGGTTATTTCACCCACACGCTAATCAAGGATTTGATTCAGCTAAGTATATTAGATTTGACAGTAAATCCTTTGAGTTCTTGATGAAATTCGTTTGAATTCTTGTGGGTTGTGTTCTTAAAGTTTTCTTTAGATTTGATTCATGTTTTCAAGTGTAATATCGAGTTGAATCTAGTATATATTGACGGTATAATCGATTCTAAGTGTTTGGGGAAAGAACAAAGTGAAATAAAGGGTTTAGAGATGAAAAACGAAGAAGAAAAGTTGGGGAGCACCTGGGTAGGGTCCTTTGGCGTCGCCCCTCTCAGAGCCCCAAGATAGGGTCTCTAAATTTTGACCTATGGGGCATCGTTCTAGCCAAAGCGCCCCAAGTCACTCTCTGAATTTCAAGGGCTGGCGCCCCTCGCCTTTTAGAACGCCAGGGATGCCAGTTCTTCCCATTTGTTCCCTAACTTTCCGTACTAGTTCCTTAGCAACGTAACTATGTTGTCTAGTTGATCCCAACACTCTAAGGTACGTCTAAACATCATGAAATTATCCATAAACATGAGATCATGAACCTTGAATCCATAATTAAATTCAAGGAAAGTTAAGAGTCAAGTCTAGAAGTTAATAGTCACGTCAAAGGAAGTTTATAAAGTTTTCAAAAGTCTATCACAAATGTTTTAACTTTGTTTTAAGACTTAAGATTCAAGTTAAGCAAAGAGTAAAGAGTTGAGTTCATTTCTCCAAAAGTTATAAGGGAACTAAGTATTCCCAAGAGTTTAAAAAGTTTTCACATTTGAACAAGAAAGGGAAACACCGATTTCCAAAAAACCTTTTAAGCTAAGTTTTGAGTAATTATTTGAAAGCAAAGAAAGAAGTTTTGTTTTAAAACATATGAGCTAAGTACATTTTGGGAATAGTATTAAGCACCGATATGGGGAAGTGAGTTTATAATAACTCAAGTCTCCATAAACCATGTAGCCATCATGGGTAGTATAGGATCATACTTTTTAGATGACTCCTAAGTGTTATTAAGCATAGACTAGTGGATCCACTTAGTTAAGGTGTTCTATATGATGGCAAAGTATAGGACAATTCTGGCAGGGTAGACAAGATGTTGTATCACCACTTAGGCTCATAGTAGTGGTTGTCGATTAGAGAAACTCCACAGAAACTATATTACTTTATTATATGAGTAAATTTGAGTTTGTTATTGCATTTTCTTTAACGAACTAAGTTGTTTCTACTGTTTTAAAAGATTTCTGAATATTGCATGTGTTTTATTACTTTATATTGAGTTGAGTTGTTCATGAGTTAAGTAAAGAAAAGGTAAGTGTTTCTTCCAAATTCCTTTCAAGCTTATGTTATGTTTAGTTTTCCCCTCGCATACTCGTACATTCAATGTATTGATGTCGTTTGGCCTGCATCATTTTATGATGCAGACACTGGTAACAAGGATGATCCAGTGCTTCGTTGATCCAGTTGAGCACTCAGAGTCTGTTGGTGAGCCTCCTTGCTTTTCGAAGGGCTCCTTTTTATATTGCTTTCTATTTTTCAATTGTTAGGATGATTGGGGGTCTTGTCCCGACATCCCTCTTGTTTTAGAGGCTTCATAGATGGATAGTATAGTTCTTTAGTCTTATTCATTTCAGTTGTATATGTTTAAGACTTGAGTTGCCATTTTGGCTAAGTTATTGTCTCTTAAGTTATTGCATGAGTTATATTTCTTATGTTTAAGTCTTCCGCTGAGTAAGTAAGACAGGCCAAGGGTTTGCTTGGGGCCATCAATGGTTCTCAAGTGGCAGTCCCGCCTAGTGTGTAGGTTCGGGGAGTGACACCTTACTTTTCGGAGGACTCCTTTTACATTGCTTTAGTACTTTAATTGTTAGGATGATCGGGGGTCTTGTACCGACATCCCTCTTTATTTTAAAGGCTTCATAGACAAGTAGTTATAGCTCTTTAGTCTTTCTGTTTTTAGTTGTATACGTTAAGACATGAGTTGCCATTTTGGCTAAGCTTTATATCTCCTTAAGTTATTGCATGAGTTATCTTTTGACACTGTCTCTTATGTTTAAGTCTTCCGCTGAGTAAGTAAGACAAGCCAAGGGTTTGCTAGGGGCCATCAATGGTTCTCAAGTGGCAGTCTCCCCTAGTGTGTAGGCTCGGGGCGTGACACGTTACTTTTCAGAGGACTCCTTTTACATTGCTTTAGTACTATAGTTGTTAGGATGATCGGGGGTCTTGTACCGACATCCCTCTTTGTTTTAGAGGCTTCATAGATGAGTAGTTATAGTTCTTTAGTCTTTCCGTTTTTAGTTGTATACGTTAAGACTTGAGTTGCCATTTTGGCTAAGCTTTATATCTCCTTAAGTTATTGCATGAGTTATCTTTTGACGCTGTCTCTTATGTTTAAGTCTTCCGCTAAGTAAGTAAGACAGGCCAAGGATTTGCTTTGGGCCAGAAATGGTTCTCGAGTGCCACTCCCACCCAGGGTGTAGGCTCGGAGCGTGACAAACACATTTTAATACTTGTGGAAAATAAGGAATTGAACTGCATTTGGTTGTATTATAATGAATTAATGGCAATCACCCATATGAATAGGGAAAAATAGATTAGGCAAGATAAGAAATAAGTAAAATGGTCTTAACTCATTTTAATATCCAAAAATAAAACACAAAATCAAAACTTCAAATCCCTAATTAAGTTAACTGAAATGATTTATAAAAATAGCATTATTTTTTATACATAGTACAAATAAAGAGATGTGTTCCACAACACTATTTTTATTTCTTCCTTTAGAAAAAATCAAATACAATAAAAAAAAAATTAAATTATAATATCCTCAATGACATTAGTCGGTAAGTTACGTTTTTAATTTCGCAGTTGCATCTGTTATTACAAACAGAGATCTAGAACTGAAAAATATTAGAAAATAGATATAGAATTCAAAGTGGATAATTTATTGAATGAAACTGCAGAATTTATACAAGAATTAAAACAACTAATTTTCCTATTTTAATGCCACTAATATAATGGCTGGAAATTGAATGAGAAAGATCTGCAACTAATGAGAAAATTTCTCTAACTAATAGCTAAAAAACAGCCACTAACTGAAAATGAAATATTTGAAAGCAACGGTAACTTGAAAAATATCTCTGTATGCTAGAACTGAAATGACAATAGTCTAACACTCCTCCTTGGCATTTCGGTGACAAACACCAATCTTTTGTCTCAAGTCTTCAAATCTTTCTAGGTAGAGCCTTGGTAAAAATGTCTGCTAGCTGATTCTCAAATGAACAATGGACAAGCAACATCTCATTAGATTGTTGAACTTCTCTGATAAAATGGAATTTGATTTTTATGTGCTTTGTTCTCCCATGAAACACTGGATTTTTTGAGATTGAAACACTTGAAATATTGTCGCACATGATTTTTCTAGCTTCTGTTTGTTCACAGCCCAAATCTTTTAGCATCTTCCTCAGCCAAATTGCCTAATTTACAGCAGAAAAAGCAGCAATATATTCTGCTTTTGCAGTTGATTGAGCTGTTGTTTCTTGCTTTCTTGAACTCCAGCTAAAATAACTTGTCCCCAAGGAAAATATATATCCAGAAGTGCTTTTCGAATCTTCAACACAGCCACCCCAGTCACTGTCACAGTAACCAACCAGCTTCAAACTCTCTTCTGTAGATGTTGAAAAAAAATTCCAAATGTGCTGGTTCCTTTGATATACCTCAACACCCTTTTAGCAGCTGTAAAGTGAGTTTCTCTAGGCGAATGCGTGAACCTGGAGAGCAAACTTGCTACTGGAGCAAATGTTTCCTGATAATCCACACCATATTGTTGTGCATATCCCTTTACCACCAATCTGGCTTTGTTTTTGCAAATTAAACCATCCGAATTGAATTTGGTTTTAAAGACCCACTTTACACCAATCACTTTGCGATTTGCTGGACTATCAATTAGCTGCCATGTCTCATTCTTGTTGATCATGTCTAGTTCATCTTGCATAGCTCTCCTTCATGCTTGAGATTCTTATGCCTCAGCATAGCTTGTTGGTTCACTGATAACCAAGCTGCACCTTTGATAAATATCCTTCAAGGACTTTGTACCTCTTACTGGCAAGTCATCCACCATATCATATGCTACAAGTTGAGGTTGCTCTTTTGGATAAAGATTAGGATGAACGTCTTTATTTTCCCAACACCAGACAGAAGCCTCATCAAACTTCACATCTCTGCTCAAGATTATGTTTTCCGTTTTCAAACAGAAAATTTTGTATCCCTTGCATGATGTACCATAGCCCATGAAAATGCCTTTCTGATCCTTATTGTCTAGCTTGCTTCTTTTGGATTCAGCTATTTGATAATAACATATACACCCAAAGATTCTGAGATGGTGTACTGTTGGCTTGTGATCATACCAAGCTTCATATGGAGTCTTGTCTTGCACAGCTTTTGTGGGCAGCCTATTCAATAAATAGACAAAAGTATTTACTGCTTCTGCCCAGAATTGATTTGGCATTTCTTTTTAAAAGACACCTGGTCATCTCTATGACAGTCCTATGATTTCTTTCAGACACCCCATTTTGTTGTGGGGTATATGGTACTGTTAGCTAATGCTCAATGCCTGCGCTTTTAAGAAATTCAGCAAATTGGCGAGAAGTAAATTCTCCACCATTATCAGATCTTGAAGCTTTAATTTTAAGATTACATTGATTCTCTAGTAAAGCTTTAAATTGTTTAAAAATATCAGAAACTTCACTTTTGAGTTTAATGAAGTAAACCCAACACATCTTAGTGCAGTCATTAATAAAAAGGATAAAATAAATGTTACCACTCAGGGACCTGGTGCTCATTGGGCCACACACATCAGTGTAAATGAGTTGAAGTTTCTGATTTGATCTCCATGCTTGATTTGTTTGAAATGGTAGTTTTGATTGCCTCCTTTGTTGACAGATTTCACAAATTTGAGCATCACAGGAAATTTTAGGCATATCTTTGACCAGGTTCATCTTGTCCATTTCAGCAATGGTTCTTTGATTGAAATGGCCAAGCCTTCTGTGCCACATATTTGCAATTGATTCTGAAGCACTTGTGTTGGCTTGCTCACACGCTTTATCCCAATTCACCACAAAACTTCTATTTTTCATGTTAACCCATAATAATTCTACTCCAGAAGGATAAAAAATAAAGCATTTGCGATCCTCAAAATGAAGTGAATAATTCTTTTCAAGCATCTGCCCAACACTCAGCAGATTTGGCTAATTTCAGGTGTATACAAAACATCAGGAATAGTTTTAATACCTGAATTTGTTATGACAGCCACTAATCCTCTTCCTTTAATTGCTAGAAATTCTCCATTTCCCACCTTTACTCTGGGTTTGTACGTATTATCAAAGGTTCTAAACATCTCAGCATCATTGCACAAGTGATGAGTGCAGCCACTGTCAATAAGCCAGTCATCAGAGGGGTCATTTGTTGAGAAACATGAAACTGCGAAGAGCTGGTCTTCCGCACATTATTTGCATTTGCCAATTTTGCTTGAGAAGAAGTTGAGCCTTTATTTTTGAATTTACAGACTTTTGATATATGCCCAATTTGCTTGCAATTGCCACATACAGCATCACGCCTCCACCAACAGTATTTTTCTAGATGTATTGTTTTCTTGCAATGTTTGCAAGGATGAAATGATTTCTTTAAACCTTCACTGCTATTCCCACCAACATACTTGCCTTTGTTTTTCTAGTTAGACTGATGTTGTCCCTTAGCAGAATTTTGCTTTTGTATAGAAAAGACTCCTTCGGTGAATTTTTCTTGCCTCAAATTTATTCGTTACTCTTATGCTTGAAAAGCACTCATTAGCTCACCTAATGAAATTTTGCTGAGGTCCTTGGACTCTTCAAGAGATGAAATTTTGGATTCAAATCTCTCAGGAAGAGTCACAAGTACTTTCTCCACAATTCTTGTCTCTGCAAATTCTTCACCAAGAAATCTCATGTTATTAACAATTAAAGAGATTCGATTAGCATACTTACTAATTGTTTCATCCTCCTGCATGTTCAGCAACTCAAATTCAACACTTGCATTTGACATGTTCTATCACTGCCTTCATATTCTTCTTTCAATTTCTCCCAAGCCTCCTTTGCAGTTTTGCAAGCCATAATTCTGTAAAAAACAGAGTCTGCAACTAAATTTTGAATCAGTGACTTGGCTCGAGATTTCTTCATATTTTGTTCACTGTTGAATTTGATTTGGGTTATGGTGGGATTTTCTAGTACGACAGGGTCTGGTATTTCTTCAGTTACAGTTTCCCAAAGGTCTCATAGGCTTCCAAAAAAGCTTGCATCTTTACTGACCAAATATGATAATTTTGACCAGTAAAAATGATAGGTGGGTTTAAAGATTGGCTATTAGATGCCATTTGAAATTGTGGGTTAAAAATTTTTGTTGATTTTGATCCCGTAAGATCTAGTAAAGCTTTGATACCACTGTTATTGCAAACAGAGATCTAGAACTGAAAAATATTAGAAAATAGATATAGAATTCAAAGTGGATAATTTATTGAATGAAACTGCAGAATTTATACAAGAATTAAAACAACTAATTTTCCTATTTTAATGCCACTAACATAATGGCTGGAAATTGAATAATAAAGATCTGCAACTAATGAGAAAAATTCTCTAACTAAAAGCTAAAAAGGAGCCACTAACTGAAACTGAAATATTTGAAAGCAACAGTAACTTGAAAAATATCCCTATATGCTAGAAATGAAATGACAACAGTCTAACAGCATCCCCATTATTGACTATTGTTTAGATTAGAGTATTGGTACCACTACTTGCTGTTCTTAGGGGCTATTTTCCCAAATGTTTTAACTATTTGTTGAATTTATGGGGACTCAATCATTGGTTGTTTGAAAACTACTTTTCTTTGCTTTATATGATTAAGCGAAAGACGCTAGGCACACTCTTATTTAAACCATTCCAATCTCTCTTAGCTCCTGACCAAATTTATTTTATAAATGGTGTGTTGTGTTTAGTTTAAGTTGGTGGTTGATTCTCCCACAATGTGCTTTAGTGTGGATGCCACTCACGATAGTCTGAGTCGTAATAAAAAAGCAACAAGTTTGTAATCAAACGACTTATAAGAAAATATATAAAACAATTAAGTTTAGAGTTGGGTGAGTTGAGTTATGATATATTGTTAGCCTATTTTAACCCAATCCATCTCACTCATGGTAAACTTTTGACAAAGCTATACATTAAATAATTAACCTTTAGCCCATTTTTTATCTCACTAATTTCAGTCCAAACAATATATTTACTATCCAATTCACTCCTGTAACCAAATATTGAATACCTCATATATATGAAATTACGCCCACCCCTAAAAAACTATCGAATTAATTAATTTTTAGGCCAATTACAATTATTATAATTAGTTATATGGTCTCTTTAAGAGATATCCTTATTTTATATACAGAAACACAACCACACAAAACCACACACACAAAAAAAATAAAAATAAAAAATTTATAGATATGAGACCTTGAAAAGGTATTTTCTTCTATTCATGATTTTGTAAGTAGCCAAGATATTTTACTGTCTCAATTTATTATTTCTGTCTAGACCCCCCCCCCCCCCTCCCCAAGAAAAAAAAGAATAAGATAATTATAACTATAGACTTTCAATATTGGTACAAAGACTACTCATTTTTCATTTGGTATTTCATTCATGGATTAAATATAAATATTAGATAAAAAAAAAAATTACAATTTGTTTTCATTTGTAAAGACACAAGTATCTAATAATCATAAGTACTCTTCCAATCTAGGTTCAAGAGAAATGACAAAAACTTTCTTTGATAAAAAAAATAAAGCAACAAGGTTATGTTTGTATATATAATTTTGTTTTACTTGATTGGTGCTGCTGGCAGGTGATCTGGACTTTCTCGTGGGTCAGGGCCCCCAGAACCAAACGACATGAAGATCCTGGGTTACGTGGACCACCATGCAACTTTGAAATTTTGTGAACCACCAAAAATGGTTGTAAGATTTTTTTCACCTTTTGTTGTTAAACTCACATATGGTCGAATAGCTTTAACCATTTTTTGAGTTCCAAAAAGGAATAAAGCAAGAAAAACAAAGGAAAAAAAGAGTTTCATATTTGTAGAATTGACACTTATTTTTTTCATTGATGAATGGTCCTTAAATAATGTAGTACAAAGTTTGTGTATATTTTCTTGTATTTATGTTAATTAAAAGTAATGAAGTTTAGGTCATATGAAAATTAATGAAGATATGATGCCTATTATTATGAAGTTGTAGTGTATACCAATTTTGTTTAATACATTTTCTTACTTGTGGAAAATAAGGAACGGAACTGCATTTGGATGGATTATAATGAATTAATTGCAATCACCCATATGAATAGGCAAAAATAGATTAGGCAAGATAAGAATTAAGTAAAATGGTCATAACTCAATTTAATCTCCAAAAATAAAAATCAAAATCAAAACTTCAACTCCATAATTGAGTTAACTAAAATAATTTATAAAAATAGCATTATTTTTTATACATAGTACAAATAAAGAGATTCCACAACAATATTTTTATTTGTTCCTTCAAGAAAAAAGTAAATACATTAAAAATAAAGAAAATTATAATATTCTCAAAGACATTAGTCGATAAGTTATGTTTTTAGTTTTGTGGTTGCATCCCCATTATTGACTATTTGTTAGATTAGAATTTTGATATCACTACTTGCAGTTCTTAGGGGTTATTTTCCCAAATGTTTTAACTATTTGTTGAATTTATGGGGACTCAATCCTTGGTTGTTTGAAAACTACTATACTTTACTTTATATGGTTAGCTTGTTTTATAAATGGTGTGTTGTGTTTAGTTTGAGTTGTTGGCTAATTCTCCCACAAGGTGCATTAGTGCGGATGCCACTCACGATAATCTAAGTCGTAACAAAAAAAGTAACAACTTTGTAGTCAAACGACTTATAAGAAAATATATAAAACAATTCAGTTTAGAGTTGGGTATGTTGAGTTATTATATATTGTTAGCCTATTTTGACCCAATTCATCTCACTCATGGTAAACTTTTGACAAGGTTATACATTAAATAATTAACCTTTAGCCCATTTTGATCTCACTAATTTCAGTCCAAACAATCAATTTACTATCCAATTCACACCTGGAACCAAATATTGAATATCTCATATATATGAAATTACGCCCACCCCTAAACAAGTATAGAAATAATTAATTTTTAGGCCAATTACAATTATTATTTTTAGTTATGTGGTCTCTTTACGAGAGATCCTTATTTTATATACACACACAAAACCACACGCACATACACAAATTTTTATTTTTATTTTTATAGATATGAGATCTTAAAAAGATATTTTCTTCGTTTTCATGATTTTGTATGTAGCCAAGATATTTTACTGTCTCAATTTATTATTTCTATCTTGACCCCCCCCCCCCCCCCCCCCCAACAAAGCAAAAAAAGTATAAGATAATTATAACTATAGACTTTCAATATTCGTACAAAGAGTACTCATTTTTCAATTGGTATTTCCTTCATGGACTAAATATGCATATTAGATACTATATGTTTTCAATATTAACGAGATGAGTCTCTAATAATAATAAGTACCCTTCCAATCTAGGTTCAAGAAAAATGACAAAAACATTATTCGATTAAAAAAAAAATAAAGCTACAAGGTTAAGTTTGTATATATAATTTTGTTTGACTTGATTGGTGTAGCTGACGGGTGATCTAGACGTTGTCGTGGGTCAAGGCCCCTAGGAACCAAACGATGTGAAGATCATGGGTTACATGGAGCATCATGCAACTTTGAAATTTTGTGAACCACCAAAAAAGGTTGTAATATTTTTTAACCTTTTGTTGTTAAAATCTAATATGGTCGAATAGCTTGAACCATTTTTTCAGTCCCAAAAAGGAAGAAAGCAAGAAAAAGAAAGGCAAAAAAGAGTTTCATGCTTGTAGAATTGACACTAATTTTTTTTACTGATGATTGCACCTTAAATAATGTAGTACAAAGTTTGTGTATACTTTCTTGTATTTATGTTAATTAAATGCAATGAAGTTTAGGTCATATGAAAATTAATGAAGATATGATGCCTATTATTATCAAGTTGTAGTGTACACCTGTTTTATTTGTAACATTTTGTTACTTATACTTGTGGAAAATAAGATTTTGAACTGTATTTGGATGGATTATAATTAATTAATCGCAATTACCCATATGAATAGGGGAAAATAGATTAGGCAAGATAAGAATTAAGTAAAATGGTCCTAACTCATTTTAATCTCCAAAAATGAAAAACAAAATCAAAACTTCAACTCCATAATTGAGTTAACTAAAATCATTTATAAAAATAGCATTATTTTTTATACATAGTACAAATAAAGAGACGTGTTCCACAACACTATTTTATTTGCTTCCTTCAAGAAAAAATTAAATACAATAAAAATAAAGTAAATTGTAATATTGTCAAAGACATTAGTCGGTAAGTTATGTTTTTAGTTTTACAGTTGCATCCCCATTAATGACTATTAGTTAGATTAGAGTTTTGGTACCACTAGTTGTCGTTCTTAAGGGTTATTTTTCCAAATGTTTTAACTATTTGTTGAATTTATGGGTACTCAATCCTTGGCTATTTGGAAACTACTTTTCTTTGCTTTATATGGTTTACTTGTTTTATTAATGGTCTGTTGGGTTTAGTTTGAGTTGGTGTTTGATTCAACCACTAGGTGCTTTAGTGCGGATGCTACTCACGATAGTCTGAGTTATAACAAAAATAGTAAAAAGTTTGTGATCAAACGACTTATATGAAATTGTCATGACCCAACCCACCGAGTCGTGTAGGCATCCACTCGAACACCTAAGTAGGAGAACCCTCATATCTCAATAGTTAAACATGAGAAAAATTTAAAGAAAGCAGAGATAAATATAATAATATCCTTAGACACACTTCTAGTTAAAACTTGTAAAGTAATTTAACAACTCTCAAAGATCTAGTCTAAAGAGGTACAAGAGCTACTAATAGTACAACTGGACAAGATAAATAAAAGACACAGCTCCCACCATACAGAAGGAAGCATAGAAGCTGCTGGAGAATTTCTTCGTCCTCACCTAATAAAACATCACCAACCTGCATCCAGACTATGTCAAAAGATATAGCAAGAGTAGTATCAGTACAAAACATCACCAACCTGCATCCAGAGTGATCAATAATGCAACATCCATATACAACAGTAATTTGACCATACTTAGCCCTAGTTCATCATCTAAGTACTTCCTTCTAGGGTTTGGTCACAATTCATCATAAATCCTTAATTCCATCACTCCAATTTATGATCTAGCATGCATTCATAAACCTAGTTCCATTCATGATTTCTTAATCTTATTCTTGAACCGATTGTATCCATAATAACAATTCTAGAGTCCCTAACAATTCACGAATTCCTCTTTTCAAGGTATACACCCCCGTACTTTTATTTCTAGGAATTACTCATGGAATTTACTTGGGGCACGAAAGTCTACACATAACCCTACCATTGATTTCCATATATTACGTAGTAAGCACGATATAAAACTACTCAATTCATAAAACCTTGCCTACCTGGGCGCCACGCAGTTGCACAGAGTTTTTGACTTCACTTCCCCTTTTTTGGGCTTCGTGAAGGTGAATTTGACTAAGAATTCGCAAGATCTCACCATCCAAATGCTAGAAAACTCCTACTCTTTCCTTCCCAAACTTAGAGAGACTTTTCTGAGGTTTTTAGGGTGTTTTATGACATAATAGGTATTTTAGGAAGATGGAGATAATAGGATTTCTCGTAATTTACATTCTGTCTCGCTTATTCCACACTGGCACCAAATTACCCTGTTGTGGTTCCGCCACCCTGGCAATATTTAGCCTGCTCTGGCGAGAGGATGGTCCAGAATTTTCCTGGATTTTTTTTCCTCCAAAATAACGATGGTTCAGGTCGTTACAAAAAATATATAAAACAACTATGTTTAGAGTTGGGTGGGTTCAGTTATGATATATAGAGTATTTTTATCCGATCCATCTCACTCATGGTAAAATTTTGACAAGGTTATACATTAAATAATTAACATTTAGCCCATTTTGATCAAACTAATTTCAGTCCAAACAATCAATTTACTATCCAATTCACACCTAGAACAAAATATTGGATACCTCATATATATGAAGTTACACCCATCACTAAACAAAAATCGAAATAATTAATTTTTAGGCCATTTACAATTATTATTTTTACTTATATAGTCTCTTTACGAGAGATCCTTATTTTATACACACACACACAACCACAAAAAACCACATGCACACACACACACAAATTTTTTATTTTTATTTTTATAGATATGAGATCTTGGAAACATATTTTCTTCTATTAATGATTTTGTAAGTAGCCAAGATATTTTACTATCTCAATTTATTGTTTCTATCTTGACACCCCCTCCCCCCCTCCCCCAAGAAAAAAAGGAATAAGAGAATTATAACTATAGACTTTCAATATTGGAACAAAGACTACTCATTTTTTAATTGGTATTCCATTCATGGACTAAATATGCATATTAGATAAAGAAAAATAATATTTGTTTTCAAATGTAATTACATGAGTATCTAATAATCATAAGTATGCATCCAATCTAGATTCAAGAGAAATGACAAAAACTTTTTGCAACTATTTGTAGAATTTATGGGGACAGAATACTTGGTTGTTTGAAAACTACTTTTCTTTGCTTTATATGGTTAACTTGTTTTATAAATGGTGTGTTAGGTTTAATTTGAGTTGGTGGTTGATTCTCCCACAAGGTGCTTTAGTGTTGATGCCATTCACGATAGTCTGAGTCGTAACAAAATAAGTAACAAGTTTGTAATCAAACGACTTATAATAAAATATATATAAAACAATTAAGTTTAGAGTTGGATGAGTTGAGTTATGATATATTGTTAGCCTATTTTGACCCAATCCATCTCACTCATGTTAAACTTTTGACAAGATTATATATTAAATAATTAACATTTAGCCCATTTTAATCTCACTAATTTCAGTCCAAACAACCAATCAACTATCCAATTCACACCTAGAACAAAATATTCAATACCTCTTATGTATGAAATTACGCCCATCCCTAAAACAATTATCGAAATAATTAATTTCTAGGCCAATTACAATTATTATTTTTAGTTGTATGGTCTCTTTACGAGAGATCCTTATTTTATATACACACACACACAACCACACAAAACCACACGCGCACACACAAATTTTTTATTTTTATTTTTATAGATATGAGATCTTGAAAAGATAATTTCTTCTATTCATGATTTTTTTAAGTAGCGAAGATATTTTACTATCTCAATTTATTATTTCTATCTTGACCTCCCCCCCCCCCCCCCCCCCTGAAGAAAAAAAAGAATTAGAGAATTATAACTATAGACTTTCAATATTGGAACAAAGACTACTAATTTTTTAGTTAGTATTACATTCATGGAGAAAATATGCATATTAGATAAAGAAAAATACTATTTGTTTTCAAACGTTACGACATGAGTATCTAATAATCATAAGTACGCATCCAATCTAGATTCAAGAGAAATGACAACTTCCTTCAATAAAAAAAATAAATCTACAAATTTAAGTTAGTATATATAATTTTGTTTGACTTGATTGCTGTTGTTGGCGGATGATCTGGACTCTGTCGTGGGTCAGGGCCCCCAGGAACCAAACGATGTGCAAATCCTGGGTTACATGGAACATCTTGCAACTTTGAAATTTTTTGAACCACCAAAAAAGGTTGTAAGATTTTTTTCACCTTTTGTTGTTAAACTCTCAGATGGTCAAATAGCTTGAACGATATTTTCATTCCCAAAAAGGAAGAAAGCAAGAAAAACAAAGGCAAAAAAGAGTTTCATGTTTGTAGTACTAACCCTTATTTTTTTCATTGATGATTGGTCCTTAAATAATGTAGTACATTGTTTGTGTATACTTTCCTGTACTTATGTTAATTAAATGCAATGAAGTTTAGGTCATAAGAAAATTAATGAAGATGTGTTGCCTATTATTATCAAGTTGTATTGTACACATACTTTATTTAATACATTTTGTTACTTATACCTGTGGAAAATAAGAAACTGAACTGCATTTGGATGGATTATAATGAATTAATTGCAATCACCCATATGAATAGGGGAAAAAAGATTAGGCAAGATAATAATTAAGTAAAATGGTCCTAACTCATTTTAATCTCAAAAATTAAAAATCAAAATCAATCCTTCAACTCCATAATTGAGTTAACTGAAATCATCTAGAAAAACAATAGTTTTTATACATAGTAGAAATCAAGAGACATGTTCCACAACACTATTTTTATTTGCTTCCTTCAGAAAAAGATTAAATACAATAAAAATAAATGAAATTATAATATTCTCAAAGACATTAGTCGGTAAGTTGTGTTTTTAGTTTTGCGTTTGCATCCCCATTATTGACTATTGGTTAGATTAGAGTTTTGGTACCACTACTTGCAGTTCTTAGAGGTTTTTTTCGCAAATGTTTCAACTATTAGTAGAATTTATGGGGACAAAATCCTTGGTTGTTTGAAAAGTACTTTTTTTTGCTTTATATGGTTAACTTGTTTTATAAATGCTGTGTTAGGTTTAGTTTGAGTTGGTGGTTGATTCTCCCACAAGGTGCTTTAGTGCAGATGCCACTCACGATAGTCTGAGTCGTAACAAAAAAAGTAACAAGTTTGTAACCAAATGACATATAACAAAATATATAAAACAATTCAGTTTAGAGTTGGATGTGTTGAGTTATGATATATTGTTAGCCTATTTTGACCCAATCCAACTCATTCATGTTAAACTTTTGACATGGTTATACATTAAATAATCAACATTTAGCCCATTTTAATTTCACTAATTTCAATCCAAACAATCAATCTACAATCCAATTCACACCAAGATCAAAGTATTCAATACCTCTTATATATGAAATTACGCCCATCCCTAAACAAATATCAAAATAATTAATTTTTAGGCCAATTATAATTATTATTTTTAGTTATATGGTCTCTTTACGAGAGATTCTTATTTTATATACACACATACACACAACCACACAAAACCCCACACACACACACACACATTTTTTTTTTTTTTTTTTATAGATATGAGTTCTTGAAAAGATATTTTGTTCTACTCATGATTTTGTAAGTAGCCAAGATATTTTACTGTCTCAATTTATTATTTCTATCTCGACCCCCCCCCCCCCCCCCACGAAGAAAAAAAAGAATAAGAGAGTTATAACAATAGATTTTCAATATTGGAACAAAGACTTCTCATTTTTTAATTGGTATTCCATTCATGCACTAAATATGCATATTAGATAAAGAAAAATACTATTTGTTTTCAAACGTAACGACATGAGTATCTAATAATCATAAGTACGCATCCAATCTAGATTCAAGGGAAATGACAAAAACTTTCTTCAATAAAAAAAAAATAAAGCTACAAATTTATGTTTGTATATATAATTTTTTTGACTTGATTGGTGTTGTTGGCGGGTGATCTGGACTCTGTTGTGGGTCAGGGACCCCCAGGAACCAAACGATGTGAAGATCCTGGGTTACGTGGACCATTTTGCAACTTTGAAATTTTTTGAACCACCAAAAAAGGTTGTAAGATTTTTTCACCTTTTGTTGTTAAACTCTCATATGGTCGAATAGCTTGAACCATTTTTTCATTCCCAAAAAGGAAGAAAGCAAGAAAAACAAAGGCGAAAAACAGTTTCATGTTTGTAGTACTAACACTTATTCTTTTCATTGATGATTGGTCCTTAAATAATGTAGTACATTGTTTGTGTATACTTTCTTGTATTTATGTTAATTAAATGCAATGAAGTTTAGGTCATATAAAAATTAATGAAGATATGTTGCCTATTATTATCAAGTTGTAGTGTACACATGGTTCATTTAATACATTTTGTTACTTGTTTTTGTGGAAAAAAAGAAACTGAACTACATTTGGATGGATTGTAATGAATTAATTGCAATAACCCATATGAATAGGGGAAAATAGATTAGGTATGATAAGAATTAAGTAAAATATAATGGTCCTAAATCATTTTAATCTCAAAAAATAAAAATCAAAATCAAAACCTCAGCTCCATAATTGAGTTAACTGAAATAAACTGGAAAACCAACAATATTTTTTATACATAGTAGAAATCAAGAGTCATGTTTCCCAACACTATTTTTATTTGCTTCCTTCCAGAAAGAATTAAATGCAAGAAAAATAAATTAAATTATAATATTCTCAAAGACATTAGTCGGTAAGTTGTGTTTTTAGTTTTGCGATTGCATCCCCATTATTGACTATTGGTTAGATAAGAGTTTTGGTACCACTACTTGCAGTTCTTAGCGGTTGTCTTCGCAAATGTTTCAACTATTGGTAGAATTTATAGGGACAAAATCCTTGGTTAGTTGAAAACTACTTTCCTTTGCTTTATATTGTTAACTTGTTTTATAAATGATTTGTTAGGTTTAGTTTGAGTTGGTGGTTGATTCTACCACAAGGTGCTTTAGTGCAGATGTCACTCACGATAGTCTATGTCGTAACAAAAAAGGTTACAAGTTTGTAATCAAACGACTTGTTAAAAAATATATAAAACATTTAAGTTTAGAGTTGGATGAGTTGAGTTATTATATATTGGTAGCCTATTTTGACCCAATCCATCTCACTCATGTTAAACTTTTGACAAGGTTATACATTAAATAATTAACATTTAGCCCATTTTATTCTCACTAATATCAGTCCAAACAATCAATCTATTATCCAATTCACACCTAGAACAAAATATTCAATACCTCTTATGTATGAAATTACGCCCATCCCTAAACAAATATCGAAATAATTAATTTTTAGTCGAATTACAATTATTATTTTTAGGTATATGGTCTCTTTACGAGAGATCCTTATTTTATACACACACACACACACAAAACCACTCAAAACCACACGCACGCACACAAGTTTTTTAATTTTATTTTTATAGATATGAGATCTTGAAAAGATATTTTCTTCTATTCATGATTTTGGAAGTAGCCAAGATATTTTACTGTCTCAATTTATTATTTCTATCTTGACGCCCCCCCCCCCCCCTAATGAAAAAAAAAGAATAAGAGAATTATAACTATAGACTTTCAATATTGGAACAAAGACTACTCATTTTTCAATTGGTACTCCACTCATGGAGTAAATATGCATATTAGATCAAGAAAAATACTATCGATTTTCAAACGCAACGACATGAGTATCTAATAATCATAAGTACGCATCCAATCTAGATTCAAGAGAAATGACAAAAACTTTCTTCAATAAAAAAAAAACCTACAATTTAAGTTTGTATATATAATTTTGTTTGACTTGATTGGTGCTGTTGGCGGGTGATCTGGACTCTGTCATGGGTCAGGGACCCCAGGAACCAAACGATGTGATGATCCTAGGTTACGTGGACCAACTTGCAACTTTGAAATTTTTTGAACCACCAAAAGAGGTTTTAAGATTTTTTCACCTTTTGTTGTTAAACTCTCATATGGTCGAATAGCTTGAACCATTTTTTCATTCCCAAAAAGGAAGAAAGCAAGAAAAACAAAGGAAACAAAGAGTTTCACGTTTGTAGGACTAACACTTATTTTTTTTCATTGATGATTGGTCCTTAAATAATGTAGTACATTGTTTCTGTATACTTTCTTGTACTTATGTTAATTAAATGCCGTGAAGTTTAGGTCTTTTGAAAATTAATGAAGATGTGTTGCCTATTATTATCAAGTTGTAGTGTACACATGCTTTATTTAATACATTTTGTTACTTATACTTGTGGAAAATAAGATACTGAACTACATTTGGATGGATTATAATGAATTAATTGCAATCACCCATGTGAATAGGGAAAATTAGATTAGGCAAGATAAAAATTAAGTATAATGGTCCTAACTCATTTTAATCTCAAAAAATAAAAATCAAAATCAAAACTACAACTCCATATTTGATTTGACTGAAATCATCTAGAAAACCAACAATATTTTTTATACATAGTAGAAATCAAGAGACATGCTCCTCAACACTATTTTTATTTGCTTCCTTCAGGAAAAATTTAAATACAATAAAAATAAATTAAATTATAATATTCTCAAAGACATTAGTTGGTAAGTTGTGTTTTTAGTTTTGTGATTACATTCCCATTATTGACTATTGGTTAGATTAGAGTTTTTGTACCACTACTTACAGTTCTTAGAGGTTATTTTTGCAAATGTTTCAGCTATTTGTAGAATTTATGGGGACAGTATCCTTCATTGTCTGAAAACTACTTTTCTTTGCTTTATATGGTTAACTTGTTTTATAAATGTTGTGTTAGGTTTAGTTTGAGTTGGTGGTTGATTCTCCCACAAGGTGCTTTAGTGCGGATACCACTCACGATAGTCTGAGTCATAACCAAAAAAGGTAACAAGTTTGTAACCAAACGACTTATAACAAAATATATAACACACCTAATTTTAGAGTTGGATGAGTTGAGTTATGATATATTGTTAGCCAATTTTGACCCAATCCATCTCACTCATGTTAAACTTTTGACAAGGTTATATATTAAATAATTAACATTTAGACCATTTTAATCTCACTAATTTCAGTCCAAACAGTCAATCTACTATCCAATTCACACCTAGAACAAAATATTCAATACATCTTATGTATGAAATTACGCCCAACCCTGAACAAATATCGAAATAATTAATTTTTAGGCCAATTACAATTATTTTTAGTTATATGGTCTCTTTACGAGAGATCCTTATTTTATATACACACACACAACCACACAACACCACACGCACACACACAATTTTTTAATTTTTATTTTTATAGATATAAGATCTTAAAAAGATATTTTCTTCTATTCATGATTTTGTAAGTAGCCAAGATATTTTACCGTCTCCATTTATTATTTCTATCTTGAACCCCCCCCCCCCCCCCCCCAAAAAAAAAAGAATAAGAGAATTATAACTATAGTCTTTCAATATTGGAACAAAGACTACTCATTTTTTAATTGGTATTCCATTCATGGAGTATATATGCATATTAGATAAAAAAAAATACTATTTATTTTCAAACGTAACGACATGAGTATCTGGCAATCATAAGTACGCATCGAATCTAGATTCAAGAGAAATGACAAAAGCCTTCATCAATTAAAAAAAATAAATCTACAAATTTAAGTTTGAATATATAATTTTGTTTGACTTGATTGGTGGTGTTGCCGAGTGATCTGGACTCTGTTGTGGGTCAGGGTCCCCAGGAACCAAACGATGTGAAGATCCTACGTTACGTGGACCATCTTGAACCTTTGAAATTTTTTGAACCACCAAAAAAGGTTGTAAGATTTTTTCACCTTTTGTTGTTAAGCTCTCATATGGTAGAATAGCTTGAACCATTTTTTCATTCCCAAAAAAAAAAGAAAGCAAGAAAAACAAAGGCGAAAAAGAGTTCCATGTATGTAGAACTAACACTTGTTTTTTTTCATTGATGATTGGTCCTTAAATAATGTAGTACATTGTTTGTGTATACTTTCTTGTATTTATGTTAATTAAATGAAATGAAGTTTAGGTCATATGAAAATTAATGAAGATGTGTTGCCTATTTTTATCAAGTTGTACTGTACACATGCTTTATTTAATACATTTTGTTACTAATACTTGTGGAAAATAAGAAACTGAACTGCATTTGGATGGATTATAATGAATTAATTGCAATCACCCATATGAATAGGGAAAAATAGATTAGGCAAGATAATAATTAAGTAAAATGGTCCTAACACATTTTAATCTCAAAAAATAAAAATCAAAATCAAAACTACAACTCCATAATTGAGTAAACTGAATTCATCTAGAAAACCAACAATATTTTTTATACTTCGTAGAAATCAAGAGATATGTTCCACAACACTATTTTTATTTGCTTCCTTCTGGAAAAATTTAAATACAAAAAAAAGAAATTAAATTATAATATTTTAAAAGACATTAGTCGGTAAGTTGTGTTTTAAGTTTTGCGATTGCATTCCCATTATTGACTATTGGTTAGATTAGAGTTTTGGTACAACCACTTACAGTTCTTAGAGGTTATTTTCGCAAATGTTTAAGCTATTTGTAGAATTTAAGGGGACAGAATCCTTGGTTGTTTGAAAACTACTTTTCTTTGCTTTATATGGTTAACTTGTGTTATAAATGCTATGTTAGGTTTAGTTTGAGTTGGTGGTTGATTCTCCCACAAGGTGCTTTAGTTCGGATGCCACTCACGATAGTCTGAGTCGTGACAAAAAAAAGTAACAAGTTTGTAAGCAAACTACTTATAACAAAATATATAAAACAATTAACTTTAGAGTTGGATGAGTTGAGTTATGATATATTGTTAGCCTATTTTGACCCAATCCATCTCACTCATGTTAAACTTTTGACAAGGTTATACAATAAATAATTAACATTTAGCCCATTTTAATATCACTTATTTATGTCCAAAAAATCAATCTACTATCCAATTCACACCTAGAACAAAATATTCAGTACCTCTTATGTATGAAATTACGCCCATCCCTAAACAAATATCGAAACAATTAATATTTAGGCCAATTACAATTATTATTTTTAGTTATATGGTCTCTTTACTGGAGATCCTTACACACACACAAAACCACACGAACACACAAAAAAATTTTATTTTTATTTTTATAGATATGAGATCTTGAAAAGATATTTTCTTTTATTCATGATTTTGTAAGTAGCCAAGATATTTTACTGACTCAATTTATTATTTCAAACTTTACCCCCCCCCCCCCCCCAAAGAAAAAAAAGAATAAGAGAATTATAACTATAGGCTTTCAATATTGGAACAAAGACTACTCATTTTTTAATTGGTATTCCATTCATGCAGTATATATGCATATTAGAACAAGCAAAATACTATTTGTTTTCAAACGTAACGACATGAGTATCTGATAATCATAAGTACGCATCAACTCTAGATTCAAGAGAAATGACAAAAACTTTCTTCAATTAAAAAAAAAAAATCTACAAATTTAAGTTTGTATATATAATTTTGTTTGACTTGATTGGTGGTGTTGCCGGGTGATCTGGACTCTGTCGTGGGTTAGGGACCCCAGGAACCAAACGATATGAAGATCCTGGGTTACATTGACCATCTTGCAACTTTGAAATTTTTTGAACCTCCACAAAAGGTTGTAAGATTTTTTCACCTTTTGTTGTTAAACTCTCATACGGTCGAATAACTTGAACGATTTTTTCATTCCCAAAAAGGAAGAAAGCAAGAAAAACAAAGGCAAAAAAGCGATTCATGTTTGTAGCACTAACACTTATTTTTTTCATTGATGATTGGTCCTTAAATAATGTAGTACATTGTTTGTGTATACTTTCTCGTATTTATGTTACTTATGTGCAATGAAGTTTAGGTCATATGAAAATTAATGAAGATATGTTGCCTATTATTATCAAGTTGTAGTGTACACATGCTTTATTTAATACATTTGTTACTTATACTTGTGGAAAATAAGAAACTGAACTGCATTTGGATGTATTATAATGAATTAATTGCAATCACCCATATGAATAGGGGAAAATAGATTAGGCAAGATAAGAATTAAGTAAAATGGTCCTAACTCATTTTTTTATACATAGTAGAAATCAAGAGACATGTTCCACAACACTATTTTTATTTGCTTCCTTCAGGAAAAAATCAAATAGAATACAAATAAATTAAATTATAATATTCTCAAAGACATTAGTCGGTAAGTTGTGTTTTTAGTTTTGCGATTGTATCCCCATTATTGACTATAGGTTAGATTAGAGTTTTGGTACTACTACTTGCAGTTCTTAGAGGTTATTTTCGCAAATGTTTCAACTATTTGTAGAATTTATGGGGACAGAATCCTTGAGTGTTTGAAAACTACTTTTCTTTGTTTTATATGGTTACCTTGTTTTATAAATGCTGTGTTAGGTTTAGTTTGAGTTAGTGGTTGATTTTCCCACAGGGTGATTTAGTGCGAATGCCACTCACGATAGTCTGAGTCATAACAAAAAAAGTAACAAGTTTGTAATCAAATGATTTATGACAAAATATATAAAACAATTAAGTTAAGAGTTGGATGAGTTGAGTTATGATATATTGTCAGCCTATTTTGACCCAATCCATCTCACTCATGTTAAACTTTTGACAAGGTTATACATAAAATAATTAACATTTACCCATTTTAATGTCACCAATTTCAGTCCAAACAATCAATCTACCATCCAATTCACACCTAGAACAAAATGTTCAATACCTCTTATGTATGAAATTACTCCCATCCCTAAACAAATATGAAAATAATTAATTGTTAGGCCAATTAACATTATTATTTTTAGTTATATGGTCTATTTACGAGAGATCCTTATTTTATATACACATACAGACACAATCACACAAAACCACACGCACACACACAAATTTTTTTTTTTATTTTTATAGATATGAGATCTTGAAAAGATATTTCTTCTATTCATGAGTTTGTAAGTAGCCAAGATATTCTACTGTCTCAATTTATTATTTTTATCTTGATCCCCACCCCCCGACCCCCACCCCCCCGAAGAAAAAAAAGAATAAGAGAATTATAACTATAGACTTTCAATATTGGAACAAAGACTACTCATTTTTTAATTGGTATTCCATTCATGGACTAAATATTCATATTAGATAAAGAAAAATACTATTTTCTTTTGAACGTAACGACATGAGTATCTAATAATCATAAGTACGCATCCAATCTAGATTCAAGATAAACGACAAAAACTTTCTTGAATAAAAAAAAAATAAAGCTAAAAATTTAAATTTGTATATATAATTTTGTTTGACTTGATTGGTGTTGTTGGCGGGTGATCTGGACTCTGTCGTGGGTCAGGGACCCAAGAACCAAACGAAGTGAAGATCCTGGGTTACCTGGACCATCTTGCAACTTTAAAATTTTTAGAACCACCAAAAAAGGTTGTAAGATTTTTTCACCTTTTGTTGTTAAACTCTCATACGGTCGAATAGCTTGAACCATTTTTTCATTCCCAAAAAGGAAGAAAGCAAGAAAAAAAAAGGCAAAAAAGAGTTTCATGTTTGTAGTACTACCACTTATTTTTATTCATTGATGATTGATCCTTAAATAATGTAGTACATTTTTTGTGTATACTTTCTTGTACTTATGTTAATTAAATGCAGTGAAGTTTAGGTCATATGAAAATTAATGAAGATGTGTTGCCTATTATTATCAAGTTCTAGTGTGCACATGATTTATTTAATACATTTTGTTACATATACATGTCGAAAATAAGAAACTGAATTGCATTTGGATGGATTATTATGAATTAATTGTGATCACCCATATGAATAGGGGAAAATAGATTAGGCAAGATAAGAATTAAGTAAAACAGTCCTCACTCATTTTAATCTCAAAAACTAAAAATCAAAATCAAAACTTCAACTCCATAATTGAGTTAACTGAAACCATCAAGAAAAGCAAACATATTTTATATACATAGTAGAAATCAAGAGACATGTTCCACAACACTATTTTTATTTGCTTCCTTCAGGAAAAAATTAAATACAATAAAAACAAATTAAATTATAATATTCTCAAAGACATTTGTCTGTAAGTTGTGTTTTTAGTTTTTAGATTGCATCCCCATTATTGACTATTGGTTAGATTAGAGTTTTGGTACCACTACTTGTAGTTCTTAGAGGTTATTTTCGCAAATGTTTGAACTATTTGTAGAATTTATGGGGACAAAATCCTTGGTTGTTTGAAAACTACTTTTCTTTGCTTTATATGGTTAACTTGTTTTATAAATGATGTGTTAGGTTTAGTTTGAGTTGGTGGTTGATTCTCCCACAAGGTGCTTTAGTGTGGATGTCACTCACGATAGTCTAAGTCGTAACAAAAAAAGTAACAAGTTTGTAATCAAACGACTTATAACGAAATAAATAAAACAATCAAGTTTAGAGTTGGATGAGTTGAGTTATGATATATTGGTAGCCTATTTTGACCCAATCCGCCTCACTCATGTTAAACTTTTGACAAGGTTATACATTAAATAATTAACAGTTAGCCCATTTTAATCTCACTAATTTCAGTCCAAACAGTCAATCTACTATCCAATTCACACCTAGAACAAAATATTCAATACCTCTTATGTATGAAATTACGCTCATCCCTAAACAAATATCGAAATAATTAATTTTTAGGCCAATTACAATTATTATTTTTAGTTATATGGTCTCTTTACGAGAGATCCCTATTTTATACACACACACACACAACCACACAAAACCACAGGCACACACACAAACTTTTTATTTTTATTTTTATAGATATGAGACCTTGAAAAGATATTTTCTTCTATTCATGATTTTATAGATATGAGACCTTGAAAAGATATTTTCTTCTATTCATGATTTTGTAAGTAGCCAAGATATTTTACTGTCCCAATTTATTATTTCTATCTTGACCCTCCCCCCCCCCCCCCCCCCCCCGGAAGAAAAAGAAGTTTATGAGAATTGTAACTATACACTTTCAATATTGGAACAAACACTACTCATTTTTTAATTGGTATTCCATTCATGGACTAACTATGCATATTAGATAATGAAACATACTATTTCCTTTCAAACGTAACGACATGAGTATCTAATAATCATAAGTATGCATCCTATCTAGATTCAAGATAAATGGCAAAAACTTTCTTCAATAAAAAAAAATAAAGCTACAAATTTAAGTTTGTATATATAATTTTGTTCAACTTGATTGGTGCTATTGGCCGGTGATCTGGACTCTGTCGTAGGTCAAGGCCCCCAGGAACCATACATGTGAAGATCCTGGGTTACGTGGACCATCTTGCAACTTTAAAATTTTTTGAACCACCAAAAAAGGTTGTAAGATTTTTTCACCTTTTGTTGTTAAACTCTCATATGGTCAAATAGCTTGAACCATTTTTTCATTCCCAATAAGGAAGAAAGTAAGAAAAACAAAGGCAAAAAAGAGTTTCATGTTTGTAGGACTAACACTTATTTTTTTTCATTGATGAATGGTCCTTAAATAATGTAGTACATTGTTTCTCTATAATTTCTTGAATTTATGCTAATTAAATGCAATGAAGTTTAGGTCATATGAAAATTAATGAAGATGTGTTGCCTATTATTATCAAGTTGTAGTGTACACAAGCTTTATTTAATACATTTTGCTACTTACACTTGTGGAAAATAAGAAACTGAACTACATTTGGATGGATTATAATGAATTAACTACAATGACACATACGAATAGGGAAAAATAGATTAGGCAAGATAAGAATTAAGTAAAATGGTCCTAACTCATTTTAATCTCAAAAAATAAAAATCAAAATCAAAACGTCAACTCGATAATTGAGTTAATTGAAATCATCTAGAAAACTGACAATATTTTTTACACATAGTAGAAATCAAGAGTCATGTTCCACAACACTATTTTTATTTGCTTCCTTCCGGAAAAATTATATACAATAAAAATAAATTAAATTATAATATTCTCAAAGCATTAGTCGGTAAGTTGTGTTTTTATTTTTGCGATTGCATTCCCATTACTGACTATTGGTTAGATTAGAGCTTTGGTACCACTACCTGCAGTTCTTAGAGGTTATTTTTGCAAATGTTTGAACTATCTGTAGAATTTATGGGGACATAATCCTTGGTTGTTTGAAAACTACTTTTCATGGAGTAAATATACATATTAGATAAAGAAAAATACTATTTGTTTTCAAACGTACTGACATGAGTATCTAATAATCATAAGTACGCATCCAATCTAGATACAAGAGAAATGACAAAATCTTTCTTCAATAAAAAAAAAAATAAAGCTAAAAACTTAAGTTTGTATTTATAATTTTGTTTGACTTGATTGGTGCTGTTGGTGGGTTATCTGGACTCTGTCGTGGGTCAGGGCCCCCAGGAACCAAATGATGTGAAGATCCTGGGTTAAGTGGACCATCTTGCAACTTTGAAATTTTTTGAACCACCAAAAAAGGTTGTAATATTTTTTCACCTATTGTTTTTAAACTATCATATGGTCGAATAGCTTGAACCATTTTTTCATTCCCAAAAAGGAAGAAAGCAAGAAAAACAAAGGCAAAAAAGAGTTTAATGTTTGTAGTACTAACACTTATTTTTTTCATTGATGATTGGTCCTTAAATAATGTAGTACATTGTTTGTGTATACTTTCTTGTATTTATGTTAATTAAATGCAATGAATGGTTAAGTCATATAAAAATTAATGAAGATATGTTGTCGATTATTATCAAGTTGTAGTGTACACATGCCTTATTTAATACATTTTGTTACTTATTCTTGTGGAAAATAAGAAACTGAAGTGGATTTGGATGGATTATAATGAATTAATTGCAATCACCCATATGAATAGGGGAGAATAGATTAGGCAAGATAAGAATTAAGTAAAATGGTCCTAACTCATTTTAATCTCAAAAAATAAAAATCAAAATCAAAACTTCAACTCCATAATTGAGTTAACTGAAACCATCTAGAAAAACTACTTTATTTTTTATACATAGTAGAAATCAAGATACATGTTCCACAACACTATTTTTATTTGCTTCCTTCAGTAAAAAATTAAATACAATAAAAATAAATTAAATTATAATATTCTCAAAGACATTAGTCGGTAAGTTGTGTTTTTAGTTTTGCGATTGCATCCCCATTATTGACTATTGGTTAGATTAGAGTTTTGATACCAGTAGTTGCAGTTCTTTGAGGTTATCTTTGCAAATGTTTCAACTATTTGTAGAATTTATGGGACAAAAATCCTTTGTTGTTTGAAAACTACTTTTCTTTGCTTTATATAGTTAACTTGTTTTATAAATGGTGTGCTAGGTTTAGTTTGAGTTGGTGGTTGATTCTCCCACAAGGTGCTTTAGTGCAGATGCCACTCACGATAGTCTAAGTCGGAACCAAAAAAGTAACATGTTTTTAATCAAACGACTTATAACAAAATATATAAAACAATTAAGTTTAGAGTTGGATGAGTTGAGTTATGATATATTGTTAGCCTATTTTGACCCAATCCATCTCACTCAAGTTAAACTTTTGACAAGGTTATATATTAAATAATTAACATTTAGCCCATTTTAATCTCACTAATTTCAGTCCAAACAATCAATCTACTATCCAATTCACACCTAAAACAAAATATTCAATACCTCTTATGTATGAAATTACGCCCATCCCTAAACAAATATCGAAATAATTAGTTTTTAAGCCAATTATAATTATTATTTTTAGTTATATGGTCTCTTTACGAGAGATCCTTATTTGATATACACACACACACAACCACACAAAACCACATGCACAAACACAAATTTTTTATTTTTATTTTTATAGATATGAGATGTTGAAAAGATATTTTCTTCTACTCATGATTTTGTAAGTAGCTATCTAAATTTATTATTTCTATCTTGACCCCCACCCCCACGAAAAAAAAAAAAAAGAATAAGAGAATTATAACTATATACTTTCAATATTGGAACAAACACTACTCATTTTTTAATTCGTATTCCATTCATGGACTAAATATGCATATTAGATAAAGAAAAATACTACTTGTTTTCAAACATAACGACATGAGTATCTAATAATCATAAGTACACATCCAATCTAGAATCAAGAGAAATGACAAAAACTTTCTACAATAAAAAAAATAAAGCTAAAAATTTAAGTTTATATTCACACACACAAATTTTTTATTTTTATTTTTATAGATACGAGATCTTGAAAAGTTATTTTCTTCTACTCATGATTTTGTAAGTAGCCAAGATATTTTACTGTCTAAATTTATTATTTCTATCTTAACCCCCCCCCCCCCCCCCCACCTGACAAATAAAAAATAAGAATAAGAGAATTATAACTATATACTTTCAAAATTGGAACAAAGACCACTCATTTTTTAATTGGTATTCCATTCATGGACTAAATATGCATATTAGATAAAGAAAAATACTATTTGATTTCAAATGTAACGACATGAGTATCTAATAATCATAAGTATGCATCCAATCTAGAATCAAGAGAAATGACAACAATTTTCTTCAATAAAAAAAAATAAAGATAAAAATTTAAGTTTGTACATATAATTTTGTTTGACTTGATTGGTGCTGTTGGCGGGTGATCTGGACTCTGTCGTGGGTCAGGGCCCCTAGGAACCAAACGATGTGAAGATCCTGGGTTAAGTGGACCATCTTGCAACTTTAAAATTTTTTGAACCACCAAAAAAGGTTGTAAGATTTTTTCACCTTTTGTTGTTAAACTCTTATATGGTCGAATAGCTTGCACCATTTTTTCATTCCCAAAAAGGAAGAAAGCAAGAAAAACAAAGGCAAAAAAGAGTTTCATGTTTGTAGTACTAACACTTATTTTTTTCATTGTTGATTGGTCCTTAAATAATGTAGTACATTGTTTTTGTATACTTTCTTGTATTTATGTTAATTAAATGCAATGAAGTTTCGGTCATATGAAAATTAATGAAGATGTGTTGCCTATTATTATCAAGTTGTAGTGTACACATGCTTTATTTAATACATTTTGTTACTTATACTTGGAAAATAAGAAACTGAACTGCATTTGGACGGATTATAATGAATTAATTGCAAGGACCCATATGAATAGGGAAAAATAGATTGGGCAAGATAAGAATTAAGTAAGATGGTGCTAACACATTTTTATCTCAAAAAATAAAAATCAAAATCAAAACTTCAACTCCATAATTGAGTTAACTGAAATCATCTAGAAAAACAACAATATTTTTTATACATAGTAGAAATCAAGAGACATGTTCCACAACACTATTTTTATTTGCTTCCTTCCGGAAAAATACTAAATTCAGTAAAAATAAATTAAATTATAATATTCTCAAAGACATTAGTCGGTAAGTAGTGTTTTTAGCTTTGCGATTGCATTCCCATTATTGACTACTGGTTAGATTAGAGTTTTGGTACCACTACTTACAGTCCTTAGAGGTTATTTTCGCAAATGTTTCATCTATTTGTAGAATTTATGGGGACAGTATCCTTCGTTGTCTGAAAACTACTTTTCTTTGCTTTATATGGTTAACATGTTTTATAAATGCTGTGTTAGGTTTAGTTTGAGTTGGTGGTTGATTCTCCCACAAGTTGCTTTAGTGCGGAAGCCACTCACGATAGTCTGAATCGTAACAAAAAAAGTAACAAGTTTGTTATCAAGCGACTTATAACAAAATATATAAAACAATTAAGTTTAGAGTTGGATGAGTTGAGTTATGATATATTGTTAGCCTATTTTGACCCAATCAATCTCACTCATGTTAAACTTTTGACAAGGTTATACATTTAATAATTAACATTTAGCCCATTTTAATCTCAGTAATTTCAGTCCAAACAATCAATCTACTATCCAATTCACACCTAGAACCATATATTCATACCTCTTATGTATGTAATTACGCCCATCCCTAAACAAATATCAAAATAATTAATTTTTAGGCCAATTACAGTTATTATTTTTAGTTATATGGTCTCTTTACGAGAGATCCTTATTTTATATACACACACACAAAACCACACAAAACCACACGCGCACACAAAAAATTTTTATTTTTATTTTTACATATATGAGATCTTGAAAAGATATTTTCTTCTATTCATGATTTTGTAAGTAGCCAAGATATTTTACTGTCTCAATTTATTATTTCTATCTTGACCCCCTCCCGCCCCCCCCCCCCCTTTTCCGGAGGATAAAAAGAATATGAGAATTAAAACTATAGACTTTCAATATTGGAACAAAGACTACTAATTTTTGAATTGGTATTCCATTCATGGAGTAAATATGAATATTAGATAAAGAAAGATACTATTTGTTTTTAAACGTAACGACATGAGTATCTAATAATCATAAGTACACATCCAATCTAGGTTCAAGAGAAATGAAAAAAACTTTCTTCAATAAAAAAAAAATAAAGCTACAAATTTAAGTTTGTTTATATAATTTTTTTTGACTTGATTGGTGTTGTTGGCGGGTGATCTGGACTCTGTCGTGGGTCAGGGACCCCAGGAACCAAACGATGTGAAGATCCTGGGTTACGTGGACCATCTTGCAACTTTGAAATTTTTTGAACCACCAAAAAAGGTTGTAAGATTTTTTCACCTTTTGTTGTTAAACTCTCATATGGTCGAATAGCTTGAACCATTTTTTCATTCCCAAAAAGGAAGAAAGCAAGAAAAACAAAGGCAAAAAAGAGTTTCATGTTTGTAGTACTAACACTTATTTTTTTAATGGATGATTGGTCCTTAAATAATTTAGTACATTGTTTGTGTATACTTTCTTGTATTTATGTTAATTAAATGCAATGAAGTTTAGGTTATATAAAAATTAATGAAGATATGTTGCCTATTATTATCAAGTTGTAGTGTACACATGCTTTATTTAATACATTTTGTTACTTATTCTTGTGGAAAATAAGAAACTGAACTACATTTGGATGGATTGTAATGAATTAATTGCAATCACCCATATGAATAGGGGAAAATAGATTAGGCAAGATAAGAATTAAGTAAAATGGTCCTAAATCATTTTAATCTCAAAAAATAAAAACCAAAAACAAAACTTCAACTCCATAATTGAGTTAACTGAAATCATCTAGAAAAACAACTATATTTTTTATACATAGTAGAAATCAAGATACATGTTCCACAACACTATTTTTATTTGCTTCCTTCAGGAAAAAGATAAATACAATAAAAATAAATTAAATTATAATATTCTCAAAGACATTAGTAGGTAAGTTGTGTTATTAGTTTTGCGATTGCGTCCCCATTATTGACTATTGGTTAGATTAGAGTTTTGGTACTGCTACTTGCAGTTCTTAGAGGTTATCTTCGCAAATGTTTCAACTATTAGTAGAATTTATGGGGACAAAGTCCTTGGTTGTTTGAAAACTACTTTTCTTTTCTTTATATGGTTAACTTGTTTAATAAAGGCTGTGTTAGGTTTAGTTTGAGTTGGTGGTTTTTTCTCCCCCAAGGTGATCTAGTGCGGATGCCACTCATGATAGTCTAAGTCGTAACAAAAAAAGTAATAAGTTTGTAATCAAACGAGTTATAACAAAATACATAAAACAATCAAGTTTAGAGTTGGATGTGTTGAGTTATGAGATATTGTTACCCTATTTTGACCCAATCCATCTCACTCATGTTAAACTTTTGACAAGGTTATACATTAAATAATTAACATTTAGCCCACTTTAATCTCACTAATTTCAGTCCAAACAATCAATCTACTATCCAATTCACAGCTAGAACAAAATATTCAATACCTCTTATGTATGAAATTACGCCCATCCCTAAACAAATATCAAAATAATTAATTTTTAAGCCAATTATAATTATTAGTTTTACTTATATGGTCTCTTTACGAGAGATTCTTATTTTATATACACACACACACACAACCACACACACACACACAAAAAAATTTTATTTTTATTTTTATAGATATGAGATCTTGAAAAGATATTTTCTTCTACTCATGATTTTGTAAGTAGCCAAGATATTTTACTGTCTCAATTTATTATTTCTCTCTTGATCCCCCCCCCCCCCCCCACGAAGAAAAAAAAGAATAAGAGTATTATAACTATAGATTTTCAATATTGGAACAAAGACTACTCATTTGTTAATTGGTATTCCATTCATGCAATAAATATGCATATTAGATAAAGAAAAATACTATTTATTTTCAAACGTAACGACATGAATATCTAATAATCATAAGTACGCATCCAATCTATAGACAAGGGAAATGACAAAAACTTTCTTCAATAAAAAAAAAATAAAGCTACAAATTTAAGTTCGTATATATAAATTTTTTTTAGTTGATTGGTGCTGTTGGCGGGTTATCTGGATTCTGTCGTGGGTCAGGGCCCCAGGAACCAAACGATGTGAAGATCCTGGTTTACGTGGACCATCTTGCAACTTTGAAATTTTTTGAACCACCAAAAAAGGTTGTAAGATTTTTTCACGTTTTGTTGTTAAACTCTCACATGGTCGAATAGCCTGAACCATTTTTTCATTCCCATAAAGGAAGAAAGCAAGAAAAACAAAGGCAAAAAAGAGTTTCATGTTTGTAGTAGTAACACATATATTTTTCATTGATGATTGGTCCTTAAATAATGTAGTACATTGTTTGTGTATACTTTCTTGTATTTATGTTAATTAAATGCAATGAAGTTTCGGTCATATGAAAATTAATGAAGATGTGTTGCCTATTATTATCAAGTTGTAGTGTACACATGCTTTATTTAATACATTTTGTTACTTATACTTGTGGAAAATAAGAAACTAAACTGCATTTGGATGGATTATAATGAATTAATTGCAATGACCCATATGAATAGGGAAAAATAGATTGGGCAAGATAAGAATTAAGTAAAATGGTGCTAACACATTTTAATCTCAAAAAATAAAAATCAAAACTTCAACTCCATAATTGATTTAACTGAAATCATCTAGAAAAACATCAGTATTTTTTATACATAGTAGAAATCAAGAGACATGTTCCACAACATTATTTTTATTTGCTTCCTTCCGGAAAAAAATTAAATACAATAAAAATAAATTAAATTATAATATTCTCTAAGACATTAGTCGGTAAGTAGTGTTTTTAGCTTTGCAATTGCATTCCCATTGCTGACTACTGGTTAGATTAGAGTTTTGGTACCACTACTTGCAGTTCTTAGAGGTTATTTTCGCAAATGTTTCATCTATTTGTAGAATTTATGGGGACAGTATCTTTTGTTGTCTGAAAACTACTTTTCTATGCTTTATATGGTTAACTTGTTTTATAAATGTTGTGTTAGGTTAAGTTTGAGTTGGTGGTTGATTCTCCCACAAGTTGCTTTAGTGCGGAAGCCACTCACGATAGTCTGAATCGTAACAAAAAAAGTAACAAGTTTGTAATTAAGCGACTTATAAAAAAATATATAAAACAATTAAGTTTAGAGTTGGATGAGTTGAGTTATGGTACATTGTTAGCCTGTTTTGACCATATCCATCTCACTCATGTTAAACTTTTGACAAGGTTATATATTAAATAATTAACATTTAGCCCATTTTAATCTCAATAATTTCAGTCCAAACAATCAATCTACTATCCAATTAACACCTAGAACAAAATATTCATACCTCTTATGTATGAAATTACGCTCATCCCTAAACAAATATCGAAATAATTAATTTTTAGGCCAATTACAATTATTATATTTAGTTATATGGTCTCTTTACGAGAGATCCCAATTTTATACACACACACAACCACACAAAACCACACGCACACACACAAACTTTTTATTTTTATTTTTATAGATATGAGACCTTGAAAAGATATTTTCTTCTATTCATGATTTTGTAAGTAGCCAAGATATTTTACTGTCCCAATTTATTATTTCTATCTTGACTGCCCACCCCCACCCCCGAAGAAAAAGAAGATTATGAGAATTATAACTATAGACTTTCAATATTGGAACAAAGACTACTCATTTTTGAATTGGTATTCCATTCATGGAGTAAATCTGCATATTAAATAAAGAAAGATACTATTTGTTTTAAAACGTAACGACATGAGTATCTAATAATCATAAGTACGCATCTAATCTAGGTTCAAGAGAAATGACAAAAACTTTCTTCAATAAAAAAAATAAAGCTACAAATTTAAGTTTGTATATATAATTTTTTTTGACTTGATTGGTGCTGTTGGCGGGTGATCTGGACTCTGTCGTGGGTCAGGGCCCCCAGGAACCAAACGATGTGAAGATCCTGGGTTACGTGGACCATCTTGCAACTTTGAAATTTTTTGAACCACCAAAAAAGGTTGTAATATTTTTTTCACCTTTTGTTGTTAAACTCTCATAGGGTCGAATAGCTTGAACCATTTTTTCATTCCCAAAAAGGAAGAAAGCAAGAAAAACAAAGGCAAAAAAGAGTTTCGTGTTTGTAGTACTAACACTTATTTTTTTCAATGATGATTGGTCCTTAAATAATGTTGTACATTGTTTGTGTATACTTTCTTGTATTTATGTTAATTAAATGCAATGAATGTTTAGGTCATATCAAAATTAATGAAGATATGTTGCCTATTATTATCAAGGTGTAGTGTACACATGCTTTATTTAATACATTTTGTTACTTATTCTTATGGAAAATAAGAAACTGAACTACATTTGGATGGATTGTACTGAATTAATTGCAATCACCCATATGAATAGGGGAAAATAGATTAGGCAAGATAAGAATTAAGTAAAATGGTGCTAAATCATTTTAATTTAAAAAAATATAAATCAAAATCAAAACTTCAACTCCATAATTGAGTTAGCTAAAATCATCTAGAAAAACAACTATATATTTTATACATAGTAGAAACCAAGATACATGTTCCACAACACTATTTTTATTTGCTTCCTTCAGGAAAAAATTAAATACAATAAAAATAAATTAAATTATAATATTCTCAAAGACATTAGTCGGTAAGTTGTGTTTTTAGTTTTGCGATTGCATCCCCATTATTGACTATTGGTTAGATTAGAGTTTTGGTACCACTACTTGAAGTTCTTAGAGGTTATCTTCGCAAATGTTTGAACTATTTGTAGAATTTATGGGGACAAAATCCTTGGTTGTTTGAAAACTACTTTTATTTGCTTTATATGGTTAACTTGTTTTATAAATGGTGTGTTAGGTTTAGTTTGAGTTGGTGGTTGATTCTCCCACAAGGTGCTTTAGTGCTGATGCCACTCACGATTGTCTAAGTCGTAACAAAAAAAGTAACAAGTTTGTAATCAAATGACTTATAACAAAATATATAAAACAATCAAGTTTAGAGTTGGATTTGATGAGTTATGATATATTGTTAGCCTATTTTGACCCAATCCATCTCACTCATGTTAAACTTTTGACAAGGTTATACATTAAATAATTAACATTTATCCCATTTTAATCTCACTAATTTCAGTCTAAACAATCAATCTATTATCCAATTCAGACCTAGAACAAAATATTCAATACCTCTTATGTATGAAATTACGCCCATCCCTAAACAAATATCAAAATAATTAATTTTGAGGCTAATTATAATTATTATTCTATAGATTTTCAATATTGGAACAAAGACTACTCACTTTTTAATTGGTATACCATTCATGCACTAAATATGCATATTAGATAAAGAAAAATACTATTTATTTTCAAACGTAACGACATGAGTATCTAGTAATCATAAGTACGCATCCAATCTAGATTCAAGGGAAATGACAAAAACTTTCTTCAATAAAAAAAAATAAAGCTACAAATTTAAGTTTGTATATATAATTTTTTTTAAGTTGATTGGTGCTGTTGGCGGGTGATCTGGACTCTGTTGTGGGTCAGGTCCCCCAGGAACCAAACGATGTGAAGATCTTGGGTTACGTGGACCATCTTGCAACTTTGAAATTTTTTGAACCACCAAAAAAGTTTGTAAGATTTTTTCACCTTTTGTTGTTAAACTCTCATATGGTCGAATAGCTTGAACCATTTTTTCATTCCCAAAAAGGAAGCCATGGCATCACTTGGCAACCTCCTATTTTGCTATGGGTAGAACTGAGGCATCACATGACCCATAAGGTTCTCGAGCAGCTGCATAGATCTGGAATGAGAACCAATCATCTGTTTCATCACTTCGATGTTCTCCTTTATATCTTCCAGCACTCTATCATGCTCATTTACCTTGTGGAGAATGATTGAGAGCATTCTTTCGAAATGTTTACCCTCATTGTCCTTAGGCCTTCTTCACTCATGAGGAGGGATGTATTTTTCCTTCCTTTTGCATTGGACTTCAATCTCCACAATATTTTTGGCCAACTCATCCATCTGAGTCATCAGTGAGGCCAACATGTAGTCCTTTTCTACTTCATTGTTTGTTCCAGCCATGTGATCAAGCAGGTGGCCTACTATCACATAGGGTTGTTGTGTAATACCACTCGGAATGAGTTGGTCAGTCAATACCTTGTTTCTACGACCAAGACTTCTATAAAAACAATCTAGGAGGACTATATCGGGAATCTCATGAGTTTGACATTGAACTAGCAGTTCTTTAAACCTTGCCCATAACTCATGAATCCATTCACCTTCCAATTTTTTGAAGGTTAAAATGTGATCCCTGCACATCATTACTTCTAATGGAGGAAACTCCATTTGTTCGGGAGTAATGCTCGACATACTCACCTCCTCTGTTTCAAAGAAAAAACAAGCAAAACACAAAGCTAAAAATTAAGTGAGTAGCACTATAACTAACAAGAACAAAATCCAACTTAACTAAAAATTCTTAATTAGAACCACTCCCCGGTAGCGGCCCCATTTTGACTTGATGTATTCGGGTGCTTCATCCAATACTAAGCATCCTCGATCGTTCAATAGTAATATAATCCAACTAGTTACGTTGGGGTCGAGTACCAAGGGAGCGGTTTGTAATTGAGAATCAATAGAAAAGCAAAAATGTGTTAAAGTTAATCATAGCTATAGACATTTATAAAGAAAGACATGATAAATTAAAGGGTGACACAAGTGTCAATTATCAAAGGGGGTTTTGTAAGAAATTGTCAACTAAAATGACAACTAAAACGAAAATGCAAATATGGAGATGGGATTCTTGGGATGTGATAGGAATATGGGCTAGAATACACAACCGGTAAATGTTATTGATAGTAACTCACTGCAAATTGGTAACTAGGATAGAATTTAGTGGGGGAAAATTTTCTCTCGAACGATTTACCTCGAATCAAATCGGTTTCTCTCGAATACCGATAAGCAACAATGAAGCCCAACCTTCGCCTTAGTCCATTCACTATCCCGAGCTAAATGTGTGGGAGAGGGTTTAAGATTAACTTTCCCGAGCTAAACCCGCGACAACCTAATAACCACAGACTATCGATTCAGTAGTTTTGATTTTAAAACTCCTCTCTCGAGCAAGTCAAAAACACGAAGATAAAATTGTATTTGCAACTACAACCCCATTTAATTCAAACAAAATTACTGAAAGAAATCACCACTAAATAGAGAATAAACAATTAGTTAGCAATACCCAGCATTAAATTCAACCCATATTCACAAAATCACACCCCAAGAATTTGATTTTTAGCTAGCCATAGTAAAGAGATTGAAATAGATACCGAAAAGTGTTTTCATCAAATCGGTACGATAAATATTGTCTTTACACACATCAAGGATGAAGAATCTTCAATACCCACTTCCAATTGCTTAGAAAATGGAAATCTTCAACTCTTCAAAGCTAAGGAAAATTGTATCCAAAAACTAAGTTCTAAAACAAAGTAATTCTAAAAACTGGTTTTTGAAATGTAGAACTTCTCTTTTTTCAAACTAGAAACCCAAACATGTATTTATAGTTGTCAAAAAGTGTGCTACGAAAGATCACTCAAAACAGTTAGTCGGGATCGCTGATCCACTCGCCGATCTGCCATTTGATCTGGTTCATCGGCCTTATGCCTTGGCCTTCAGCAACTTCAAGTTCTGTAACATTGGGCGATGGAGTACTGCATCACGGAATCATTCGATGACTCACCGACTGATCCTTTATCTCACCGACTTGATTTTTTTCCTCAGAGCTTAGCTCACTGGAACATTAGGCAAGAGCATAGCCATTTGGCGTCTCGCCTAATAGTTTAGGCGATCTTCAGACTGTCTATTCTTCGTTCTTTTCAGCTGCCTTGTTAATTTTTGCCCAATAATGTCCATACTTATTTTCTAACTCCACATACCTGAAACTCAAGGATTTTCATTAGTTATTAAGACAAAATATGCATTTGAGGACACTAAATCTATCAAAATAAAGCCCTAAAAGATTCCAAATTATGGACTCATCAAATATACATATTAGATAAAAAAAAAATACTATTTGTTTTCAATTGTAACGACATGAGTATCTAATAATCATAAGTACGCTTACAATCTAGGTTCAAGAGAAATGAGAAAAACTTTCTTCAATAAAAAAAAAATAAAGATACAACGTTAAGTTTGTATATATAATATTGTTTGACTTTATTGGTGCTGTTGGCGAGTGATCTAGACTCTGTTGTGGGTTAAGGCCCCCAGGAATCAAACGATGTGAAGATCCTAGGTTACGTAGGCCATCATGCAACTTCGAAAATTTGTAAACCACCAAACAAGGTTGAAAGATTTTTTCACCTTTTGTAGTTAAACTCTCATATGGTCGAATAGATTATACCATTTTTTTAGTCCCAAAGAGGAAGAAAGCAACAAAAACAAAGGCAAAAAAGAGTTTCATGTCTGTATAATTGACACTTATATTTTTCATTGATGATTGATCCTTAAATAATGTAGTACATTGTTTGTGTATACTTTCTTGCATTTATGTTAATTAAATGCAATGAAGTTTAGGTCATATGAAAATTAATGAAGATATGATGCCTATTATTATCAAGTTGTAGTGTACACATGTTTTCTTTAATACATTTTGTTACTTATACTTGTGGAAAATAAGAAACTGAACTGCATTTGGATGGATTATAATGAACTAATTGCAATCACCCATATGAATCGGGGAAAATAGATTAGGCAAGATAAGAATTAAGTAAAACAGTCCTAACTCATTTTAATATCCAAAATAAAAATCAAAATCAAAACTTCAACTCCATAACTGAGTTAACTGAAATCATTTATAAAAATAGCATTATTTTTTGTACATAGTACAAATAAAGAGACGTGTTCCACAACACTATTTTAATTTGCTTCCTTATGAAATTACGCCCACCCCTAAACAAATATTGAAATAACTAATTTTTAGGCCAATTACAATTATTATTTTTAGTTAAATGGTCTCTTTACGAGAGATCCTTATTTTACATACACACACACATAAATTTTTTATTTTTATTTTTATAGATATGAGATCTTGAAAAGATATTATCTTCTATTCATGATTTTGTAAGTGGCCAAGATATTTTACTGTTAGAATTTATTATTTCTATCTTGACCCGCCCCGCCCCCTCCCCAAGAAAAAAAAAGAATAAGATAATTATAACTATAGACTTTCAATATTAGTACAAACACTACTTATTTTTCAATTGGTATTTCATTCATGGACTAAATATGCATATTCGATAAAAAAAAAAGTATCCTTTTTTTTTTCAATTGTAATGACATGAGTATCTAATAATCATAAGTACGCTTCCAATCTAGGTTCAAGAGAAATGACAAAAACTTTCTTCAATAAAAAAAATAAATCTACAAGGTTAAGTTTGTATATATAATTTTGTTTGACTTGATTGGTGTTGTTGGTGGGTGATCTGCACTCTGTCAAGGGTCAGGGCCCCAAGGAACCAAACGATGTGAATTTCCTTGTTTACGAGGACCATCATGCAACTTTGAAATTTTGTGAACCACCAAAAAAGTTTGTAAGATATTTTCACCTTTTGTTGTTAAACTCTCATATGGTCAAATTGCTTGAACCATTTTTTCAATCCCAAAAAGGAAGAAAGAAAGAAAAAAAAAGCAAAAAAGAGTTTCATGTTGATAGAATTGAAATTTATTTTTTTCATTGATGATTGGTCCATAAATAATGTAGTACAAAATTTGTGTATACTTTCTTGCCTTTATGTTAATTAAATGCAATGAAGTTTAGATCATATGAAAATTAATGAAGATATCATGCCTATTATTATCAGGTTGTAGTGTACATCTGTTTTATTTAATACATTTTCTTGCTTAAACTTGTGGAAAATAAGGAACTGAACTGCATTTGGATGGATTATAATGAATTAATTGCAAGCACCCATATGAATAGGGGAAAATAGATTAGGCACGATAAGAATTAAGTAAAATTGTCCTAACTCATTTTAATCTCCAAAAATAAAAATCAAAATCAAAACTTCAACTCCATAATTGAGTTAACTGAAATCATTTATAAAAATAGCATTATTTTTTATACATAGCACAAATAAAGAGACGTGTTCCACAACACTATTTTTATTTGCTTCCTACAGGAAAAAAATTAAATAAAATAAAAATAAAGTAAATTATAATATTCCCAAAGACATTAGTCAAGTAAGTTTATGTTTTTAGTTTCGCGGTTGCATCCCCATTATTGACTATTGGTTAGATTAGTGTTTTGGTCCCACTACTTGCAGTTCTTAGGGGTTATTTTCCCAAATGTTTTAATTATTTGCAGATTTTATGTGGACTTAATCCTTGGTTGTTTGAAAACTACTTTTATTTGCTTTATATGGTTAACTTGTTTTATAAATGGTGTGTTGGGTTTAGTTTGAGTTGGTGGTTGATTCTCCCACAGGGTGCTTTAGTTTGGATGCCACTCACGATAGTCTGAGTCGTAACAAAAAAAGTAACAAGTTTGTAATCAAACGACTTATAAGAAAATATATAAAACAATTAAGTTTAGAGTTGGCTGAGTTGAATTATGATATATTTTTACCCTATTTTGACCCAATCTATCTCAATCATGGTAAACTATTGACAATGTTAAACATTAAATAATTAACATTTAGCCCATTTTGATCTCACTAATTTCAGTCCAAACAATCAATTTACTATCCAATTCACACCTAGAACCAAATGTTGAATACCTCATATATATGAAATTACGCCCACCCCTAAACAAATATCGAAATAATTAATTGTTAGGCCAATTACAATTATTATTTTTAGTTATATGGTCTCTTTACGAGAAATCCTTATTGTATATACATACACATACACATACACACAACCACACAAAACCACACGCGCACACACATAATTTTTACTTTTATTTTTATAGATATGAGAACTTGAAAAGATATTTTCTTCTCTTCATGATTTTGTAAGTAACCAAGATATTTTACTGTCTCAATTTTTATTATTTCTATCTTGACCCCCCACCCCCGCCAAGAAAAAAAAGAATAAGATAACTATTACTATAGACTTTCAATATTGGTACAAAGACTAGTCATTTTTCAATTGGTATTTCATTCATATACTACATATGCATATTATATTTTAAAAAAATACTATTTGTTTTCAATTGTAAGGACATGAGTATCTAATAATTATAAGTATGCTTCCAATCTAGGTTCAAGAGAAATGACAAAAATTTTCTTCAATTAAAAAAAAAAAAGAGCTACAAGGTTAAGTTTGTATATATAATTTTGTTTGACTTGATTGGTGCTGCTGGCGGGTGATCTGGACTCTGTCGTGGGTCAGTGCCACCACGAACCAAACGATGTGAAGATCTTGGGTTTCGTGGACCATCATGCAACTTTGAAATTTTGTGAACCACCAGAAAAGGTTGTAAGAGTTTTTCAGCTTTTGTTGTTAAACTCTCATTTGGTCGAATAGCTTGAACCAATTTTTCAGTCCCAAAATGCAAGAAAACAAGAAAAACAAAGGCAAAAAAGAGTTTCATGTTTGTAGAATTGACAGTTATTTTTTTTTCATTGATGATTGGTCCTTAAATAATGTAGTACAAAGTTTGTGTATACTTTCTTGTATTTATGTTAATTAAATGCAATGAAGTTTATATCATATGAAAATTAATGAAGATATAATGCCTAATATTATCAAGTTGTAGTATACACCTGTTTTATTGTAACGACCTGTTCCCGTCGTTATTGAAATCACAACGAGGGAAAATTGGGGCCGAAAAACTTTTTCGTAGTATTTGGATTTTCCCAACGTAGTCCAAATTTGGATGAAATTGGAGTCTTTGAGGTGCAAGGAAATCTGGTAACAATTGGGTGGATTATTTATGATTTTGATTACATAAGTGGTTAGATAACTCGTTAAGGAATCCGTATGACTTTAGGGAATTGAATTCAGGAGAGTAGAACTCCCGAAACCAACCTTGGCGTAAAGGGTATTTTTTGAGCGTCATTGTTTGGAGGTGTGTTGTGAAATGGAGATTTTGGAATTCTTGAAATATCTCTGTGTCTCAAGAATGCCGCTTTGGTTTTGGGTTTTGCCGCCTTGGCGCTCTACAGCGGGGTGACGGTTGCCGTGGTGGGCTCGACACAAATTAAAGTCGTTAATAAACCCCTAAACGACCTCATTATGCACTTTTCAACTTTTAGAGCTAAGTAACGAACCCTAGGCGACTCCTACTCGGTTTTCACCATTCTTGAGGCTAAAGGTAAGCTTTTCACTCCCCAAATCTATTTTTCGATCTGTAGAACGTAATTGAATGGGTGAATATTGATTGGGAAAGGTTTTGTTATAGATTCTATGGTGGAAAGAATCATAATTTGGATAATTGGGATTATGGATATGATCTAGGGTTCATAGATTATTAGTAATTAGGGTAATTAGTGATTGTTTATTGATTCCCATATTATATTGATTGTTTGTAGACTAATAACAATCTGAACGAATCCGGAGAGGGAAGGATCAAGTTTCTTAGGATTTCAAGCTTGTTTCGAGGTAGGTGATGGTTGTGATTCTATGATTGTCTGATGTATACTTGTTCTTGATTCATTATGATACTTGTATATGTATGAATGTTGCAATGTTGATCACACTTGTTGTAAATGAGATAGATGAGTGATGATTGCCATGAAATCATGACTTAAATGTATGATATTGATGATATACTTGTGATTGTGGTGTGTTGAATGGATTGGTTGCCACGTTCTGGCATAACTAACTAGGATCAGTTGTGAAGTTCCGGCATAACTATGGGATCGGTTGCCACGTTCCGGCATAATTATGGAATCGGATACAACGTTCCAGTATGTTAACTGTTTGGCTTGGGTTCGATGAGTGGACCAATAATTTGATATAAATGTGAAGTTTTTCATTGTTCCTAAATGTTGATAATATTATATATGTTGATATATATGTTTGTGATTATATTGTTGTCTTGACTTGTTTGTGTTGCACTTAGTGGGATAGCCGCATGATCCTACCAGTACACTGTGGTTGTGTACTGATGCTGCACTTGCTCTTATTCTTGTTGAGTACGGGGAATCTTCAAGAGACTACTGACAGACCTCGCTTAGGAGATTTGTGATTGTCACTTCGAATTGAAAGGTAAGCCAATTCTTTCGGGTTGCCATGAAATTCTCTTTCGTCTATGTCCACCATTTTCGGACTTAGAAATTTGTTTTAGTTAGTTCATTAGTATGGGGTTGTATCCCTTCTTTTTTAGACTTGGTTCATTATTAGATGTTTTTGGCACATTGACTTTCAGGTTCTAGGCATTACTTCCACAATGTTAGTTTATTATTGTTAGAGTTTTGTTAGAGTTAATGGGAACTATATTTTTTTCCTTAGTATTTAACTTGCTTTCGTAACTTAAATGCCTTAATTTTTAGATTAGTTGCTTGGTTGGTTTGTAGTAGTGGTTCTCCCATCAAAGCGTTAGTGTGGGTGCCAATCATGATGGTCTGGGTCATGACAAAGTTGGTATCAGAGCCTAAGTTCGTTGATCTTGATGCACCGAAATGTGTCTAGTAGAGTCTCACAGAATGGTACGAGGACACCTTTACTTTTTGTTCGAGAGGCTATAGTACTTTAGGAAATCTCTCTATTTTCTCTAGTCTCCTTTTGTGCTATGACTTGACTCCAATTGGTATCTGTCGATTCAAATTGGTATCTAATCTCCTTTACTCTTCTGTCCACAGATGGTTAACACTATATTCAACGGTGTCAAGCCCATAGCGCCTGTAAATGCTCTGGTTGAGGAATCTACAACGAGAGGTCGCGGTTGAGGCAAGGGTAGAGGAAGAGCTAAGGGTAGAGGCCATGGAGTAGTGCCTGCTGGAAATGGAGCTCCTGTTGAGGTTGCTCATGTGAATGAGAACCCTCCTGCGCATCATGAAAAGATTAAAGAGGAGAATGTTGATGTTGAGGATTTGGGACAAGAGGGAAAGGTGCAGGCTGAGATTACACGAGTTCCTCCTTTGGATCTAGTGTTAGTTCAACATATCATGTTGTTATTAAAGGGATTGGTTGGTCCTGGAGTACTTTCTTCTATTCAAGCAACTCAAGCTCCTACTAATCATCTCGTTGCTTGCACTGCGCCCAAGGTGGGTGGGACTGGAGGTAATAATGCTTTCTTTCGTCCTTTGTTGGGTTCAGTTATAACCAGTAATGAGCATGAAATATTGACTAAGTTTCTAAAGCTAAAGCCTCCTGTGTTTCTTGGTTCTGAGAATGAGGATGCTTATGAGTTCATTCAAGAGAGGCTTCATAAACTAGGTATTGTTCATCAACATGGGGTTGAGTTTGTGTCTTTCCAACTTCAAGGTGAGGCTAAGTAGTGGTGGAGAGCTTATATGGAATGCAAATCTTCTACTTTACCTCCACTTACTTAGACCCAATTTCATACTCTGTTTCTTCAGAAGTATGTACCTAGGACTTTGAGGGATCGCAAGAAATATGAGTTTATGGCTTTGGAGAAAGGTGGTATGATTATGGTTGCTTATAATGCCAAGTTCCATGCTTTGTCTAGATATGCTACTCAATTGGTGACTACTGAGGAAGAGAGAATCCGATTATTTATTAGGGGATTAAATCTGAGTTGTAAGTATTATTTGTTCATATAACTTCAGCAGGGAGAAGCTTTAATGAGGTGACAGACTATGTTAAGAAAGTGGAGGGGGTGAGGCGAGACGGTCAAGCTAAGGCATGGGCAAAAGGTGCCAAGAACTTGGGTAATTTTCAAGGTTCATATTCCAAGGGGTCTGAAAGGCCAACGGTTGCAGCCAAGCCAATTCAGTCCGCTATTACCGCCTCTATAGGTAGTTACTCAGAAACTTGGACTCTTATAATTTTTAGGATAGCCAAGGAGTCGCTCCTTTGATGGGCACCAGACCATCTTTTGATCGTACATGTTACAACTGTGGAGAACCTGGACATATGAGGAGAGATTGTCCACACACACGTATGTTAGATTCCATGCAACAGTAGTCAAGAGCAATGGTACACGCGGGGAATGGTACTAATGGTTGTGGGCATCCACAAGGTTGGCAATGAGGTAATCAGCGAGGCCGTAGAGGTAGAGGAAATGGTAATGGTAACGGAGGTAGGGCTAATGCGAAACCAGGTGGGGAAGTGGCTCATCATGATGATAGGGCTCAGTGTTATGCTTCTGCGGGAAAGAATGAGCTTGAGGCGTCTGATGCGGTGATCACAAGTACTAGTTTTATCAGTGACCGAATGGCTAATCTGTTGTTTGATCCGGGTTCAACTTATTCATATGTATCTGTGAGATTTGCCTCAGAGTTTGATATGATTTGTGATATTCTTAATGCCCCTATCCATGTTTCTACCCCAGTTGGAGAGTCAGTAATAGTTACCCATGTCTATCGTGCTTGTCCTATTTTGTTTATGGGATTTCAGACTTGGGCAGATTTAGTGATTTTGGAAATGATTGACTTTGACATAATCTTAGGCATGGCTTAGTTGTCCCCCTATTATCCTGTGCTTAATTGTAATACTAAGTCTGTAACTCTAGAAATTTTGGGAAGGGAAAAATTAGAGTGGGAAGGGGTGTACAAGCCTAAGTAAGCTAAGATTATATCCTCCATTCGGGCAAGTAATCTGGTTGAGCAGGGTTGTTTGGCTTATTTGGCTCGTATTAAGGATGTTGAGATTGAGGCTCCATCCATTGAGTATATTCATGTGGTGTCAAAATTTATAGAAGTGTTTCCTAATGACTTGCCTGGTATGCCTCCAGATACAAATATAGATTTTTGCATTGATTTAGAACCTGGTACTCATCCCATTTCTATCCCTCCATATCACATGGCTCCGGCAAAAATAAAAGAGCTTAAGGCTCAAATCTGACAGCTTCTTGATAAGGGATATATTCATCCTAGTGCTTCCCCATGGGGTGTTCCAATTTTGTTAGGTAAGAAAAAGGATGGTAGTATGAGAATGTTTTATAGATTATCGGCAATTGAATTAGGTCACTATTCGAAACAAGTCCCGTTGCCTCGAATAGATGATCTTTTTGACCAATTGCAAGGTGCATCATGTTTTCTCTAAGATTAATCTAAGATTTGGTTACCATCAATTAAAAATTAGGCCTGAGGATGTGCCCAAGATGCCGTTTAGAGCTTGCTATGGGCAATATGAGTTTTTGGTTATGTCTTTCGGTTTGACCAATATGCCTATAGCTTTTATGAGTTTAATGAATGAGGTGTTCAAGCCATTTCTTGATTCTTTTGTCATAATCCTCGTTGATGGTATTTTGGTTTATTCAAAAAGTGAGGAAGAGTATGCCAACCATATTCACAGTGTTTTAGGTGTTCTTGGGAAGCAAAAGCTATATGCTAAATTTTCTAAGTGTGAATTTTGGTTGAAACCGGTTTCATTTTTTGGGGCATGTAGTTTCAAAAGAAGGGGTAATGGTAGATCCTCAAAAGATTGAGGTGGTTAGTAATTGGATCCGACCAAGTTCTGTGATGAAAGTTAGGACTTTTGTAGGGCTCACTAGCTATTATTGTCGATTTGTGAAAAATATGCTTCCATTGCCACTCACTTGACTACTTTGACAAAAAAGGAGATACCATTTGAATAGACTGAAAAGTGTGAGGAGAGCTTTCAAAAGCTCAAGACTCTTTTGACAACCGCTCATATTCTAGCATTACTGGTTGAAGATAAGGATTTTATAGTTTATTGTGATGCTTCTCATTCTAGGTTGGGCGCGGTGTTAATGCAGGATAAGAATGTTATAGCATATGCGTCGCGCCAATTGAAGGTGCATGAGATAAATTATCTAACGCATGATTTGGAGTTAGCAGCGGTAGTATTTTCTCTTAAGATCTGGCGGCATTATCTTTATGGTGTTAAATATGAGGTGTTTACCAATCATCATAGTTTGCAGCATGTGTTCTCTCAAAAGGATCTGAATTTGAGACAGCGAAGGTGGATGGAGTTACTTAAAGATTATGATGTGACCATTCAATACCATCCGAGAAAGGCTAATATGGTGGCAGACTATTTGAGTCGAAAAACTGTGAGTATGGGTAGTTTAGCTTGCTTAAGTGTAGCTAAGCGACATTTGGCTAAAGAAATTCAGACCTTAGAGTCTAAGTTCATACAGTAGGGCATCTCATAAAGAGATGGGGTGTTAGCTAGTATTGAAGTGAAGGCCACATTCATTAAGGAGATCAAGGCCAAACAATTTGAGGATGACAATTTAGAGGAACTTAGAAAGAATAATGCGATTGGTAAGGCACAAGAGACCACTCTTGATGTTGATGGTGTACTCAATTTTGAAGGGAGAATATGTGTTCCTAAAGTAGATGACTTGATTGAGAAATTTTTGATAGAGTCTCATGGTTTGCGATATTCTATTCATCCGGGTGTGACCAATATGTATAGAGATCTGAAGCAAATTTATTGGTGGCCAGGCATGAAGAAAGACATAGCGGAGTTTGTGAAGAAGTATCAAAATTGTTAACAAGTGAAGTATGAACATCAAAGGCCTGTAGGTTTGCTTCAAAGAATGCCAATTTTGAAATGGAAGTGCGAAAGGATAGCCATGGATTTTGTGGTTGGTCTTCCCAAGACTTTGGGGAAGTTTGATTCTATTTGGGTAGTGGTTGATAGATTGACCAAGTCAGCCCATTTTATTCTAGTATGGATAGATTATAATTCTAAGCAATTGGCTAAAGTTTATGTGAAAGAGATAGTAAGGCTGCATGGAGTGCCCCTCTGTATCATCTCAGACTGTGGTACCCAATTCACATCCAAGTTTTGGAGGAAATTGCATGATGAACTAGGAACACAACTCACTTTTAGTACAACCTTTCATCCATAGACAGACGAGCAGTCTAAGAGAACTATGCATGTATTAGAAGACATGTTGAGAGCATGTGTGCTTGATTTTGGAGGGCATTCGGATAAATTCATACCTTTGTATGAGTTCTCCTATAATAATAGTTTTCATGCCAGCATTGATATGGCACCAATCGAGGCATTATATGGGAGGGGATGCAGATCACCCATAGGATGGTTTGAGGCTGGAGATGTGAAACATTTGGGAGTTGATTTAGTGAAGGATGTTCAAGATAAGGTGAGGAGTATTCAAGCTAAACTTTTAGCAGCCCAGAATAGATAGAAGAAGTATGCGGACTATAAGGTAAGAGACATGGAGTTTCAAACCGATAAGAATGTTCTTCTTAAGGTATCACTCATGAAAGAGCTGATGAGATTTGGTAAGAAAGGAAAGATAAGTCTGCGATACATTGGTCCATTTAAGGTTCTTGAATGTGTGGGGCTGGTAGCGTATAGATTGGTGTTACTTCATAATCTATCAAGTGTTCATGTTGAAGAGATATCATGGTGATGGGGATTATATCATAAAGTGGGACTCAATTGTGTTAGGCAAAGACCTCCAGTATAAGGAGGAACCGATTGCAATTCTTGATTGTGATGCGCGTAAGTTGAGGACCAAGGAGATTAAGTCTGTGAAGGTTCAATGGAAGCATCGTCCTATTGAGGAAGCTACTTGGGAAACCGAGAGGGATATTCGAGTCAAGTATCCCCAATTGTTCGTCGATTCAGGTACTACTTTATTCTTTCCTTAGCCTACTTTTCCTAAGTTTTGTCACTCGGGGATGAGAAATGGGTAAATTGGTATCTATTGTAATGACCTCTTCCCATCGTTATAGAAACTCCAATGGGGAAAATTGGGGCCGAAAATCTTGTTCGTAGTATTTGGATTTTCCCAACCAAGTTCAGACCTGGGTAAAATCAGAGTCTTTAAGGTGCAGGCAAATCTGGTAATAATCGGGTGGATTATTTATTATTTTGATTACATGAGTGGTTAGATAATTCGTTAAGGAATCCGTATGACTTTACGAAATTGAATTCGGGCGAGTAGAATTCCCCGAATTGATCTTAGCTTAAAGGGTTTTTTTCAGCGTCGTTAGTTGGAGGTGTGTTGTGAAATGGGGATTTTGGAATTCTCGATGTAGCTATCTGTCTCGAATGCCGCTTTGGCACTGGTTTTTTCCGCCTTGGCGGGGCCGCTACAGCAGGGTGACGGCCGTTGTGGCGGGCTCGACATGAAGTAAAGTCGTTAATAAACCCCTAATTGACGTCATTATGCACTTTTTGACTTTTAGAGCTAAGGAACGAACCCCAGAAGAATCCTACTCATTTTTCACCATTCTTGAGGCTAAGGCTAAGCTTTGCACTCCCCGAATCCATTTTTCGATCCGTAGAACGTAATAGAATGGGTGAATATTGATAGGAGAAAGTTTTGTTATTGATTCTACGGTGGAAACAACCCTATTTGGATAATTGGGATCATGGATATGATCTAGGTTTCATAGATTGTTAGTAATTCGGGTAATTAGTGATTTTTTATTGATTCTCGTATTATATTAATTGTTTGTAGACTAATAACAATCTGAACGAATTTGGAAAGGGAAGGATCAAGTTTCTTATGGTTTCAAGCTTGTTTAAAGGTAGGTGATGGTTGTGATTCTATGATTGTGTGATGTATGCTTGTTCTTGCTTCATTATGATACTTGTATATGTATGAATGTTGCAATTTTGATTACTCTTGTTGTAAATGAGATAGATAAACGATGATTGCCAGAAAATCATAACTTAAATGTATTATCTTGACTATATACTAATTATTGTGATTTTGGTGTGTTGAATGGATCGGTTGCCACGTTTCGGCATAACTAACTTGAATCGATTGCCATGTTTTGGCATAACTATGGGATCGGTTGCCACGTTCTAGCATAATTATAGGATCGATACCACGTTTTGGCATGCTAACTGTTTGGGTTTGTGTTCCATGAGAGGACCAATAATTTAATATAAATGTGAAGTTTTTCGTTGTTCCTAAATGTTGATAATATTGTATATGTTGATATATGTGTGTGTGATATTATTGTTGTCTTGACTTATTTATGTTGCACTTAGTGGGATAACCGTGTGATCCTATCAGTACACTGTGGTTGTGTATTGATACTGCATTTGCTCTTAATTTTGTTGAGTACAGGGCATCTTCAACCGTACTGACAGACCTCGCTTAGGAGATTAGTGATCGTCACTTCGAATTCAATGGTGAGCCAATTCTTTCGGGCTGCCATGGAATTCTCTTTCGTCTATGTCCACCATTTTCGGACTTAGACATTTGTGTTAGTTAGTTCATTAGTATGGAGTTGTATTCCTTCTTGTTTAGACTTGGTTCATTGTTAGATGTTTTGGTACATTGACTCTCAGGTTCTAGACATTACTTCCGCAATGTTAGTTTATTATTTTTAGACTTTTGTTTGAGTTTATGGGTACTCTATTTATTTACTTAGTATTTAACTTGCTTCCGTAACTTAAATGTCTTATTTTTTAGATTTGTTGCTTGGTTGGTTTGTACTAGTGGTTCTCCCACCGAAGTGTTTATGTGGGTGCCAATCACGACTGTCTAGGTCATGGAAAAGTTGGTATCAGAGCCTAGGTTAATTGATTTCGATGTACCGAAACGAGTCTAGTAGAGTCTCACAGAACAGTACAGGAATGCCTTTACTTTTCTTCGAGAGGCTATAGGACTTTAGGAAATATCTTTTCTTACTCTATTCTCCTTTCGTGCTGTGACTTGATTCAAATTGGTATCTGTCGATTCAAATTGGTATCTAATCTCTTTCACTATTATGTCCGCAGATGGATAATACTAGATTCGACGGCGTCAGGCATGTAGCTCTCATCAATGCTCCGGTCAAAGAATCTGCACTGAGAGGTCGTGGTCGAAGCAGGGGTAGAGGAAAAGCTAGGGGTAAAGGCCGTAGAAGAGTAGTGCCTGCTAGAAATGGAGCTCCTGTTAAGGATGCTCATGTGAATGAGAACCCTCCTGCGCATCATGAAAAGATTGAAGAGGAGAATGTTGATGTTCATGTTGAGGATTTGGGACAAGAGGGAGAGGTGTTGCCTGAGATTGCGGGAGTTCCTCATTTGGATCCAGTGTTAGCTCAACAGATCAAGTCGTTCTTAAAGGGATTGTTTGGTCCTGGAGTGCTTCCTTCTGTTCAAGCAATTCAAGCTCCTACTAATCCTCTTATCGCTAGCACTACACCCAAGGTGGTGGGACTAAAGGTACCGATGCTTTCTTTTGTCCTTTGTTGGGTTCTGTTATGACCGGTAATTAGCATGAAATGTTGACTAAGTTTCTAAAGCTAAAGCCTCTTGTGTTTCTTGGTTCTGAGAATGAGGATGCTTATGAGTTCATTCAGAATTGCTACGAGAGGCTTCACAAACTAGGTATTGTTCATCAACATGGGGTTGAGTTTGTGTCTTTCCAACTTCAAGGTGAGGCTAAGTAATGGTGGAGAGCTTATATGGAAGGCAGATCTTCTACTTTACCTCCACTTACATGGACCCAATTTCATGCTCTATTTCAAGAGAAGTATGTGCCTAGGACTTTGAGGGATCGTAAGAAAGATGAGTTTATGGATTTGGAGCTAGGTGGTTTGACTGTGGTTGCTTATAAGGCCAAGTTCCAAGCTTTGTCTAGATATGCTACTTAATTGGTGACTACTGAGGAAGAGAGAATTCAGTTATTTATTCGGGGATTAAATTTTGAGTTGCAAGTATTATTTGTTCATATGACATCTGCAGGGTGAAGTTTAAATAAGGTGACGGACTATGTTAAGAAAGTGGTGGCTGTGAGGCGAGACGGTCAAGCTAAGGCAAGGGTAAAAAGGGCCAAGAACTTGGGTAACGTTCAAGGTTCTTATTCCAAGGGGTTCAGAAGAACAACGCTTGCAGCCAAGCAAATTTAGTACACTATTCCCGCCACTAGAGGTAGTTACTCAAAAACTCCATCTCATAATTTTTAGGATATCCGGGATTCACACCTTCGACGGGCGCCAAACCATATTTTGATCGTACTTGTTACAACTTGGGAGAACCTGGGCATATGAGGAGAGATTGTCCGCACACACATGTGTTAGATTCCGCACAACAGCAGTCTAGAGCAGTGGTACCCGTGAGGAATGGTAATAATGGTCGAGGGCATCCACAAGGTAGGCAAGGAGGTAATCACCGAGGCCATGGAGGTAGAGGAAATGGTAATGGTAAAGGAGGTAGGGGTAATGCAAAACCAGACAAGGAAGTGGCTCATCATGTTGATAGGTCTTAGTGTTATGCTTTTGTGGGCAAGAATGAGGTTGAGGCGTCTGATACGGTGATCACAAGTACTATTTTTGTCAGTGACCGAATGGCTAATGTGTTGTTTGATCCGGGTTCTACTTATTCGTATGTATCTGTGAGATTTGCCTCAGAGTTTGATATGATTTGTGATATTCTTAATGCCCCTATCCATGTTTCTACCCTAGTTAGAGAGTCAGTCATAGTTACCCATATCTATTGTGCTTCTCCTGTTTTGTTTATGGGATTTCAGAGTTGGGCAGATTTTGTGATTTTGGATATGATTGGCTTTGACATAATCTTAGGCATGACTTGGTTGTGCCCCTATTATGTTGTGCTTAATTGTAATACTAAATCTATAATTCTAGAAATTCCGAGAATGGAAAAATTAGAGTGGGAAGGGGTGTACAAGCCTAAGCAAGTTAAGATTATATCCTCTATTCAGGCTAGTAAACTGGTAGAGCAGGGTTGTTTGGCTTATTTGGCTCGTATTAAGGATGTTGAGATTGAGGCTCCATCCATTGAGTCTATTCCTCTGGTGTCGGAATTTATAGAACTGTTTCCTAATGACTTGCTTGGTATGCCACCGGATAGAGATATCGATTTCTGCATTAATTTAGAACCTGGTATTCGTCCCATTTCTATTCCTCCATATTGCATGACTCCGACAGAACTAAGAGAGCTTAAGGCTCAAATCCATGAGTTTCTTGATAAGGGATATATTTGTTCTAGTGCTTCCCCATGGGGTGCCTCAGTTTTGGTTGATAAGAAAAGGATGGTAGAATTAGAATGTGTATGGATTATCAGCAATTGAATAGGGTCAGTATACGAAACAAGTAACCCTTGCCTTGAATAGATGATCTTTCTGACCAATTGCAAGGTGCATCAGTTTTCTCTAAGATTGATATAAGATCCGATTATCATCAATTAAAAATTAGTCCTGAGGATGTGCCCAAGACAGCGTTTAGAACTCACTATGGGCACTATGAGTGTTTGGTTATGTCTTTTGGTTTGACCAATGCGCCTGCAGCTTTTATGAGTTTAATGAATGAGGTGTTCAAGTCATTTCTTGATTCTTTCGTCATGGTCTTCATTGATGATATTTTGGTTTATTCGAAAAGTGAAGAAGAGCATGCCGACCATCTTCGTAGTGTTTTAGATGTTATTGGGAAGCAAAACCTATATGCTAAATTTTCTAAGTGTGAATTTTGGTTGATATCGGTTGCATTTTTGGGGCATGTAGTTTCAAAAGAAGGGGTAATGGTAGATCCTCAAAAGATTGAGACGGTTAAGAATTGGGTCCGACCAAGTTCTGTGATGGAAGTTAAGAGTTTTGTAGGGCTCGCTAGCTATTATCATCGATTTGTGAAAAAATTTCTCTTCCATTGCCACTCACTTGACTAACTTGACCAAAAAGGAGATACCATTTGAATGGACTGAAAAGTGTGAGGAAAGCTTTCAAAAGCTCGAGACTCTTTTGACCACCGCTCCTATTCTACCATTACCGGTGGTAGGTATGGATTTTGTAGTTTATTGTGATTCTTCTCATTCTGGGTTGGGCGCGATGTTAATGCAGGACAAGAATGTTATAGCCTACGCGTCGCGCCAATTGAAAGTGCATGAGAGAAATAATCCAACACATGATTTGGAGTTGGCAGTGGTAGTATTTGATCTTAAGATCTGACGGAATTATCTTTATGGTGTTAAATGTGAGGTGTTTACCGATCATCGAAGTTTGCAACATGTGTTCACTTAAAAGGATCTGAATTTGAGACAGCAAAGGTGGATGGAGTTACTTATAGATTAAGTAAAATGGTCCTAACTCATTTTAATCTCCCAAAATAAAAATCAAAATCAAAACTTCAACTCCATAATTGAGTTAACTGAAATCATTTATAAAAATAGCATTATTTTTTATATATAGTACAAATAAAGAGACCTGTTCCACAACAATATTTTTATTACTTTCCTTTAGGAATAAATAAAATACAATAAAAATAAAGTAAGTTATAATATTCTCCAACACATTAGTCTGTAAATTATGTTTTTAGTTTCGTGGTTGCATCCCCATTATTGACTAGTGGTTAGATTAGAGTATTGGTACCACTACTTGCATTTCTTTGGGGTTATATTCCCAAATGTTTTAACTATTTGTTGAATTTATTGGGACTCAATCCTTAGTTGTTTGAAACTACTTTTCTTTGCTTTATATGGTTAACTTGTTTTATAAATGGTGTGTTGGGTTTAGTTTGAGTTGGTAGTTAAATCTCCCACAAGGTGCTTTAGTGCGGAGGCCACTCGCGATAGTCTGAGTCGTAACAAAAAAAAGTAACAAGTTTGTAATCAAACAACTTATAAGAAAATATATAAAACAATTAAGTTGAGAGCTAGGTGAGTTGTGTTATTAAATATTGTTGGCCTATTTTGACCCAATCCATCTCACTCATGGTAAACTTTTGACAAGGTTATACATAAAATAATTAACATTTAGCCCATTTTAATGTCACTAATTTCAGTCCAAAAAATCAATTTACTATCCAATTCACACCTAGAATCAAATATTGAATACCTCATATATATGAAATTACGCCCACCCCAAAACAAATATCGAAATAATCAACTTTTAGGCCAATTACAATTATTATTTTTAGTTATATGATCTCTTTACGAGAGATCATTATTTTATATACACACACACAAAACCACACGCACACACACATTTTTTTTATGGATATGATATCTTGAAAAGATATTTTCTTCTATTCATGATTTTATAAGTAGCCAAGATATTATACGGTCTCAAATTATTATTTTTATCTTGACCCCCCGCCCCCAAGAGAAAAACGAATAAGATAATTATAACTATAGACTTTCAATATTGGTACAAAGACTACTCATTTTTCAATTGGTATATCATTCATGGACTAAATATGCATATTAGATTAAAAAAAATACAATTTGTTTTCAATTGTAACGACATGAGTATCTAATAATCATAAGTACGCTTCCAATCTAGGTTCAAGAGAAATGACAAAAACATTCTTCAATAAAAAAAATAAAGCTACAAGGTTAAGTTTGTATATATAATTTTGTTTGATTTGATTGGTGTTGCTGGCGGGTGATCTGGACTCTGTGGTGGGTCAGCGCCCCCAAGAACCAAACGATGTGAAGATCCTGGGTTACGTGGACCATTTTGAAATTTTGTGAACAACCAAAAAAGGTTGTAAGAGTTTTCACCTTTTGTCGTTAAAATCTCATATGGTTGAATGGCTTGAACCATTTTTTAGTCCCAAAAAGGATGAAATCAATAAAAACAAAGGCAAAAAAGAGTTTCATGTTTGTAGAATTGGCATTTATATTTTTCATTGATGATTGGTCCTTAAATAATGTAGTACAAAGTTTGTGTATATTTTCTTGTATTTATGTTAATTAAATGCAATGAAGTTTAGTATGAAAATTAATGAAGATATGATGCCTATTATTATCAAGTTGTAGTGTACACCTGCATTATTTAATATATTTCTTAGTTATACTTGTGGAAAATAAGGAATTGAATTGCATTTGGATGGATTATAATGAATTAATTGCAATCACCCATATGAATAAGGGAAAATAAATTAGGCAAGATAAGAATTAAGTAAAATGGTCCTAAATCATTTTAATCTCCAAAAATAAAAATAATAATCAACACTTCAACTCCATAATTGAGCTAACTGAAATCATATATAAAAATAGCATTATTTTTTATACATAGTACAAATAAAGAGACATGTTCCACAACACTATTTTTATTTGCTTCCTTTAGGATAAAATTAAATACAATTAAAATAAAGTAAATTGTAATATTCTCCAAGACATTAGTCCGTAAGTTATACTTTTAGTTTCGCGGTTGCATCCCCATTATTGACTTTTGGTTAGATGAGAGTTTTGGTACCACTACTTGCAGTTCTTAGGGGTTATTTTCCCAAATGTTTTAACTATTTGTTGAATTTATTGGGACTCAATCCTTGGTCTTTTGAAAACTACTTTTCTTTGCTTTAAATGGTCAACATGTTTTATAAATGTTGTGTTGGGTTTAGTTTGAGTTGGTGGTTGATTCTCCCACAAGGTGCTTTAGTGCAGATGCCACTCACGATAGTCTGAGTCATAACAAAAAAAGTAACAAGTTTATAATCAAACGACTTATAAGAAAATATATAAAACAATTAAGTTGAGTGTTGGGTGAGTTGAGTTATGATATATTGTTAGCCTATTTTGACCCAATCCATCTTACTCATGGTAAACTTTTGACAGGTTATACATTAAATAATTAACATTTAGACCATTTTGATCTCACCAATTTCAGTCCAAACAATCAACTTACTATCCAATTCGCACCTAGAATCAAATATTGAATAACTCATATATATGAAATTACGCCCACCCCTAAACAAATATTGAAATAATTATTTTTTAGGCCAATTACAATTATTATTTTTAGTTATATGGTCTCTTTACGAGAGATCATTATTTTATATACACACACACAACCACACAAAACCACACGCGCACACACAAATTTTTTATTTTTATTTTTATAGATATGAGATCTTGAAAAGATGTTTTCTTCTATTCATGATTTTCTAAGTAGCCAAGATATTTTACGGTCTCAATTTATTATTTCTATCTTGACCCCCTCCCCCCCCCCCCCCCCCCAAGAAAAAAAAAAGAATAAGATAATTATAACTATAGACTTTCAATATTGGTACAAAGACTACTCATGTTTCAATTTCTATTTCATTCATGGACTAAATATACATATTAGATAAAAAAAAATACAATTTGTTTTCAATTTTAACGACATGAGTAGCTAATAATCATAAGTACGCTTCCAATCTAGGTTCAAGAGAAATGACAAAAACATTCTTCAATAAAAAAAATAAAGCTACAAGGTTAAGTTTGTATATATAATTTTGTTTGACTTGATTGGTGCTACTAGCGGGTGATTTGGACTCTATCGTGGGTTAGGGCCCCCAGGAACCAAACGATGAGAAGATCCTGGGTTAAGTGGATCATCATGCAACTTTGAAATTTTGTGAACCACCAAAAAAGGTTGTAATATTTTTCCCCTTTTGTTGCTAAACTCTCATATGGTCAAATAGCTTGAACCATTTTTTAGTCCCAAAAAGGAAGAAAGCAAGAAAAACAAAAGCAAAAAAGAGTTTCATGTTTGTAGAATTGACACTTATTTTTTTTAGTGATGATTGGTCCTTAAATAATGTAGTACAAAGTTTGTGTATATTTTCTTGTGTTTATGTTAATTAAATGCAATGAAGTTTAAATCATATGAAAATTAATGAAGATATGATGCCTATTATTATCAAGTTGTAGTGTACACCTATTTTATTTAATACATTTTCTTACTTATACTTGTGAAAAATAAGGAATTGAACTGCATTTGGATGAATTATAATGAATTAATTGCAATAACCTTTATGAATAGGGGAAAATAGATTAGGAAAGATAAGAATTAAGTAAAATGGTCCTAACTCATTTTAATCTCCAAAAATAAAAATCAAAAATCAAAACTTCAACTCTACAATTGAGTTAACTGAAATCATTTATAAAAATAACACTATTTTTTATACATAGTACAAATAAAGCGACGTGTTCCATGACACTATTTTTATTTGCTTCCTTCAGAAACAAATTAAATAAAACAAAAATAAATTAAAATAATATTCTCCAAGACATTAGTCGGTAAGTTATGTTTTAGTTTGGCGGTTGCATCCCCATTATTGACAATTGGTTAGATTAGAGTTTTGGTACCACTACTTGCAGTTCTTAGGGGTTATAATTAAAAATGTTTTCACTATTTGTTGAATTTATGGGGACTCAATCCTTGGTTGTTTGAAAACTACTTTTCTTTGCTTTATATGGTTAACTTGTTTTATAAATGGTGTGATGGGTTTAGTTTGAGTTGGTGGTTGATTCTCCCACAAGGTGCTTTAGTGCGGATGCCACTCACGATAGTCTGAGTCTAACAAAAAAAGTACCAGCTTGTAATCAAACGACTTATAAGATAATATATAAAACAATTAAGTTTATAGTTGGGTGAGTTAAGTTATGATATATTGTTAGCCTATTTTGACCCAATCCATCTCAATCATGGTAAACTTTTGACAAGGTTATACATTAAATAATTAACACTTACCCAATTTTGATCTCACTAATTTCAGTCCAAAAAATCAATTTACTATCCAATTCACACCTAGAACAAAATATTGAATACCTCATATATATGAAATTACGCCCACCCCTAAACAAATATCGAAATAATTAATTTTTAGGCCAATTACAATTATTATTTTTAGTTAACTAAAATCATTTATAAAAATAGTATTATTTTTTATACATAGTACAAATAAAGAGACGTGTTCCACAACACTATTTTTATTTGCTTCCTTCAGGAAAAAAAATTAAATACAATAAAAATAAAGTAAGTTATAATATTCTCAAAGACATTTGTCGGTAAGTTATGATTTTAGTTTCGCGTTTGCATCCCCATTATTGACTATTTATCACGACCCAACCCGCCCAGCTGTGTGGAAACCTACATACTACCACCTAAGTAGGAGAAACCTATTATCATAACAAGTTAAAACATGCGGAAATCTGAATAATGGAAATAAATATAATAACGGAATTCATAATTAAAAACCTTTAAAACAATTTCGAGTTAAGACTTGTAAAGTAATTAATATCTCCCAAGGATCTAGTCTAAATAGGTACAAGAGATACTAAGAGTACAATTGGACAAGATAAATAAAAGAAACAACTTCCACCATGCGAAAGGAAGAATATAAGCTGCTGGAGGATTTCTTTGTCTTCACCTAATGAAACATCACCAACCTGCATCCAGACTATGTCAAAAGACATTGCAAGAGTAGTATCAGTACAAAACACACGTACTAGTAGACATCATCGGTCAACCCGACGCCCACCGCATAATATAAGAAACCAACTAGTAAGGTCATGCAATAAACCCACTCGATTCTCCACATTTTCCCTCTCTTAAGTTACTTCCAATTTACACCAGTACTCTGATTACTAACCACCTTCTAAATCAACTTATTTACCAAGTTCTTGATCATAGCCTAATCGTTCTAACACATTAGCAAATCCCCAATTACAGCCACAAGCTTTCCCAATAACCGCTCACTTTGTAGCCTTACTTCCTCATTACATTACTCAACCATGGTCACACAGTACACTACATCAAACGTCCTTACCACTAAACCCAAACTCTTCCCCAAGGTGAAGTCTACCTATGCATATTTCATCACATACACTACCTCTACTTCCCGCCATTATGACACACGATCAACTCTTACTATCCATCTCTCACCCCTTTAATACTTTACCCTTCCACTATACCTAACAAGTTTTCTTAACACACAAAACAATCAAATATAAGTTGTCATAACCTATACCCACTAAGTGCAACATATATAAGTCAACACCACCATATAATCACATGCATATATCATACATATACAATATTATCAACATTTACTAGCAACAAACATCTTCATATTTCTCAAGCTACACAATTATGTAAATCATTGGTTCTCTCATGGAACCCACACCCAAATAGTTAGCATACTAGAACGAGGTACCCGATCTAATGATTACACTGGAATGTGGAAACCAATCCCATATTTATATCAGAACGTGGCAGCCGATCCCATAATTATGTTGAAATATGGCGGCGATCCAAGTTAGTAATGCCGAAACATGACAACCAATCCATATTAGTTATGCCAAAACGTGGCAACCGATCCCTCCAACACACCATAATTATAATCATAATCACAAGTAAATTCTCAAGTTCATACAATTTAATCATGATTCATGGCAGTCATAATTCATCCATATCATTACAATAAGTGTGATCAATAGTGCAACATTCATATACATATATGTGTCATAATGAAGCTAGAACAAACATGCATCAAACAATCATAGAATCACCACCATCACCTATAATGGATTATTCATCAACGCACATCATGTAACCCTAATTTGACCATACTAAGCCCTAATTCATCGTCTAAGGATTCTACTAGGGTTTAAATCATAAATCATTCAGTGTACGATGGCCTACACATAAATCCTACCATCTATTTGCATATATTACGTAGTGAGAACAGATTTAAACTATTCAATTCATAAAACCTAGTCTACATGGGCGCCAAGCAGATGCATGGAGTTTTGGTCTTTGATTCTTATTTCTAGAATTTGTGATGGTGATCTTGACCAGAAATTTGCAATCCATCGATATCTTCAAGCTAGAAATCTCTCTTCCTTCTTTCCAAGCTTGCAACAGCTATTTGGGGGTTTCTTAGGTGTTTTACGATTAAATTAGGTATTTTGGGAAGAAGGAGAAAATAGGATTTTGCATTATTTACATTCTGCCTCGCCTATCCGACTCTAGCACCAACTTACCCTGCCCAAGCGACACCTCCCTAGCGGCATCTGGCCCGCCCTGGCGAGACAGTGGCCTAGAATTTCCTGAATTTTGATTTCTCCTAAACAACGACGGTACGGATGGATACAATAGATATCAATTTACCCCTCGTTCGTCCTTGAAAAACTAGTGCACGGGACATTACACGCCTCATTTCAAGTTACTTCTAAATTAAAGAAGTGGTCTACTACAGAATCATGACGGATGGTGACTTTTCAACTATTCGACACACGAAGGGTTCTATACTGCAAAGGACTAAAGGAAATTGGAGCAACAAACAACGAAAAAATGCATTTTAATATTACACAGCCTGGCCCACCAGGGCGATAGCCCTCCCATTGAGGTGGGAGATCGGGAAACAGTATAGGGGGAATGAGGAATGGTTTCCTCATTTCTCCCCTTTCTCCCCACAAAACTCTCTCAATTCCCTATTTTCAAAAGTCAAAATCCAGGTAATACTCACGCTCCTTACTCCTTTTACTTCATTACATTCTTAATTATGAATGCATGATGATAACTGATTGATTTGTGATGGTCTTTCGGGTAGTTTTGTCGAACATGAACTAGGTTGCTTGATTTTTTAGGATAACATAGCATGGGTACTTCCCTTACGTCCCTAATGTATTCACAACGTCCTAGATGTAAGGATTTCGTAAAACCATGGTTAAATCAATAAAACATGGGTTGGGGAAGTTGAAGGGTCTTCTTAGTATAAACTCAAATTTGAACATCATTTAGGGTTTATTTTGTGAAAATAATAGCATATTTAGGTTCTAGGGTAGTTTATATACTCTGATCTGCTAAAATTCTATCTAAAACGGAGGTTTTAGGATGAAGAGATGCCATAACCTCCCCTGCTCTTCATCTAGCTATGGCAACCTTCATAATCCCGCTAGGGCATGATTATGGCCGATGTGGCGGGATACGCAAGACCAGTGGCTTCCATCCCTTAACTCAGAATTTCCTTTCTTCTCATTCAACCTTTGCACTATCTATTTCCATCATGTTCTAACTTATATTTTCATCACTTGCTGAATTATCTAATGGCAGGTCAAAATGACGAACACTTACCCTTCATCTGTTTCCCTAATGCCGCTAGTCGGGAAAGGCATCATGACAACCACAACACAGGATTTTTTTGCGAGAGGGGGTTTGTGTTACTCAAGCTAGAGGAGACGGTGCTTGCATTTTATGCTCGCCTGATGGAGTTTGAGTGGGCTCCGCTGATTGAGGCTCCCCCAGATGCATGCTCTACTTGGGTCAGGGTTTCTATGCAATCCTACCTACTGTGTAATGGGACGACTCTCACCCAGTCATCTGTACTAGGAAAGTTGGTGTTCCTCTGAATGCCACTGCCATCAATGAGGCTCTAGAGGTATCAGAGGTCTCAAATGTTGAATACGAGGCCAAACTAAGGAAAATGGATCTGGAGTGGCTTAAAGACACTCTGGTTGAGACTGAGCACCGGGATCAAGTTTACTGGGCTACTACTGAGGGTATTACTAGCACGGATTGGTGATCTAATGCCAAGAGGTGGCTACACTTGGTCACTAAGAGGATCCGCCCATCGGGCAACCACACCAACGTGACCTTCCCTCGGGCCTTGGTGGTGGGGTACGCCATACAAGTATAGAGTTGTAATGACCCTCCAGGTCATTTTTTCCTTAATATCTCCTTTTTATCATTTAGAGCATTTCTATAGCGACCCCAAGTCAGTTATGGCTTGCTGGCACTGACTGTTCGGTCGCCTGGTCGTTCGTTTGGATTTTGTGTAGTTTTCCGTTTCTTAGAGACCTTGAAGCTTGAATAGCTAAATTTAGTCAAAACATCATGTAAATGACCTCATAATGGAATTCTGACCATTCCATCAGCTTCGAAATGCCCAAATTAGGCTAGTAGCATAGACGACACAAGCATCGAGGCCTTTGGTGCGAGTTTGGACCATTAGGCGTTTTAGCTTTTGAAATTTAGCCTAAGGTTGGCTTTGGTCAACATTTTTGGAAAACGCACTCAGATGAAAATTCTGTCAGCGCGGTTAGCCCCGAAATGTTGAGTTTGGTCTAGAACGACCTTTCGTTCAACTCTCGAGGCCTCCGGACTCATTTCAAGCCCCTCGGTGGATTTTGGCTAAAAATGGCCTTTGGAAGTGGGACCCACTTTTAATCGGGGTGACCTCTGATGGAAATTTCGACTGTGCCATTGAGTCCGAAACGTCGAATTTCTTAGGGTAGCATATCTATTTTATCTTTATCGGGTTTCAAACAAATTTCAAGCCCTCCATCGGAGACTTTGAATAGATAGCAATAACTTATATCTAGTGCAGCCCTTTTAGCGAATAGAGTCTTTTAACGACCAGATTTTGGGCCTTTTAGCGACCAATTTCACCTTTTTAAAATCCCATTTCAGCCTCATTTGCCGAACTTCAAACCCTCATAACTCTCTCATTTCAAGTTTGATTTCAATGATTCGTAAGGCTATCTTGTGGGGTTTTTTTGCGAGGAACACGTTGGTGAACTCGGAAACTGATTTGGGGTCTCCATTTGATGTAAATTTTGTAAAATACCTGCTGCCACGACCCCTTTTTGTGAGCTTTATTTTGGAACTTTTGTGACTTGTTTTCTTAGCCATTTTAGGTCCAAATTTGGTGATTTAAGAGCCTAGATTGTGGGGCTTTTCATGAGGATCGTCGTGGTGTGGTTGGTTTCAGTAGTTGGACCCTCTTTCTGGTAATTTCTTGTAAATAGTTGCTACCATTATAGTCCCTTTTAGTGTAACTTTGAGTTTTTCGTTGCATATTCTTGTTGGGACTATTTGGAGCCTCGAATTTTTTTTCAATTTGGAACACAAGTTCAGGGAGGTGTTTAGGACCTATTTTTGGGCTTAATTCCAGAATTTCGAGCACTTTCCCCATTTTGACCCCAAAATTGGTCTGTCTCCATTTCTTTCTATTTTAGTGTCTAAACGATCATAATAATGTTGTGACTCCATTTTTGATAGCGTGGCAGGGTTTCGAGGCCGTTCGAAAAAGAAAAGCTCCGGAGGAGTGATTTTGGAGTGCGCGTGATTGGCCTTCTGGTAGGCTACGGTTTCCCTCTCTTAGATTGAGCTTGAGAGTGTGATTGCATGTTGATTAGTTGGGATTTGGGTTGGTAGTTATTAAATCATGCATAGGTGTTTAAAAATCATGTTTTGGCCTATTTCGGGAATTATCGGATAATTGTAAGCATGCTATGTGTTCCTAATTGACCCTCCTTGCTATGTGGAGTGCGTATGCTTGATTACTATTTATCTGAAGCATGTTGGGCCTTAGTTTAGGTTTGACTAGGGCTTGCCTTAGAAATATATGATTCGAAACTAATAGGCCTTAGTTTTTCCCTAACGTTGCTCGACCGGCTTAGATCCCTGTAGACTAGTGTACCAGACTTGAGTCTGATAGTTTGGGTGTTCGCTAGGTGATACGTTTGCTTCGACGATAGTTATCCTTATTTTCCCTAATGTTACGACTTCACGAGTTATTTCGGTTCCAATCCTTACATGATCACTTGAACTCTTACTTCCAATCTAGGTTCAAGTGAAATGACCAAAACTTTCTTCAATAAAAAAAATAAAGCTACAAGGTTATGTTTGTATATATAATTTTGTTTGATTTGATTGGTGCTGCTGGCGGGTGATCTGGACTCTGCCGTGGGTCAGGGCCCCTTGTACCAAACGATATGAAGATCCTGGGTTACGTGGACCATCATGCAACATTGAAATTTTGTGAACCACCAAAAAAGGTTGTAAGATTTTTTCACCTTTTGTTGTTAAACTCTCATATGGTCGAATAGCTTCCACAATTTTTTCAATCCCAAAAAGGAAGAAAGCAAGAAAAACAAAGGCGAAAAAGAGTTTCATGTTTGTAGAAATGGCACTTATTTTTTTCATTGATGATTGGTCCTTAAATAATGTAGTACAAAGTTTGTGTATACTTTCTTGTATTTACGTTAATTAAATGCAATGAAGTTTAGATCATATGAAAACTAATGAATTTATGATGCCTATTATTATCAAGTTGTAGTGTACACCTGTTTTATTTAATACATTTTCTTACTTATACTTGTGGAAAATAAGTAACTGAACTGCATTTGGATTGATTATAATGAATTAATCGCAATCACCCATATGAATAGGGGAAAATAGATTAGGCAAGATAAGAATTAAGTAAAATGGTCCTAAATCTTTTTAATCTCCAAAAGTAAAAATAAAATCAAAACACCAACTCCATAATTTAGTTAACTGAAGTCATTTATAAAAATTGCATTAATTTTTATACATAGTACAAATAAAGAGACGTGTTCCACAACACTATTTTTATTTGCTTCATTCAAGAAAAAATTAAATACTATAAAAATAAAGTAAATTATAATATTCTCAAAGACATTAGTCGGTATGTTATGTTTTTAGTTTCGCGGTTGCATCCCCATTATTGACAATTGGTTAGATTAGAGTTTTGGTACCACTACTTGCAGTTCTAGGGGTTATTTTCCAAAATGTTTTAACTATTTGTTGAATTTATGGGGACTCAAACCTGGGTTGTTTGTAAACTACTTTTATTTGCTTTATATGGTTAACTTGTTTTATAAATGGTGTGTTGGGTTTAGTTTGAGTTGGTGGTTGATTCTCCCAAAAGGTGCTCCAGTGCGGATACCACTCACGATAGTCTGAGTTGTAAAAACAAAGTAACAAGTTTTTAATCAAACCACTTATTAGAAAGCATATAAAACAATTAAGTTTAGAGTTGGGTGAGTTGAGTTATGATATAATGTTAGCCCTTTTTGAATTGTTCCAGTTGTCTTAGCTTTCTTATTTCGAAACTCTTCTCTATTTCTCAGCTTATCTTTCTCAACCTGCTGCACATGGATCATAAGTCTTGCTATGTCCATGTCTCATATCAACAAAGCTGCCTTACCCTCTTTTCTTCACAGACGAGACGGGACAGAAATAAACAAACTCATCATGCTCCTCATATCGGCAACCATCTCTGGAGCATGGCGGGAAAGTTGGGTGAACTTGAGGTTGTACTCATGGACACTCATAGATTCCTACTTAAGAGTGAGGAATTCCCTTACCTTTGCCTCTCTTAGCTCACGGGGAAATAAAAGACCCATGAAGGCCTCTTCGAACACAACCCATCTCATAATTGGTGCACCCTCAACTTTACTCTTCTTCCATTGATCAACACATACTCTAGCAACACCCTTCAGTTGGTATGCTGCTAGTTCCACTCACTCAGAATCAACAACGTGCATCACCTCAAAAACCTTTAGTAGCTCTTCCACAAAGTTTTCTGGATCCTCAGTGACACTTGAACTTGTGAATTTTGGAGGATTCATCTTTAAGAACTCATGGATCCTTGACGTATCAGCCACATCCTATTGAATCTCTCTCTGTTTCTCAGCTTGGTTGGTTACAACTTGGCTCAACATCCAAATAGATTCCCAAAATTCAGCATTAGTGACCCCTTTTTGGGGTTGCAGTAATTAAATTCCCAATCCAAATCATAAAGTCGTATAAGAGTAGCTTCTTTCAAAACCATGATTTCATAAAGTAGTTCACATAGACACTTGCCTTCCTAAGAATCTAAAATAATGATTCTCTTCCAAATTGTGATAAAACCTTTCATAAATCATTGATACATAACTTAAAAACATCCTTAAATCCTAATTATTCCCTTCATAAAATATGCATAAATTCATTATCAAATTTGTGATCACAATTCATAAGTGAAATCAAAGCATAAAACATGAGTCCATATGAAATCAATTATAAATCATGTAAATATGTTAAATCATGCATAATAAGATGGAATAACATCAATTGAATCATAATAAAACATACCGATAAAGATTGACATAAAACCCTAATTAAATTTGGTGAAATTGATTGGAGATTGAATTTCTTTTGGGACCTAAAAGATGAAAGGGATCCATTGGTGAATTCCCACTTACTTAGATCTCAAAGTCCTAATCAAAGAGATTGATATTATGAACTTGATGATTGAAACCCTACCTTTAACCTTAGAGCTTGAGAGAAAATTGGAGGGGATGGACATGAAGGGAATCTGGGGACTTGAGTAAATGTGAAGGAATGGGTTTAATTTAACGGGTTAAATCAGTTATATGGATAGTTATATGGTCAAAACAACATAGTTTAGTATTTAGGTGGTAGGCAAAGATCAAAACATCTTTAATTAAAAATTGTCGGACCAACATGTGGTTTGGACCTAAAGTCTGTAGGACTTTCTACGAGCCGTATTGGTCGATCGTAGAACCAATTATTGGAACTTGTTGCTCCCAATTGCACACGCAAGTGTACATGGACATGCAAGTAATATAGTGGCTCTTCAAGGAACCGGATTATCTAACCCAAAGGACTTGTCGATTAACTATTTTACTAAATTATACAAGATCCATCTATTTGAGGGAGGTCCAATTCCACGCTCTTCTAATTGCTTAGAAGTAGAAGGGTTCAAGAACCCCTTTACATCTAGGACTCATCGAAGACCTATTTTGTGTATATTCAGGAACAGGGCTATCAAATGGTCGACTGCGAAACCCATCAGGGTTCCAAAATTGTATACTATTACGATGCCCTTGATCGTCGATCGTTCAATGGACTACTCTTGCGATGTCTGTCACATGAAGAAGCTCAGCAAGCCTTGCAAGAAGTACATACTTTACTAATATGGGCATAGTAATAGTTGTTTGCAAGATTGGTTTTGCTCTCTACCTTCTCACGGTGGGATGGAAACAAGAGAGGTTAATTATTTATTTAAGAGTTCCATAAGTGTTTGATTTTTATTTAAATACTAATAATGCAAGAATGAAATAATGAAATTACTTAAAGTGATTTGGAAAATTCCAGGGCAGCAACATGTATATGGTTTCATGTATCACATTTCATGCATGAATTAACTACGGTTATCAAATTACTGATGTACAGGGTTGATTTTTTGATCATGGTCTCCCGACCTCTAACCGCCTACTCCAATTAGCTGTCTAACTACATCATTGAGTGGGGATAGGCACTCCTAATTGGCGAGCATTTATATTTCATCTTGCTTTGTAACCAAGCTAGGTGTTCGTCCGAGCCTCACTCCTAAACAAAAATCAACTCAATTTAATGGAGAATCAAGCTTTTTGTATCTGTTGGTCTATCTACCTTAGTGTCTCCCAAGTTTAAGAGTAGACAAGAGATTTATCTCTATGATGGCTAGTCAAGAAATTCTAAAACAAGAATACAAAAGTAATTTAAGCAATATCTAATCATTATTTCAAAACAATTGATGTTCAACAATTACCCATAGCTACAGCCCCAGAACAAGGGCATTTAGCTACTAACGTCTAAGAAAAGAAGGAAAAGAAAAGAACCCTAAAAAGTATTGACAACTTTATACTTGATGCCCTCTTATTGATCTTCCATCTTTGATGTCCCTAATAATTATTCTCATGGGATATTTATAGAGGTAGAAAACCCAAATAAAATAATTGAGTCCAAATCAAATTAGGAACCCAAAACCAAACGGAATTGGATTTCCCAGTTGTACATGTGAACTGTGCCACCTCAACAATTCTATTATTGTTGTTGCCTTCAGTTATGGCACGTGGCATATGCCTTCAATTCACAATTCATGCAATTTGCAATCTTATGCACTTTATATATTATATATTATTATACTGAATTTAATCCATTAAGTTGACTGCTTGATTTCCATCTTTAATTCATTTTAGCTCCAAACGTCTTAAACTTTACACCAATTTATTCCTACAAATAAAATAAACTTATTTAGCACAATTCATAAAATTCATACTCAAAAAGGGAAAATACAAATAAAAAATGGGAGGCAAATAATGATAAGAAAATATATTTTTAGCCTCACATCAACACCCCACACTTTAACTTTTACTCGTCCTCGAGCAAACATTAAAGCTCATCTCAAAAAAAATCAAACTAGGAATGTCATCACTTTGGTTGACAAAAACAGTTAGGCCATATACAAATTTCAAAATGTCAAGTATAATTCCCGCTCATTATGCAAGACATCCAAATAAACAACAAACCTCTAACCTCCTAACCTCAAGGAAGAACTTTGAACTCATCAAAGTTAAGCTTGCTTCCCTACCCTCATCAAGAAAGTTAATAAAATCGCCTATCCATCATGAAACAAGTGCCCTCACAAGAAGAATAGTCCACACACACAATTCAAACGATTGAATATAAATTAAGGACTTAGCATTAAAGAACAAACAAAATTCACATGTATGCACAAAGAACCATAGGCTTGGCCGTATGTACATCTCCACTAATTATGCATGCTCGAACAGAATCAAATAGGACTTTAACGGGTTGTAATGTAGGCTAGGGGACGGGTAGGAAAACTATATAATAGAGACTTATACTTCCTTAAGCACTTTGCACTTTAAGACTTTTTCGCCCATTATTTTCTTCTCTTTATTTTCAGCCTTCTCTTCAACAATTATTTCACAAGTAATTCTCATCATCTCAAGAATGCTTCAATCACATTTTTTTCAAAGTAGTTTTTTTTATAGGATTTTTTTCATGTCACATGCTTTTATTCTTCTCCTTTTATCACATTCTTTCAAAGAGGGGTTTTTAATCACTTTGAAGCTATCATTGATTCCCTATTTCACTCAAAAATTCCTTTTTCTTTAGAATTAATAATTAGAATAAGTCTATGCTATAATGCTCAAGGAAGCAAGGTGCAAAAACTAGGGATTCAACAAAACAGTTAAGGGCAAAATATGGCTACCAACAAAAGGCTAGAGGCACAAAAGGGATAACTAGTGATATAATATCTAAAAGGCTAAAATTTACAAGACAACTAAAAAAAAACTTATTATCATCTCCTAAACAAAGAACCACTTTTTATTTCGCTTCAATAACATGCAAGGCAAGTTCTAGACTAGGATGCAAAATATGGAATAAACAAAATCTCACCACACATGACACAAGTATCAATCAAGATAGATCAATTCCACTTCTATGAGAGACAAGATCATAACAAACTACAAAATAAAATAAGCTATATACAAAGCCACAGCCATGAGCTTAGGTGTCAAAGAGTCTGCAATTTCCTTATCAATCAAGCATTCACAAGAAAGCACTACTCAAAAATAAGGCCTAAATAGCAAGTATCACACCATTCTTTTCTCTCAAAAAATATTTAAAAGAAAACTTATTCCTAAGAAATAAAAGATACTCGGTTCAAAGGAACTATCCTCAGGGATCACGACCTGTTCAGCGATTCGCAGACTAGTCCATGGGCCCACCGAGTTTTACAGACTCCAATTTCAAAATTTCTTGAGTACAACTGCGGTCCAAGTCGCCGACTGGACATTTTAGTCGCCAACCTGCACATTGCAGACACACTCTACACTTTAACCTGCACAATCAATACACGATTATTCCAAAAAGAAAAAGAAAAATAATAAAAACTTGGGTTGCCTCCCAAGCAGCGCCTTAGTGAACGTCATGGCATGATGCAAGTCATCACTCAAACTTCATTCTTGGGGTTTGCCATGGTATCACTAGGCAACCCCATTTGTTGTCTCAAATTTAAATGAGAAGAAATTTGACCCATCTAGGTCTCCAACTATTTGATAGAGACAGAATGAGAGGTAACCGTCAGGCTAAGGGTCGATACATCTTATTTCATCTCTTTCAAAATTTTATCGAACCCCTCAACCTTGTTGAGAATACGAGAGAGCATATCCTCAGACTGGTCTACCCTAAGAATCTTTGGGCTTTTGGCACTCTTGGGGAGGGACATACCTATCCTTCTTCCCATCTCTTTCCTTCCAAGTTGGGTTACGATCCCTCCACTCTTTATCACGATCATTCCAGCCTTCATACCTATTCCAACCTTGGTTACCACACTGCCTCAGGTAGTTTACACGATAACCACTTCCTTGGTTGGCTAGGAAGTTCTCCTCCTTGTTATACAGAGCTTTGAACTTGGCCTCTTTGGGGTTTACATACCCAATGCCCACAACATTGACACTCCTTCCACAAACTCCCGTGACATTTTTGGACAAAATGTCAAGTTGGGTCATGATCTTTGCCATGTTTTGGTCCCTCTCTTAGTCTTTCTCAAGCTGCTCCTTGGTCAATTTAAAAGTGAGAGGGGAGACTTGATCTTCATTGGTGTACCAAGCCCGATTAATTGTGGTCATACTATCCAAAAGTTGGGTTGCTATAATGTAAGGTTGTTGCATCAAACCTTCCAGAGAAAGTTGGTCAGCTACACCCTTGTTTACCGAATCAAGGCTTCTATAAAAATATTGCAACAAAACGTTGTTGGGCAAATCATTAGTTTGGCATTACAGCACCAACTTCTTAAATCTTAGCCGAGTCTCAAAAATTGGCTCACCCTCCAAACGCTTGAAGCTTTGGATGTTGTCCTGAAGTGTCATCATCTTTGAAAGAGGGAAAAATTGCACTTGAAATGTGGTGACAAGCTCTTCCCACGAAGTGATGGAGTTTCTTGGCAATTTAGCCAACCACTTACATGTTTCTCCCATTAACGAAAATGGGAATACCCTCAACCAGACTGACTCTTCGGATATGTTCTTGAAGGAGAACGACCCGCAAACATCAACAAAGTTTCTTATATTCTCATGGGGATTCTCATGAGCCAACCCACCAAACAACCCTTTCAATTGCAAAAGCTGCAACATGGTGCTTGTAATGTGAAACACAGCATTCCCTTCAGCCGGAGACAAGCGAATTGCACCAATTCCACCCATTAGATAACATTCGGCTCATTAACGTAGTTGAGGTTGTCGATGTCATCTTGGTGGCCCACTTGGCTACCATTGCTTCCGTTGACACTCATTTCCTCTATTTAAAACAGCAACACACAAACCAAAACTAAAAATAGGTAGATTCAACTATGACTAACAAGAACAAAATTCAACTTAACCAAAAGAATCTTAAACAACACCAGCAGTGGTGCCATTTTTTCAAAGACACTTCATTCGATTCTAAGCGTCAGCAATTGTTAATCAATATATAACCCAACTAAATAAATTAGGTCGAATCCCACAGGGAGCAGTACGTGCTTAAGATTAAATAGTAAAGTGTGAACATGGTTAAATTAGTCATAGGAATAGAGGTTTTCAAATAAAGATATTATTCAAATCAGGGGGTGACGCGAATGTCAAATGGGGGGTTTTGGTTTGAAATTATCAACTACAACAACAGCAAACAATACAAAATAACAATAATGAGACGGGTTCTTGGGGTGTGATTCAATTATAAGCTAATATAGACAAATGGGTAATTGCAACTATTAGAAAATAGCTAGATATTAGTGAGTAAGCTAGACTATAGAGGGGGTAAACATTCTCTCGAACAATTTAGCCCGAATCAAGTTGATTTCTCTCTAACATCAACAAGCAAGCAAAATAAGAACAACCTACACCTTAGTTCATTGACTCTCTCGAGCTGAATGTGTGGAAAAGGGTTTAGGATTCACTCTCTCGAGTTGAACCCATGACAAACCAATACCCACAGACCATTAATCAATAATCTTAGTTTTAAAACATTTCTCTTGAGCAAACCAAAAACACAAGGGTTGAACTACATTGCAACTACAATTATTAAATTAAACAACAATTAATGATTGAACTCACTTCTAAATAACATTTAAACTAACAATTAGCAATACCCATAAATTAAATCAGCCTGTAATCACATAATCACACACCAAGAATTGGGGTTTTAGCTAGACATTATAAAAAAGATAAAAATGGATACCAAATTGAGTTTCTATCAACTGGGTAAGATTGATTTCGTCCTTACAATGGTCCAATTCAGAGAAACTTAAAGACCCACTTCTAATTTCTAAAAAGTGAAAAACTTCAATTCTTCAAGGCTAAAGTAAAACTAGAGAAAACTTGTCTCATAGTTCAAAACTAAGAAATTATATCTCAGATACTCTAATTGATACTAAACAAAATGTTCAAAAATGTATTTATAGTCACCAAAAATGTGCTGCAAAGAGTCACTTGGTGAAGTAAGTCAGGATTGCCGAACCACTCGTTGATCCACCTTTTGGTCATTTCCATCACTTTTTTGCCTTGGCCTTCAGCATCCTTAAAGTCTGTAACTTTGGGCGATCCAATACTGCATCGCAGAACCACTTGGAAATCCGCCGATTGCTCCTTTCTCTCACCGACTTGGTTCTTTTCTTCAGGGTATGGCACACTGGAACTTTAGGCGGTCAACTAGCCATTCGCCAACTCGCCAAGTGGACTTGCCGATCACCAGGCTTACTTTTATTCATTCTTTCATCCTGCTTCGTTCCTTTTTGCAAATCAATGTCCTTGCTTTGTTCCTTAATCCATATACCTCGAAATCAAGGGTTTTATATCAGTTATTGGCACAAAATAAGCATTTGAGGACAATACATCATTATAAATAAATCACTAAATAATTCCAAATCTTAGACTCATTAGGTGTGCCAAACCTTGAGAATATGTTCTTCTTTAGAAAACCAACAACACTTTACCATCATTTGAAGGTAAGACTACCGCCACAACACTTTTGCCCATAAGAGCTCAAAAATGGTCCCATGAAATCAATTCCCTACACACAAACAATTCCACTTCCAGAATAGTTGTCATTGGCAGCTCATGACGATGAGAGATGGCTACTTGCCGCTGACATACATCACAACCCTTGACCAATTCAAATGAATCTTGATGGATTGTAGGCCAGTAATATCCACTCTAGAGTACCTTATTGGCAGTATGTGCACCCACATGGTGACCACCTACCAGAGTGGAGGGACAGGCCTCTAAGATACTCATCATCTTAGCTTCAGGTACACATCGCCTAATGATGTTGTCAGCAGACTCCCTGTATAAATATGTTTCATCCCATAAATACTTCCCCACATCATGTAGGAATTTTTTCCTATATCACTGACAAGAAAATTAGCAAAGTCAACAAACCAAGGAATGAGATCAAAAATGACAGCTAGTACCTGCTCATTTGGGAATGAGTCATTTATGTCTAACTTAATTTCTTCTTTCTTCTCCGCATCCAACCTAGACAGGTGATCAGCCACCAGATTTTCACAACCTCTTCTATCTTTGACTTCAAAATCGAATTCTTAAAGTAACAGCACCCATCTTATCAATCTCAGCTTTGCATCTTTCTTCGCCATTAAGTATTGTAGTGCAGCATGATAAATGTGCACTACCACTCTAGTACCCAGCAAGTATGGCATGAACTTCTCAAATGCATACACTACACCAAGTAACTCCTTCTCAATGACAGTGTAAGTACATTTAGTGTCTTGTTAGCGTAGTAGATTGGGTGAAATATCTTATTGCGGTTTTGCCCTAACATAACTCCCAACGCAGTACCACTTGCATCGCATATTACCTCAAATGGTTTCGACCAATCTAGGCCAATGATCACTAGGGCACATACTAGTTTTTCTTTCAAGCACTCAAAATCTTTTAAGCATGTATCATCAAAGAGAAATTTTACCTCTTTCTCCAACAGCTTGCACAAGGGGTGTGCATTTTGGAGAAGTCTTTGATGAATCACCGATAGAATCCTGCATGACCCAACAAACTCTGAATACCTTTTACACAAATAGTTGGAGGCAGCTTTTCAATTACCTTAATCTTTTCTTTGTCTACCTCCAGTCCTTTATGTGACACCTTGTGGCCTAGGACTATCCCTTCCTAAACCATGAAGTGACACTTCTCCAAGTTAAGCACCAAGTTAGCCTCCTCACATCTGTGTAATGTCCTGCTAAGATTTAACAAAGAGTCATCAAATGTGTCACCTACCATAGAGAAATCATCCATGAACACTTCCAAAGTGTCCTCTAACATGTCCGAGAAGGTGGACATCATACACCTCTAGAAAGTTGCAAGTGCATTACACAATCCAAATAGCATATGTTTGAATGCAAAGGTACCTTAAGGACATATGAATGTGGTTTTATCTTGATCTTCTGGCGCGATTGATATCTGGTTATACCCAGAGTATCCATCTAAGAAGCAATACCAACCTTTACCAGCCAACCTATCAAGCATATGATCCATGAATGGCATTGGGAAGTGGTCTTTCAAAGTCAACTTGTTCAGCTTCATGTAATCCAGGCACACTCCCCAACCTGTGACTGGTCTTTTCGAAATCAACTCATTATTTGCATTTGCAACCACTGTCATACCACCCTTTTTGGGCGCACACAGCATTGGGCTAACCCAATGACTATCACAAATAAAGTACACCACCCCTGTATCCATCCAATTTATAATTTCCTTTTTGACCACCTCTTGCATTGCTGGGTTTAACCTTCTATGGTGCTCTATACTCGGACTGCAATCTTCCTCAAGCTGGATTTTATGAGCACAAATACCCGAAGGTATTCCAATGATGTCAGTAATAGTCCAACCAATTGCCCTTTTGAACCCTATCAAGACTTTTACTACATTGCACCTATTCATCATTAAGATCTGTAGCTAAAATGGCTGGCAATGTGTTATTAGTACCTAAAAATACATACCTTAGGTGGCTGGGTAACTATTTCAGCTCAAGTACAGGTAGTTCCTCAATAGATGACTTTGCTAGTGGATTTGACCTGTTTTTCAAGTCGAAGTCTAATTTCGTTGGAGCATAAGAATGTGACCCCATGCCTTGCAGAGCATTTAGAGTCTCCACATAATGATTCCGAAAGTCTTTTTCAAAATTCATTATCACTGCTGCCAATGTTTCCACAGTGAATCTCTCCTCAATTACAGCTTCTAGATCCTATTCATCAATGACATATATTACATACACCACATTCATGTCATGTGGTTGCTTCATAGACCTATATATTTTAAACTTTACCTCTTCATTGTTGAGTCTGAATTTTAGCTCTCCACTCTCAACATCAACTAAAGCTCGACTTGAGGCCAAAACTGGCCTTCCCAATATTATGGGTACCTCAAAATCTACCTCGCAATCCAAGATCACAAAGTCGGCTGGAAAAATAAAGTTGTCCACTTTTACGAGATCATATAAAATACCCACAGGTCATTTCACTGACCTATCTTCCATCATCAACCTCTTCGCAATAGATTTTGGAACACCCAAACCCAATTGCTTATATATAGCTAGAGGCATCAGATTGATGCTCGCCCCCTATATCACACAAGGCTTTTGTAAACTCGAATGTGTTGATGGTGCATGGAATAATGAATGCACTTGGATCTTTTTTCTTCTACACCAAGGATCTTGTAGCAATGGCACTACAATAATGGACATTGTCAAGCGGTTCAAAACTTACAGCTCTCTTCTTTGTGAGTAAGTCCTTCATGAACTTTGCATATCCTGGCATTTGCTCCTAAGCTTCTACCAATGGGATGTTCATTGATAACTGCCTCAGCATGGTTATAAACTTTACAAACTTCCCATCTTTAGCTTTCTTCTTGTGTCTTTGAGGGAATGGAGGAGGCGGTCTTGGTATTTGTTGTAAAGGCATAGTTGTCTCTCCTTCTGTTTCTTTTACCTTAGTTGGCTTTTCTGCTGGTTTAACCACCACTATATCACTTTCATTTTTAGCCTCAACCTCTGCTTCCTAATATCTCCATATGGTCTATTCTTGCTCAATACCTACAGGTTTTGATTCATTTAAGATGTTACCGCTTCTAGTGGTGATTGTCATGCAATGCCCATCCTTCTTGGGGTTTAGAATAGTATCACTAGGTAGTGAACCATTCTTTCTTAGGTTTAGCGATGCTACCAATTGCCCCAACTGCTTGATTGATGTTGTGTGAGAATCCACCAACTAACTCATACCGGAGAAATCACTTTTCATCTCCTTTACACCTGCATTAGTTGATTCAACCTTTTGTAGCACCCTAGATAACATATCTTTTATTTTGGACCTGCTGGAATTACAACCTACTCGACTGGAGGCACTTATACACCACTGCGGTCATTTTTGTATCCATCTCTATTCTGTCAGTTGCCTTGTTCTCGGTTTCCTGATCTTTCATATTTCCCCTCTCTTTAGTAGCTCCAACCTTGATTTCCAAAATTATATCCTTGTTTTCTCGAGTCAAAATTCCTGAAACCCTTCCCCCTTCCAATTACTCAAGTATTTGACCTCTTCATCTAGGTCAATATCCTGATTTTCATACCTATGTGCCTCACCGACAGCATTTACCTTCTCTGGACCGTCCATGATGTTTTTTGTGAGCATATTTGTCTGAGTCCTCATATGAGCCATGTCTTGGTCCCTTTCTTATTCACGCTTTTTTTGCTCAGCTGAAAGCTCAAATGTGAATCTAAGGTCCCCGACCTCAGCATCTTTGGTGTGCCATGTTCTATCGTTCTTCAAGACGTCATCCATTATTAATATAATTTATGGGAATTCCTTTCTCATGCCATGGTTTGGACACTTTTTCAGCTTTTGGCTGAATCTCCACCAAGCATCATGCATTGCTTCCCTTGGTTGTAGCTTGTGTGTACTTATCTCATCCTTTATCCGTTGTTGTTTTGATTCAGAAAAGAACCGTTCCAAGAAAGCTTCCTTCAATTCGGTCCAAGTTCTGATTAAATCATCTAGGAGTTCATTCAACCAGTTTTTCGCCTCTAAGTTAGAGATAACCGAAATAGCCTCACCCTCATAGCAATTTGACTAACTCCAGGGATTTCCTATAATTTTCATATTTCTATGAAGTTCATCAAGTATTGGTTGGAATCATCACCAACTACTCATCTGAACATTCCCTTCAAGTTCAGCAGCTGGATCATCATATTGTAATTCTGAATTTCACACCTGGAGGTAATGCTGGTAGCACAATTGCTCCAATGGCTCCAGCCCATCCAAGTCTAAGTCATCTTCTTCGAACACCATATGAGTTGGTTGTTGTGCTCGACCCCTTGGAGCTAATGGTTGTTGGTAGGGAAGAGCAATCTCATCCATTCCTTTATGTTCCTCCACCACCCTATGCGGGTTATTTACAGCATTTCGTTAAGCATATCTAGCAGCAGTCTCAGCCTCAATTCCTAGACTCTGCCTCTCGGATAGTCTTGTTGGGTTCCAGATCGTAAGGAATCAATAGAGCTCCCTTACTTTTAGTATTTGGCATGCACTATGTAACTTACCTGTTAAAGACAAAGACAAAGAACAAGACATAAAATTAGGAAATAGAACTACAATTAGAATAATTGATAGTAAAATATTTCTAAATTGAAATTCCCTGACAGCAGAGCCAAAATTTGATACGTCCAAACTTATACTTCACTTAAGAAGTATAAACATTCGATGTCAATTTATAGAACTCAATTGGAGTTAAGGTCGATCCCACATATGAATTTACTTACAGAAATAAATTTTCTTACAGAAATAAATTTTACTGACTATTTTATTCAGTTGTTGTTACTATTTCCTATGGAAAACAATTACGAAATATAAAATGAGGTTGAGCTGTGACATTCAAGTTAACACTAAGAACATGATCTTAACTTCAAGGTTGTGATAGTTGGTGAATAAAACCAGGATTGTGTCCTCCATGACTTTATCAGTTAGTATTTAATCGTTAACAAGTTCATATTTGACAATTCATTGCAAATTATCAGAGAGTTAGGTTTATCTAACACTTACCAGTCTTATTAGATAACTTTCACACTATTCCTCTCGGTCTTTGAGTGTTGTCAAGTTTTACCCTCACATGTTTGATGTAATATTCTCTTCTCTCGAACTTGAATTTTTACTCCAAATCAATAAATTAATTTTGCTTTTTCCTAACAACCACTTTTCTCTCGAACAAGTGGTAGATACAGGCAACTTCTAATGCATGCACTCATTAGAAAGAACAAATAATGAAAGACATGAATTAGATTTTACAACTAACAATCGCACTCTACTTGTTCTACGAATACACACTTAGATTATCGTCATGGTTCCCACAGCCCTAGTTGTGGTATTTAGCCACTCATGATTTCTACAATATAAATAATAATAGATGTTAAATACATTAAAACAAATCACTTACAAATACTGCAAATTCAATGAAATCTTGATATTCAAACAAGAAATCAAAAAATTCAAGTCTTGATCCAAAGTTAATCAACAAAAACCAAGGTTCAAAAATATGGAAAGTAGTCTATCGTTCACACAATGACAAGATATTTCAAAAATTAAACCTAATTAATTCAAATAGTCTATTCAAAATGAGTTCTAATCTAAGTAGGACTGATTTGTCAAGGAACTTCACGGGAGTCACAATGGCCCGTCAAGACCCAGATGGCTAGTAAAGCCATTTGTGGTCCCACACTTAGACATTGTGGGACTTCCTTTCTTGGTTTCATTCACGGGCAATGATATGGCTCATTGACACCAGCATGGCCTGTCCAGGGTCCTGTGGACTTCAATGCAGATGTAGTTCCTCAAGGCCTTATCACTCGTTTATCTTTATTGGTTGCAGGACAGTTTGTCAGGGAGACCACGCCCCGCCTGGACCACTGTGGTCTTTACTTAGCAATTGTTTAGTTTTCACCTCCTTTACTGTTGCACTCTATGAGCTGCTCGACAGCTTGTCCAAGTGACCACGACCTGTCTTAGGCTCCGTGGTGCTTGGTTCAGAACTACTTTTTTTTCTTTTCTTTCTATCTTTCACGTCCAACTGTTTTACCTATGCAAACATTATGAAACACATCATATCCACATATATACACTTGAGTTCTAGCATTGATGCTTAGATTTGAGCATCAAATATGCGACAATTTTCTAAAACCTCAAATTTGAGAAAATAGAAAAAATGCAGCTTTCCAGGGCCTGGTGCAGGAACCACGAAGCCATCGATGGTTCATGGTATGACACACGATCCATAGGTTGGGTCCGTCATTGGGCACCAAATGGTTATCGTATCATATCTCACCCACAGTCGACTAGGATGGTCTGTGGTTCGACCTAAGGATCGTAGGTCTGACCGTAGGTGAGGGTCAGCATCTAATTGAAGGGAATTTGTTGTTGGGTCAACTTAAAATGGTCATATCTTTTAGCATAAAATGATTTAGTTGGTTCATGACTTATCAAATGAAAGATAATTGAATCATCATTTCAACGCCACCAAGTTTGCTAAAACTCATCTCTGAGTAAGAAGTTATGCTCGTTTTAGTGAAGCCTTGTCGGGCACATCATGAACGACGAACCCAAACGATGGTCGGTAGTCCAAACAACAGACCATTGTTCTTTTCGTGGATGGGCTTCGTCATATTTAAGTCAGGGTCGTTTTGGTCCTTTCTCCTATGCATTGGGCACTTAAACTACGTCTTTTGAGACCTAAACTATGTCATTTTACTTAGAATAAGCCTAATAACTTAGTCATACTTACTCAGAACCCTCATTCTCCAAAATTCCCCAAGCTTAGAATAAAAAGAAGAGAAAAAAGGTTATAGCTTTCTCAAGAACACGCAACGAGTTTTCTTCAGTTCCAGTCTAGAAATTGAAAGATTTCTCCGTGAATTTTGTCACTAGGTATGTGGGATTTCACTGGTGGATTCCTTTCATCCATTAGGTCCCTAGAATTCAATCAAATTCTTGATTCCCTTTATCTTGTTTACACCTAGGGTTCCTAGAACTCTACAAAATTATTGCAATTTAGCTGTTAGAGTATTCCTAATCAGATTATTATGTTTTTGTAACATTGTTGCTTAGTTCCTTGCATGAAACTCAGAACCATAGTTGTGTAGATTTTTTTAGTTCATGAATTACACTTGCTAGGTCAGTTTAAATAGATATACATGCTTCAGTTAAGAATGTTTCAGTGTTAGTATTTAAATGTTACATTCTCATATTTGCATGTCAAAACATTGAGCTATCTAGTATTTCAGTTTTGTTATGTCATACACACTTCAGTTAGGAGTAGGCTTAGACCGAGTTGGACTACGGATCAACATACCCTCATAGTCCCAGAACTACATGCCACCGTAGGTTTATCAGTCCCCTATATTAGGCATCAGCTTAAGTGATCACGTCATTCATGCCTTTATACACCTGGCAAGTTTTATTAGGTCCTATCGATGAGGCATATACATCGAATAGTCATTCCTTTATACCCCTGGAAAGGCATATTGGGTCCTCTCAATGGGGCTTATACATTGGACTCCATGTTTAGCTCACTTGATTTTATGCCGGTTAATAGTAGCTCCTACAGTCAGACTTTAGTGCTTTTGACCAGGTCTTAAGTTATATTTCATCATTCAGCCTCCGTATGTCATGTTCTTGATTAGTACTTGGTCATTAAATTCAGGTCATCCTTCAGTATATTTCAGCATTTACATTTAGTTCAAATTATGTTATTGCTCAGTATGCTTTGTTCAGTTATGTATTTTATTCAACTATACTCTATATCATGTATGCTCAGTATATTTCAAGTACTGACACATATTCTGCGCTATATGCTTTCATGATGTAGGTTTAGGTACACAGCATCCAGATCACGCAGAGATCGATTCTTGATCTCTAGTTCAGCATCTTTAGTGGTGAGTCATCATACTTCGAGGACAATAGACATGCTTTACACTTTAGTATTTTTATTCAATTTTCAATTTTGCTAGAGTTAGCTGGGGGCATGTCCCAGCAACTTGAGTCAATTAGAGGCTTTTTCAGACATAGTACTAGATTCAGTTTTAGTTTTGAGTTTGATCCTCCAGTTGTTATTAAACTCATAGTCTTTTGTATATTTAGATGGTATTCCCCCACTTTTAGTTAATTATGCTTTTAAGCTTCCGCACATTATATTTATTCAATAATCTTTTAGTATGCTTATGATATGCCAACTCATGGTTAACTTGGGGTCACTTGTGATCCTAGGTCTCGTGTTACATCCAGCGGTAGCCTCAGGGTGATACAAAACTTGGTATTAGAGCATTAGGTTCAAAAGTCCTAGGATGTCTGAAAAGCCATACTAAGTAGAGTCATTTTCATGGTTGTGAAGTGCACCACATCTAATGAGAAGGAGGTTACAAAGTTTTTTTACAAAAAACTTCACTTTCTTGCTTTTCTTATCTTCCGTAGGTATGATCTCCAATTAGCAGTAATCTTAGGTGTCATTCTAGAAACTCTTTCAGAACCCTTCTCAGTCTCTACTCCATTTGGTGACCCAGTTATAGCTACGCAGGTATACATAAATTGCCTTGTCGTGGTCTTTCAGAAAGTCACCTTAGCAGACCTTTTAGAGTTAGAAATGGTAGATTTTGATATGATTCTAGGCATGGATTGGTTCCATTCTTTTTATGTCTCAGTCAATTGTAGAACTAGAATCATTCAATTTTAGTTTCCAATAAGCCAGTCTTAGAATGGAAGGGTAGTAGCTCAATGCCTATAGGTCGAATTATCTCTTACCTTAATGCAAGAAATGTGATCTAGAGGGTGGTATAGCATATGTTGAGGAAAAAGAGAAGGAATTAGCAAAAGATGTTCATCAGCTTGCTAGCTTAGGAGTCTTACAGATATGTCAAATGGTAGTGTGATAGTCCAGAATAGATTAGAATCTTCATTGGTAGCGGAGGATACACAAAATATATATTGATCCTATATTGTTTCAGTCAAAAGGTGCAGTTCAACAGAATAAAGTAGAGGTTTTCTCCCAAGGGGAAGATGGTCACTTATGTGTTCCTAAGGTGGATGAGTAGTTGAAGCAACCATGAAGGCCAAGTATCCTCACCTCTTTCTTTTCGATTTTGTTTCAGCTTGAGATAATATTTTCCTCTCCAGTCTTTTAGTTTACTTGTGCGTAAAATCAATCTTAGTACCTTGTTCCTTCAGTTGTTCTTGCATATTCAGCATATTTGCATGTCCTTGGAACTCAGTTCAGTTAGATAACTGTTTCTAGTACTTAGTGGTAGGGATTGTAGCTTCTTCCCTGCATACCCAGCTTGTTTAGACTTCATTTGAGGAAGAATGTTTCCAAGGGGGAGATATTATAACACCTCGGATTTGAGAAAATACAAAAAATTAAAGCTTTCCAGGATCTGGAGCAAGATCCACGGAAGCCATCGACGGTCTATGGTCTGACACATAGTCCGTACATGGGGTCTGTCATTAGGAACCAAATGTTTATGGTGTCTGACCCTACCCATAGTCGACCATGACGTTTCATGGTTGTACCTACGGGGGTCAATAGCCAATTGAAGGGAATTGGCAGTTGGGTCAACTTCAAACGGTCATATCTTTTAGCACAAAATGAATTAGGTGGTCCATGATCTATTAAATGAAAGCTATTGAATCCTCTTTCCAACGCCACAGAGTTTGCTAAAATCCCATCTCTAAGTAAAATGTTATGCTCATTTTATGAAGCCCTAACGGGTAGAAAATGAACGACAAACCCAAATGACAGCCGGTAGTCCAAATGGCGGACCATCTTTCCCTCCGTGGTGGGCATCATCATATTTAAATCAAGGTCATTTTGGTCCTTTCCCCTATGTATTGGGCACTTAAACTACATCGTTTGATGCCTAAACTACGTTATTTGACTCTAAATAAGCCTAATAACTTACTCAGACTTATCTAGAACCCTCATTATACAAAATTCACCAAGCTTAGAATGAAAAGAAGAGAAAAGAGGTGATAGCTTTCTCAAGAATAGGCAGCGAGTTTTCTTCAGTTCCATCCCCGAAATCGAAAGATTTCTCCATGAATTTCATCACTAGGTATGTGGGATTTCACTGGTGGATTCCTTTCATCCACTAGGTCTATAGAATTAAGTCAGATTCTTGATTTCCTTTATCTTGTTTAGACCTAGGGTTTCTGTAACTTTAGAAAATTATTGCGATTTAGCTGTTAAAGTATTCCTAATCAGATTATCATGTTTTCATAACATTGTTGCTTAGTTCCTTGTATGAAACTCATAACCCTAGTTGTGTAGATTCTTTTAGTTATTGAATTACACTTGCTAGGTCAGTTAAACAAATATACACGCTCCATTTAAGAATGTTTCATTGTTAGTATTTAAATGTTGCATTCTCAGATTTGCATGTCAGAACATTGAGCTATATAGTATTTCAGTTTTGTTGTGTCATACACATTCCAATAGTGAGTAGGTATAGACCGAGTTGAACTAGGGCTCAGCACACCCTCATAGTCCCAGAACTACATTCCCCTGTAGGTTTATCAATCCCCTCTGTTGGGCATCAACTTTAGTGATCACGCCATTCATGCCTTAATAACCCTAGCAAGGTATATTGGGTCCTATCGATGGGGTGTATACATCGAACAATCATGCCTTTATACCCCTGGCAAGGTATATTGGGTCTTCTCGATGGGGCATATACATCAAACTCCACGTTTAGCTCACGTAGTTTTATGTCGGTTAATAGTAGCTCCTACAATTAGACTTTAGTTCCTTTGACCAAGTCTTCAGTTATATTTTAGCATTTTGCCTCGGTATGTCCTGTTTAGGATTAGTTCTTGGTCATTGCATTTAGCTCAGCCTTCAGTATAATTCAGCATTTACATTCATGTCAGATTATGTTATTGCTCAGTATGCTTTGTTCAGTTATGTATTTTATTCAGCTCTACTGTATATCCTGCATGCTCAGTACAATCCAAGTACTAACACAAACTCTATGCTACATTATTTCATGATGTAGGTTCAAGTACTCAGCATCCAAATCACACATAGATCAGTTCGCGATCTCTAGTTCAGTAGCTTCAGTGGTGAGTCCTCATAGTTCGAGGACAATAGACATATTTTACACTTTAGTCTTTTTATTCAATTTTTCTAGAGTTAGCTGGGGGCATGTCCCATTAACTTTAGTAAGTTAGTGGCATTTTCATACATAGTACTAGATTCAGTTTTAGTTTTGAGTTTTATCCTCCAGTTGTTATTAAATTCATAATCTTTTATATATTCAGATCAGTATTAGGTATTCCCCACTTTCTATTAATTATGGTTTTAAACTTCCGCATAGTATTTTTATTCAGTAATCTTTTAGTATGCTTATGATATGTCAGCTCAAGGTTAACTTGGGGTCACTCATGATCCTAGGTCTCGTGTTCACGTCCAGGGGGTAGCCTCAAGGAATGACAAATTTCACGGCACATCACCTTTCTACGATCTATAGACCCCATCTTTAAACCTCAATTTTAAGCCCAAAATTTCCCCAAGTTTGGATTAACCCCATAGCTACTTCCTATAGCCCGTATTACATCCTATGACTCATTATGTTCAATCGTAGATCAACTTACTAGGACTTGAAGTTCCTTAAGCTTAGCTTAGTTCCTATGGATGTCATCAACGACCTGTAGAGTTTTCTATGAACAGTAGATGTGTCTTGTAGCACTGGACCAATTGCCAAAATGAAGTCCTTTCCTTTTTAATATGACTTTTCAATTTTCAAGGTGTTATAGTGTCTTAATCCAATGGGCCTGCATCAACATCTTTTTCCTCTTTCCACTACGTGTACCAAATCTGAGCAACTCCATTCAATTGATCAATGACCAAATATAAACTTTCGACAATAGTGACACTCATAATATAGGTGATACTCTTAATACCCTCAATGAACTCTTGTTGATCCTCGTCCACCTTAGAACCATGAAACACTAAAGGTTTTATGCGAGTGAAATCTCAAAACTCAAGTTGTAGTCGTACCCACATTTGGGTTCACAAGCGCTACAACCTCTCAGTCGGCTTGAGTAGTCATAGTTTGGGCAAACACTTGGATAGCAGCGTTGAACTCAACATGAGTGACCTATTCAATCAATGGGTCAACTAGGGTCAGAAGTGCTCATTGCTCCTCACTCTAATTCCTTTTGATATAAATTCTTCTATGAGGCATGATTTTGAAACCATTCAAAGAATGAGTTAGAAAGAAACATTATAGAGTTTCACTCTATCGCACAACTAAGATATGAAAGAAGTGAAGTATTTTTATAGCCTTTCATTCATAAATGTGGCATGCTTGACACTCATGAACAGGACTCTACTTAACGCGTCTTTCAGACACAAGTTTATTACACACCAAGACTACCCCCTAGATACAGCATGGTGCTTAGAGTCACAAGTGAACCCAAGCCAATCTTATGGCATGAAACTAAGAATAGCACAATAAGATTTAAACAAAGTCAAAATAGGCTATCATCTCATATAAGAAAAATCATATAAAGACAACATAAGTGGAAATCTAATTGTCTATCTAAAGGCCTCTACTAATACGTGTTGTTAGGATAAACCCCTAGCTAACTCAAACATACCTGAAAACTGGAAGTAATGACTAAAATAAAACATATGGGACGTCCTCGAACATGAGGACTCACTAATTATATTGCAGAGTTGACTGGATTTGTACTAACCACGGTTTGATGATGAGCATCAAAACCTATATTATCAAATAATATAGGCTGAAAAGTATGCAGTCAGTACATGGAATATATATAGTATAGAGAAATGTATAAAACATGAGGTCTGAACATGGAAATTCAATAAAACATGTTAATGCAATTACCAAGTAAATATAACATGAAAATTGAGGATCTGATCTGAAATACACAATACAAGGCCATACAGTAACTAAAAATCAAATTATATTATGGGAGATACCATTAACCGACATAGACCATATGAGCTACAACATGGAGTTTAGTGTATGCTCCCACATTGAAAACAGTGTGTCCTACTTGCCAAGGTGAGGACCATGATATATGAGCTAAGGTGGATTTACTAGCTAATATCTAATTAAGACAAATCCTATGGTAACACGTAATTTTTGGATAGAGGGATTGTTACTAAAGGTCCACATAGGCTAAATGGAAACCTTCATTCCACAAGTCTACTTGATTCTAAGTATAATCTCAATGGAAATATGCACAAATCTAAAAATAGTAATAATTTGTACTACAGAATCACAATGATGATCATAACATACTGAGTAGCTCCTAATTCATGATAAATGAATATAATCTGAAAAATAAATTGATCGAAAGCATCTAAATGATGATAAATACTGAGATATACTTCATTCGAAAGCATCAAAAATCATGAAAATCTTACACTCTGAGACATATATGAAAATAACATAATTCAGATCATGAAAATACTTACTTGCTAATGGGTTTGTGAAAATATCATTGAAAAAATGAAATTTACAATCAAAATTATGCATTTAAAATAAATCATGAAAAAAAAAACTAAAATTTAATAAGAACCCATGAAGATCATATGAATCCTAGTTTTGGATAAATTATAATTTGAGAAATTGAGGTTTCTTTAAGACTCAATGGATAAAGAAAGACTCATTGAGGAAGTTCCCACATACCTTGATTGGAACCCTAGCTTTGATATTTTAATAGAGGCTTGAATCTTGGAACACTAACTTGCTTGAGTGAGAAGACTTGAGAGAGAAAAAAAATTGATTTTAGAGAATGAGAGTGAATTTGGAGGTTAGGGTGATTCAGCCATACCCACTTAGAATAGGTCAAAATGAATTAGTATAGAAATTAAAAGAGTAGGGAAAAACTCTACTGACCCCAAAATAAAATTGGTGAGCCTATTCACGAAAGCCCTTCACAGTATGTGAAGATGCTCGTGAACAGAATGAGATCTAGGTTCCTGGAGGTCAGCTTCAAGGGACTTGTCCACCATCTATAGAACCTTCCATGGACTATACAAGCATCCATGAAAGAAAATATTTTCTAAGTTGTGAGGGATGGGTTCACGGATTAGCGCACGACCTGTGAAAGCTTTTAAGGTCCATAAACCCATCTGTGAAACTATAATCCAAAACTCCAAATTCTAGACTTCGTTCGACAAATGCCTTCAGGGGTCGTGGTTCCTTTCACGATCCATGAAAAGGGTCTGTGAAAACCATTTTCTGCCATATTTCAATTCTTCTGATTTACAAGGTCTAATAAGGTCTTAGGAACTTCTGAGGTGTTGCATATGGATAAGACGTTAGGTTTGCATGATCCTTGGATTACATTTTTGGCCATTTTGGTTATTTATCTTATCATTAGTCGATAACCCTTAGTTTTTAGGTTGATTCCTTAGCTTGATTGTGGTTATAGAATCCTTACCTTAGAATTATTTTAGGTGGCATGAAACTTAAAATTATACCAACTGAGTTTGATTAGGTGATTGGGTTTCTTTTTAGTTATTTTCTAGCTTTTGTTGCTTTATTATTGTATTTTTAGGCTTGTGGCCTTAGACTTGGATAGATGGAGTCTCAGGTTAGTACGTTTGTACTATGACAGGTATTACTCGGATTATTGTGTAATGTGATTGTTTTTTGTTTGAATTGATTGTGCTTGGTATGTAATCATTTGTATGTTATCTTTAATAAGCATATTTGTATTTGGAAAACCAAGGGAAATTTGTATTTGAGGTATTTAAATGATTTACAAAGATTTTTTTACTTGTAGAGCTCCGAGAGAGTGAATTATTATTTTTACTTAAGAGAAATTGGAATTTTGATTAAATGCACCATTCTTGGGGATTTTATATCTTAAAATGATGAATACTTTAAAATATATTGGTTTCACGTCTGAGCCTGAGTTTGAAGCAAATACTTGATTTTATAAAGTATTTGGATTAAAATTAAATCTACTTTTATAGAGAAGCTCGATGAGGTACTTCGGGGCGGACCTTAGATTAAATTTTTGGTTACATTTCTCTTGCATACTATCTATTGACAAATCTGAGGTATCATTTCGGGCAGCTTTAGGTTTCTATCGAGCTTCTACTTTATGTATTGGTCACCTTGCATTGCATTATCTTTTTTTTCTATGTGGTTGTGATTGTTGTGTAGTTGGGTTCTACCTGAATTTTATTAGTATTCATTTTTATATTCTTTGTAGTTGGTTACTACTCATTTAATATCGTTAGAACCGTAGTGTTAGCACTATTGTACTTTGTATTATATAAATGATCTTTCTGAGCTCGTTCGGCCTATAATGCCTACTGAGTACCCCTTACTTTGGTACTCATACTACACTTCTGTATCTTTTTTTTATGCTGATCCTAGTACAAGCCTTCCTCATTGAGCATTGGATTTCCCGTGTTCGTTGCAGACTTGGATTGTAGTGAGCACTTGGTCTGGAGACTTGTTGTTTTCCTCTTTTGTATTGTCTTGATTAGACAATATAATTATGTTGTATATAGTCATTTTTGTACATAGAAGCTCTTGTACCAGTGACACCAAGTCCGTAGTTTTGTTCTTGTATATAGTTTTGTCTTTCTTGGTCATTTTTAGGCCAGTTTCGTATATTTTGATATCATATTTTGCATATTTATGCTATGAGTCCTATTGTGTATCTCTATTTATGCTTCCGCTTATTTCTTTCTAGTTATGTATTATCATTCTCTATGGGTTATGAGTTGCCTACTTGGGGGGTTTATATTAGGCATCATCATGATCACTAGCGGACCTAGGATTGTAATTAAGGGGTGTCAATGGTTTTAGTAAAAAATTATAATTATGAGGCTAATAGGAAAAGCGGACCTAGCATTAAAATATATTGTAGTAAAAATATATAATTAGCGGACCTAACATTATCATTGTAGGAATTTTGAAGTATTGATAAATTTTAATGAATTTTGATTCATATACATATATTAAATTCTAGCATTAAATGTGTAAACACTTACCTTCAAGTTTATTTAAGAGTGATATACTCCTCTTGATCTCTAGAATCTAAAACGTCATTAAAATGGGTCTCTTCTTCTCTGCCTTAGATTCTTTGACCATTTTGTGGTCAAATTCATTGCATACTTTTCCCTGCCATGTGACTCACACATCTACGTAGTTTCTTTGTTATCCTAATAAAAATGTCATAAAATCCCTATGAGAGTGTATAAATGACAAACAATTTGACTATTGAAAATCATATTCAAAGAAATTCCATCAAATATGTAATTCATAGCATAGTTCTTCATATTTTAAGAGTGACACTCATTTAAAGGCAGATCTTGTATAATTTTTTAAAAAAAATTCAAGTGTATAGTGTATTTTTAATTAAAAAAACTCAACTAGGCCTAGGTCTATTTTTAGCCCTAAATAATATTTTGATAAATCTCATAAACTTCTTATCATATCTGCATAATATGCTTAAGGCTTGATAGTATTTAAATTGGTGTAGTTAGCACACATATAGCTTTTCAATAGCCTTCAAATATATTATAATTTTTTGGGGGTGCTATAAATCACTTAGTTTTAGCTTTTCTAGATCACTTAGTTGATACATATAATGTGAAACCCTCCTAGTTGATTGTCTCACCATCACCTTTGATTCCAAAGGGGTCGTTTTATATGATGTAGTAGAGAAAATAATGCAAGTATTAGTTTTGATATTACTATTCTTGTCTGCTACAAAATTTTAACATATGTATAATTAATATTATAACATCTCTTATCCGAAAACAGACCAAACAGTAGATTTTCAGAAGTTCCAGGTGCAGCCCACGGTTGCCACCTATGGACCGTAGGTGGGGTCCGTGGATTGGCCACCTGCAACCCCATACCAGAACCCCAATAAAAATCCACCAAGGCTCAAACCAATGACAGGACCCACGGACCATAGGTGGGAGCACGATCCGTGGTCCTGGAACATGGTTCAAACCCCCAGTCTTCGACTTCCAGTCACGAACAACAACCGACTAGAACGTACTGTGGGTCCATCCATGGTCCGTCGCTCTGATAAGTTGGCGACCCATGAAAACTTTCAAGTCAGGGGTCGTTTGGTCTTTTCCCTATGTGTTGGACACCCAAACTACGTCGTTTAACCCCTAAACTACGTAGTTTTTGTCACTTTTAGCATAGTAACTTAAGTAGAACTTACCCTAGTCAAGTCATTCTCCAAAAGTCATCCAAGTTGAATGAAAATAAGGAGAAAGAGTCGACCAAGCCCTCTCCAAGAACACAACAAGTTTTCTTCAATTCCAGCCTCGAAATCGAAAGCTTTCTCTGTGAATTTTGTTACCAGGTATGTGGTATTTCACTAGTGGGTTCCTTTCACCTATTAGGTCCCTAGAATTCAGTCAAATTCTTGATTCCCTTCATTATGTTTAGACCTAGGGTTTCTAGTAATTCAAATTTATGTTGTGATTCAGTTGTTAGACTAATCCAAATCGGATTATCATGTTTTCATAACTATGTTGCTCAATCCTTGCATAAAATTCAGAACCCTAGTTGTGTAGATTCGTTTAGTTCATGAATTACACTTACTAGGTCAGTTTATTCAGTTATACATGCCCTAGTTAAGAATGTTTCATTATCAATATATTAATGTTGCATTTTCAGTTAGCATGTCAGTATATTTGAGCTATTCAGTATTACAGAATTCAATTATAATATGTTACTTACATAATCAGTTGGGAGTAGGTTTAATACAGAGTTGGACTAGGTCAGTCACCCTCATAGTCCCAAAGCTACGTGCCCCGGTAGGTAAGTCCCATCTGTGGGCATTATACTTAGTGATCACACCAATCATGCCTTTATACCCTTGGCAAGTTATATTGGGTCCTCTCGATAGGGCAATTTGATTAAAAAGACAACACAACCACATTCTATCATCCCAAGGGTGTTTCTAGCATACAAATCATTGTTTACACAAAAACTTTTACCACCCAACATCAAGATCCACTTTATGACTTCATAAAACAACTATGAACAGTGAATTAAAAGTCGAGGTAAAGTCATTTACCTTACAAGTAATCGAAGTGGGTGATTGTGTGATGCAATGAACTCCTTAAACCTTTTTCGAACCTTTGACACTGAACCCGAACCTTGAACTCTTTTGTGAAAGGGAAAATGTAATCAATTTTGGGAGAGAGAAATGGAAATTTGGGAGAGGAGAAGTTAATTATGGGAAAGGAGAGTGATTTGGGGGATTTATGAGGGAGTTTTGGGATTTGGAGGGGTTAGAAACAGTTAGGAGGGAGTTTGTGCAATGGGGGGTGTATTTGAATTGAAGAGTTTTTATTAAAAGGGAGGTCCGGGTCAGGTCTTTAGGAACCCAAATCTGGACCCATGAAACCCCATTTACAGAATGTGGGTCGACATACGGACCGTCAGTTGGGTTCGTATGTCACTCAACACTTAGAAAAATTTAGGATACATACCTGGGGTTTACAGATGCCATTCATACTCCGTGGATGGAACCACGGACCGTCGATGGGGTCCGTAGACCTCTACACAGCCATTTTCTGCAGTTTCTGCTTTTTATCCCTACTCATGTAGCAACCGTTAGGTCTTTCTTTTTACATTTTTTGGACACTTTTTATACATGGACCCTATGCTATATCCAGTCAACACTAATACAAAAATAAAACACATGTCTAAAGGATTACAGAAATTCAAACAAATAAAGAAACTCCCAAATCAAAACAAAAATCCTATCATTTGCTAGACTGTACATCTTAGGTTGCCTCCCAAGCAGCGATTGATTTAATGACGTGGCATGACGCAGGCCCCTTGATTACTCAGACTTCATCAAGGTAGTATGCCTCAACCACTTCTTGCACACTCTTTTCTTTCCCCATGTAGACCTTGATCTTTTGCCAGTTCACCTTAAACCTTGTTCCATCCTTGTACTCGAGCTCAACCGCTCCATGTGGGAACACTTAAGTGACTATGAATGGCCCGTCCACTTAGACTGGAGCTTGCCAGGAAACAAGCACAACCTTGAATTGAATAGAAGCACTAGATCCCCCACAGCAAATTTGCGTTTTTAAACTTTTGACCACGATACTTCTTCATCGTTTCCTTGTACAAAGCTGAACTTTCATATGCTTTTAGGCGAAACTCATCAAGTTCATTCATGTCATTCACTCTTTGATTCGATGCGGCACCCTAATCCAAATTCAACTTCTTTAGCGCCCACATTGCCTTACACTCTAGCTCTACCGGCAAATGTCAAGACTTCCCATATACAAGTTGGTAGGGAAACATACCTATGGGAGTCTTGAATGCGGTGTGATAGGCCCATAGAGCATCATCAAGCCTCCTTGACCAATCGATTCTATTTGCATTCATAGTCTTTGCAAGAATTTCCTTGATCTCTCTGTTGGATACTTCAACTTGCCCACTAGACTGTGGATAGTAAGGAATGGCTACATTGTGACAGACTCCATATTTATCTAGCGATGCCTTGAACAACCTATTACAGAAGTGAGAACCTCTATTGCTGATAATCGCCCTAGGTGTACCAAATCTGGAGAAAATATCAGGAATGTGGTGATACTTTTACCTTCATCGTTTGAAAGCGCAATTGATTCCACCCATTTCGACACATAATCAACTGCAACAAGAATATACTTCATCCCATGTGAACTCATAAATGGGCCCATAAAATCAATGCCCCATGCATCAAACAACTCAATCACTAATATCGGATTCATAGGTAGCTCTTGCCTCTTTAAAATTCCTCCTTCGCTTTGGCAATGATCACAAGACTTGGTGAAATCATGAGCATCTTGGTAGATGGTAGGCCAGTAATACCCAAACTACAAAATCTTATGTGCAATCTAAATACCACTATGATGCCCACCAACAGGCGAATAATGACACGCCTCTAATATACTAATCATCTCAACCTCGGGCACACAGCGACGAATAACCCCATCAGCACATATACGGAACAAATAAGGCTCATCCGAAAATAACTTCTTCACATCATGCATAATCTTTTTCCTTTGGTGAAAAGACAAATCTGATGGAACCAAATCACGTGCCAAATAGTTAGCAAAGTCTGCGAACCAAGGAATAAGATCATGAGAAGCCGCCAACACCTGTTCATCTGGAAACACATCATTAATTTCAGCCCCATCTCCTAGCTTGAGCATAGCTTCCTCCTCTAATCTGGACAAATGATCGGCAACTTGATTTTTTGTCCCCTTTTTGTCTTTCACCTCAAAATCGAACTCTTGCAATAGCAATACCCATCTAATCAACCTCGGTTTTGCATCCTTCTTAGCCATCAAATACCTCAATGCAGAATGGTCAGTATGCACTATGACCTTACTACCAAGCAAGTAGGATCGAAATATCTCAAATGCGAAAACCACAGCAAAGAGTTTATGTTCAATCACTGTGTAGTTCTTTTGAGCCACATTTAGAGCTTTGCTGCCATAGTAAATAGGATGAAGAATGTTCTCTTGCCTCTGTCCCAATACCAAACCAAGCGCCACTCCACTTGCATCACACATCACTTCAAACGGTTGCCCCCAATCTGGTGAAATAATGATAGGTGTGGAAACTAGCTTTTCCTTCAACTCTCCAAACTCTCTTAGACTAGAATCATCAAAATCAAATTTACACTCCTTTTCTAGCAATTTGTACAATGGGTGTGCAATTTTGGAGAAATCCTTGATAAACCTCTTATAAAAGCTTGCATGCCCAACAAAACTTCTAACACCTTTAACAGAGATAGGTGGTGGAAGCTTTTCTATTACCTCTACTTTGCTCTATCAACTTCAATATTGTTCTCATAAATATGATGACCTAGAACGATCCCCTCTTTCACCATGAAGTGGCACGTTTCCCAATTGATCACAAGATTGCACTCTTTACACCGTTTCAGTCCTCAGCCAAATTATCCAAGCAACCATCAAATGAGTCACCTACCACAGAGAAATTATCCATAAATACCTCAATAATGTCCTCCACCATATCAGAAAATATCGACACCATGCAACGTTGGAAGGTCGTCGGAGCATTGTACAACCCAAATGGCATCCGTTTGAAGGCGAAAGTCCCATAAGCGCAAGTGAAGGTGGTCTTCTCTTGGTCTTCCAGAGCTATGGAGATCTGATTGTAGATCAAATAACCATCAAGAAAACGTTACCAACCCTTACCAGCAAGGCGATCCAACATTTGATCCATGAACTGCATAGGGAAGTGGTCCTTTTCTGTCCAAGAATTTAATTTCTGTTAGTCCATGCATACGCTCCATCCAGTCACGGGCCGCATCAGAACAAGCTCGTTTCTTGCATTAGGTACCATAGTAATCCCACCTTTCTTGGGAACACATTGAACAAGACAAACCCAACTACTATCTACAATGGGATAAATAACTCCAGCATCCAAGAACTTGATGATTTCCTTCTTCACTACCTCTTGCATAGGAGGATTTAATCTCATTTGGTGCTCAATACTAGGCTTGTGATTCGACATGAGTTGGATTTTATAAGAACAAATGCCAGGACAAAACCCACTATTGTCCGCAATAGTCCACCCAATAGCCCGCTTGAACCTTTTCAGCACAGAAACCAAAGCCTCAACTTGTTCTGCATTCAAATCAGTTGCAATGATGACCTGAAAAGTACCATCTCTCCCCAATAATACATACCTCAAATGTGATGGTAGAGCCTTATGCTTCAATTTTGGAGCCTCTTCAACAGACGATTTTGCGGGTGGAGAGTCATGATTCTTCATATCTAACTCCAATCTCTTCGATTTGGAACATAATTTGAACCTATCATATACGGCAACTAACTCATCATAGTCTTCAATACCATCACCCTCAAAATTTATCATTATGTTTGCAAGTGCATCAACACCTAACTACTCTTCAATACACACATCAGAACCTCGCTACACAATATGAGTCACCACTGACACTGACTTGAGATCACTTTCCTGCTTTATGGACCTATAGATATTGAAAGTTACCTCTTCACTATTCAATCGAAACTTCATCTACCGTTTCTCCATATTGACCAAAGCGCACCCAGTAGCAAGGGATGGTCTCTCAAGGATGATGGGGAACACAAAATCAACCTCACAATCAAGTATCACAAAATCTTCTAGAAAGATAAAAGACTCCAATTTCATAAGTACATCTTGGAGCACACCAATGGGCCTCTTCACAGTTCTATCAGTCATGAGCAATCGCATCGCAGTCGGTTTTGGAGCCCCTAAATCCAACTTCTTGTAAATAGACAATGGCATCAGATTAATGATAGCACCCAAATCACACAACGTCTTAGCAAAATGCAACAACCCGATGGTACATGGAATAGTGACGGCACCAGGATCCTCTTTCTTCTACACAAGTGACCTCGTAGCAATAGCACTACAATGTTACATCCTATCATCATCTTCAAAGCTCACGACCCTCTTCTTCGTCACCAAATCTTTCATGAATTTTGCATTCCCAGGCATTTGCTCCAAAGCTTCTATCAACGGAACATTGATGGAAAGTTATTTCATCATAGTAATAAACCTGTGGTATTTCCCTTATTCATTCTTCTTTACCAACCTCTGTGGGAATGGAGGTGGAGGTCTAGGCATGGGAATAACTTTTTGGGTTCTCTCCGCTTCCTTCTCTATAGCATTCTTGGACTCTCCAGTAACCTCAATCTCATTATCATCTTTCTCAACCACAATTTCAACCTCAAACGGAATAGGTAGATCAATGGTCTGCTTACCCCCTCAAACAGTGTCCGCTTACAATGCCCATCATTTTTTGGATTCTGAATGGTGTTGCTAGGAAGTGTGCCAGGCTAACGTAGGTTGACTGTAGTGGACAATTAATTCATTTGCTGCTCAAGTTGCTTGACTGATACTGTATGGGCATCAACTTTTTGACCAATGCTAGACAAGTCATTCCGCATCTCCTTCACATTCTCATCAGTCAAATCAAACCTCTTCATCATCTTCTGCATCATATCCTTAATCCATGACATACTACCCACAGCGTCCCTATTGCCAGATTCCCGATTTTGTGGAGGGACATAAAGCCTAACTCTATCATTCCTATTTACATAGTTGTTCCAATTGTAGTTGTTGTTGCGATTGTAGTTCCAATACCGGACATATTGACCATCTCGATTGTAGTTACCATAGTTTCGACCTTGGTTTCCTTAACCTTGGCGCCAATTATCTGAATTGGAACCTTGGGCATTGGCTCAGAAACACCCCATCTAATCATTCACCAAGTAAGCATCCTCCTCATAGTAACATTCCTCATTCAGAGGTGGTGGAGTCTAGTCAAGCAATTCACTGTGTTTACATTTTATGGACCTCTGCTTACATGCTTCAACACCAACCCAAGTTATGTCATTTTCTACGGCATCTCCTCACGAATGTCATCAGTAGATTGACTAGGTGCGGCTTGAACTGCAAATGTGCTTCTTCCAGTGTCAGACTTTTGAGTGCTCCATGCTTTATTATTTTGGAAAATCTTCTCCAGTTTCTCCGTGATCTCCTTAAAAGTTCAATCACCATATGATCCTCCAGCAATAGTATCAAGCATAGCCTTACCATTTTCATATTGACCTTTGTAGAAATACTCCTTCAGTGACTCATCATCAATGCGGTGGTTCGGAACACTTCTAATGAATGCAGTGAACCTGTCCAATGAACTACTCACAGACTGTCCACGCAGTGCCACAAAATTGTTGAATTTAAATTTGTGGTTCAACTTCTTTGACAATGGAAAGTACTTACACCTTGTGCAATTGGTTACATGTATGAATCGAGTTGTACGAACGCTCAGAAAACCATACAACAACATCACCGGTCAATGATAATGGAAAGACTCTCAACCCTATTACATTCATATCCAACTCCGATTCCCCCACACAACTCTTACACACACTCCTCAACTTGGGCATGTGCCCATGCGATCTTCTGAAGCCATACCAGAAAACAAACCTCTCGATGTAAGCATATGTATCAAACTGCTAGTCACCACGAATGTATGTCTCGAAAGTAGTAGAGGGAGAACAATGGGTCCTTCAGATTCAACAGTATTAAACTCAACCCTATAGTTATCTTGAAGGCTTGGTGCTGGCGAATTTTGCACCCTCAATGTATCTCCAAGTAGATTATCGCCATAAACCTGAGCATTCTTATCGGCAACCCAAGGAGGCTCCAACTCAACTCCATCACCTAGATTCCCACTGATAAGGTTGACTTGGACCCCTTGATTATTATCTTTCTCAAAGTTCTGCTTAACTCTGGATCGTATGGGGTCAATGGTTCGCCTCGGCTCCTTCTACTTGGTATACACTCGAGTAGAAACATGTAGAAAACAAAAAAAAAAAAAAAGTAAAAGTAAAATTAGGAAATAATTGACTAAAGTTCAATAATGTAGTTAAACTTAATCTAAAAGCCTTTGCTGGTAGATGCGCCAAAATTTAATGCGCTCAAATTACACCTCCCTAAAGAAGTATAAGCGATCATTATCAAGTAAAGAACCTAACTTGTAGGTTTGGGTCGATCCCACGAGGAAATAGTTTAGACTTAAACTTAACTCACAATTATATTCGTTTAGTCAATTTATTTCTGAGACAATTAAGTAAAAGGGGGGTGGGTTTGTGAAACAAATAACTGATTATTATCAAGTAACGAGTGAGCAAGATTTGAACTTTGTTGTTATCAAAGTGGTAGTTGTGTATCCCTAAGTGTTTGGTCTGCCAAAAAGGAAATTTCACCCCGCATCTTGGTCCGGCTACGTGTGTATAATTTACTAAACCTTACCTTTACCTCAGATTAAACATTTCATCAATGTATGTCTTAGTTTTCACCCTCGCACCAATTGACATTAGACTATTAGATAGTATCACTCTAAATCTCTGTTGATAATTCTTTTCTTAATAACTACCTCCTTGGTCCGGCAAGTAGCAACAAGGCATGTTCAAACATGTGCACTTATTGAAAGGACTTCTAAGCGAAAGAATGATCAATACATGCATCAACACTATTTAAGAATTACTTAGTTATTATTCATACATTGTTAATTGTTCATGGTTCCCACAACCCTAGTTGTGGATTTAGTTACTCATGCTTGTAAGAACACAATTCATAATTGTAGAAGAAGAATTCATGAACTTACGTATTGAGTAGAAGAAACCCGCAATCTCCAATTGAAGTTCAAAGAAAGAATCTTTATAAGCCGGACTTAGGAAATCAAATTGCTAAAGTTTGCAAGTTAATTCCCAATAAAATACCAAGAACTAAAAGTATACCACAATGCCTAACCCTTAAAAATGAGGTTTACATGCCCTATTTATAGAAAAACATGTCCGAAACAAAAAGGAAACAAAATAAGGAAATAGGCTTTTTTGGACGTGGTTCAATCGACGATATTGACCTACGGAATGTGGACTAACCTATAGTTCATAGGTCCATTCCATGGCTCAAGACTTAGACTATTTCTCAGAAGTTTGGAACCTTTAACTGTCAGTTGCAATCGATGGATGTACAGTACGGACGGTGGTTAGATCCACGGTCCATGGGTCCTCTTTCGTGGGTCCACACTTAGAGCTTTTCATCAGGTACTGGAACATCAACTCTCAGTGCTCATTGACGGACGTGCAGAATGGTCTGTGGGTCAACCTGGGTTCGTCACTCGCCTCTGTAGTTCCACACTTAGTCAGACTTTCCTGATAAGCAATCTATGCCTACCCACTGACGGACTGTGACTAGACCTACAGTTCGTAGGTTACTTCCGTGGGTTGCCACTTCTGTAGAACTTTAGTTGTATATCTCTCAACCTCATCCAAGCTTATTTCTTGCAAATTTAGCACAATAAACATTAGTTCTAATACAAAATGGCCCTAGACACACACAACTCTTAAGTGAAATTTATTTTTCAATTGTATCTCTTGACCTCGTCCAAGCCTATTTCCTACAAATTTAGCACAATAAACACTAGTTCTACTACAAAATGGCCCTAGACGCACACAACTCTTAAGTGAAATGTATTAAAAATATCATAAACTCACGGTATATCATCAGTCCAGAAACTCTTTCAGAACCCTTCTCAGTCTCTACTCCAGTTGGTGACCCAGTTATAGCTAGACGGGTATACAGAAATTGCCATGTCACAGTCTCTCAGAAAGTCACCTCAAGAGATCTTGTAGAGTTAGAAATGGTAGACTTTGATGTCATTCTAGGCATGGATTGGTTGCATTCCTGTTATGCCTCAGTTGATTATAGTAGCCTATGGGTCGATTTATTTCTTACCTTAAGGTTAGGAAGATGACTTCCAAGGGGTATATCTATCATCTAGTTTGGGTTAAGGATTCAAGTTCCAAAACCTTAACTCTTGAGTCAGTTACTGTAGTAAATGAGTTTCCAGAAGTGTTTCTAGAAGATCTTTTTGGAGTTCCTCCCAAAAGGTAAATCGACTTGGGAATTGATCTCCTTCTAGATACCGAGCCTATTTATTTTCCTCCTTACATAATGGCTCCAGTTAAGCTTAAGGAATTGAAGGATCAATTAAAAGACCTTCTAGATAAGGGCTTCATCATACCCAGTATTTCCCTATGGGATGCTCCAGTGTTGTTTGTGAAACAAAAATGATAGTTCTCCCAGGATGTGCATTGACTATCAGGAGTTGAACAAAGTCACAATCAAGAATAAGTACCCTATCCCCAAGATTGATGACTTGTTCGACCAACTTTAAGGTGCTAGTCACTTTTCGAAAATAGACCTCATATATGGTTATCATCAGCTTAGAATCAGAGATAGTGACAACCTCAAAATAGCCTTCAAAACTCAGTATGGTCATTATGAATTTGTAGATATGTCATTTGGACTAACCAATTCTCCTACAGCTTTCATGGATTTGATGAACAGGGTGTTCAAGCGGTATTTGAACTTGTTCGTTATCATCTTTATTGATGATATCCTTATTTACTCTAGGAATGAGGAACATATATCACGACCCAGGGATACCCCCTAGATTTAACATGGTGTACTTGACCCCGAAGGGGTCTTATACAAGCCTTAGCATATCATCACATAGGATAATAGAAAAGTACAAAAAAATTAAAACTTTTTACAATCAAAGTCATTTTCATAAAGCAAGCAGAAGACTTTACTAACCCTGTCTCAAACCATCGATTAAAACCTTGAATAAAACTCTTAGGACGCAGCCCATACAAAGTCTAAAACATAAAGAAATGACATAAAGGAAATAATGGGTTTGTCCTCAAAGCTATGAGGACTCACCAAATCTTCAACTCTTCTTGCTCCTTAGAAACCTAGCCTCCAAAGGAACTCAATTTTAGAAACCCTACATTTGATTAGAATGTAGGCAAAGTATGCGTTAGTACAAAATTTACCAAGTATGATAGCTAGCGCAACATCATAAGAGCATCTCAAAATGGTTAGTCAACATAAGACATAAGAATAAGAGATAATAACATAATCATAGCATAATCTCGAACATAAGCAACATATAATCATAAATCAACATAAGACATAGTTAATGAGCATAGGAGATACATCATGTTCATGGCATAGTCTTTACTTAGACTTTCATATTCACATACCTCAACCCTTACTCTTTCATATTACAAGAGAACTTCTTCACAAGCCACCTTAAAGAATAATTGTGCAAGGCAAGGATAGCATCCCATAATACCATCCAAGCTAAAAACCCATTTTTGATCATTCTTGGGCATAGTCTCCATTCATAGTCAAGACTTAGGTTTTCATGTCATAAGAGCACTATACTCTTAAGTAACCTCAAGGCACACTTGTGCAATGCATGGGTGGCATCCCATACTACCACACACACTAAGCATATCTTCGAAGTCACTCTACTCATGCTTACTACTCATAGGTGTCCTTCTAGACCTACTTCATATTGACAAGGAACTATCATCTTAAGTCAATCATATCTTGGAAGGCAACTATAGCAACAACCCAAGATAAGTCGATACTACATAATAGAACACTTCATAAGTAGCTCCAAGTTATACTTGTGCCATGTATGAATAGCATCCCATACTACTATCCACACTAAGTACCATTTTAGGCTATCATACATACTCACTAATTGGGGACTAGTCCCTCTTCACTATTTTCCATTAGTCATTTAAGGTACTTATTTATTTAGTACAAGGCAAGTCACAACACATGAATGGATTCTATTTCTCAATTCAAGACTACCAAGGAATAACCCCCTAATAGGCTAGACCATGTTATCATATTGCTAACATAACTATATTATGCTAAACTAACTACCTTCTAAGACACACTAACTTGCAAGTCCAAGCTAATCTACGAAAGTTACAAGTGTCCTATCCAAGCTACCATCAAATAGTCCTAGACCAACTAAGTCATGCTACCCTTACAAGTATACTATGATACAAATGCAAGCCATCCTTAGGAGAGTATGATTCTCAATCCTAAGTTATCCCTAGAAAAGTGTGAGTCCTCAATCCTAATCTACTATGACTAACCCTAACTCAACCTACCCTTGAAATGCACCTTACAATGAAAAGTCAAGCTACCCTTAGGAGAGTTTGGATCATTAATCCTAAGCTACCCTTAGGAGAGTATAAGTCCTCAATCCTAAGCTATCCTTGAGATACATCTTACAATGCATAGTTAAGCTACCCTTACAAGCACACCAATATGCTAATGTAAGCTATTCTTATGATAGTATGAATCTCAATCCTAAGCTACCATTAGGAGAGTATATGTCCTCAATCCTAAAGCTACCATGAAATGGTCTTGGTTAAACCAAGTCATGCTATCATGAAGGCATCCTAGCAATGCTAGTTCAAGATACCCATAGGAGAGTATAAATCCTCAATCCTAGGCTACCATGACTACTCCTAACTCATGCTACCATGAAATGCATTTACAATGCCAAGTCAAGCTATCCCTTAGGAGAGTATAGATCCTCAATCCTAAGCTATCAATCTTGGTCTTATCCTACCAAGCCAAGTTATACATTAATAGAACATATGTCACAACTTCAAGATATTCTAGACTAACAAGCTTTGATTCATTTTAGGTTATTAAGCCAACCTAGAATCATTCCATGTGAGAGGACCTTTCATCTCCTAGCATATTCATGCCTAAGTGTGTAAGAGAGAAGCAATACACAACAAAATCACATAATATTGGCTTTACCCCCAAAGCCCTAACATTGATGACTACAAGCTCTAATTTCAAGCTTTCTTTCTTAATCTCATCAATATACCTACATTTCAAGGTATTTCAATCACATTCTTCATTAAGAGGTGATTCGAGTCTTAATTGATTATAAAGGATTAATTTCATCTTTACAAGTCATGATGCATCAATTGAACTATAATCTAATTCAATTCACTTCTATGTGTTCCTAACCTTGAACAAATACTACACATGACATTGATTTTAGAAGATCAATTAGAATTCCTCAATTCCACCTCTCATGGCATAAACCCACATAATAGCACATTCATCAAATAGACAAGGGTTTACCATAGAAATCACATAAATTCATCATAATATTATAATTCAATGCTAATACAATCATAATTAGGTATTATCCACTAGATTAGAATCATACCTAAACTCTACCCATAATATAGAAGGAAACCCTAGCTAGATTGGGTTATTGACTTCACAATTGGGGGAAAACCTAGGGGGATCTATGGGTGGAAGGACGCATAGATGATTAAGCTAACATACCTTATTTTAAAGCCCTAATCAAGCTTTCATCAATGGAGGAAAATCTTCCCTCTTATCTTCTTCTTCTTCTTCTTCTTCTTCTTCTTCTTCTTCTTCTTCTTCTTCTTCTTCTTCTTCTTCTTCTTCTTCTTCTTCTTCTTCTTCTTCTTCTTCTTCTTCTTCTTCTTCTTCTTCTTCTTCTTCTTCTTCTTCTTCTTCTTCTTCTTCTTCACTTCTAGAGAGAGGATTATTGGAGAGAATTTAGGGGTCTTAGATGAATGAGTTAAAGGATTTAGTTTAGGGGTCGATTAGGTATTTATACTTGGTTTAATAACTAACTAACCTACCTTTTTTAACCCCTAGCTAATTAAAGACTTAACCCCTAAACAGCTAACTGAAAACAAAAACTTAAAATCTGCTTGGACCTACGCCCCTCCACCTATAGACCGTGGGGGAATCTACTAGATGTGTTCACCTCCATAGGTGAGGTATGTAGCTCAACATTGCAGGCTTGTGCAGGCCTTGACCCACGACCCCAACCTACGGGGAATGGGTCCACCTATGCCCAGTAGGTGCCAATCGTAGGTGGCCTGGAATTTTGGCAGATTTAGGGCTGTTTTGAGGGTCCTTCTCAAGGAACCCTAAGGTGGTCCTTGGGGGGTCATACCTTGACTCCCTAACCCTTAAACCCCTATTCCAAGTATGGGAATCATTTTAATGATTTAAACCCTCATACTAAACTCCAAAACTCTCACGAAAAGCTCTAGAACTCTCTAGTTCAACTTACTAGTTTATGGACATTACAACATGCGACTCATTTAAGGGTTGTTCTGCAAACTCTCAAAGATCACCAGTTATTTGCAAAGTTTAGCAAATGTGATTTTTGGTTGCAATCGGTTGCCATCCTTAGGCATATTGTGTCTAGCGAAGGAATCCGAGTGGATTCTCAAAAAATAGAGGCAGTGAAGCAATGGCCTAGACCCACGTCTCCTAAAAATATCAGAAGTTTCTTGGGTTTAGTCGGTTATTAAAGAAGGTTTGTGGAAGGATTTTCATCCATAGCTTCTCCACTGACTAAGTTGACTCAGAAAAAGGTTAAGTTTTAGTGGTCAGAAGAGTGTGAGAAAAGCTTTGCAGAACTAAAAACTAGGTTGACTACAGCTCCTGTTTTGACTCAACTAGAGGTTTCAGACGGTTATGTGATCTATTGTGATGCATCCAGAGTCGGCCTAGGTTGTGTGTTGATGCAGTGAGGTAAGGTTATAGCTTATGCTTCTAGAAAACTCAAGGTGCATAAGAAGAACTACCCGACTCATGACCTCGAGCTTGCATCCGTAGTATTTGCCCTAAAGATTTAGAGACATTACTTGTATGGTGTTCACGTAGATGTGTTCACAGACAATAAAATCCTTCAGTATGTTTTCACCCAGAAAGATTTAATCTTAGCCAGAGGAGATGGCTTGAATTTTGCAAGGACTATGATATAAATGTGCTCTACCATCCTGGTAAGGCTAACGTAGTAGCTGACGCTCTTAGCAGAATATCCATGGGTAGTGTAGCCCATGTTGAGGAAGAAAGGAAAGAACTACTAAAATATGTTCATTGGCTTGCTAGCTTGGGAGTTTTCCTTATGAGCATATCAGATGATAGTGTGACAGTTCAGAATAGGTCAGAATCTTCATTGGTAGCGGAGGTTAAGGGCAAACAACACAGTGATCCTATATTGCTTCATCAGCAGAAAGTTGAGGATTTCTCCCAAGGGGGAGATGGTGTGCTTCGCTACCAGGTTCATTTATATGTTCCTAAGGTGGATGAGTTAACATAAAAAATCCTTGTAGAAGCCCATAACTCCATGTATTCTATTCATCCAGGTGCCATTAAGATGAACCGTGATCTGCGGAAAGTCTTTTGGTTGAATGGCATGAAAAGGGATATAGCAGATTTTGTGGCAAAGTGCCCCAATTATCAACAAGTGAAGGTAGACATCAGAAGCCAGGAGGTATGACTTAAGAGATTAACATTCCTACATGGAAGTGGGAAGTGATCAACATGGACTTCATTACAGGTTTACCTCGTACTCGTAGGCAACATGATTCCATTTGGGTTATAGTAGAAAGAATTACTAAGTCCGCTCACTTTTTGGCTATTAAGACTACAGATTCGGCGGAGGACTACGCCAAGCTTTACATTAATGAGATAGTCCAGTTGCATAGATTTCCTTTGTCTATCTTTTCATATAGAGGTCCTCAGCTTACCACTCATTTCTGGAAGTCATTTCTAAAAGGTCTTGGTACCCAGGTAAACCTCAACATAGCATTTCATCCACAGACGTATGGTCAGGCAGAACGTACCATTCAAACCCTAGAGAACATATTGAGAGCTTGTGTGATCGACTTCAACGGTAGTTAGGATGATCACCTTCCTCTTAGAGAGTTTGCCTACAATAATAGCTACCATTCTAGTATTCAGATGTCCCCTTATGAGGTATTGTATGGGCGTAGATGTAGATCTCCAATTAGTTGGTTTGAAGTAAGTGAAGCTACCTTGATAGGGCCAGATTCGATTCATGATGCTATGGAAAAAGTTCAGCTCATCAGAGATAGACTTAAGACAGCCAAAAGTCACCAGAAGTCCTATGCAGATGTGAGGAGAAGGTACTTAGAGTTCCAAATTGATGATTGGGTTTTCCTAAAAGTGTCACCTGTGAAGGGGGTGATGAGATTTGGAAATAAAGGAAAGCTCAGTCCTAGATATGTAGGTACTCATAGGATCTTGAAAAGAGTTAGTAAAGTGGTTTATGAGTTAGAGTTTCCAGTAAAACTAGCAGCAGTCCATCCGGTCTTTCACATTTCATTGTTGAAGAAGTGTATGGGTGATCCAACATCTATAGTACCATTTGGAAGTATGGTTGTGAAGGATAGTCTCACTTATGAGGATATGCCAGTTAAGATTCTTGATCGTCAAGTTTGAAGGAGAAACAAATAAGTCGCTTCAGTTAAGGTTTTGTGGAGGAGTCAATCAGTAGAGGGAGCTACTTGGGAAGCAGAAGCAGCCATGAAGGCCAAGTATCCTCACCACTTTCCTTCCGATTCCATTCCAACTTGAGGTAATAGTTCCTCTCCAGTCTCTCAGTCTACTCATGCATAAATTCAGTCTTAGTATTTTGTTCCTTCAGTTTGACCTGCATTTTCAGCGTATTTGCATGTTTTTGGAACTTAGTTCAGTCAGATTTCAGTTTTCAGTACTTAGTGGTAGGGTTTGCAGCTCTTTCCCTCCATATTCAGTTAGTTTAAACTTCATTCGAGGATGAAAGTTCTCGAGGGGGTTCGTGGATTGGCCACCTACGGACCGTAAGGGGGCCCACGGACCGTAGGTGGAGTCTATGGATTGGCCACCTGCAACCCTATCCCAAAACCCCAGGAAAGATTCGCCAAGGCTCGACCAACAGCATGACCCACAGACCATAGGTGGGACCACGGTCCGTGGTTCAGACCCCCAATCTTCAACTCCCAATCGTGAACAACGGCAAACCAGAACGGACCATCGGTCCATCCACGGTCCGTTGGTCTGGTCCGTCGTAACCCTCGACAACCTTTAATCAGGGGTCGTTTGGTCTTTTTCCTATGCGTTGGAACCTAAACTACGTCGTTTAACCCCTAAACTACATAGTTTTGGTCAGTTTTAACCTAGTAACTTAATTAGAACTTACCCTAGTAAACTCATTCTCCAAAATTCATCCAAGTTGAACAAAAAAAAAGGAAAAAGAGTCGACCAAGCCCTCTCCAAGAACGCAGCAAGTTTTCTTCAGTTCCAACCCCGAAATCAAAAGATTTCTCCATGAATTTCGTCACCAAGTATGTGGGATTTCACTAGTGGGTTCCTTTTGCCCATTATGTCCTTAGAAGTCAGTCAAATTCTTGATTCCCTTCATTATGTTTAGACCTAGGGTTTCTAGTATTTCAAATTTATGCAGTGATTCAGTTGTTAGACTAATCCAAATCGGATTATCATGTTTTCGTAACTATGTTGCTCAATCCTTGCATAAAATTCAGAACCCTAGTTGTGTAGATTCGTTTAGTTCATGAATTATACTTGCAAGGTCAGTTTATTCAGTTATATATGCCCTAGTTAAGAATGTTTCATTATCAGTATATTAATGTTGCATTTTCAGTTAGCATGTCGATATATTTGAGCTATTCAGTATTACAAAATTTAATTATAATGTGTTACTTACATAATCAGTTGGGAGTAGGCTAAATACCGAGTTGGACTAGGTCAATCACCCTCATAGTCCCAAAACTGTGTGCCTCCGTAGGTAAGTCCCTTCTGTGGACATTATACTTAATGATCATGCCAGTCATGCCTTTATACCCTTGGCATGGTATATTGGGTCCTCTCGATAGGGCATATACATCAGACTCCACATTTAGCTCATGTGGTTTTACGTCAGTTATTAGTAGCTCCCACAGTTAGATTCGAGTTCATTTGACCAGGTCCCTAGTTACACTCCAGTATTCAGTTTCAGCATGTTATGTACTTGGTCATTGCATTCAGTTCAGTTCATTTCAGTATATTTCAATATTTCCATCATGTTCAGATTATATCACTTATCAGTATGCTTTATTCAGTTGTGTATATATATTGTTCAGATTTATCCTATCCTGCATGCTAAGTACCTTTCAAGTACTAACGCGTACTCTGCGCTACATCTTCTCGTGATGTAGGTTTAGGTCCTCAGCATTCTGGTCACACATAGATCGGTTCCCGATCTTGAGTTCAGCAGCATCAGTGGTGAGTCATCATTCTTTGAGGACGATTGACATGTTATCTTTCTATTTTCGGTCTTTCAGTTTCTGTTTTCCTAGAAGTTAGCTAGGGGCATATCCTAGCAGTTCTAGTCAGTTAGAGGCTTTATTTCAGACATAGACAGATTCAATTGTTATTAAACTCATTGTTTCTTTAAATTCATATTAGTATTGGGTATTCCCCACTTTCAGTTAATTATGGTTTTAAGCTTCTGCATAGTATCTCTATATTCAGTAATCTTTTATTATGGTTATGATATGCCAGCTCAGGGTTAACTTGGGTTCACTCGTGATCCAAGGTCCCGTGTTTACGTCCATGGGGTAGCCTCAGAGCGTGACAAATACACTCAATTTGATATCATCCCAAGCATAAGCGATACAAAGCAAACCACGACATTATCAATACAAGAGTTTGTGATACATGTATAAGTACAAAGGTAAAGAATGTGGAGATATTTTTGTAAGCAAATAAATTTTCAAAATATGCAACACATGTTATTTTAATATACCAAATCAAACGGTGGATGATAAATAATGTCAGCATAATTAATCACAAATTAATTAAATAATATCTGCATTACTAATTTAAATAAAGTAAATATTCCTTCATATTTGTTATGCACAATTCGATTATTACAACTCAATACAACTATTTATGGAATCTCTAGACACTATAAACACTAAGTATTTGATTTCTGATTAAAGAAAATATTTCTGTGCCTCCCATGTACCTCAAAAAGTGTCCCCCTAGCACTACCGGCTTGGAAAATGTCACACCTCTTCCTAAAATATGAAAAATAAACTAAGGTCTTAAAAAGAGCTAACCTCATGAAGTAATAGCACTATTATTTGCGTAGCCTTTTTTGTTCTGTGCTATTTCATCATAGGCTATCGGAACTTGATTCTTAGCGCTACGTGGGAAGAGAATTTCTCTATTCAGTCCTGGCAAAAAATTTGCCTCTTGGCTTATGCATAGATATTGATTCATTCACACAACAATTTGTTTCTCGTATCGATAAATTAAAAGAGATGTCAACCGGCAACCGTATCTGGAAACAACAATTAGCAGATATTGGTACTGTCACTCAATAAGTATTATTGACTCTCTCTAACTCAGAGTTAGAATAAAATATTATTATAAAAATTGATGCAAATGACCATTAATACATAGTAATAAACAGTAACATCAAATGAAGTTATATACCATTCAAAATGAAAAGGCAAGTGTAATATTCTATCATGATTTTATTAAAAGCATATGAATCATATTCTTATGAAGTAAGTTATTATAATAATTTAAGTTATTATAATATTTTCCTTAGGCCTAAATCATATTTAAATTTTTAAACTTTTAATCCAAAGCATTATACCAACATCGACATATGATTCAAGGTCAATTAAGTGATCAACTGAGTGACAAGTATTATACACTCAATCATGATATTCAAATGATTCTACCTTTATCAATCCACGCCTACACCAACACGTATAATTTAATGACGATAATTACAATTTATATAAAGTCAATCTCAGTAAGTACAAGTAACTTCAAAATATTAAATATTTTTAAAGTAAATTCATGACCTAATAGCATTTACAAATTTTTTTTCATCAAATGATGGTTCATGCCAACTCATTCTTTTGAACATATCAAATTCTTATATCAAATCCTCTAGCAATTCAAGCATCAATTCTTCTGGTTTGAAAGTACAACAAGTGTTATTCCATTTATTAAGACTTCGAAAAAGCATATTTTTAAGAAAACATGTCAATAGCACCACAACTAACAACATATCCAATGAAATCTCATAAAATGGGATCTAAAGATAATTGAGTGTACGCAAAACTTATCACTACCACGTGGAGGTAGAGATGTTGTTTTTAAAAGACCCTTGACTCAAGTGTAACAAACTCAAATAAAAGAAGATGAAAATAATGAAGAAAATGAAAACATATCAATAGCACCGAATAGTTTATATGATTAATAGAAGGTGAATAGTAAAATTCAATTTCTTGATTAGTGGTTCTAGTTATTCTAACACCTTTAATACCTTAAATGTAATTACAGACCGAGTTGTAAGACACGGTCTAAGGCTTAAGTATCAAGAATTGTCATTTTGAAATTAATGGCTATATTTTAAGTTCCAAAGCATAAAACATCGTATAAATTTTATAAAACTTATAAAACCTTATTTCAAGTGTCATTTCATCAACAAGTTCTAAACAAGATTTTCCTTTTAATATTCATTTGTAAAATGCAAATGAAACTTCACATATAATATTATTTTTACAATATGGTGATGCTTGTACCCGCTCTCCTCCACAAACACAAACTCACATTTACAAATATTATGTATTTCAATATGTTTAGAAAAAATACATCAAAAAGAGTAAATCTTAACCTACCTCAACTTTAAAATCCAAAAAAATATTATGTCTTAACTTGGTAAATTATTCATACGTTGCCAACAAGTTGGTATCCAAAATACATCAACGCATGAATGAATATACATATATAACCATTTGAGACTTAGAATATGGCGAAAACTTTCAAAATAACAATTCTTGATACTTAAGAGTCAACCCATATTCATGTCTTAGAAGTCAGTACTTAACCACAATTAAATGTTAAAGGTGTTAGAAATTAGACTCATCAGAATAATTAATCAAAAACTTTAATTTAGCTATTCACCTTATTTTACATCAAGAGCCCTAATTGAGAATAGCCCATTTCAAAAAATAATATAGTATATCATTCAAATTATTATGTTTACTCCATCTTATTCCCCAAGTGTTCATCTCATACTTCTTGTGAGTTCAAAGCCCTAACATTAAATTATCGAAGACATTCTTGAAGTATCAATGAATTTCTATGGATTTTAATTCATACAAATATTAGATTTAGGTATTAACACTACTAAAAAATTGTCAAAAAGGGACGGACTGTGTCGCTTTTTGTGCCAAAAGCGACGCAGTCAATCTCGCTGCTATTTGGCTCAATGCTTTTCCAAAAGTGACGGACTGCATCACTTATTTTTTTAAAAAAAATTGAATAATGCGATGCCGTCCGTCGCTTTTTTAATTTTTATTTTTATAAAAAATTTACAAAAAGAGACGAAGTTCGTCGCTTTTCTTAATTTTTATTTTTTTAGAATCTTGAAAAGCGACAGATAATAAGATGCTGTCCATCACTATTCTAGAAATGAAATTTTGAAAAATCCAGAAAAGCGATGGACCAAAGGACCCTGTTTATCGCTTTTCTAACTTTTTTAAAAAATAAAATTCAGAAAAGCGACGGACAAAACCACCTTGTCCGTCACTTTTTCTGCAATTTTTTTGACCGTAGAAACTGGCAGTTTCTACGTCAATTTCTGCTGCCCACCTGCAAAAGCAATTCAATACAATTCAATTCAATTCAGTTCAGCCTCAATCAAACACAAAATATTGTAAAGAAACTACACAAAATATAAAACAACAATTTACATTAACATTCAAAAATATCTAAATCACAATTTAAAGACTTATAAAGTCTTCCAAAATTACAAAAAATTCGTAAAGACTATATTTTATCAAGATTTCTAAAGTTCAACCTAATAATTAGTTCATAAATTCTATAAATCAAGAATCCTAAAGTTTAAAATCCCAGAATAATTCAAGATTTCTAAAGTTCACAACTCAAAGTTCTAAAATTCCACAATAATTTAAGATTTCTAAAGTTCACAACCTAAGTTCTAAAATCTTACATTAATTCAAGATTTCTAAAGTTCACAACCTAAAGTTCTAAAATTCTATAAAAACTCAAGTTCTCTAAAGTACACAACTTAAAGTTCTAAAATCCTTCAAAAATTCAAGTTCTCTAAAATTCACAACTTAAAGTTTAAAAATTCTACAATAATTCAAGATTTCTAACGTTTCACAACCTAAAGTTCTAAAATCCTACAAAAATTCAAGTTTTCTAAAGTTTACAACTTAAAGTTCTAAAATCCTACAATAATTCAAGATTTCTAACGCTCACAACCTTATAAAGTTCTAAATCCTACAAAAACTCAAGTTCTCTAAAGTTCACAACTTTAAGTTCTAAAATCCTATAAAAATTCAGGATTTCTAAAGTTCACAACCTAAAGTTCTAAAATCCTACAATAATTCAAGATTTCTAACGCTCACAACCTTATAAAGTTCTAAAATCCTATAAAAATTCAAATTTTCTAAAGTTTACAACTTTAAGTTCTAAATCCTATGATAATTCAAGATCTCTAAAAGTTCACAACCTAAAGTTCTAAAATCCTACAAAATTCAAGTTCTCTAAAATTCACAACTTAAAGTTCTAAAATTCTACAATAATTCAATATCTCTAACGTTTCACAACCTAAAGTTCTACAAAAATCAAGTTCTCTAAAGTTCACAACTTAAACTTCTAAAATCCTACAAAAATTCAAGTTCTCTAAAGTTCTAAAATTCTACAGTAATTCAAGATTTCTAACACTCACAACCTTATAAAGTTCTAAAATCCTACAAAAATACAAGTTTTCTAAAGTTCACAACTTTAAGTTCTAAAATTCTACAATAATTCAAGATTTATAAAGTTCACAACCTAAAGTTCTAAAATCCTACAATAATTCAAGTTCTCTAAAGTTCACAACTTAAAGTTCTAAAATCCTATAAAAATTCAAGTTCATATCTAATTTCTAGAATTTCTAAGTTCAAGAATTTCCAAGTTCAAGAATTTCTAAGTTCAAGAATATAATTCAAGTAACGCAATTTTCAACAACAATATAATATATAAGCACAAATACAATGGCAAATTGGCAAACTCAACTAATCTAACTTCTAACTTCTAATACTTAATTTACAATCATATGGAAAAATCCCCAATTTAAAAGAAAACTAACCCTAAAATCTAAAATCCTCAATTCTCTCCCTAACTAACAATAATCAAATGTACAAATCAATAATAGAATAACACAATTTAAAAACTAAAACAATATACAAACTAAGAAATCAAATATAATTACTAGAATTAAAAAAAATGAAAATTAAAACCTAACCTTATAACACGAAAGAGAGGCAGTTGGGGGAATTCTTTTGGGTGGCGGCAGAGGGTGGGCAGGCAATGGGGGGAGGGAGGTGAGTTTTAAAAATTGGTTTCGAACTTTGAGTTAAAAGTTTAGAATTTGGTAAGTTTTGAGTTTAAAAGGCTAAGTTGTTATGAAAGTAGTTTTCGGTGTCTTTAGGAGTTTTGAGTGTCAGAATGGAATTCCGTCGATTCCATCAATCATCAAATGTGAAATCTAATATGTGAGAGTTGTTGTTTCAGTTTTTGAGTATTTTTGAGGATATGAGGCCATACGTTATGAAATAGTGGAAATTTAACATTTGGGTTGATTGGTCAACATTCAGGGTTCGGGTGCTCAGATTGGAATTCCAAGAGTTTTGTTAGATTCGGAGGATGATTTTAGGCGTAGTTGAGGCCTTGGTTGATTTTTGAGAGGTCCCGAGTTTATTTTAGTCATTTTAGATGTGAGTTGATTTCTTGTGGTTTTCATGGATGTCGGGTCAAAGATGTAACACCCCGTATGGTAGGAAGACCAAAATGCAGAATTCCAAAAGTTAAAGGTTCCACCAACAGGGCCACTTACGGACTGTAGGTGGGGTCCGTAGTTAGCCATCTGCAGCTCCCTCCCTAGAAATCTAGAAAATCCATCTAAGTCTGGACATACAGACAGTAGGTTAGACCACGGTCTGTGGTCCAGGCCGTGGTTCAGACCCCCAGCTTTCAAATCCCAAACATCGAATGATGGTTGACCAGGACGGACCGTAGGTCCATCCACGGTCCATCGATGAGGCTCCTCAGTGGCTTCGACAGATTTTAAGTCAAGGGTCATTTGGTTTTTTCTATGCGTTGGACACCTAAACTATGTCGTTTAACCCCTAAACTACGTCGTTTTGGTTAGTTTTAGCTTAGTAACTTAATCATACCTTACCCTAACCAATTCATTCTCCCAAAAATCAATCAAACCAAGCAAAAGAAAAGAGAAAGCATCGACCAACGCTCTCCAAGAACGCAACAAGTTTCCCTTAGTTCCAGCCCCAAAATTGAAAGATTTCTCCGTGGAATTCATCACCAGGTTTGTGGGATTTCACTAGTGGGTTCCTTTCACCCATTAGGTCCTTAGATTTCAGTCAGAATCTTGATTCTATAAATATTGCTTAGACCTAGGGTTTCTTGAACTTTAGAAATTATTGTTATTTAGCTAATAGAATATTCCTAATCAAGTTTCCATGTTGTTGTAACACTATTGCTTAGTTCCTTCAATGAAATTCAGAACCCTAGTTGTGTAGATTCGTTTAGATCATGAATTACACTAGCTAGGAATGATAAACAGATATACATGCCTCAGTTTTCAAATGTTTCATTATTAGTACTTAATTTTGCATTTTCAGTTAGCATGTTAGAATCTTGAGTTATCCAGCTTATTTCAGTTATGTTGTATTGTACACATTCTATCCAGTTTATTTCAGTTATGTTGGATTGTACACATTCTAGTTAGGAGTAGGCTTAATACCAATTTGGACTAGGGTCAGTCACCCTTATAGTCACAGAACTACGTGCCCCCGTAGGTTAAGTCCCCTCTATGGGCATCATGTTTAGTGATCACGCTAGGCATGCCTCTATACCCTTGGCAAGGTATATTGGGTCCTCACGATGGGGCGTATACATCGGACTCCACATTTAGCTCATGTGGTTTTATGTCAGTTATTAGTAGCTCCCACAGTCAGATTCTAGTGCATTGGCTAGGTTACCAATTATATTTCAATATTTAATTTCAGTATGTAATGAACTTGGTCTTTGCATTCGATTTAGTTCATATTCAGTATGTTTAGTATATTCATCATCTTCATCTTATATGGTTTTTGTGTTGATTGACCTACCATTCAAGGGAATGGTTGTGGGTGTTGTTTTTTCTAGAAAGTGATTGTATATACCTGCTTAATTATAGATTGTGTAGCTTTGGAAGTGATTCGGAAGGGGAAAACTCAACTATTGGAATGATTGTTGATTTCTTTAAGGTAAGTGGCTTCCTAAACCTTGTATTCTAGTTTGAATTTATATGCTTCCTTTGTTGAATGTGTGTGGTGAGTAATGAGAATGAGGTGAGTGGTTTGAATTGTTCACTTGATATATCGAAATGAATAAAAAAGGGTTGAAATGAAAAAGTTCATGTGTTGATCATGATGATGTGAATTGCCTTAATGTGACCCTTATTGATTGATTGATGAAATGCTTGAAAGTGTGAACGTGGACTTGAATCATGCAAATTGTTGTCTCTTCTATGTGGTGTGATATTGCTTGTATGTTTTGATCGTTGAACAGTGTGATGAGACATGTGAAGTGTTATTATACAGAGGTCTTTGTCGGCAAGTGTTATCATGCCGATGTCTTTACCGGCAAGTGTTATTATATCGAGCTCTTTGTCGACAAGTGTTATCATGCCAAGATATTTTTTGGAAAGTGTTGTCATATCGAGGTCTTTCCCGACGAGTGTTAAAAGCCAATGGGAAATGAATTCGTCTAGTGATGATCATTGTGACGTGATACACTTGATGTTTATGCATGACTAACTTGTGAATAGTAAATGATGAACTTGTTATGTGTGACAGAGATACTTGTCATTGAGATTGATTTATTTGATTATTTGATTATTGAATTGTGAAGATTGAACTGTGAATATTGGACCTGTGAACCGTGTATTGTAGAATTGCTAGGTTGGGCTGGTTTTTATGCAAGTTGTAGTTTGAGGAGGTTCGGTTAAAGTGTAAAGGGTATTCAATTTCTAGCTAGTTGCTTGTTTAGTAGGCTACTTGTTGGGTACCGTGTTATTGGTACTCACTCTTGCTTCAACACTTGTGTAGGATCCGAGCCTGGACCCGTGTGAAATCTTTCTCCTTCTATTGACCTCGAGGCTCGTCAAGGACTTGAAAAGGTAGCTACTTGTCATTCGGCAAACCTTTTCTTACGCTTTGTTCTGTTTGAGAAATAAAAATTGAGACTTGTATTTATTTCTTAATTCTGCACTTGTGTATATAATGGCTTGTACATATGACAACCAGATTTTGGGGTGATAATAGAAAAATAAGTTTTTCCACTTTATCTTGTTTTATTTTTTATTATTTTCCGCTTTTCTTTCATTTTTGTTGGGTTGAGACTGCCTTGTCTTGGTGGAAAGAGACAAGTGTCATCATGTCCATTTTTGGATCGTGATATCTCTAAAGTCTAAGACCTGAAAAACTGAGTCTCTTTTTACTGACTCAAAGATTTGTTGGTGGCTGTGAGGCTCACACAACCTGAAATCCTTTTTAAATTCTTTGACTACTTTTTGAGGTTGGCCAACAAACCCCTTCATAATTGGTTGCATGGGTACATACTCCATGCCATGTGACTCACGCATGTTTGCATAACTATTTTGTTACCATAATAAAAAGGCCATAATTCCTTATAAAAGTGTTCAAATGATAAACAATTTGAACTATTTAAATTCAGATTTAAAGAGATTTCGTCAAATTGGTTATTCGTAACATAGTTCTTCATATCTTAGAAATGGTGTTCATTTATAGGTAAATCTTGTGTAACATTTTTTTAAACTTAAGTCGATAACGTAACTTTTCAACTCAACTAGGCCTGGGACTTTCTTTAGATCCTAAATAATTTTTTATATATATCTTGTAAACTTCTAATCCTATCCGCATAACGTTATTCTTATAATTAGTGCTTGATATATAGTACTTAAATTAATGTAGTTAGCACACATAGAGATTTTTAGTGACCTTTAGATATTTTAATTTTTGGCTACAATCAATTCATTCCTTAACACCCGATGCATTACTTTTGCATAAATAAGTCAGTTTTCATGTTTCATATTCGATGTCTATGCGATACATAACTCAAATTTAACCTCTCTAGATCACTTATTTGGTACATTCTCTTATTTATTAGCCAATAAGCTTTCGTACGAACACTTCGATTATGTTTTGTACCGAATTTATGTGAATGGTGTTAGCCCATATGTTTGGGATTTTGTTATTGGGCCTATTTCCTATTAGGTTAGGTTTAGTTAATGGATTCCTATTAGGTTAGGTTTAGTTAAGGATGCTTATATATTTCCTATTCTTTTGTATTTAGACCAGTTCTATTATATTGTAATATAACTCTTGCCTCTTGTTCTTCAATTAAATTAGTTTTGTTAACATGGTATCAAGAGCTAAATCGATCCATGCTCCTTGACTTGCTAGGGTTTTCGATTGGTGTTGTTGCTGCTTTCGCTGAGTTATCAATTGGTGTTGCCGCTGCTAGTTGTTTAGATCGGTTCGACCCAAGGTAGTTTAATTTTT